>JADANN010000118.1:0-723161 GCA_018806985.1 Angiostrongylus vasorum | reverse complement strand
GAGGTCCCGGGAGATTTGAACTCCCGTCGCAGGATTCAGAGTCCTGAGTGCTAACCGCCACACCACGGGACCGACAATGGAAACTGCCGGGACAGCATTTGTACGGCCCTGCTATGTGTTCAGATGGGTAACACAGTAGGTCCCGGGAGATTTGAACTCCCGTCGCAGGATTCAGAGTCCCGAGTGCTAACCGCTGCACCACGGGACCGACAACTGGAAACTGCCGGGGCAGCATTTGCGTGGCCTGCTATGTATCAGATGGGTAACAAAAGCATGAGGTCGGGAGATTTGAACTCCCGTCGCAGGATTCAGAGTCCTGAGTGCTAACCGCTACACCACGGGACCGACAATGGAAACTGCCGGGGCAGCGATTTGCATGGCCTGCTATGTATCAGATGGGTAACAAAACAGGAGGTCCCGGGGAGATTTGAACTCCCGTCGCAGGATTCAGAGTCCTGAGTGCTAACCGCTACACCACAGGGACCGACAATGGAAACTGCCGGGGCAGCATTTGCGTGGCCTGCTATGTATCCAGATGGGTAACAAAACAGGAGGTCCCGGGGAGATTTGAACTCCGTCGCAGGGATTCAGAGTCCTGAGTGCTAACCGCTACACCACGGGACCGACAATGGAAACTGCCGGGGACAGCATTTGCGCAGCCTGCTATGTATCCAGATGGGTAACAAAACAGGAGGTCAGGGGAGATTTGAACTCCCGTCGCAGGATTCAGAGTCCTGAGTGCTAACCGCTACACCACGGGACCGACATGGGAAACTGCAGGGACAGAATTTGTGAGCCCTGTTATGTGTTCAAATGGGTAAAAACAGGAGGTCCCGGGGAGATTTGAACTCCCGTCGCAGGATTCAGAGTCCTGAGTGCTAACCGCTACACCACGGGACCGACAATGGAAACTGCCGGGGCAGCATTTGCGTGGCCTGCTATGTATCCAGATGGGTAACAAAAGAGGAGGTCCCGGGGAGATTTGAACTCCCGTCGCAGGATTCAGAGTCCTGAGTGCTAACCGCTACACCACGGGACCGATATGGGAAAACTGCAGGGACAGAATTTGTCGAGCCCTGTTATGTGTCTCAAATGGGTAAAAAAACAGGAGGTCCCGGGGAGATTTGAACTCCCGTCGCAGGATTCAGAGTCCTGAGTGCTAACCGCTACACCACGGGACCGACAATGGAAAGCTGCCGGGGCAGCATTTGCGTGGCCTGCTATGTATCCAGATGGGTAACAAAAGAGGAGGTCCCGGGGAGATTTGAACTCCCGTCGCAGGATTCAGAGTCCTGAGTGCTAACCGCTACACCACGGGACCGACAATGGAAGCTGCCGGGGCAGCATTTGCGTGGCCTGCTATGTATCCAGATGGGTAACAAAAGAGGAGGTCCCGGGGAGATTTGAACTCCCGTCGCAGGATTCAGAGTCCTGAGTGCTAACCGCTACACCACGGGACCGACATAGGGAAACTGCAGGGACAGAATTTGTGAGCCCTGTTATGTGTTCAAATGGGTAAAAAACAGGAAAACAGGAGGTCCCGGGGAGATTTGAACTCCCGTCGCAGGATTCAGAGTCCTGAGTGCTAACCGCTACACCACGGGACCGACAATGGAAACTGCCGGGGCAGCATTTGCGTGGCCTGCTATGTATCCAGATGGGTAACAAAAACAGGAGGTCCCGGGGAGATTTGAACTCCCGTCGCAGGATTCAGAGTCCTGAGTGCTAACCGCTACACCACGGGACCGACAATGGAAACTGCCGGGGCAGCATTTGCGTGGCCCTGCTATGTATCCAGATGGGTAACAAAACAGGAGGTCCCAGGGGAGATTTGAACTCCCGTCGCAGGATTCAGAGTCCTGAGTGCTAACCGCTACACCACGGGACCGACAATGGAAACTGCCGGGGCAGCATTTGCGTGGCCCTGCTATGTATCCAGATGGGTAACAAAACAGGAGGTCCCGGGGAGATTTGAACTCCCGTCGCAGGATTCAGAGTCCTGAGTGCTAACCGCTACACCACGGGACCGACATAGGGAAACTGCACGGGACAGAATTTGTGCAGCCCTGCTATGTGTTCAAATGGGTAAAAAAACAGAGAGGTCCCGGGGAGATTTGAACTCCCGTCGCAGGATTCAGAGTCCCTGAGTGCTAACCGCTACACCACGGGACCGACAATGGAAACTGCCGGGGCAGCATTTGCGTGGCCTGCTATGTATCCAGATGGGTAACAAAACAGGAGGTCCCGGGGAGATTTGAACTCCCGTCGCAGGATTCAGAGTCCTGAGTGCTAAGCGCTACACCACGGGACCGACATAGGAAACTCCACGGACAGAATTTGTGAGCCCTGTTATGTGTTCAAATGGGTAAAAACAAAAAAACAGGAGGTCCCGGGGAGATTTGAACTCCCGTCGCAGGATTCAGAGTCCTGAGTGCTAACCGCTACACCACGGGACCGACAATGGAAACTGCCGGGGCAGCATTTGCGTGGCCTGCTATGTATCCAGATGGGTAACAAAAACAGGAGGTCCCGGGGGAGATTTGAACTCCCGTCGCAGGATTCAGAGTCCTGAGTGCTAACCGCTACACCACGGGACCGACAATGGAAACTGCCGGGGACAGCATTTGCGAGGCCCTGTTATGTGTCCAGATGGGTAACAAAACAGGAGGTCCCGGGGAGATTTGAACTCCCGTCGCAGGATTCAGAGTCCTGAGTGCTAACCGCTACACCACGGGACCGACAATGGAAACTGCCGGGGCAGCATTTGCGTGGCCTGCTATGTATCCAGATGGGTAACAAAACAGGAGGTCCCGGGGAGATTTGAACTCCCGTCGCAGGGATTCAGAGTCCTGAGTGCTAACCGCTACACCACGGGACCGACATAGGGAAACTCCAGCGGACAGAATTTGTGAGCCCTGTTATGTGTTCAAATGGGTAAAAACAGAAAAACAGGAGGTCCCGGGGAGATTTGAACTCCCGTCGCAGGATTCAGAGTCCTGAGTGCTAACCGCTACACCACGGGACCGACAATGGAAACTGCCGGGGCAGCATTTGCGTGGCCTGCTATGTATCCAGATGGGTAACAAAACAGGAGGTCCCGGGGGAGATTTGAACTCCCGTCGCAGGATTCAGAGTCCTGAGTGCTAACCGCTACACCACGGGACCGACAATGGAAACTGCCGGGGCAGCATTTGCGTGGCCCTGCTATGTATTCAGATGGGTAACAAAACAGGAGGTCCCGGGGGAGATTTGAACTCCCGTCGCAGGGATTCAGAGTCCTGAGTGCTAACCGCTACACCACGGGACCGACATAGGGAAACTCCACGGACAGAATTTGTGAGCCCTGTTATGTGTTCAAATGGGTAACAGAAACAGGAGGTCCCGGGGAGATTTGAACTCCCGTCGCAGGATTCAGAGTCCTGAGTGCTAACCGCTACACCACGGGACCGACAATGGAAACTGCCGGGGCAGCATTTGCGTGGCCTGCTATGTATCCAGATGGGTAACAAAACAGGAGGTCCCAGGGGAGATTTGAACTCCCGTCGCAGGATTCAGAGTCCTGAGTGCTAACCGCTACACCACGGGACCGACAATGGAAACTGCCGGGGCAGCATTTGCATGGCCTGCTATGTATCCAGATGGGTAACAAAATAGGAGGTCCCGGGGAGATTTGAACTCCCGTCGCAGGATTCAGAGTCCTGAGTGCTAAGCGCTACACCACGGGACCGACATAGGAAACTCCACGGACAGAATTTGTGAGCCCTGTTATGTGTTCAAATGGGTAAAAAACAGGAAAACACGAGGTCCCGGGGAGATTTGAACTCCCGTCGCAGGATTCAGAGTCCTGAGTGCTAACCGCTACACCACGGGACCGACAATGGAAACTGCCGGGGCAGCATTTGCGTGGCCTGCTATGTATCCAGATGGGTAACAAAACAGGAGGTCCCGGGGAGATTTGAACTCCCGTCGCAGGGATTCAGAGTCCTGAGTGCTAACCGCTAGCACCACGGGACCGACATGGGAAACTGCAGGGACAGAATTTGTCAGCCCTGTTATGTGTTCAAATGGGTAAAAACAGGAGGTCCCGGGGAGATTTGAACTCCCGTCGCAGGATTCAGAGTCCTGAGTGCTAACCGCTACACCACGGGACCGACAATGGAAACTGCCGGGGCAGCATTTGCGTGGCCTGCTATGTATCCAGATGGGTAACAAAACAGGAGGTCCCGGGGAGATTTGAACTCCCGTCGCAGGATTCAGAGTCCTGAGTGCTAACCGCTACACCACGGGACCGACATGGAAACTGCACGGGGACAGAATTTGCGCAGCCCTGCTATGTGTCCAAATGGGTAACAAAACAGGAGGTCCCGGGGAGATTTGAACTCCCGTCGCAGGATTCAGAGTCCTGAGTGCTAACCGCTACACCACGGGACCGACAATGGAAACTGCCGGGGCAGCATTTGCGTGGCCTGCTATGTATCCAGATGGGTAACAAAAGAGGAGGTCCCGGGGAGATTTGAACTCCCGTCGCAGGATTCAGAGTCCTGAGTGCTAACCGCTACACCACGGGACCGACAATGGAAGCTGCCGGGGCAGCATTTGCGTGGCCTGCTATGTATCCAGATGGGTAACAAAAAGAGGAGGTCCCGGGGGAGATTTGAACTCCCGTCGCAGGATTCAGAGTCCTGAGTGCTAACCGCTACACCACGGGACCGACATAGGGGAAAACTGCAGGGACAGAATTTGTGAGCCCTGTTATGTGTTCAAATGGGTAAAGAAAACAGGAGGTCCCGGGGAGATTTGAACTCCCGTCGCAGGATTCAGAGTCCTGAGTGCTAACCGCTACACCACGGGACCGACAATGGAAACTGCCGGGGCAGCATTTGCGTGGCCTGCTATGTATCCAGATGGGTAACAAAAGAGGAGGTCCCGGGGAGATTTGAACTCCCGTCGCAGGATTCAGAGTCCTGAGTGCTAACCGCTACACCACGGGACCGACAATGGAAACTGCCGGGGCAGCATTTGCGTGGCCTGCTATGTATCCAGATGGGTAACAAAAGAGGAGGTCCCGGGGAGATTTGAACTCCCGTCGCAGGATTCAGAGTCCTGAGTGCTAACCGCTACACCACGGGACCGACATGGGAAACTGCAGGGACAGAATTTGTGCAGCCCTGTTATGTGTTCAAATGGGTAAAAAAACAGGAGGTCCCGGGGAGATTTGAACTCCCGTCGCAGGATTCAGAGTCCTGAGTGCTAACCGCTACACCACGGGACCGACATGGAAACTGCAGGGACAGAATTTGTGCAGCCCTGTTATGTGTTCAAATGGGTAAACAAAACAGGAGGTCCCGGGGAGATTTGAACTCCCGTCGCAGGATTCAGAGTCCTGAGTGCTAACCGCTACACCACGGGACCGACAATGGAAGCTGCCGGGGCAGCATTTGCGTGGCCTGCTATGTATCCAGATGGGTAACAAAAAGAGGAGGTCCCGGGGAGATTTGAACTCCCGTCGCAGGATTCAGAGTCCTGAGTGCTAACCGCTACACCACGGGACCGACATAGGAAACTGCACGGGACAGAATTTGTGAGCCCTGTTATGTGTTCAAATGGGTAAAAAACAGGAGGTCCCGGGGGAGATTTGAACTCCCGTCGCAGGATTCAGAGTCCTGAGTGCTAACCGCTACACCACGGGACCGACAATGGAAAGCTGCCGGGGCAGCATTTGCGTGGCCTGCTATGTATCCAGATGGGTAACAAAAGAGGAGGTCCCGGGGAGATTTGAACTCCCGTCGCAGGATTCAGAGTCCTGAGTGCTAACCGCTACACCACGGGACCGACAATGGAAACTGCCGGGGCAGCATTTGCGTGGCCTGCTATGTATCCAGATGGGTAACAAAAACAGGAGGTCCCGGGGAGATTTGAACTCCCGTCGCAGGGATTCAGAGTCCTGAGTGCTAACCGCTACACCACGGGACCGACATGGGAAACTGCAGGGACAGAATTTGTGAGCCCTGTTATGTGTTCAAATGGGTAACAAAACAGGAGGTCCCGGGGAGATTTGAACTCCCGTCGCAGGATTCAGAGTCCTGAGTGCTAACCGCTACACCACGGGACCGACAATGGAAAGCTGCCGGGGCAGCATTTGCGTGGCCTGCTATGTATCCAGATGGGTAACAAAACAGGAGGTCCCGGGGAGATTTGAACTCCCGTCGCAGGATTCAGAGTCCTGAGTGCTAACCGCTACACCACGGGACCGACAATGGAAACTGCAGGGGCAGCATTTGCGTGGCCTGCTATGTATCCAGATGGGTAACACAGGAGGTCCCGGGGAGATTTGAACTCCCGTCGCAGGATTCAGAGTCCTGAGTGCTAACCGCTACACCACGGGACCGACAATGGAAACTGCCGGGGCAGCATTTGCGTGGCCTGCTATGTATCCAGATGGGTAACAAAAGAGGAGGTCCCGGGGAGATTTGAACTCCCGTCGCAGGGATTCAGAGTCCTGAGTGCTAACCGCTACACCACGGGACCGACATGGGAAACTGCAGGGACAGAATTTGTGAGCCCTGTTATGTGTTCAAATGGGTAACAAAAAACAGGAGGTCCCGGGGAGATTTGAACTCCCGTCGCAGGATTCAGAGTCCTGAGTGCTAACCGCTACACCACGGGACCGACAATGGAAACTGCCGGGGCAGCATTTGCGTGGCCTGCTATGTATCCAGATGGGTAACAAAACAGGAGGTCCCGGGGAGATTTGAACTCCCGTCGCAGGATTCAGAGTCCTGAGTGCTAACCGCTACACCACGGGACCGACAATGGAAACTGCCGGGGACAGCATTTGCGTGGCCTGCTATGTATCCAGATGGGTAACAAAACAGGAGGTCCCGGGGAGATTTGAACTCCCGTCGCAGGATTCAGAGTCCCTGAGTGCTAACCGCTACACCACGGGACCGACAATGGAAACTGCCGGGGACAGCATTTGCGTGGCCTGCTATGTATCCAGATAGGGTAACAAAACAGTGAGGTCCCGGGGAGATTTGAACTCCCGTCGCAGGATTCAGAGTCCTGAGTGCTAACCGCTACACCACGGGACCGACATAGGGAAACTCCACGGACAGAATTTGTGAGCCCTGTTATGTGTTCAAATGGGTAAAAAACAAAAAAACAGGAGGTCCCGGGGAGATTTGAACTCCCGTCGCAGGATTCAGAGTCCTGAGTGCTAACCGCTACACCACGGGACCGACAATGGAAACTGCCGGGGCAGCATTTGCGTGGCCTGCTATGTATCCAGATGGGTAACAAAACAGGAGGTCCCGGGGAGATTTGAACTCCCGTCGCAGGATTCAGAGTCCCTGAGTGCTAACCGCTACACCACGGGACCGACAATGGAAACTGCCGGGGCAGCATTTGCGTGGCCTGCTATGTATCCAGATGGGTAACAAAACAGGAGGTCCCGGGGAGATTTGAACTCCCCGTCGCAGGATTCAGAGTCCTGAGTGCTAACCGCTACACCACGGGACCGACATAGGAAACTCCACGGACAGAATTTGTGAGCCCTGTTATGTGTTCAAATGGGTAAAAACAGAAAAACAGGAGGTCCCGGGGAGATTTGAACTCCCGTCGCAGGATTCAGAGTCCTGAGTGCTAACCGCTACACCACGGGACCGACAATGGAAACTGCCGGGGCAGCATTTGCGTGGCCTGCTATGTATCCAGATGGGTAACAAAACAGGAGGTCCCGGGGAGATTTGAACTCCCGTCGCAGGATTCAGAGTCCTGAGTGCTAACCGCTACACCACGGGACCGACAATGGAAACTGCCGGGGCAGCATTTGCGTGGCCTGCTATGTATCCAGATGGGTAACAAAACAGGAGGTCCCGGGGAGATTTGAACTCCCGTCGCAGGATTCAGAGTCCTGAGTGCTAACCGCTACACCACGGGACCGACATATGGAAACTGCCGGGGCAGCATTTGCGTGGCCCTGCTATGTATCCAGATGGGTAACAAAAAGCAGGAGGTCCCGGGAGATTTGAACTCCCGTCGCAGGATTCAGAGTCCTGAGTGCTAACCGCTACACCACGGGACCGACATGGGAAACTCCAGGGACAGAATTTGCACGAGCCCTGTTATGTGTTCAAATGGGTAACAAAAACAGGAGGTCCCGGGGAGATTTGAACTCCCGTCGCAGGATTCAGAGTCCTGAGTGCTAACCGCTACACCACGGGACCGACAATGGAAACTGCCGGGGCAGCATTTGCGTGGCCTGCTATGTATCCAGATGGGTAACAAAAAGAGGAGGTCCCGGGAGATTTGAACTCCCGTCGCAGGATTCAGAGTCCCTGAGTGCTAACCGCTACACCACGGGACCGACATGGAAAACTGCAGGGACAGAATTTGCGCAGCCCTGCTATGTGTCCAAATGGGTAACAAAACAGGAGGTCCCGGGAGATTTGAACTCCCGTCGCAGGATTCAGAGTCCTGAGTGCTAACCGCTACACCACGGGACCGACAATGGAAACTGCCGGGGCAGCATTTGCGTGGCCTGCTATGTATCCAGATGGGTAACAAAAGAGGAGGTCCCGGGGAGATTTGAACTCCCGTCGCAGGATTCAGAGTCCTGAGTGCTAACCGCTACACCACGGGACCGACAATGGAAGCTGCCGGGGCAGCATTTGCGTGGCCTGCTATGTATCCAGATGGGTAACAAAAGAGGAGGTCCCGGGGAGATTTGAACTCCCGTCGCAGGATTCAGAGTCCTGAGTGCTAAGCGCTACACCACGGGACCGACATGGGAAACTGCAGGGACAGAATTTGTGAGCCCTGTTATGTGTTCAAATGGGTAAAAACAGGAAAACAGGAGGTCCCGGGGAGATTTGAACTCCCGTCGCAGGATTCAGAGTCCTGAGTGCTAACCGCTACACCACGGGACCGACAATGGAAACTGCCGGGGCAGCATTTGCGTGGGCCTGCTATGTATCCAGATAGGGTAACAAAATAGTAGGTCCCGGGGAGATTTGAACTCCCGTCGCAGGATTCAGAGTCCTGAGTGCTAACCGCTACACCACGGGACCGACAATGGGAAACTGCAGGGACAGAATTTGTGCAGCCCTGTTATGTGTTCAAATGGGTAACGAAACAGGAGGTCCCGGGAGATTTGAACTCCCGTCGCAGGATTCAGAGTCCTGAGTGCTAACCGCTACACCACGGGACCGACAATGGAAGCTGCCGGGGCAGCATTTGCGTGGCCTGCTATGTATCCAGATGGGTAACAAAAAGAGGAGGTCCCGGGAGATTTGAACTCCCGTCGCAGGATTCAGAGTCCTGAGTGCTAACCGCTACACCACGGGACCGATGTGGGAAACTGCAGGGACAGAATTTGTCAGCCCTGCTATGTGTTCAAATGGGTAACAAAACAGGAGGTCCCGGGGAGATTTGAACTCCCGTCGCAGGATTCAGAGTCCTGAGTGCTAACCGCTACACCACGGGACCGACAATGGAAGCTGCCGGGGCAGCATTTGCGTGGCCTGCTATGTATCCAGATGGGTAACAAAAGAGGAGGTCCCGGGGAGATTTGAACTCCCGTCGCAGGATTCAGAGTCCTGAGTGCTAACCGCTACACCACGGGACCGACAATGGGAAACTGCAGGGACAGAATTTGTCGAGCCCTGTTATGTGTTCAAATGGGTAACAAAAACAGGAGGTCCCGGGGAGATTTGAACTCCCGTCGCAGGATTCAGAGTCCTGAGTGCTAACCGCTACACCACGGGACCGACAATGGAAAGCTGCCGGGGCAGCATTTGCGTGGCCCTGCTATGTATCCAGATGGGTAACAAAAAGAGGAGGTCCCGGGGAGATTTGAACTCCCGTCGCAGGATTCAGAGTCCTGAGTGCTAACCGCTACACCACGGGACCGATGTGGGAAACTGCAGGGACAGAATTTGTCAGCCCTGTTATGTGTTCAAATGGGTAAAAACAGGAGGTCCCGGGGAGATTTGAACTCCCGTCGCAGGATTCAGAGTCCTGAGTGCTAACCGCTACACCATGGGACCGACAATGGAAGCTGCCGGGGGCAGCATTTGCGTGGCCTGCTATGTATCCAGATGGGTAACAAAAGAGGAGGTCCCGGGGAGATTTGAACTCCCGTCGCAGGATTCAGAGTCCTGAGTGCTAACCGCTACACCACGGGACCGATGTGGGAAACTGCAGGGACAGAATTTGTCAGCCCTGTTATGTGTTCAAATGGGTAAAAAACAGGAGGTCCCGGGGAGATTTGAACTCCCGTCGCAGGATTCAGAGTCCTGAGTGCTAACCGCTACACCACGGGACCGACAATGGAAGCTGCCGGGGCAGCATTTGCGTGGCCTGCTATGTATCCAGATGGGTAACAAAAGAGGAGGTCCCGGGGAGATTTGAACTCCCGTCGCAGGATTCAGAGTCCTGAGTGCTAACCGCTACACCACGGGACCGACAATGGAAGCTGCCGGGGGCAGCATTTGCGTGGCCTGCTATGTATCCAGATGGGTAACAAAAAGAGGAGGTCCCGGGGAGATTTGAACTCCCGTCGCAGGATTCAGAGTCCTGAGTGCTAACCGCTACACCACGGGACCGATGTGGGAAACTGCAGGGACAGAATTTGTCAGCCCTGTTATGTGTTCAAATGGGTAAAAAAACAGGAGGTCCCGGGGAGATTTGAACTCCCGTCGCAGGATTCAGAGTCCTGAGTGCTAACCGCTACACCACGGGACCGATGTAGGGAAACTGCAGGGACAGAATTTGTCAGCCCTGTTATGTGTTCAAATGGGTAAAAAAACAGGAGGTCCCGGGGAGATTTGAACTCCCGTCGCAGGATTCAGAGTCCTGAGTGCTAACCGCTACACCACGGGACCGACAATGGGAAAACTGCAGGGACAGAATTTGCGCGGCCCTGCTATGTGTCCAAATGGGTAGAAAACAGGAGGTCCCGGGGAGATTTGAACTCCCGTCGCAGGATTCAGAGTCCTGAGTGCTAACCGCTACACCACGGGACCGACAATGGAAGCTGCCGGGGCAGCATTTGCGTGGCCTGCTATGTATCCAGATGGGTAACAAAAAGAGGAGGTCCCGGGGAGATTTGAACTCCCGTCGCAGGATTCAGAGTCCTGAGTGCTAACCGCTACACCACGGGACCGATATGGGAAACTGCAGGGACAGAATTTGTCAGCCCTGTTATGTGTTCAAATGGGTAAAAACAGGAGGTCCCGGGGAGATTTGAACTCCCGTCGCAGGATTCAGAGTCCTGAGTGCTAACCGCTACACCACGGGACCGACAATGGAAGCTGCCGGGGGCAGCATTTGCGTGGCCTGCTATGTATCCAGATGGGTAACAAAAGAGGAGGTCCCGGGGAGATTTGAACTCCCGTCGCAGGATTCAGAGTCCTGAGTGCTAACCGCTACACCACGGGACCGACAATGGGAAAGCTGCCGGGGCAGCATTTGCGTGGCCCTGCTATGTATCCAGATGGGTAACAAAAGAGGAGGTCCCGGGGAGATTTGAACTCCCGTCGCAGGATTCAGAGTCCTGAGTGCTAACCGCTACACCACGGGACCGATGTGGGAAACTGCAGGGACAGAATTTGTCAGCCCTGTTATGTGTTCAAATGGGTAAAAAACAGGAGGTCCCGGGGAGATTTGAACTCCCGTCGCAGGATTCAGAGTCCTGAGTGCTAACCGCTACACCATGGGACCGACAATGGAAGCTGCCGGGGCAGCATTTGCGTGGCCTGCTATGTATCCAGATGGGTAACAAAAGAGGAGGTCCCGGGGAGATTTGAACTCCCGTCGCAGGATTCAGAGTCCTGAGTGCTAACCGCTACACCACGGGACCGATATGGGAAACTGCAGGGACAGAATTTGTCAGCCCTGTTATGTGTTCAAATGGGTAGAAACAGGAGGTCCCGGGGAGATTTGAACTCCCGTCGCAGGATTCAGAGTCCTGAGTGCTAACCGCTACACCATGGGACCGACAATGGAAGCTGCCGGGGGCAGCAGTTGCGTGGCCTGCTATGTATCCAGATGGGTAACAAAGAGGAGGTCCCGGGGAGATTTGAACTCCCGTCGCAGGATTCAGAGTCCTGAGTGCTAACCGCTACACCACGGGACCGATGTGGGAAACTGCAGGGACAGAATTTGTCAGCCCTGTTATGTGTTCAAATGGGTAAAAAACAGGAGGTCCCGGGGAGATTTGAACTCCCGTCGCAGGATTCAGAGTCCTGAGTGCTAACCGCTACACCACGGGACCGACAATGGAAGCTGCCGGGGCAGCATTTGCGTGGCCTGCTATGTATCCAGATGGGTAACAAAAGAGGAGGTCCCGGGGAGATTTGAACTCCCGTCGCAGGATTCAGAGTCCTGAGTGCTAACCGCTACACCACGGGACCGATGTGGGAAACTGCAGGGACAGAATTTGTCAGCCCTGTTATGTGTTCAAATGGGTAAAAAACAGGAGGTCCCGGGGAGATTTGAACTCCCGTCGCAGGATTCAGAGTCCTGAGTGCTAACCGCTACACCATGGGACCGACAATGGAAGCTGCCGGGGCAGCATTTGCGTGGCCTGCTATGTATCCAGATGGGTAACAAAAAGAGGAGGTCCCGGGGAGATTTGAACTCCCGTCGCAGGATTCAGAGTCCTGAGTGCTAACCGCTACACCACGGGACCGATGTGGGAAACTGCAGGGACAGAATTTGTCAGCCCTGTTATGTGTTCAAATGGGTAAAAAACAGGAGGTCCCGGGGAGATTTGAACTCCCGTCGCAGGATTCAGAGTCCTGAGTGCTAACCGCTACACCATGGGACCGACAATGGAAGCTGCCGGGGCAGCATTTGCGTGGCCTGCTATGTATCCAGATGGGTAACAAAAGAGGAGGTCCCGGGGAGATTTGAACTCCCGTCGCAGGATTCAGAGTCCTGAGTGCTAACCGCTACACCACGGGACCGATGTGGGAAACTGCAGGGACAGAATTTGTCAGCCCTGTTATGTGTTCAAATGGGTAAAAAACAGGAGGTCCCGGGGAGATTTGAACTCCCGTCGCAGGATTCAGAGTCCTGAGTGCTAACCGCTACACCATGGGACCGACAATGGAAGCTGCCGGGGCAGCAGTTTGCGTGGCCTGCTATGTATCCAGATGGGTAACAAAAGAGGAGGTCCCGGGGAGATTTGAACTCCCGTCGCAGGATTCAGAGTCCTGAGTGCTAACCGCTACACCACGGGACCGACAGTGGGAAACTGCCGGGGACAGAATTTGTCAGCCCTGCTATGTATCCAGATGGGTAACAAAACAGGAGGTCCCGGGGAGATTTGAACTCCCGTCGCAGGATTCAGAGTCC
Source organism: Angiostrongylus vasorum (assembly GCA_018806985.1). Classification (NCBI taxonomy): domain Eukaryota; kingdom Metazoa; phylum Nematoda; class Chromadorea; order Rhabditida; family Metastrongylidae; genus Angiostrongylus; species Angiostrongylus vasorum. The sequence goes on along the minus strand of JADANN010000118.1, from coordinate 709,802 downwards.
TGAGTGCTAACCGCTACACCACGGGACCGATATGGGAAACTGCAGGGACAGAATTTGTCAGCCCTGTTATGTGTTCAAATGGGTAGAAACAGGAGGTCCCGGGGAGATTTGAACTCCCGTCGCAGGATTCAGAGTCCTGAGTGCTAACCGCTACACCATGGGACCGACAATGGAAGCTGCCGGGGCAGCAGTTGCGTGGCCTGCTATGTATCCAGATGGGTAACAAAAGAGGAGGTCCCGGGGAGATTTGAACTCCCGTCGCAGGATTCAGAGTCCTGAGTGCTAACCGCTACACCACGGGACCGACAATGGAAGCTGCCGGGGCAGCATTTGCGTGGCCTGCTATGTATCCAGATGGGTAACAAAAGAGGAGGTCCCGGGGAGATTTGAACTCCCGTCGCAGGATTCAGAGTCCTGAGTGCTAACCGCTACACCACGGGACCGATGTGGGAAACTGCAGGGACAGAATTTGTCAGCCCTGTTATGTGTTCAAATGGGTAAAAAACAGGAGGTCCCGGGGAGATTTGAACTCCCGTCGCAGGATTCAGAGTCCTGAGTGCTAACCGCTACACCACGGGACCGACAATGGAAGCTGCCGGGGCAGCATTTGCGTGGCCTGCTATGTATCCAGATGGGTAACAAAAAGAGGAGGTCCCGGGGAGATTTGAACTCCCGTCGCAGGATTCAGAGTCCTGAGTGCTAACCGCTACACCACGGGACCGACATGGAAACTGCAGGGACAGAATTTGTCGAGCCCTGTTATGTGTTCAAATGGGTAAAAACAGGAGGTCCCGGGGAGATTTGAACTCCCGTCGCAGGATTCAGAGTCCTGAGTGCTAACCGCTACACCACGGGACCGACAATGGAAGCTGCCGGGGCAGCATTTGCGTGGCCTGCTATGTATCCAGATGGGTAACAAAAAGAGGAGGTCCCGGGGAGATTTGAACTCCCGTCGCAGGATTCAGAGTCCTGAGTGCTAACCGCTACACCACGGGACCGATGTGGGAAACTGCAGGGACAGAATTTGTCAGCCCTGTTATGTGTTCAAATGGGTAGAAAAACAGGAGGTCCCGGGGAGATTTGAACTCCCGTCGCAGGATTCAGAGTCCTGAGTGCTAACCGCTACACCACGGGACCGACAATGGAAGCTGCCGGGGCAGCATTTGCGTGGCCTGCTATGTATCCAGATGGGTAACAAAAGAGGAGGTCCCGGGGAGATTTGAACTCCCGTCGCAGGATTCAGAGTCCTGAGTGCTAACCGCTACACCACGGGACCGATGTGGGAAACTGCAGGGACAGAATTTGTCAGCCCTGTTATGTGTTCAAATGGGTAGAAAAACAGGAGGTCCCAGGGGAGATTTGAACTCCCGTCGCAGGATTCAGAGTCCTGAGTGCTAACCGCTACACCACGGGACCGACAATGGAAGCTGCCGGGGCAGCATTTGCGTGGCCTGCTATGTATCCAGATGGGTAACAAAGAGGAGGTCCCTGGGGAGATTTGAACTCCCGTCGCAGGATTCAGAGTCCTGAGTGCTAACCGCCACACCACGGGACCGACATGGGAAACTGCAGGGACAGAATTTGTGAGCCCTGTTATGTGTTCAAATGGGTAAAAACAGGAGGTCCCGGGGAGATTTGAACTCCCGTCGCAGGATTCAGAGTCCTGAGTGCTAACCGCTACACCACGGGACCGACATATGGAAACTGCCGGGGACAGAATTTGTCAGCCCTGTTATGTGTTCAAATAGGGTAACACAGGAGGTCCCGGGGAGATTTGAACTCCCGTCGCAGGATTCAGAGTCCTGAGTGCTAACCGCTACACCACGGGACCGACAATGGAAAGCTGCCGGGGCAGCATTTGCGTGGCCTGCTATGTATCCAGATGGGTAACAAAAGAGGAGGTCCCGGGGAGATTTGAACTCCCGTCGCAGGATTCAGAGTCCTGAGTGCTAACCGCTACACCACGGGACCGACATAGGAAACTGCACGGGACAGAATTTGTCGAGCCCTGTTATGTGTTCAAATGGGTAAAAACAGGAGAGGTCCCGGGGAGATTTGAACTCCCGTCGCAGGATTCAGAGTCCTGAGTGCTAACCGCTACACCACGGGACCGATATGGGAAACTGCAGGGACAGAATTTGTCAGCCCTGTTATGTGTTCAAATGGGTAGAAAACAGGAGGTCCCGGGGAGATTTGAACTCCCGTCGCAGGATTCAGAGTCCTGAGTGCTAACCGCTACACCATGGGACCGACAATGGAAGCTGCCGGGGCAGCATTTGCGTGGCCTGCTATGTATCCAGATGGGTAACAAAAGAGGAGGTCCCGGGGAGATTTGAACTCCCGTCGCAGGATTCAGAGTCCTGAGTGCTAACCGCTACACCACGGGACCGATGTGGGAAACTGCAGGGACAGAATTTGTCAGCCCTGTTATGTGTTCAAATGGGTAAAAACAGGAGGTCCCGGGGAGATTTGAACTCCCGTCGCAGGATTCAGAGTCCTGAGTGCTAACCGCTACACCACGGGGACCGACAATGGAAGCTGCCGGGGCAGCATTTGCGTGGCCTGCTATGTATCCAGATGGGTAACAAAAGAGGAGGTCCCGGGGGAGATTTGAACTCCCGTCGCAGGATTCAGAGTCCTGAGTGCTAACCGCTACACCACGGGACCGATGTGGGAAACTGCAGGGACAGAATTTGTCAGCCCTGTTATGTGTTCAAATGGGTAGAAAACAGGAGGTCCCGGGGAGATTTGAACTCCCGTCGCAGGATTCAGAGTCCTGAGTGCTAACCGCTACACCATGGGACCGACAATGGAAGCTGCCGGGGGCAGCAGTTGCGTGGCCTGCTATGTATCCAGATGGGTAACAAAAGAGGAGGTCCCGGGGAGATTTGAACTCCCGTCGCAGGATTCAGAGTCCTGAGTGCTAACCGCTACACCACGGGACCGATGTGGGAAACTGCAGGGACAGAATTTGTCAGCCCTGTTATGTGTTCAAATGGGTAAAAAACAGGAGGTCCCGGGGAGATTTGAACTCCCGTCGCAGGATTCAGAGTCCTGAGTGCTAACCGCTACACCACGGGACCGACAATGGAAGCTGCCGGGGCAGCATTTGCGTGGCCTGCTATGTATCCAGATGGGTAACAAAAGAGGAGGTCCCGGGGAGATTTGAACTCCCGTCGCAGGATTCAGAGTCCTGAGTGCTAACCGCTACACCACGGGACCGATGATGGAAGCTGCCGGGGACAGCATTTGTCGTGGCCCTGCTATGTGTTCAGATGGGTAAAAACAGGAGGTCCCGGGAGATTTGAACTCCCGTCGCAGGATTCAGAGTCCTGAGTGCTAACCGCTACACCACGGGACCGATATGGGAAACTGCAGGGACAGAATTTGTCAGCCCTGTTATGTGTTCAAATGGGTAGAAACAGGAGGTCCCGGGGAGATTTGAACTCCCGTCGCAGGATTCAGAGTCCTGAGTGCTAACCGCTACACCACGGGACCGACAATGGAAGCTGCCGGGGCAGCATTTGCGTGGCCTGCTATGTATCCAGATGGGTAACAAAGAGGAGGTCCCGGGAGATTTGAACTCCCGTCGCAGGATTCAGAGTCCTGAGTGCTAACCGCTACACCACGGGACCGACAGTAGGAAAGCTGCCGGGGACAGAATTTGCGTGAGCCCTGCTATGTGTTCAAATGGGTAACACAGGAGGTCCCGGGGAGATTTGAACTCCCGTCGCAGGATTCAGAGTCCTGAGTGCTAACCGCTACACCACGGGACCGACAATGGAAACTGCCGGGGACAGCATTTGCGCGGCCCTGCTATGTATCCAGATGGGTAACAAAAGAGGAGGTCCCGGGGAGATTTGAACTCCCGTCGCAGGATTCAGAGTCCTGAGTGCTAACCGCTACACCACGGGACCGATATGGGAAACTGCAGGGACAGAATTTGTCAGCCCTGTTATGTGTTCAAATGGGTAGAAACAGGAGGTCCCGGGGGAGATTTGAACTCCCGTCGCAGGATTCAGAGTCCTGAGTGCTAACCGCTACACCATGGGACCGACAATGGAAAGCTGCCGGGGGCAGCAGTTGCGTGGCCTGCTATGTATCCAGATGGGTAACAAAAGAGGAGGTCCCGGGGAGATTTGAACTCCCGTCGCAGGATTCAGAGTCCTGAGTGCTAACCGCTACACCACGGGACCGATGTGGGGAAACTGCAGGGACAGAATTTGTCAGCCCTGTTATGTGTTCAAATGGGTAAAAAACAGGAGGTCCCGGGGAGATTTGAACTCCCGTCGCAGGATTCAGAGTCCTGAGTGCTAACCGCTACACCACGGGACCGACAATGGAAGCTGCCGGGGCAGCATTTGCGTGGCCTGCTATGTATCCAGATGGGTAACAAAAGAGGAGGTCCCGGGGAGATTTGAACTCCCGTCGCAGGATTCAGAGTCCTGAGTGCTAACCGCTACACCACGGGACCGATGTGGGAAACTGCAGGGACAGAATTTGTCAGCCCTGTTATGTGTTCAAATGGGTAGAAAACAGGAGGTCCCGGGGAGATTTGAACTCCCGTCGCAGGATTCAGAGTCCTGAGTGCTAACCGCTACACCATGGGACCGACAATGGAAGCTGCCGGGGCAGCATTTGCGTGGCCTGCTATGTATCCAGATGGGTAACAAAAGAGGAGGTCCCGGGGGAGATTTGAACTCCCGTCGCAGGATTCAGAGTCCTGAGTGCTAACCGCTACACCACGGGACCGATGTGGGAAACTGCAGGGACAGAATTTGTCAGCCCTGTTATGTGTTCAAATGGGTAAAAACAGGAGGTCCCGGGGAGATTTGAACTCCCGTCGCAGGATTCAGAGTCCTGAGTGCTAACCGCTACACCACGGGGACCGACAATGGAAGCTGCCGGGGCAGCATTTGCGTGGCCTGCTATGTATCCAGATGGGTAACAAAAGAGGAGGTCCCGGGGAGATTTGAACTCCCGTCGCAGGATTCAGAGTCCTGAGTGCTAACCGCTACACCACGGGACCGATGTGGGAAACTGCAGGGACAGAATTTGTCAGCCCTGTTATGTGTTCAAATGGGTAGAAAAACAGGAGGTCCCGGGGGAGATTTGAACTCCCGTCGCAGGATTCAGAGTCCTGAGTGCTAACCGCTACACCATGGGACCGACAATGGAAGCTGCCGGGGCAGCATTTGCGTGGCCCTGCTATGTATCCAGATGGGTAACAAAAGAGGAGGTCCCGGGGAGATTTGAACTCCCGTCGCAGGATTCAGAGTCCTGAGTGCTAACCGCTACACCACGGGACCGATGTGGGAAACTGCAGGGACAGAATTTGTCAGCCCTGTTATGTGTTCAAATGGGTAAAAACAGGAGGTCCCGGGAGATTTGAACTCCCGTCGCAGGATTCAGAGTCCTGAGTGCTAACCGCTACACCATGGGACCGACAATGGAAGCTGCCGGGGCAGCAGTTGCGTGGCCTGCTATGTATCCAGATGGGTAACAAAAGAGGAGGTCCCGGGGAGATTTGAACTCCCGTCGCAGGATTCAGAGTCCTGAGTGCTAACCGCTACACCACGGGACCGATGTGGGAAACTGCAGGGACAGAATTTGTCAGCCCTGTTATGTGTTCAAATGGGTAGAAAACAGGAGGTCCCGGGGAGATTTGAACTCCCGTCGCAGGATTCAGAGTCCTGAGTGCTAACCGCTACACCACGGGACCGATATGGGAAACTGCAGGGACAGAATTTGTCAGCCCTGTTATGTGTTCAAATGGGTAGAAACAGGAGGTCCCGGGGAGATTTGAACTCCCGTCGCAGGATTCAGAGTCCTGAGTGCTAACCGCTACACCACGGGACCGACAATGGAAGCTGCCGGGGGCAGCAGTTGCGTGGCCTGCTATGTATCCAGATGGGTAACAAAAGAGGAGGTCCCGGGAGATTTGAACTCCCGTCGCAGGATTCAGAGTCCTGAGTGCTAACCGCTACACCACGGGACCGACAATGGAAGCTGCCGGGGCAGCAGTTGCGTGGCCCTGCTATGTATCCAGATGGGTAACAAAAGAGGAGGTCCCGGGGAGATTTGAACTCCCGTCGCAGGATTCAGAGTCCTGAGTGCTAACCGCTACACCACGGGACCGACAGTGGGAAACTGCAGGGACAGAATTTGTCAGCCCTGTTATGTGTTCAAATGGGTAACAAAACGAGGAGGTCCCGGGGAGATTTGAACTCCCGTCGCAGGATTCAGAGTCCTGAGTGCTAACCGCTACACCACGGGACCGATATGGGAAACTGCAGGGACAGAATTTGTCAGCCCTGTTATGTGTTCAAATGGGTAGAAACAGGAGGTCCCGGGGAGATTTGAACTCCCGTCGCAGGATTCAGAGTCCTGAGTGCTAACCGCTACACCATGGGACCGACAATGGAAGCTGCCGGGGGCAGCAGTTGCGTGGCCTGCTATGTATCCAGATGGGTAACAAAAGAGGAGGTCCCGGGGAGATTTGAACTCCCGTCGCAGGATTCAGAGTCCTGAGTGCTAACCGCTACACCACGGGACCGATGTGGGAAACTGCAGGGACAGAATTTGTCAGCCCTGTTATGTGTTCAAATGGGTAAAAACAGGAGGTCCCGGGGGAGATTTGAACTCCCGTCGCAGGATTCAGAGTCCTGAGTGCTAACCGCTACACCATGGGACCGACAATGGAAGCTGCCGGGGCAGCAGTTGCGTGGCCTGCTATGTATCCAGATGGGTAACAAAAGAGGAGGTCCCGGGGAGATTTGAACTCCCGTCGCAGGATTCAGAGTCCTGAGTGCTAACCGCTACACCACGGGACCGATGTGGGAAACTGCAGGGACAGAATTTGTCAGCCCTGTTATGTGTTCAAATGGGTAGAAAACAGGAGGTCCCGGGGGAGATTTGAACTCCCGTCGCAGGATTCAGAGTCCTGAGTGCTAACCGCTACACCATGGGACCGACAATGGAAGCTGCCGGGGCAGCAGTTGCGTGGCCTGCTATGTATCCAGATGGGTAACAAAAGAGGAGGTCCCGGGGAGATTTGAACTCCCGTCGCAGGATTCAGAGTCCTGAGTGCTAACCGCTACACCACGGGACCGATAGTGGGAAACTGCAGGGACAGAATTTGTCAGCCCTGTTATGTATTCAAATGGGTAAAAACAGGAGGTCCCGGGGAGATTTGAACTCCCGTCGCAGGATTCAGAGTCCTGAGTGCTAACCGCTACACCACGGGACCGATATGGGAAACTGCAGGGACAGAATTTGTCAGCCCTGTTATGTGTTCAAATGGGTAAAAACAGGAGGTCCCGGGGAGATTTGAACTCCCGTCGCAGGATTCAGAGTCCTGAGTGCTAACCGCTACACCATGGGACCGACAATGGAAGCTGCCGGGGCAGCAGTTGCGTGGCCTGCTATGTATCCAGATGGGTAACAAAAGAGGAGGTCCCGGGGAGATTTGAACTCCCGTCGCAGGATTCAGAGTCCTGAGTGCTAACCGCTACACCACGGGACCGATGTGGGAAACTGCAGGGACAGAATTTGTCAGCCCTGTTATGTGTTCAAATGGGTAAAAACAGGAGGTCCCGGGGAGATTTGAACTCCCGTCGCAGGATTCAGAGTCCTGAGTGCTAACCGCTACACCACGGGACCGATATGGGAAACTGCCGGGGCAGCAATGTGTCGGCCCTGCTATGTATCCAAATGGGTAAAAACAGAGGAGGTCCCGGGGAGATTTGAACTCCCGTCGCAGGATTCAGAGTCCTGAGTGCTAACCGCTACACCACGGGACCGACAATGGAAGCTGCCGGGGCAGCATTTGCGTGGCCTGCTATGTATCCAGATGGGTAACAAAAGAGGAGGTCCCGGGGAGATTTGAACTCCCGTCGCAGGATTCAGAGTCCTGAGTGCTAACCGCTACACCACGGGACCGATATGGGAAACTGCAGGGACAGAATTTGTCAGCCCTGTTATGTGTTCAAATGGGTAGAAACAGGAGGTCCCGGGGAGATTTGAACTCCCGTCGCAGGATTCAGAGTCCTGAGTGCTAACCGCTACACCATGGGACCGACAATGGAAGCTGCCGGGGGCAGCAGTTGCGTGGCCTGCTATGTATCCAGATGGGTAACAAAAGAGGAGGTCCCGGGGAGATTTGAACTCCCGTCGCAGGATTCAGAGTCCTGAGTGCTAACCGCTACACCACGGGACCGATGTGGGAAACTGCAGGGACAGAATTTGTCAGCCCTGTTATGTGTTCAAATGGGTAAAAAAACAGGAGGTCCCGGGGGAGATTTGAACTCCCGTCGCAGGATTCAGAGTCCTGAGTGCTAACCGCTACACCATGGGACCGACAATGGAAGCTGCCGGGGCAGCATTTGCGTGGCCTGCTATGTATCCAGATGGGTAACAAAAGAGGAGGTCCCGGGGAGATTTGAACTCCCGTCGCAGGATTCAGAGTCCTGAGTGCTAACCGCTACACCACGGGACCGATGTGGGAAACTGCAGGGACAGAATTTGTCAGCCCTGTTATGTGTTCAAATGGGTAAAAAACAGGAGGTCCCGGGGAGATTTGAACTCCCGTCGCAGGATTCAGAGTCCTGAGTGCTAACCGCTACACCATGGGACCGACAATGGAAGCTGCCGGGGCAGCAGTTTGCGTGGCCTGCTATGTATCCAGATGGGTAACAAAAAGAGGAGGTCCCGGGGAGATTTGAACTCCCGTCGCAGGATTCAGAGTCCTGAGTGCTAACCGCTACACCACGGGACCGACAATGGAAGCTGCCGGGGGCAGCATTTGCGTGGCCTGCTATGTATCCAGATGGGTAACAAAAAGAGGAGGTCCCGGGGAGATTTGAACTCCCGTCGCAGGATTCAGAGTCCTGAGTGCTAACCGCTACACCACGGGACCGATATGGGAAACTGCAGGGACAGAATTTGTCAGCCCTGTTATGTGTTCAAATGGGTAGAAAACAGGAGGTCCCGGGGAGATTTGAACTCCCGTCGCAGGATTCAGAGTCCTGAGTGCTAACCGCTACACCATGGGACCGACAATGGAAGCTGCCGGGGGCAGCATTTGCGTGGCCTGCTATGTATCCAGATGGGTAACAAAAGAGGAGGTCCCGGGGAGATTTGAACTCCCGTCGCAGGATTCAGAGTCCTGAGTGCTAACCGCTACACCACGGGACCGATGTGGGAAACTGCAGGGACAGAATTTGTCAGCCCTGTTATGTGTTCAAATGGGTAAAAAACAGGAGGTCCCGGGGAGATTTGAACTCCCGTCGCAGGATTCAGAGTCCTGAGTGCTAACCGCTACACCACGGGACCGACAATGGAAGCTGCCGGGGCAGCATTTGCGTGGCCTGCTATGTATCCAGATGGGTAACAAAAGAGGAGGTCCCGGGGAGATTTGAACTCCCGTCGCAGGATTCAGAGTCCTGAGTGCTAACCGCTACACCACGGGACCGATGTGGGAAACTGCAGGGACAGAATTTGTCAGCCCTGTTATGTGTTCAAATGGGTAAAAAACAGGAGGTCCCGGGGGAGATTTGAACTCCCGTCGCAGGATTCAGAGTCCTGAGTGCTAACCGCTACACCACGGGACCGATATGGGAAACTGCAGGGACAGAATTTGTCAGCCCTGTTATGTGTTCAAATGGGTAAAAAACAGGAGGTCCCGGGGAGATTTGAACTCCCGTCGCAGGATTCAGAGTCCTGAGTGCTAACCGCTACACCATGGGACCGACAATGGAAGCTGCCGGGGCAGCAGTTGCGTGGCCTGCTATGTATCCAGATGGGTAACAAAAGAGGAGGTCCCGGGGAGATTTGAACTCCCGTCGCAGGATTCAGAGTCCTGAGTGCTAACCGCTACACCACGGGACCGATGTGGGAAACTGCAGGGACAGAATTTGTCAGCCCTGTTATGTGTTCAAATGGGTAAAAAACAGGAGGTCCCGGGGAGATTTGAACTCCCGTCGCAGGATTCAGAGTCCTGAGTGCTAACCGCTACACCACGGGACCGACAATGGAAGCTGCCGGGGCAGCATTTGCGTGGCCTGCTATGTATCCAGATGGGTAACAAAAGAGGAGGTCCCGGGGAGATTTGAACTCCCGTCGCAGGATTCAGAGTCCTGAGTGCTAACCGCTACACCACGGGACCGATGTGGGAAACTGCAGGGACAGAATTTGTCAGCCCTGTTATGTGTTCAAATGGGTAAAAACAGGAGGTCCCGGGGAGATTTGAACTCCCGTCGCAGGATTCAGAGTCCTGAGTGCTAACCGCTACACCATGGGACCGACAATGGAAGCTGCCGGGGCAGCATTTGCGTGGCCTGCTATGTATCCAGATGGGTAACAAAAGAGGAGGTCCCGGGGAGATTTGAACTCCCGTCGCAGGATTCAGAGTCCTGAGTGCTAACCGCTACACCACGGGACCGATATGGGAAACTGCAGGGACAGAATTTGTCAGCCCTGTTATGTGTTCAAATGGGTAGAAACAGGAGGTCCCGGGGAGATTTGAACTCCCGTCGCAGGATTCAGAGTCCTGAGTGCTAACCGCTACACCATGGGACCGACAATGGAAGCTGCCGGGGCAGCAGTTGCGTGGCCTGCTATGTATCCAGATGGGTAACAAAAGAGGAGGTCCCGGGGAGATTTGAACTCCCGTCGCAGGATTCAGAGTCCTGAGTGCTAACCGCTACACCACGGGACCGATGTGGGAAACTGCAGGGACAGAATTTGTCAGCCCTGTTATGTGTTCAAATGGGTAGAAAACAGGAGGTCCCGGGGAGATTTGAACTCCCGTCGCAGGATTCAGAGTCCTGAGTGCTAACCGCTACACCATGGGACCGACAATGGAAGCTGCCGGGGCAGCAGTTGCGTGGCCTGCTATGTATCCAGATGGGTAACAAAAGAGGAGGTCCCGGGGAGATTTGAACTCCCGTCGCAGGATTCAGAGTCCTGAGTGCTAACCGCTACACCACGGGACCGATGTGGGAAACTGCAGGGACAGAATTTGTCAGCCCTGTTATGTGTTCAAATGGGTAAAAAACAGGAGGTCCCGGGGAGATTTGAACTCCCGTCGCAGGATTCAGAGTCCTGAGTGCTAACCGCTACACCACGGGACCGACAATGGAAGCTGCCGGGGCAGCATTTGCGTGGCCTGCTATGTATCCAGATGGGTAACAAAAGAGGAGGTCCCGGGGAGATTTGAACTCCCGTCGCAGGATTCAGAGTCCTGAGTGCTAACCGCTACACCACGGGACCGACAATGGGAAAGCTGCCGGGGCAGCATTTGCGTGGCCTGCTATGTATCCAGATGGGTAACAAAAGAGGAGGTCCCGGGGAGATTTGAACTCCCGTCGCAGGATTCAGAGTCCTGAGTGCTAACCGCTACACCACGGGACCGATGTGGGAAACTGCAGGGACAGAATTTGTCAGCCCTGTTATGTGTTCAAATGGGTAAAAACAGGAGGTCCCGGGGAGATTTGAACTCCCGTCGCAGGATTCAGAGTCCTGAGTGCTAACCGCTACACCACGGGACCGACATGGGAAACTGCAGGGACAGAATTTGTCAGCCCTGTTATGTGTTCAAATGGGTAAAAACAGAGGAGGTCCCGGGGAGATTTGAACTCCCGTCGCAGGATTCAGAGTCCTGAGTGCTAACCGCTACACCATGGGACCGACAATGGAAGCTGCCGGGGCAGCATTTGCGTGGCCTGCTATGTATCCAGATGGGTAACAAAAGAGGAGGTCCCGGGGAGATTTGAACTCCCGTCGCAGGATTCAGAGTCCTGAGTGCTAACCGCTACACCACGGGACCGATATGGGAAACTGCAGGGACAGAATTTGTCAGCCCTGTTATGTGTTCAAATGGGTAAAAAACAGGAGGTCCCGGGGAGATTTGAACTCCCGTCGCAGGATTCAGAGTCCTGAGTGCTAACCGCTACACCACGGGACCGACAATGGAAGCTGCCGGGGGCAGCATTTGCGTGGCCCTGCTATGTATCCAGATGGGTAACAAAAGAGGAGGTCCCGGGGAGATTTGAACTCCCGTCGCAGGATTCAGAGTCCTGAGTGCTAACCGCTACACCACGGGACCGATGTGGGAAACTGCAGGGACAGAATTTGTCAGCCCTGTTATGTGTTCAAATGGGTAAAAAAACAGGAGGTCCCGGGGAGATTTGAACTCCCGTCGCAGGATTCAGAGTCCTGAGTGCTAACCGCTACACCACGGGACCGACAATGGAAGCTGCCGGGGCAGCATTTGCGTGGCCTGCTATGTATCCAGATGGGTAACAAAAAGAGGAGGTCCCGGGGAGATTTGAACTCCCGTCGCAGGATTCAGAGTCCTGAGTGCTAACCGCTACACCACGGGACCGATGTGGGAAACTGCAGGGACAGAATTTGTCAGCCCTGTTATGTGTTCAAATGGGTAAAAAAACAGGAGGTCCCGGGGAGATTTGAACTCCCGTCGCAGGATTCAGAGTCCTGAGTGCTAACCGCTACACCATGGGACCGACAATGGAAGCTGCCGGGGCAGCAGTTGCGTGGCCTGCTATGTATCCAGATGGGTAACAAAAGAGGAGGTCCCGGGGAGATTTGAACTCCCGTCGCAGGATTCAGAGTCCTGAGTGCTAACCGCTACACCACGGGACCGACAATGGAAGCTGCCGGGGCAGCATTTGCGTGGCCTGCTATGTATCCAGATGGGTAACAAAAAGAGGAGGTCCCGGGGAGATTTGAACTCCCGTCGCAGGATTCAGAGTCCTGAGTGCTAACCGCTACACCACGGGACCGATATGGGAAACTGCAGGGACAGAATTTGTCAGCCCTGTTATGTGTTCAAATGGGTAGAAAACAGGAGGTCCCGGGGAGATTTGAACTCCCGTCGCAGGATTCAGAGTCCTGAGTGCTAACCGCTACACCATGGGACCGACAATGGAAGCTGCCGGGGCAGCATTTGCGTGGCCTGCTATGTATCCAGATGGGTAACAAAAGAGGAGGTCCCGGGGAGATTTGAACTCCCGTCGCAGGATTCAGAGTCCTGAGTGCTAACCGCTACACCACGGGACCGATATGGGAAACTGCAGGGACAGAATTTGTCAGCCCTGTTATGTGTTCAAATGGGTAGAAACAGGAGGTCCCGGGGAGATTTGAACTCCCGTCGCAGGATTCAGAGTCCTGAGTGCTAACCGCTACACCATGGGACCGACAATGGAAGCTGCCGGGGCAGCATTTGCGTGGCCTGCTATGTATCCAGATGGGTAACAAAAGAGGAGGTCCCGGGGAGATTTGAACTCCCGTCGCAGGATTCAGAGTCCTGAGTGCTAACCGCTACACCACGGGACCGATGTGGGAAACTGCAGGGACAGAATTTGTCAGCCCTGTTATGTGTTCAAATGGGTAAAAAACAGGAGGTCCCGGGGAGATTTGAACTCCCGTCGCAGGATTCAGAGTCCTGAGTGCTAACCGCTACACCACGGGACCGATATGGGAAACTGCAGGGACAGAATTTGTCAGCCCTGTTATGTGTTCAAATGGGTAAAAACAGGAGGTCCCGGGGAGATTTGAACTCCCGTCGCAGGATTCAGAGTCCTGAGTGCTAACCGCTACACCATGGGACCGACAATGGAAGCTGCCGGGGCAGCAGTTGCGTGGCCTGCTATGTATCCAGATGGGTAACAAAAGAGGAGGTCCCGGGGAGATTTGAACTCCCGTCGCAGGATTCAGAGTCCTGAGTGCTAACCGCTACACCACGGGACCGATGTGGGAAACTGCAGGGACAGAATTTGTCAGCCCTGTTATGTGTTCAAATGGGTAAAAAACAGGAGGTCCCGGGGAGATTTGAACTCCCGTCGCAGGATTCAGAGTCCTGAGTGCTAACCGCTACACCACGGGACCGACAATGGAAGCTGCCGGGGCAGCATTTGCGTGGCCTGCTATGTATCCAGATGGGTAACAAAAGAGGAGGTCCCGGGGAGATTTGAACTCCCGTCGCAGGATTCAGAGTCCTGAGTGCTAACCGCTACACCACGGGACCGATGTGGGAAACTGCAGGGACAGAATTTGTCAGCCCTGTTATGTGTTCAAATGGGTAAAAACAGGAGGTCCCGGGGAGATTTGAACTCCCGTCGCAGGATTCAGAGTCCTGAGTGCTAACCGCTACACCACGGGACCGATGTGGGAAACTGCAGGGACAGAATTTGTCAGCCCTGTTATGTGTTCAAATGGGTAAAAACAGGAGGTCCCGGGGAGATTTGAACTCCCGTCGCAGGATTCAGAGTCCTGAGTGCTAACCGCTACACCACGGGACCGACAATGGAAGCTGCCGGGGCAGCATTTGCGTGGCCTGCTATGTATCCAGATGGGTAACAAAAGAGGAGGTCCCGGGGGAGATTTGAACTCCCGTCGCAGGATTCAGAGTCCTGAGTGCTAACCGCTACACCACGGGACCGATGTGGGAAACTGCAGGGACAGAATTTGTCAGCCCTGTTATGTGTTCAAATGGGTAAAAACAGGAGGTCCCGGGGAGATTTGAACTCCCGTCGCAGGATTCAGAGTCCTGAGTGCTAACCGCTACACCATGGGACCGACAATGGAAGCTGCCGGGGCAGCATTTGCGTGGCCTGCTATGTATCCAGATGGGTAACAAAAGAGGAGGTCCCGGGGAGATTTGAACTCCCGTCGCAGGATTCAGAGTCCTGAGTGCTAACCGCTACACCACGGGACCGATGTGGGAAACTGCAGGGACAGAATTTGTCAGCCCTGTTATGTGTTCAAATGGGTAAAAACAGGAGGTCCCGGGGAGATTTGAACTCCCGTCGCAGGATTCAGAGTCCTGAGTGCTAACCGCTACACCATGGGACCGACAATGGAAGCTGCCGGGGCAGCATTTGCGTGGCCTGCTATGTATCCAGATGGGTAACAAAAGAGGAGGTCCCGGGGAGATTTGAACTCCCGTCGCAGGATTCAGAGTCCTGAGTGCTAACCGCTACACCACGGGACCGATATGGGAAACTGCAGGGACAGAATTTGTCAGCCCTGTTATGTGTTCAAATGGGTAAAAAACAGGAGGTCCCGGGGAGATTTGAACTCCCGTCGCAGGATTCAGAGTCCTGAGTGCTAACCGCTACACCATGGGACCGACAATGGAAGCTGCCGGGGCAGCATTTGCGTGGCCTGCTATGTATCCAGATGGGTAACAAAAGAGGAGGTCCCGGGGAGATTTGAACTCCCGTCGCAGGATTCAGAGTCCTGAGTGCTAACCGCTACACCACGGGACCGATGTGGGAAACTGCAGGGACAGAATTTGTCAGCCCTGTTATGTGTTCAAATGGGTAAAAACAGGAGGTCCCGGGGAGATTTGAACTCCCGTCGCAGGATTCAGAGTCCTGAGTGCTAACCGCTACACCATGGGACCGACAATGGAAGCTGCCGGGGCAGCATTTGCGTGGCCTGCTATGTATCCAGATGGGTAACAAAAGAGGAGGTCCCGGGGAGATTTGAACTCCCGTCGCAGGATTCAGAGTCCTGAGTGCTAACCGCTACACCACGGGACCGATGTGGGAAACTGCAGGGACAGAATTTGTCAGCCCTGTTATGTGTTCAAATGGGTAGAAACAGGAGGTCCCGGGGAGATTTGAACTCCCGTCGCAGGATTCAGAGTCCTGAGTGCTAACCGCTACACCACGGGACCGATATGGGAAACTGCAGGGACAGAATTTGTCAGCCCTGTTATGTGTTCAAATGGGTAAAAACAGGAGGTCCCGGGGAGATTTGAACTCCCGTCGCAGGATTCAGAGTCCTGAGTGCTAACCGCTACACCATGGGACCGACAATGGAAGCTGCCGGGGCAGCAGTTGCGTGGCCTGCTATGTATCCAGATGGGTAACAAAAGAGGAGGTCCCGGGGAGATTTGAACTCCCGTCGCAGGATTCAGAGTCCTGAGTGCTAACCGCTACACCACGGGACCGATGTGGGAAACTGCAGGGACAGAATTTGTCAGCCCTGTTATGTGTTCAAATGGGTAAAAAACAGGAGGTCCCGGGGAGATTTGAACTCCCGTCGCAGGATTCAGAGTCCTGAGTGCTAACCGCTACACCATGGGACCGACAATGGAAGCTGCCGGGGCAGCATTTGCGTGGCCTGCTATGTATCCAGATGGGTAACAAAAGAGGAGGTCCCGGGGAGATTTGAACTCCCGTCGCAGGATTCAGAGTCCTGAGTGCTAACCGCTACACCACGGGACCGATGTGGGAAACTGCAGGGACAGAATTTGTCAGCCCTGTTATGTGTTCAAATGGGTAGAAAACAGGAGGTCCCGGGGAGATTTGAACTCCCGTCGCAGGATTCAGAGTCCTGAGTGCTAACCGCTACACCATGGGACCGACAATGGAAGCTGCCGGGGCAGCATTTGCGTGGCCTGCTATGTATCCAGATGGGTAACAAAAGAGGAGGTCCCGGGGAGATTTGAACTCCCGTCGCAGGATTCAGAGTCCTGAGTGCTAACCGCTACACCACGGGACCGATAGTGGGAAACTGCAGGGACAGAATTTGTCAGCCCTGTTATGTGTTCAAATGGGTAAAAAAACAGGAGGTCCCGGGGAGATTTGAACTCCCGTCGCAGGATTCAGAGTCCTGAGTGCTAACCGCTACACCACGGGACCGATATGGGAAACTGCAGGGACAGAATTTGTCAGCCCTGTTATGTGTTCAAATGGGTAGAAAACAGGAGGTCCCGGGGAGATTTGAACTCCCGTCGCAGGATTCAGAGTCCTGAGTGCTAACCGCTACACCACGGGACCGACAATGGAAGCTGCCGGGGCAGCATTTGCGTGGCCTGCTATGTATCCAGATGGGTAACAAAAGAGGAGGTCCCGGGGAGATTTGAACTCCCGTCGCAGGATTCAGAGTCCTGAGTGCTAACCGCTACACCACGGGACCGATGTGGGAAACTGCAGGGACAGAATTTGTCAGCCCTGTTATGTGTTCAAATGGGTAAAAAACAGGAGGTCCCAGGGGAGATTTGAACTCCCGTCGCAGGATTCAGAGTCCTGAGTGCTAACCGCTACACCACGGGACCGACAATGGAAGCTGCCGGGGCAGCATTTGCGTGGCCTGCTATGTATCCAGATGGGTAACAAAAGAGGAGGTCCCGGGGGAGATTTGAACTCCCGTCGCAGGATTCAGAGTCCTGAGTGCTAACCGCTACACCACGGGACCGATATGGGAAACTGCAGGGACAGAATTTGTCAGCCCTGTTATGTGTTCAAATGGGTAGAAACAGGAGGTCCCGGGGAGATTTGAACTCCCGTCGCAGGATTCAGAGTCCTGAGTGCTAACCGCTACACCATGGGACCGACAATGGAAGCTGCCGGGGCAGCAGTTGCGTGGCCTGCTATGTATCCAGATGGGTAACAAAAGAGGAGGTCCCGGGGAGATTTGAACTCCCGTCGCAGGATTCAGAGTCCTGAGTGCTAACCGCTACACCACGGGACCGATGTGGGAAACTGCAGGGACAGAATTTGTCAGCCCTGTTATGTGTTCAAATGGGTAAAAAACAGGAGGTCCCGGGGAGATTTGAACTCCCGTCGCAGGATTCAGAGTCCTGAGTGCTAACCGCTACACCACGGGACCGACAATGGAAGCTGCCGGGGGCAGCATTTGCGTGGCCTGCTATGTATCCAGATGGGTAACAAAAGAGGAGGTCCCGGGGAGATTTGAACTCCCGTCGCAGGATTCAGAGTCCTGAGTGCTAACCGCTACACCACGGGACCGATGTGGGAAACTGCAGGGACAGAATTTGTCAGCCCTGTTATGTGTTCAAATGGGTAAAAAACAGGAGGTCCCGGGGAGATTTGAACTCCCGTCGCAGGATTCAGAGTCCTGAGTGCTAACCGCTACACCACGGGACCGACAATGGAAGCTGCCGGGGCAGCATTTGCGTGGCCTGCTATGTATCCAGATGGGTAACAAAAAGAGGAGGTCCCGGGGAGATTTGAACTCCCGTCGCAGGATTCAGAGTCCTGAGTGCTAACCGCTACACCACGGGACCGATGTGGGAAACTGCAGGGACAGAATTTGTCAGCCCTGTTATGTGTTCAAATGGGTAAAAACAGGAGGTCCCGGGGAGATTTGAACTCCCGTCGCAGGATTCAGAGTCCTGAGTGCTAACCGCTACACCATGGGACCGACAATGGAAGCTGCCGGGGCAGCAGTTGCGTGGCCTGCTATGTATCCAGATGGGTAACAAAAGAGGAGGTCCCGGGGAGATTTGAACTCCCGTCGCAGGATTCAGAGTCCTGAGTGCTAACCGCTACACCACGGGACCGATGTGGGAAACTGCAGGGACAGAATTTGTCAGCCCTGTTATGTGTTCAAATGGGTAAAAAACAGGAGGTCCCGGGGAGATTTGAACTCCCGTCGCAGGATTCAGAGTCCTGAGTGCTAACCGCTACACCATGGGACCGACAATGGAAGCTGCCGGGGCAGCATTTGCGTGGCCTGCTATGTATCCAGATGGGTAACAAAAAGAGGAGGTCCCGGGGAGATTTGAACTCCCGTCGCAGGATTCAGAGTCCTGAGTGCTAACCGCTACACCACGGGACCGATGTGGGAAACTGCAGGGACAGAATTTGTCAGCCCTGTTATGTGTTCAAATGGGTAAAAAACAGGAGGTCCCGGGGAGATTTGAACTCCCGTCGCAGGATTCAGAGTCCTGAGTGCTAACCGCTACACCATGGGACCGACAATGGAAGCTGCCGGGGCAGCATTTGCGTGGCCTGCTATGTATCCAGATGGGTAACAAAAAGAGGAGGTCCCGGGGGAGATTTGAACTCCCGTCGCAGGATTCAGAGTCCTGAGTGCTAACCGCTACACCACGGGACCGATGTGGGAAACTGCAGGGACAGAATTTGTCAGCCCTGTTATGTGTTCAAATGGGTAAAAACAGGAGGTCCCGGGGAGATTTGAACTCCCGTCGCAGGATTCAGAGTCCTGAGTGCTAACCGCTACACCATGGGACCGACAATGGAAGCTGCCGGGGCAGCATTTGCGTGGCCTGCTATGTATCCAGATGGGTAACAAAAGAGGAGGTCCCGGGGAGATTTGAACTCCCGTCGCAGGATTCAGAGTCCTGAGTGCTAACCGCTACACCACGGGACCGATGTGGGAAACTGCAGGGACAGAATTTGTCAGCCCTGTTATGTGTTCAAATGGGTAAAAACAGGAGGTCCCGGGGGAGATTTGAACTCCCGTCGCAGGATTCAGAGTCCTGAGTGCTAACCGCTACACCACGGGACCGATATGGGAAACTGCAGGGACAGAATTTGTCAGCCCTGTTATGTGTTCAAATGGGTAGAAACAGGAGGTCCCGGGGAGATTTGAACTCCCGTCGCAGGATTCAGAGTCCTGAGTGCTAACCGCTACACCATGGGACCGACAATGGAAGCTGCCGGGGCAGCAGTTGCGTGGCCTGCTATGTATCCAGATGGGTAACAAAAGAGGAGGTCCCGGGGAGATTTGAACTCCCGTCGCAGGATTCAGAGTCCTGAGTGCTAACCGCTACACCACGGGACCGATGTGGGAAACTGCAGGGACAGAATTTGTCAGCCCTGTTATGTGTTCAAATGGGTAAAAAACAGGAGGTCCCGGGGAGATTTGAACTCCCGTCGCAGGATTCAGAGTCCTGAGTGCTAACCGCTACACCACGGGACCGACAATGGAAGCTGCCGGGGCAGCATTTGCGTGGCCTGCTATGTATCCAGATGGGTAACAAAAGAGGAGGTCCCGGGGAGATTTGAACTCCCGTCGCAGGATTCAGAGTCCTGAGTGCTAACCGCTACACCACGGGACCGATGTGGGAAACTGCAGGGACAGAATTTGTCAGCCCTGTTATGTGTTCAAATGGGTAAAAACAGGAGGTCCCGGGGAGATTTGAACTCCCGTCGCAGGATTCAGAGTCCTGAGTGCTAACCGCTACACCATGGGACCGACAATGGAAGCTGCCGGGGCAGCATTTGCGTGGCCTGCTATGTATCCAGATGGGTAACAAAAAGAGGAGGTCCCGGGGAGATTTGAACTCCCGTCGCAGGATTCAGAGTCCTGAGTGCTAACCGCTACACCACGGGACCGATATGGGAAACTGCAGGGACAGAATTTGTCAGCCCTGTTATGTGTTCAAATGGGTAAAAAAACAGGAGGTCCCGGGGAGATTTGAACTCCCGTCGCAGGATTCAGAGTCCTGAGTGCTAACCGCTACACCACGGGACCGATATGGGAAACTGCAGGGACAGAATTTGTCAGCCCTGTTATGTGTTCAAATGGGTAGAAAACAGGAGGTCCCGGGGAGATTTGAACTCCCGTCGCAGGATTCAGAGTCCTGAGTGCTAACCGCTACACCACGGGACCGACAATGGAAGCTGCCGGGGCAGCATTTGCGTGGCCTGCTATGTATCCAGATGGGTAACAAAAGAGGAGGTCCCGGGGAGATTTGAACTCCCGTCGCAGGATTCAGAGTCCTGAGTGCTAACCGCTACACCACGGGACCGATATGGGAAACTGCAGGGACAGAATTTGTCAGCCCTGTTATGTGTTCAAATGGGTAAAGAAAACAGGAGGTCCCGGGGAGATTTGAACTCCCGTCGCAGGATTCAGAGTCCTGAGTGCTAACCGCTACACCACGGGACCGATATGGGAAAACTGCAGGGACAGAATTTGTCAGCCCTGTTATGTGTTCAAATGGGTAGAAAACAGGAGGTCCCGGGGAGATTTGAACTCCCGTCGCAGGATTCAGAGTCCTGAGTGCTAACCGCTACACCATGGGACCGACAATGGAAGCTGCCGGGGCAGCAGTTGCGTGGCCTGCTATGTATCCAGATGGGTAACAAAAGAGGAGGTCCCGGGGAGATTTGAACTCCCGTCGCAGGATTCAGAGTCCTGAGTGCTAACCGCTACACCACGGGACCGATGTGGGAAACTGCAGGGACAGAATTTGTCAGCCCTGTTATGTGTTCAAATGGGTAAAAAACAGGAGGTCCCGGGGAGATTTGAACTCCCGTCGCAGGATTCAGAGTCCTGAGTGCTAACCGCTACACCACGGGACCGACAATGGAAGCTGCCGGGGCAGCATTTGCGTGGCCTGCTATGTATCCAGATGGGTAACAAAAGAGGAGGTCCCGGGGAGATTTGAACTCCCGTCGCAGGATTCAGAGTCCTGAGTGCTAACCGCTACACCACGGGACCGATGTGGGAAACTGCAGGGACAGAATTTGTCAGCCCTGTTATGTGTTCAAATGGGTAAAAAACAGGAGGTCCCGGGGAGATTTGAACTCCCGTCGCAGGATTCAGAGTCCTGAGTGCTAACCGCTACACCACGGGACCGACAATGGGAAGCTGCCGGGGCAGCATTTGCGTGGCCCTGCTATGTATCCAGATGGGTAACAAAAGAGGAGGTCCCGGGGAGATTTGAACTCCCGTCGCAGGATTCAGAGTCCTGAGTGCTAACCGCTACACCACGGGACCGATGTGGGAAACTGCAGGGACAGAATTTGTCAGCCCTGTTATGTGTTCAAATGGGTAAAAACAGGAGGTCCCGGGGAGATTTGAACTCCCGTCGCAGGATTCAGAGTCCTGAGTGCTAACCGCTACACCATGGGACCGACAATGGAAGCTGCCGGGGCAGCATTTGCGTGGCCTGCTATGTATCCAGATGGGTAACAAAAGAGGAGGTCCTGGGGAGATTTGAACTCCCGTCGCAGGATTCAGAGTCCTGAGTGCTAACCGCTACACCACGGGACCGATGTGGGAAACTGCAGGGACAGAATTTGTCAGCCCTGTTATGTGTTCAAATGGGTAAAAACAGGAGGTCCCGGGGAGATTTGAACTCCCGTCGCAGGATTCAGAGTCCTGAGTGCTAACCGCTACACCACGGGACCGACAATGGAAGCTGCCGGGGCAGCATTTGCGTGGCCTGCTATGTATCCAGATGGGTAACAAAAAGAGGAGGTCCCGGGGAGATTTGAACTCCCGTCGCAGGATTCAGAGTCCTGAGTGCTAACCGCTACACCACGGGACCGATATGGGAAACTGCAGGGACAGAATTTGTCAGCCCTGTTATGTGTTCAAATGGGTAAAAACAGGAGGTCCCGGGGGAGATTTGAACTCCCGTCGCAGGATTCAGAGTCCTGAGTGCTAACCGCTACACCATGGGACCGACAATGGAAGCTGCCGGGGCAGCATTTGCGTGGCCTGCTATGTATCCAGATGGGTAACAAAAGAGGAGGTCCCGGGGGAGATTTGAACTCCCGTCGCAGGATTCAGAGTCCTGAGTGCTAACCGCTACACCACGGGACCGATGTGGGAAACTGCAGGGACAGAATTTGTCAGCCCTGTTATGTGTTCAAATGGGTAAAAACAGGAGGTCCCGGGGAGATTTGAACTCCCGTCGCAGGATTCAGAGTCCTGAGTGCTAACCGCTACACCATGGGACCGACAATGGAAGCTGCCGGGGCAGCATTTGCGTGGCCTGCTATGTATCCAGATGGGTAACAAAAGAGGAGGTCCCGGGGAGATTTGAACTCCCGTCGCAGGATTCAGAGTCCTGAGTGCTAACCGCTACACCACGGGACCGATGTGGGAAACTGCAGGGACAGAATTTGTCAGCCCTGTTATGTGTTCAAATGGGTAAAAAACAGGAGGTCCCGGGGAGATTTGAACTCCCGTCGCAGGATTCAGAGTCCTGAGTGCTAACCGCTACACCATGGGACCGACAATGGAAGCTGCCGGGGCAGCATTTGCGTGGCCTGCTATGTATCCAGATGGGTAACAAAAAGAGGAGGTCCCGGGGAGATTTGAACTCCCGTCGCAGGATTCAGAGTCCTGAGTGCTAACCGCTACACCACGGGACCGATGTGGGAAACTGCAGGGACAGAATTTGTCAGCCCTGTTATGTGTTCAAATGGGTAAAAAACAGGAGGTCCCGGGGAGATTTGAACTCCCGTCGCAGGATTCAGAGTCCTGAGTGCTAACCGCTACACCATGGGACCGACAATGGAAGCTGCCGGGGCAGCATTTGCGTGGCCTGCTATGTATCCAGATGGGTAACAAAAGAGGAGGTCCCGGGGAGATTTGAACTCCCGTCGCAGGATTCAGAGTCCTGAGTGCTAACCGCTACACCACGGGACCGATGTGGGAAACTGCAGGGACAGAATTTGTCAGCCCTGTTATGTGTTCAAATGGGTAAAAAACAGGAGGTCCCGGGGAGATTTGAACTCCCGTCGCAGGATTCAGAGTCCTGAGTGCTAACCGCTACACCACGGGACCGACAATGGAAGCTGCCGGGGCAGCATTTGCGTGGCCTGCTATGTATCCAGATGGGTAACAAAAGAGGAGGTCCCGGGGAGATTTGAACTCCCGTCGCAGGATTCAGAGTCCTGAGTGCTAACCGCTACACCACGGGACCGATGTGGGAAACTGCAGGGACAGAATTTGTCAGCCCTGTTATGTGTTCAAATGGGTAGAAACAGGAGGTCCCGGGGGAGATTTGAACTCCCGTCGCAGGATTCAGAGTCCTGAGTGCTAACCGCTACACCATGGGACCGACAATGGAAGCTGCCGGGGCAGCAGTTGCGTGGCCTGCTATGTATCCAGATGGGTAACAAAAGAGGAGGTCCCGGGGAGATTTGAACTCCCGTCGCAGGATTCAGAGTCCTGAGTGCTAACCGCTACACCACGGGACCGATGTGGGAAACTGCAGGGACAGAATTTGTCAGCCCTGTTATGTGTTCAAATGGGTAAAAAACAGGAGGTCCCGGGGAGATTTGAACTCCCGTCGCAGGATTCAGAGTCCTGAGTGCTAACCGCTACACCACGGGACCGACAATGGAAGCTGCCGGGGCAGCATTTGCGTGGCCTGCTATGTATCCAGATGGGTAACAAAAGAGGAGGTCCCGGGGAGATTTGAACTCCCGTCGCAGGATTCAGAGTCCTGAGTGCTAACCGCTACACCACGGGACCGATGTGGGAAACTGCAGGGACAGAATTTGTCAGCCCTGTTATGTGTTCAAATGGGTAAAAACAGGAGGTCCCGGGGAGATTTGAACTCCCGTCGCAGGATTCAGAGTCCTGAGTGCTAACCGCTACACCATGGGACCGACAATGGAAGCTGCCGGGGCAGCATTTGCGTGGCCTGCTATGTATCCAGATGGGTAACAAAAAGAGGAGGTCCCGGGGAGATTTGAACTCCCGTCGCAGGATTCAGAGTCCTGAGTGCTAACCGCTACACCACGGGACCGATGTGGGA
Organism: Angiostrongylus vasorum; assembly: GCA_018806985.1. Lineage (NCBI taxonomy): Eukaryota > Metazoa > Nematoda > Chromadorea > Rhabditida > Metastrongylidae > Angiostrongylus > Angiostrongylus vasorum. The sequence continues at coordinate 685,495 of JADANN010000118.1, read as the reverse complement.
AACTGCAGGGACAGAATTTGTCAGCCCTGTTATGTGTTCAAATGGGTAAAAAACAGGAGGTCCCGGGGAGATTTGAACTCCCGTCGCAGGATTCAGAGTCCTGAGTGCTAACCGCTACACCATGGGACCGACAATGGAAGCTGCCGGGGCAGCATTTGCGTGGCCTGCTATGTATCCAGATGGGTAACAAAAGAGGAGGTCCCGGGGAGATTTGAACTCCCGTCGCAGGATTCAGAGTCCTGAGTGCTAACCGCTACACCACGGGACCGATGTGGGAAACTGCAGGGACAGAATTTGTCAGCCCTGTTATGTGTTCAAATGGGTAGAAAACAGGAGGTCCCGGGGGAGATTTGAACTCCCGTCGCAGGATTCAGAGTCCTGAGTGCTAACCGCTACACCACGGGACCGATATGGGAAACTGCAGGGACAGAATTTGTCAGCCCTGTTATGTGTTCAAATGGGTAGAAACAGGAGGTCCCGGGGAGATTTGAACTCCCGTCGCAGGATTCAGAGTCCTGAGTGCTAACCGCTACACCATGGGACCGACAATGGAAGCTGCCGGGGCAGCAGTTGCGTGGCCTGCTATGTATCCAGATGGGTAACAAAAAGAGGAGGTCCCGGGGAGATTTGAACTCCCGTCGCAGGATTCAGAGTCCTGAGTGCTAACCGCTACACCACGGGACCGATGTGGGAAACTGCAGGGACAGAATTTGTCAGCCCTGTTATGTGTTCAAATGGGTAAAAAACAGGAGGTCCCGGGGAGATTTGAACTCCCGTCGCAGGATTCAGAGTCCTGAGTGCTAACCGCTACACCACGGGACCGACAATGGAAGCTGCCGGGGCAGCATTTGCGTGGCCTGCTATGTATCCAGATGGGTAACAAAAGAGGAGGTCCCGGGGAGATTTGAACTCCCGTCGCAGGATTCAGAGTCCTGAGTGCTAACCGCTACACCACGGGACCGATGTGGGAAACTGCAGGGGACAGAATTTGTCAGCCCTGTTATGTGTTCAAATGGGTAGAAAACAGGAGGTCCCGGGGAGATTTGAACTCCCGTCGCAGGATTCAGAGTCCTGAGTGCTAACCGCTACACCACGGGACCGATATGGGAAACTGCAGGGACAGAATTTGTCAGCCCCTGTTATGTGTTCAAATGGGTAAAAACAGGAGGTCCCGGGGAGATTTGAACTCCCGTCGCAGGATTCAGAGTCCTGAGTGCTAACCGCTACACCACGGGACCGATGTGGGAAACTGCAGGGACAGAATTTGTCAGCCCTGTTATGTGTTCAAATGGGTAAAAAACAGGAGGTCCCGGGGAGATTTGAACTCCCGTCGCAGGATTCAGAGTCCTGAGTGCTAACCGCTACACCACGGGACCGACAATGGGAAAGCTGCAGGGACAGAATTTGTCAGCCCTGTTATGTGTTCAAATGGGTAAAAACAGGAGGTCCCGGGGAGATTTGAACTCCCGTCGCAGGATTCAGAGTCCTGAGTGCTAACCGCTACACCACGGGACCGATAGTGGGAAACTGCAGGGACAGAATTTGTCAGCCCTGTTATGTGTTCAAATGGGTAAAAACAGGAGGTCCCGGGGGAGATTTGAACTCCCGTCGCAGGATTCAGAGTCCTGAGTGCTAACCGCTACACCACGGGACCGATATGGGAAACTGCAGGGACAGAATTTGTCAGCCCTGTTATGTGTTCAAATGGGTAGAAACAGGAGGTCCCGGGGAGATTTGAACTCCCGTCGCAGGATTCAGAGTCCTGAGTGCTAACCGCTACACCATGGGACCGACAATGGAAGCTGCCGGGGCAGCATTTGCGTGGCCTGCTATGTATCCAGATGGGTAACAAAGAGGAGGTCCCGGGGAGATTTGAACTCCCAGTCGCAGGATTCAGAGTCCTGAGTGCTAACCGCTACACCACGGGACCGATGTGGGAAACTGCAGGGACAGAATTTGTCAGCCCTGTTATGTGTTCAAATGGGTAAAAAAACAGGAGGTCCCGGGGAGATTTGAACTCCCGTCGCAGGATTCAGAGTCCTGAGTGCTAACCGCTACACCACGGGACCGATGTGGGAAACTGCAGGACAGAGTTTAGCCCTGCTATGTGTCCAAATGGGTAAAAACAGGAGGTCCTGGGAGATTTGAACTCCCGTCGCAGGATTCAGAGTCCTGAGTGCTAACCGCTGCACACCACGGGACCGATAATGGAAACTGCAGGGACAGAATTTGTCAGCCCTGTTATGTGTTCAAATGGGTAGAAACAGGAGGTCCGGGAGATTTGAACTCCCGTCGCAGGATTCAGAGTCCTGAGTGCTAGCCGCTACACCACGGGACCGACAATGGAAGCTGCCGGGGGCAGCATTTGCGTGGCCTGCTATGTATCCAGATGGGTAACAAAAGAGGAGGTCCCGGGAGATTTGAACTCGCGACGAATCTGCGTGGTTTGTTATCTGTTTTGATCGTTGACCCGGGTCGGAGCTTCGGATCCCATCCTTTATTTGTGTAAAACGGGATACTCCTAGCATCGTCCTTTCGACTGCGCCTTCGATAACGCTTAGTGATCTTTCATGCTGCTTACGCAACGGCCAGGTTTCTGACGCATACGTTGGGGCAGGAAGTACCGTTGATTCGAAAATGTGGGCATAGAGTTGGATGCTCTTTTGTCCTCTCCACTGCATCCTCGATGCCCTTGAAAGCTCCCCAAGCCGCTGGTTTCCTTCTGCTCAACTCTGGAGCTAAGTCGTTCATCATGTTGATTTCCCAACCTAGATATACATAAATGCAACATTCGGAGATATTCCCTCCATTGAGCGTGAATGGGGCATACGAAATGAATCCGTTCCCCATGAACATCGCTTTTGTGAGACTTAGCCGAAGACCAATCTTTCCACAGGCTTTATCAAAGTCGGCAAGTATACGTTCAGAATGTTTGATGTTGTAAGGACGATGTCATCAGCGAAGCGAAGATGATGTAACTGTCGACCATCGACTTTCACTTCCATATTATCCCATTCCGCTGTTCGCATGATGGTCTGGATGGTGGCGGTAAATAATTTTGGCGAGATGGTATCGCCTTGCCTAATTATTCATTTGATGTCAAAGTTAATATCGTTGTAGAATGGTGATATCTTGATTGTGAAATTTTTGTACAGCTCACTAAGAATCTTTATGTACTGAAGAGGGGACTCTTTTGACTATCAAGGGCTTCCATGACTGCTTCTATGACAGTTGAGTTAAAGGCCTTCTTGAAATCGATGAAAGTGAGACAGAGCAGTCTTTTGTACTCTCACGATACTTCATTGAGTCTTGTTATCGTGTGGATGTGGTCCATCGCTAAATCCTTTTCGAAATCCTGCTTGCTCACATGGCTGTCCTTCGTCCAGTGTTCTCTCAATCCTGTTTAGGATGACTCGAGTGAAAAAGTTTGTAGGCGACAGACAGCGAACAGACTGGACGATAGTCGGCGATATCGTGTAGCTCACCCTTCTTGAACAATAACACGGTCTTGCTGGTCTTCCACTGAGTGGGGACCTTGCACTCAGACAGGTAACGTGTGAAGAGCCAAGCTAGTGTGTTTACGAGGACTGGCGGAAGGTTCCTCAGGTGTTCTGGTCTTATCCTGTCCGGATCTGGTGCGTTCGATTTTTCACGGACGAAATGGCATGTCGGATTTCGGAAAGCGGAACCGGTGGTGCAACATATCCATCCTCCTTTATTTCATATGACGGAAGGTGGACGTGGCTATCGAAGAGATCCGAGTAGTATTCGTGAATGATTTTCTCCATTGCCTTTTTAGACACCGTAACTGTTCCGTCTGGGGGGTCGGAGGGCAATCATCATGGTCCTGTAATTGGCGAAGCTTCCGTGGGTTTTGCGAATGCTTTTCCCAGCCTCTGCAGCTTCGACCATTACTGCTGCTCTTCTCTCTTTAAGATTATCTTTTATCGCTTGTCTGCATTGTTTTGCAAGTTCGGACGTTAGTTCTGCGGTTGCCTGCAGCTCGTGCGATTCCACGCCGCCGTATCAGCTCGAGTGTTTCCGAAGACAAAACGTCTCCTGGTGACTTTCGAACTCTCAGCTTTCATAGCACTGACGTGAAGATGTTGAATGAGCCCATCGTATTCTTCGTCGATGTTATCGATAGCGGCATCTTCCTAAAAAGCCGACTAATGAATTGAATAAGTCTCAGTTCATAGTCGTTTATAGTGGTAGTTGTGGTTGGTAATATAATTCTATGGGTTCATTTAACTCAGGTATGAATAATCAACGTACCTTACTACCTTATTTCATTGTTGAGCTAATACAAGATTGTTACCGAAGCCTTATTCAGCTAATGTTTCGACGTCTTCATCTTCTTCAGTGCCGATGATCCAAGTCGATGTCCCTCTTTTTCCGACCTGTAAAAAAAACTAAACCGTAAGCACCAAAATCTATGTGAGAGGACCTACCCTTTGTCAGGGTGAATATTCAAGATGAGTACTTTTCTACAACTACCTTCTAGTGAGTCTCGTAAAAAATACGGAAGGTTGGAATCGCGATACGATATGTGCTCATCACGTCGATTTACGTCCGATAGCCAGCGTACAACGCGGCCCAGAACAGCTACGGACTGAAAGTAAATAACAATCAATATAAGAATCCAGGGCACCGTTAGAGAACTATTTACCAAATGGATGTTTGTAGACTCTTTCAATCGGTCACCAAAAGCTATCAACTGCTTGTTAGTCGCATCGAGTCGAATCTTCTTCATTGAAGCACCGCTCGAATGACGTGGCCTCACATAGTGGTGTCATTTTATACAGAACGGTTGCTTCGTGAATATCGACTGATAACGACTTCTTTTTCATGTCGGCAATCCATCCTGTAGCAGTCGGTATTAAAAAGCTAGTGCTTAGCAACATAATCCTTTACTAAGGTACTTTCACGACTTTAAATAAATCGATTGATTTCTGTGTTCAGAGGCACTAAGTAATTGAAAGCTTTGCAGAAACATTCAGCAGCTTGTCATTAAGAAAGAGCAAATATTTAGTAACCTTTAAATCATTTCGAATTGATAGTTTATGCTGAGTACGACTATCTAGTAGAACTCTTCATTGAAGAGTTCAAAAAAATCGGCAATGGACTTCGTAGATGAAACTCTCGCCCTCGTAAAAATGTAGATGTCACCATATTTAGAATAAACTTCTTGTCCATCAATCTCAAATGCATTCCTACCTCTGCACCTCTCGTACATAGCTTCTCAAATAAGCCGTCATGTACACGCGGCATGAGATCTTGTTACTGCTAATCCAGAATGCAATTCTCGACATTCTACAAAACAGGAAACTTGCGTGAAAAAATCGTGTCCGAACGGGTGCAGAATTTTGGAACAACATCGATTAGACAAAATTGTCGATAAGATTTCGTCTACCTCGTTATGATACTCTCTATTGGAAGATCCCAACCTCCAACATTGAGAAGAGCTTCTTTAGTTGTAACAAACAGTACAGGATAATGCTCTCGGCGTTCCCTGAGAGATGCGCCATGCATTCAGCTTCATCAAGCACCGTTAGAGGTGAATGAATGCATACCTCGCCTATACAGGAACGCGCGGTGGGTTACCGATATACTAACCCAGTGCTGCTATCCTCTAGACAAGTCTGATACCAATTTACCAAACCGGAGGTATGGAAGGCATGGTGAGCCTGAGGAGTGGGACCGAAGCCATGTGTATTCCAAGGCGCCTCTAACCACTGTGCTACACACCACCTCCCCTTTTAATTCTGAATTACCATGAATTACTAATTAAAATGGTCTAGGTCATCACGATGAACTCCGACAGCCCCTCACTTTGTCCATTCTATTTTTGTCCGTGAGTACCGATATGGAGATTTTCAATTTTCCCCTTGGTTGTAGCGTTGAGGTCACCAACGATAACTTTATGGAAGGTATAGCTTCCTCTATAGAACTTATGCGAATCAACATAGAACGCTCCGAATTTGCACTTATCGTAGTTTCCTCTTCGAGTGTAAACGGCTGGGACTACCAATCCGATAATGGCCGCTCATCTAACGACAAATATCAGATCTTTGTAGAGAGTTGTTCAAAGAAACCAATATTCATGGAAAAATCCTGTGCCAAAGAGGATGTCAGACCCGGCAACTCCTCGACTGTCACATGTCCCGAGTAACACTGTTCTACTACGTCAAGTAGTACTAGTCGAAGCAGCACGAACAATGGCCAATTTCGATGCCTGTAGGAAAATTAGTCTTGGACTGAAAGACGAATGACCATGGAAAATTGATCCGTTCATGATGTTCCATCCTCCTTTTAGGTTTTATGTAACGAATACTTTCCAGTGATTTGAATTCCAGTGAATGATATATGTCTGGATGACTTAGTCGACAAAGTTTGTACGATATGGCTCCAGAGTATCGAAAGAACTAAGCATTTAGGTAATCTTAAATGAGCGCCAAGGACGTACCTATGAAGATAGAGAGCTCAGCTACATATACAACTACTTTACGGGACCTATATATATATATATATATATATATATATATATATATATATATATATATATATATATATATATATATATATATATATATATATATATATATATATATATATATATATATATATATATATATATATAGTCTGCAGATTTGCTACTTGGCTCAATAATTAAAAATTTCACGGAAGTTGGCCCATGCTAACCAAAGACGCTTTAAAGACATTTCATCAATTAGAGAAACTTGGAAGAGTGAAATGACACAAATAGCTCTCACTCGAAAACGATTATGCCTTTTTAAAACACCAACATGCGTACACGTTGTGTTAAAGAATTAACAGTTCACAGTATTGACGACGATACCCTAGTGATAGCCCTCGCACAAAAGTTCTTTCCTCATCGATAAGAATGCTGATTGCCTTGGATCGTAATGAGTCGCATGGTTCTCGTCTAACTCGTCAAGATTGTATTCCCGTCTTCGAAATTTCGAAAGAATGAAATCTTGAATCCAAACTGCCATACAAACACGACGATATTGAACTAGAATGCAGTGAAGAATCTGCTCAAACGACCAAGCTGTTCATCCCACACCAGATGTAGAAGAATTGACAATAACGGAAGACGATCAGATTCTTCAATGTTCAATAGAATAGGTTAAAAGTGAGAATAAATAGTTTTACTTATGCAGACATGCGACATGTCGTCTCCCTTAACCATGCAACTCTGAAACCTGGGCAACTAAAGATCCATGCAAACAATAACCTGTTAGCATGATAAGAATAATATGTACAGAAACAACGAAAGGAATACGATTAACATCAGCAGTGAGGAGAAGGATAGCTCCCACGTCCGACTTTCTATTAACCTCGGCATTCATTGAATAATTCTTTCTACTTCTGCTTAGCAAACACGAGTTGTTATTTTATTTCTTTATTTACGTACAAGCTGACGTTTCAGCGGATTTCGCCTTCCTCAGAGCCTGAAAAGGTCAAGTTGACTGCAATCTACACGGTCAAACGCCTCCATAACCAAACGGAGAAAATGTTGAACGAAAATTTCAATCACATTGAACACAGAGTAGCTTTCCACACTCACCGCTTTCTAGGAGTCTTCCACTAAATCACGTAGAGACCAACCGCACAAAGTTCACATCGAATCGTAATGTGTCCATTCCATCAGAATAACAGGCTTATATACTGCCCAATATCACGCGTGATAATGAGGCATTCCTCCCTGCGGTTCATTTTCGGATTCCTGGAATTGATCGAGAAAGCGTAAAGAGTTTTGTGCGCTTGCGTTTTCGATTCCTGTACAAAGATCGTAACCTCTACTTCAAAATCTTCCCCGTTATGTCTCTGCGTCCTATACGTGCCTAGTGAGTACTTGGTTTAAGTTTCCCGACTAGGTGTTCTTTTTATACTGGCCAGAGTGGTCCACCCTTTTCGCCAATATATTCGTCCCTGCACGCTTTACAAGAGATCAGATAAACTGTACCCTGAACTTGTGCAATCACCATCTCTATCACTGTGGCAAATTATGCAATTTTTGCGTTGCACATAGACGGTCGTATAGGCGGTTACGAACTAGCTGGCGTCTTAGATTACTCGGTGGCATTTCACTTATCGTTACCGAATTCTCTAGACCGGCCCTTCTTAAACAGCGTTTTATAGCTGGTTAGGTTGAAATTTTGGTTCAACATTTTCTCTGTTTGGTTATGGAGGCCTTTGACCGGGTAGATTGCAGTCAACTTGACCTTTCCAGGCTCTCAGGAAGGAGAAATCCGCCGAAACCAGAATCAGCTTGTAGGTAAATAAAGAAATAGAATAACACTTCGTGTTTGCTTAACAGAAGTAGAAAGAAAAGGATAGCTTCGATACAATATTGGCCAACATGTATAGCCAGTACAGAACGTGTTACACGGAAACATAGCTAAAAAATATGACGACTGAAAAGTAAATCAGAGGCGAGAACCATGATGATGTGCCGTCGCAGTCAAATGACGACCTCTGAAGAATTTCTGCAGTGGAAAATCAGTTACATCTCATAATTACTTGTTATTAGTGTGGACTGTTATACATACATAGATTCGTTGGTCGATTCATCGACAGGAACAAGTCGATAACAACTCTTTTCTACCGGTTGTCGTTAACAGGCGTTATGTGCTCGGCCTTTCCACGTTTAGACATTTTTTAAGTTTATAGAGGCCTCTCTCATTTTTAGACGTAGTCGTAGGTCGGAACATCAGAGTTTCTCTAACCTCCTGAAACGGAATAGTTTCAGCATCGCCCTGTCAACAGAACGTCAGATAGCGCTGTGTGATCTTTCATTCACGTAGTAATCAGTTCTCCGAAATGTAAATTAAATGAAGAGAAATTGTAGAGCTGAAAAGACGTCCATAGATTGAAGCATTTTGTAACCAAATTCGGGGCTAGGTTTCTTAAAGCTCTCCAAGCCGCTCTTTTCATTCTGTTCAGGTCTTGAGCTAAATCGCTTTTCTCATCGACTTCTCGTTTCAGAAATAAACAAGTGTAGAGTTTCGAGACATTCGTTCTATTGAACGTGCATGAGGCATTAGAAATAGAACCCAGTTTCTTAACTTTTATTTACTGCCTATTATGTTTTCATGACAGAGTACGATGTAAATTGCAATCATAAAGATGGCCAAGCATGAACAAAAGTCGGAATCTAAAGTGGGATGGGCTTTCAACTCGCCATTAAAGGGCTTCCTTGCTACTCACCACACCAATCAAGGCTTTTTGTTTTGCCTTTCTCTCAGCCAGTTTTTTTTGTTTTACTCTATCGGTGCTATCAGCAACCAACCGACAACGAGAGTGGTCTGGGAAGAGAGAAAAGCATTGAACCTAGTGAAGCTGAAGCTGTAGTCGAAATCACAATCCCCTAACTTTTATTTACTGCCCATTCTTTCTCATGGTAGAGTTCGATGTGAACTACAACTACAAGGATGCTGAGATATGAGCAAAACTCGGAACCTGAAGTGGGCTTTGAACACGCAACTGCTTTTGTCGTCGGCTCACGTGCTAGTCTAAATCACATTGTGCTAACTATTATTTTCAAGGGTGATTACCTATAGAACCGAAAGAGTAAAAAATTGGCTGAGAGCAAGGAAAAGTGAGGGCTTCGGTTGCTGCGTAGATTACATAGCACGTGTACCCCAGAAAGGGTAATCGCGGGCAACGGACATTCTGAGTTTTGCTAATATCGCAAAATCTCTAAACAAACAGACCCGTTTCTTTTCAACACTTTCTTATCGAGGTTCTGCTGAAGAACAATGTTCACACATACGTTATGGAATTCAGACACCATTCAGTCCGTTCGGCTAATTCATGATGTTAAAGGAATGATATCATCAGCAAAGCAAAGACGGTGTAGTTCTTCAGCACCAATTTTCACCTTTCCAGATAACCTACAAATAATTTTAAACGAGATTTAGTTGCCTCGCCGTAGCTTTTCTTTACACGCCAATATTGTTCTAGAATGATATCCTGGTTATGTAATTTTTATATGACCTTTATTTACTAAGTAACGACGTCCTGGATCTCCGGAGCTTCTATGATCGCTCCTGTTTCTACAGAGTCAGAGGCACTTTCAAGTTGATGAAAGTGAGATAGAGCAGTCTCTTCCACTCCTCCGATGCTTCGTTGACTCCCATGATCGCACGGATGTGGTGTATCGAACCGAATTCTTTTCGAAGCCCTGCTTGCTCACATGGCTGCCCTTCGTCTAGTATTCTGTCAACCCTATTGAGGATCGCTTGAGCGGAGAATTTATAGGCAGAGTGTAAGCAGATTGAGTCACAGTTACCGATGACAAAAGACAATCTTAATGGTCTTTCATGAACTACGAACCTACGAATTCTGATTGGTAACTTGTGCAGTGCCGTGCTGGTTTTTTGGTGACAGTTAACGGGTGGTTTTCAGACGTCCTGGTCGTACCACACTTGTACCGGCTACTGTTTAATTAACGACGAAATAGAGTGTTTGATTTGGGGAAGAAGAAGAAGAGGGACGTAGTAACCATCTTTTTTAATTTTGTAGGACGCAGAAAGTATCTGTTGAATAGTTCGGAGTAAAAAACGTGGATGATTTTCTCTATTGCCTTTCTGGACGCAGTCACCGTTATATCCACGCGTAGGAGGGTGATCATATTAAAACTGCACTTTCGTCGACTGTTGCAGAAGCCCTTTCCAATCTCTGCAATATTAGCCATTATCGCTGCTCTTCTCTTCTTAAGATCTCTTTTTTGGCAGAGCTTTGCAAGTTCAGCTGTATGGTCGCAATTGCCTGGAGACAGACGTTTCCTGGTGACTTTCGAACTCTAGGCATTCATAGCACCAACGTGAAGCCGCTCGTATCCTTCATCGATGTTGTGTATAACATAATCCTAAAATCCGATCAATAGTCTGACTAAACCCCAATTTATGTTGGGTTTTGGAGTCATGTTTTTTGCATTTTGCGGCTGTCTCTCGTTTCCACGAAAAATGAAATCTTACGCTAGGGAAGCGATGGTACGACATCGTGTGAAATCTTGAGACAACGGCAACAGCATTTCCCGCCATATAAACAGCAAATTCAGTTGAGTAAAATCGTCGACTTACTGTTATGTGGTGTATTTTATTCTTAAATGACGGTACTCTTCATCTGGAAACTCCAAAGTTAAGAGTAGGGTTCCTGAAATTGTGAGCTACCACGGTCCTCGTCATTACTAAACTAAGGCAGCCCGCTCACCCTGTTCGGTCGCTTCTAATCGTGGACACGATATGGTGTCTTACAAATCCAATCTTCGCGTTGAAATCACCAATTATTGACGTTAAAGAAGTTATAGTCCTACTGGAGAAATCTCTCGAGTTCATATAGAACGCTCCGACCTCGTCTTCGTCATAGTTTCATATCGATGCGCAGACGACGAAGACCGTCAAAGCCGGTACTGGTCAGCATCTCGTTCAGGTCGGTTTGTTAGCGTTTCAAGTTCAGAGGAGGGCTCATAGACGAACTCGTATTGGCTAGGACGACAACGCCACCGACTCCTCTAATGCCGCATTTTCCAAGGTACATTCCTTCTCAAGAATCACAGATGGTGTCAAATTGCCTGCACCTTGTCCTCTCGGGCAGCCCCTATGAAGTCGTACCTAGTTCTTTTAGCATGCATCATCAAGTTTTCTATGGAAAACTCAGATGCAAGTGAACATACATTATAAGTACAGCCCTTAGCGTTTTGACTTGTGCAGGTTAGAGAGGCCTTGCAATTTTACCACCCCTATACGTCCTACCCAGCGCTGAAGTATCGAGAACCGTTTCGACGTCAATTGAACCACGCCCATTTACTTCACTGTTTCCGCAGTGCCACCCACGCGTAGCTTGACAGTCTAACGGGGTCAACGTGAAGGTCATTTATTGGATGCCGCTTCTAGCCACCTCCCATGTTCTTCTTGGTCAAATGATTGCATTCTTTTGGCCAAATCGACTTGTAGAATCTTCGATCTCCGTGTACACGAAAACAGCTACGAATGTACACATGAACAAGTCGACGTGTCTACGTAGATAGATGTGCGTCAAATCGATAGAGCAGAAACAAGGAGTCTATTCCTTGAGTCTACTTGTGTCTCAAGCGAAATATGAGGTCGCTTTTGGTCCCTGTTTAACTCACTATCTGCCTGAATATATTCCAAGTAACTTCGCGACTAACCGATTAGAAATCGTTCAGTGAGAGGTTCTGACAAAAATGACAAGGACATCGTATGAAATTCCAAGGGTTTGCTTCACCATCAACTTAAACAAAGAAAACGACATCCGGTGAAACAACGAGACAACGAATATACGATCCTGTTGGTTTAATAAAATCACAACCCTCTGACATCATTTACGAACCTGGACGCGGATTTTGTACATTCTTTGAGCTGTGGCCGGTTGTTTCGCTAAGATCAACCCACATTTATCACAAAACACATGGTTCCGCAGATATTTGAACTCTCGTCCCAGGACTCCTAGTCATGAATGCAACTGTTGTCCAACAAAAACAATCGAACAAATTGGAAATTGTGCAACATGGTGTTTGTCCATCCTACACAAAACATATGGAAAAGTGAAGCCTGCTTTAGTTCAGACGACTAATTTTTGCAAAGAAAGCACAGTATTCGAGAATAAATCTATTCGGTACTTAATAAGTTCCAAACGTACAATATATGTAAGGTTATACACGCTGAATGCGTTTCTATAAACGGGTAGGCACTCCCTCACTGTATAATGGAATGTCGCTCCGGCAAAACAACATCGTAAACAGAGGAATACAATTAAGGTAAAAGCCACGTCAGTACGACGATCATGCCGGAGCAACGAAGTCATTCAAACATATGGAAACTGTAAAATCACGAGGGCTCGAGAGATATCAGAAAGTAGAACAGTAAACAAGTTTCTATCAAATCTAGCACAGTTACAACATTCGAGTGCTCAATGGAACGTGACGAATACACAAACATGTAATAAAAATGAACTCGATAACTGTGCAAATCATAATTTATGAATGGTTAGTAGATGTGAAGACGATTGTTAGTGCCAAAAATTTGATGAGTAGGAAAATGATATTCTGTTGAAATATGAACAATAGAAAACTTATACAATCACGACAGAAGTAAATAATGTTAGGTAAGAAAATATTGTTAAAATATTAATATTTAGCGTGGTACATTGACAAACGTATACGAGACCACTGACGACTATAGACACAAGAGAACACAGAGATTGAGAATGACAAATGTTATGTGGTGTTAGAGGGCCATGGTGATGTAAATGTACGATAGTGGGGATGACGATGGCTGTAGCAAATGGATAACGATGATGACAGTATAAAAAGAAAAACTTAGTACTGATTAGTGGTTACGTCGTCATCATCGCTAAAAACTATTCAAAGTCTTTCATCCTAAATTCCAGCAATTTGAGGTAGGTGAAGACGGAAACAGCGTGTGCAATTCCTACGTGGAACAAATAAGGTGGTCATTTGCAACTATGTACAAAATAAAAATACATGTTAAAATTAGGAGTAAAGTAAACAAGCAGAAGATTAGAGTAGTCCACGCCTTTAACATGCGCTAGCCTTATAAAACATATCTCCTATCCTATAAAACTACGGAGCGGGCACCGTCCGGCGGCGTCTGTCTCACCCTCGACACTTAACACAGACACGAAACACTTTTCTACATATAAGTTAAAACCACAGGTTATTACCTGGAACAGTTTTCGAAATAAAAAATATTAAAACAAACAAAGCGCACTATGTGCACCGGCGAATCACTGATGCAATATGATTCCAAGCATCAGTCTATATGGCAAAGTTCGTATTTATTAGTTCATCCATTTCACGCAATTGGGCGCTCCACATAAGCACGGAATCTTGTCTGTAGTGTCCTCCAACTCAAACTGATAATCATACGTCAACTGAAACAAAATATTCATTTCCAAATACTACGATAACATGGGCCATTACTCAATGCATGCACTTTTAGCCTCTGCAGAACGATATCCTCGTTTTGATTTAAAAAGAAAAAAAGAACTGAAGAAATTTGGATGTGTAATTTTTGGCTAAGGAACCACGACTGTATATCGACTATCATAAGGGAAAAAACAAAAGTGGTCTGAGAAGAGAGAAAAGGAACTAAAACACTGTGTTGAACGCTATGAACGTCAACGAACTAAACTAAAACCGAGGATAAACAGTAGGATTATTACGGTTACCTCCTCCAATGCTTTAATTGGACGATTAGCAGTAATAATTATCTTTTTGTCTTCTGGATAAGGTCCAGCGGCAAGTATTCGTGTAGAGCAGTTAGGATCACAAGAGTGATTTATGTACCTGAACAATTGAACTAACAACATGACATAAGGAACTAGGAAGCTTCCATGAACATCAACAAAATCTCACCGAGCTGGTCCACCTGCCATAGTCGCATCAACAAGTAGGTCTTCATCGATCCGGAACATATACACTCCGCGATTTTGGGCAACATAACGTTTTTCACGCATTTCACCAACTTCACTTCTAATCACCTCGCCCTGAATTTCACCATAACAGCTGCAACGAAGATAATACTGATACTTCGAAAAACCATTAACAGATGTAACAAAAAAAAGTTTACGTAAAGCAAATAAAACAAGCTGAGAAAGATGAAAAACCTTGTATTCAATTATCATGTCACCCATATGGATATCACGCTTCGCATACAGACCAAGGCCTTGAATTTTCGAGCGAGCTAGGTAGACCGTTTGACGCCAATCTTTGCGCATTTTTTGATACAATGTATAACTTTGCGAGCTGCTGAACGGTTCGCGACCACTTAGTGCCTAGAATGGAGAACTACTGGAGTTTATTTTATGAAAGAAAGTAAAATGTGAGAAATCTGTGAAAACAAGATGACTCGTGACAAAGTAAAAGGCACTTAATTAAATGCCTTTTGCAGTAAAGAAAAAAATCCAGCATAAGCTACATGATAAATGAACAGATTGGAACAGTTGATTACCAAAGCCCACTCAGATCCTATTCCAGAAGCTTGCAACATGGCTCGCATCTGAGCAGCTGCTAGTTCATCCGTAAATGACGCTGCGATACGACCTCGTGTTCTACCACTACTGTTAGTACCACCGTCTTGCATGGAACGACTAAATGGATATCAAATCTAATAAAAGGTCTCACCTTTTATACTAATACATTTGATACGTTATACTATACCTTGTTGATGGTGCACTGGCAAGAGCACGTTGTTTGTGTTTGATCAGAGTACGAAATCGCGGCTCACAGCGAGCACAGCCAGAAGGATTGACGGCAAGAGGAAGATCCAGCAGTGGACTATTCGGGTGACGAAATGTATATGTGAACAGGCTGTCAACACCAGGCAACTAGAAAACGCAAGAACAAGAGTATTACGACATTATGAGAAGAGTAGGGCATAAACTGTAACCAGGTAAGATAAAACATCCAGGACAAGAACCCAAGTAACTTATGGATTTGAAACCCCTTAAGAAAACTGTTTTTTTTCCAGTGAAAAGTTGTTTTAAGACTTTGGACGATTTTTCGCATATGAAACTTGCATGCAGTCACAAAAATTACTCTTCTATTCGGTTACGCTCTTGTAGTAGCCTCAAGTTCATAAACTGATTTGCTATGAAAACCATTGGAGTCACTGAGTCTCAACTAAAGAGAACAACAATGAACTTTTCAAAAATCATCACAACATAGTTCACGTACAGACTCCGTAATCTTGCTGATAGCTGACTCATTTAATCCAAATAAAGTCTCTCCTTGAATCCCTTTTGCCACGAAGCGCAAAGCATCAACTTGTGCACGCAAACGCTCGACAGATGCAACCACTTCCGACCATGCCTCTGGAAGTGGCAGAATCAGCACCATAATCTCTCGAGCAAACGATTAGAAGAAACTCTTCTCGAGTGTCATTGAACAACTAAAGAGTGTTTTCCTACCAGTAGCAGAATCGCCTTCGTAGGTATGATCTTCACAACAAACGACGAATTTTGGGCGATGATCAACGTCTTTGATGTGACAGTCAAAGAGTACTCGCTTTCGCGAGTCAGTTGGTGACCAAAACCATCGCGATACATGATATCCATTCTAAAGTAAAGTTTGTAGTAAAGAAAAAAAGACAGAATAAAAGAAGAACATGGTGGAAAGCCATTTACGACATCTGCAAGAAATTTTAACAACCTCCAAAGTACACTTGAAATATCAACAATTTTCAATGCCGATCTGTGCTCTACAGATCATTCCCCCTTATGGGTGATTGCTGAGAGCACTGTTACGGTAGAAAAATAGAGAAAGCCAAACCAACGGCTTCAGTGGGTAACACATGAGCATCTGCGAAAGCTAATTGCGGGTTCGAATCTGAACCGGGATCCGAGTTTGCAAATATGTAAGCATCATTATGGTTGTATTATACTTGAAGCAATTTTATTAAAGATGCTAACATTTATGCGAGTACGTGCCAAAATCACCAGTAAGCACAACAAATGTAGCAATTTGCAACAGAAGAAGATTAAGATAACCCGTTTCAGAAATATTTGTGTTACAGACAAATATTACGTGCAATAAGGAAAAACATTAGAAAAGTTGCAAAAGCATGAACTTACTGGAAATATATGTGTCGCATTGTGAAATGTCTTCAGTTGTTCCGGAAGCAGTTGTCCAACTTGGAAAAAAGCCAACGCACCCAAACGCAAACATAACCGCGTATTAGAATCCGGGTGATCGAAAAGTCGCGATAAAAATGTGTTTTCATCTCTTTCAATGTATATTCGTCGAAGTGCCTCCAGCGAGGTCACCATAACCTCAGGACTGATTTCCGGATGTTTAGTGCAAAAGAACGTCTTGTCTTTGACAAACTTAGCAGTTTGTATTTTAGCAGCGCACGGAAGATGGAAATTTACGTTGCAGTCAACTTTATGACATTGAACACTAGCCCCGACACGTCCGCACAGATGACAGATGACACCAGCAGCACGAACAATTGCGCGATCTACATGAAGCAAGCCTCCTGACGTGGTCTCAAATACTTCTGTGCTCCACATAGCGCAATTCACATGAACCCATAGATTAGCGCTAAGGTTGAGGAGACGTCCACACAAAGCTGGCTCACCATCGCCGACACCACCACAAAGAACACATACTCGACGATCTAATTCGAACGACATTCTTAATCCGACACCCATCTTTGGTGATAACGCCAGTTCTTGTTTCGTTTGATGGATCTTATAGAACGATTGCAACAAGTCTCGATTGTATGTTTTCCAGTCTTCACCCGGAGTGCGACCAGAATCCTTTCGTTGCGAAACATCCTGGATCGTTGCCAAGTCACTAACACGAATGATCTGTACATTATCTCTCCGACCCTCATCCATGATGTATCGAGTGTCACGTGGTGATGTTAAAAATGCATCAGGAGGAAGAGCTGGAGCAGATGGGAGTTCCATGCGCATCTTTCCTTGGTTGATGCACTTTGCAAAACTTTCCGCGCTTATCTGACGCAACTTGGCTAATGTTTCCTCGTCGACGTGTGACTCAGCTGCGGTGAGCTGATCCGGAGACAAGGCTACCTTGCTCGCAGCAACAAACTGGTAGTAGCACTTCATTGAACAGAAACAGACCGTGTCATCTTTCTCATCGTCACTAGGTGTTAAGCCTAACTGACTCATGGTTTGCTGTATCAATACGGCCTCCATGCTACGATCACAAGCACGGCATCTTCCACAAGAAATTTGTGTTTCCCTTGATTCTGCATGTTCTCGTTTGATGTCATCAGTAATTTCAGCCATTGTAGAAGGTTCCGGAGACAACGGTGGAGTATCCAATTGGTAATCGATATGCTTATCTACCCCAAGAATTGATCTCAGTTGCTCTAACAGTGCTGCTACACCAGTTCCAGGAGGAACCGATGATTCTTCTTTCACAACCAATGAAACTTCAACCTCCTCTACGGTTTCTGGCTTCATATCAAACACTTTCCTGAGCGGTTCAAGTGGTATCATACATTCTGGAATCTTGCTGGCAACACGCATATAATCTGAGCACGGCTGACAATCGAGGGCACGGGCAAACACAATCCACTGATCAAAAGTGCCATATGCGGCATCCTCAGCATCTATTACTATCTCGTAAACAGGAGGCAATGGCATATTCAAAAGAGCTGTAAGATTTGCTTGGGGAGCGAGATCGGACATTGAAAGGCTTGCCATTTCCAAGCATTCAATATCACGACCTGAACCAGTGTAGTAGTCATCGACAAAAGACAGCGACAGGTTCCCGAATTCGTTGCCAACCAGTGCGCGCTTGTCTGAAAAGATGCTGAATATTTTAAGATAAAAATGGATGAAACTTAAGGATACAATTGGCACACTAAGCACCTCTAATTTCATAACAAAAAAAAAGGGAAGAAATATCTCTAAAACTCCATCGATAGCTTTTGGAAAGATCGATGGGGAGAATTTTCAATGTACTCCCTTCTTTTCTACAACTTTTCGATTCTTGTTTCATTTTTATTATTTTAGTCCTCTAATCGTCAGTGGCACGGATATCTTTAGGTATCGAACTGACTGGTACAACAATGGGTCATACTAACAGCAGGTTCTCCTAAGCTTTCAAGGAGTTTGGTATTTCAATATAAAAGCCTAGTTAGAAGTAAACTAGTTCCAGGAATCACTGTTATCCTGGCAAAAATATAGCCATCAGTTTAGCCTGTGGGACAACCTGGGAAAGCAATGACACGGCTTTCGAGAACCTGTAAGGAAAAAATTTCTGCATAAACAAGGAATGCCATCCAAACAAATTCCGTTGAATCCCACACGATGAAACAGTATGCTTGAAAAAGGCTGTCCAATAGTTAAGGAATATAAGCATTTCTTTCATTACTTCAAAAAATCTTCAATAAGAATCTTCATTTGCGTCCAGTACTAAGAAAAACGCATATTGCTAAATTAAGTGTATAAGAGTTCGTCTAGGAACTATTAAATATAAAATAATAGTAGAACAATTCTACCATCTACAAACGTTATATGTAATGCTTAAACTGCAACATTTACCCGTGATGTAGGGTCTTCCGAGTAATCTCACAGCCAAGGTAAGGTGATGTAAGGCCAAGATTCTAAATTCAACGTTTTCATTGGGAAGCTCTATATGAAAGATGACAATGCGCTTATGACAGAAGTCACCATCAGTTCCGCACAACTGACTCAAAAATTAGCTAACCTAACTCAAATCCAAAATAGCTTACTTTCATAATGACCTAAGATCCTTTTGTCAAGGGAACCACAGAACACTTGTAACTACCTGCCTACGCAGCAAAAAGGTCTCAATACCACGATGAGCTTGACGGTCACCGACATCCGATGACACGGCAATTTTTGAGAAAAAAAACAAAATAATGATTTGCACGCGATATAATTCATTATAGATCACTCGCATCCCTATACCCATAGCAATGCTTTAATTATCACACGACAACACCACCATCACGAATCAATTTATTGTTCAATACATCAAAACAAGTGCTGCAGCAACATATGGGAAATCCGATGGAAAGTCCAGAACTGTACTTCGCATCGAGAAAGTTCAACCTTTACTGTAGTAATTCACGTTATTGCACTCTCAAACAGCCTGACAGGCTATGCTGGTGTACACGAGTGCTTGTTTAGACGAGATAACCATGAGTTATTTGCCGGCTTGAACTTCCCAATCATATGATTTCGCCAGGAACAAAAGATATCCACATATGAATGTATACATATGACCACATGTACATGGTTTAACTAAATCAGTATAACCGGAAAAGTAGTCTATCAGCGCCGAATTTAACTGCGCCTAAAGGCAATTTCACGCATCTTTTTGGTTCGCTTTCAGCTTGTATTTACATATTAACACATAAGTACTGGAAACTAGTTCGCGAATAACAGGCTTCGGATTATGATCTCCTATATGATTGAGGTTCGTAGCCGTAAACGATTTTAGTCAACACTCAAAGCTGAACAAATTAGTTTAGAGAGCAGTGCAATTAGCCGTTAAAAGCAAAAGCATTTGCAGGAAAACCTAATACTTCCATTACATTATAGCAAAGGAACTCTTCAAAAACTACAACAAAGACAAAATCGTCTTCAAACGAAAAAACAGAAATTTACCTCGTCTATCGGGCAAATCACTTATACCCATAGTAGCAAAAATCGCTCCGGGATTACGCGGGGCTGGCTCCAAAGCTCGTTTCGGCAGTTGCTCACAAAGCCTCAGCTGAGTACTCACTCGCTCAACCATAAGATCGTACTCATTTCCCATTCCTACCGTCTCGAACTGAAACTCATTTACAAAACTTTTCTGTTGGTTAGCTTCATACCTAACTTGACAAAATAAAGATAAACCTACTTTTTTTTCTGTTGGGTTCGCTTCTTTTTCGGTCTGGGAGGTTCCAATTGATCCATAAGATGACTAGATGATCCCTGTTGAACTGCACCACCTATAGATGGCATCTGCTGCCCCATTGCAGGTTCAAGCAACCGTTTCAACATACCACTCCCTTCTCGTGCCGGGTCACGTCCATCAAAATGCATTGATACCCGATTAACAACGTCGTCCAAGCATTCGTATACCTCCTTCTCGAACGAAGTTTGAAGTCGTTCGTAAATAATACCGCCAAGAACAGGAGCTGGCACGCGAGCCCACATCGGAGGTCGAGGAACCTGAATGGGAGGCCGCTGTATTTCTTGTTGATGACCACAGACAGCGCCATATGGAACCTGTTGAGGTACACGCATTTGCTGGAACTGAGGTGATGTTCCCTCCATTTGTGGATGGAGCTGCTGTTGTGGAGTGCCAGGCATTTGGTTAGGTGACGACAGCGGTGTGCAGGGTAATGTACCAGCAGGAGCTGGCGTAGCTCCAGAGGAAACCGCACGCTGAGCCATCGCCATTCGCATCGCGTCTCCTGGTTCAACATTTCGAAGTATGTTCCATTTATGCTCGAATTCGTAAACAGTTGCCATATGCGATTTCAGATCACGTTTACAAGATTCCAGATCCTGAATATGATCGAGATAACGGCATGGAAAATCAAACAGATGAATCCGATTTACTGATTATTACGTCAACATACCTTCTGCCGCGAGGGAATTTGTTCTAAAAGAGATTGCAGAGCCATACGATCCTGTTCATTTAAATCCACCTAGGCAAAAAAATATTCAAAAAAAAGTCTTAAAAAATCAAACACTACACATTTACATCAACAGCAGAAACCTGATCACCTGAATTTGCTTTCCATCTGCATCCATACCAGCACTCTTCATCATCTGCCTCCTTTTCGCAGCAAGATTTTTCTTCTGCTTCCGCATTCTATTTAGGTCAGATTCGATGACCTAAGAAAGACAGAATAGTAAATACGATGAATTAATGAAAAGTGAATGCGACTTTCAAACTTGGTTTCATAATGTATTAAAAGTACTTTGGCACCTGTTGGTGTTTCTGAAGGTCCAGAGTCCTTGTTCGCATTAATTCGTATTGTTCAAGAACCTATAAATCTAAACCTAAAGCGGTGATTATACAAACTAACGGTTAACAAATAAAGACTTAGGGTGATCTCTCGGTGATCTCTCGACAACTACACAGAATTGTCTGACAACTAAAGTATTTGAGTGTTGGGGACCTGATAGATTTATAAAACAGGTCAAAATCTATTGCTCTAGTGGTGTTTTTTTTCTAAAATATCCCTTCATTCTCAGATTTGTTAGGAATTTCAACTGGCAAAAAAACTGGGAACTAGAACTTTTAACACAAGCGTGACACTCGCATACATCAACGGTACGTTGAGATCTATCAGAGATCTATAAAATCCCGAACTTACAAACACAACCTATGACGAAAACTTCACAGCTGCAGAACAAGAAAATTGATACCTGATTGGCAAAGATCTGTAGATCTTGGGAGCTTCTACTTCGTTTAAAGCGGAGAGGCGCAATTATTTAACACACTAACGAATTTATTACAGAACCATTTTGGGCATTAGCCAGATATTTCCAAACCCATTACAGTACACTTCAATACTTCAGTGCTTATTACTATTTAAACACCACACAACGCTCCAAATAGGTCATAACTAACCTAAAAATACACTGCCTGCTTGATACAAGTTGTCATCATGTCAATTTTCTACACAATATAACAGGGAACAAACCGGTTGAGTTAGGTGTGCTGTGGTCCGAATTTGCTGAACAGGTATTTCCTGGGACGTTTGCGCTCCCATTTCGGACTGATAAAACTCGGGACGCATTTGAGCACCACTGGGCATGTTGGGAACCTTGAATAATTCGTCAACAGCAGACGTCGCATGCTAAAACAATAACTGAATCTGAATAAAACACATTTTTGGAGATAGCTGCGACAGCGCTAAATAACCAGGGACCTCTCCGGCGGAAAGATCTTCGGCCGCCTTGTCATGAGGCTACAAAGAACGTTACCAGGCCACGAACAGACAAATGTAAACCAAAGGCAATTTTGGACGCAAATGAATTTTTGGCGTGGCTTCGTTGTTTCTGTTAAGCAGCCTTGATTCAAACCGTTTGTTCACATGAAATCATTATCTATGCAAACTTTCAAGGGTACACTTGCATATGCTGAATGTACACCTCACGTCTGCTTGGATAAAATCCTGCAATTAAGTGAGTTGGATGTGCAGAGAAGTCGTTCACAAGCGGAAAGGTAGTCCTTGCAGTAGAGTCCGGAAAGCTACTCGTAGATATTCACATTCAAAATTAGCAAAACCAAAAAGCTTTATCAACCGGTCCGAAAAGAACCACCGATATGGTAGTGCAAGATAGGACAACTCTGGAGAAGATGTTAAAATCTCGGAGACATGTTATGCAACTTAAACATGCAAAGACTAAGAAAGCCATCTGGTACTTGCAAGCCACATACGCTGGTACTGACATTTTGCACTGAAAACTGATGACGACGTCACCTGTGCAGATTTATGGGAACACAGTGTCAATTAAGTACCACATGTGATACCACAGAATGTCTGTGGAAAATGCTACAGTGGTGGACAAGGGCTTCATCCGTTTGAATAAGTAATACATGAGAAGATGGGGCGGATAGCACAGTGGCAATGGTGTCGGTCAACCCTAGCATGGTGCTAGTTCGATTCTGCTCCGGGCCAACCAAGCCTCTCATCCCTCCGGGGTAGGGAAATTGGTACCGGACTTGTCCAAGAATAAATCGTTCTCTGAAATCCAACTAGGAACGCTCCATTCCCTGCTATATAACGACTCTAGAGAGAATTTCTCGACCAACTTTCTACGAAATTCAAGATGAAATGGAAAATCCACAAGCAGCAACCGAAGCCACACGCAAAAAGTTGAAAGATCTTCGTCGACAATGGATGCGAAGAAACGAATCAAATGTGAGAACTGCTGGGATCCGCACAGTAAAGGTGAAGACGGGTCACATTTTAAAAAAAATACATGGAAAAGTCAATCTAACTTACAATTTAGAAGCTTTCCATTTCATGCTTCACGTGCCAGTCACCTAATAAAAAGTACCATAACAAAACAGATTACATTAGAAATAACAGTAGGCTTTGTACAAACAAATGCTGCAGTGTTTCGTTCCACATAGGACCGCACTATCGCCTCCAGCGAGATTTGGTTTTGCAAAAAGGATACAAAGAAGCAAAATTCAGTGTAATTATATGTGGTGCATGAAGCGCATTCACCACAAATTTGGGTCAGAACATCCAAAGCTGAGCAGTGAATCCATAAAGGACCTTAAGGAGGGATGAGTGCTAGTGCTTGTAGAAAGTGCAGCGGTTGAGAAAGTCACCCACAATGCCGTCTACATTCCGACAATTACAACACCTAAATGGTCGAAATTCAAAGCCCGGATTAACTATGGAATAGTCACGAAAATTATGTACATTTTCTTCTCCAATCGCTTCAGTACCACATCCACCTCCATGTTCCACTGGTGGAGACCTCCTCATTAGGTCTTGTTGGTAAAATGCTGTAGAAAAAACTAGTTGAGCTAGCCTCAGACCCAGACAACTTGAACAGCCTCCCTCCAGTTCTCATGAACACATTTTCAAGATGTTAGCTGCCAAAATGCAAGACGTCCAATCGAATGAAAACCACCGCAATTGTGCTGGTGGTTGAAAATAGGAGACTCATCGACAACTAATGCCCAATCCACTTATTATGCCGTTTACAAGCTCTTTTTTCGAGTCATCATCGACAGAACATTAAACGAAAAGCAACCGTTTCAGTAAGCAGGGCTTAGAAATGTGTTCAGCACGATGTATAATATACCATGATGAAAAAAACTCATCAAAATATTTGGATACTACCTTCTGTCGAATTAAAAAAATCGAATTAAGGCGTTCCTTCTCGGTACAGAAGAACTCTAATGAGGTGTACAATAAATTCACCACAGAACTTTGGACAACAAGAGTATACCACTTCTGCAAAATTGTTTGCATATAATCTAGTGAACATCATGCGAACACTGAAACAGGAGGGCGCAGTAGGCAGTTTCGACGGCTGGCAGCTGCACAACCTTTAGTTCGCTGACGATATTGTACGGATTTTGGTTTCATTTGAAAAATTACAAACTAGTGACTAACTTCCTAACCAGGGCGAGTTTTTTACCTGGTTTCATTTATCACCTTATGTGAATAGGATATGAGCAGTCCCACTCCTCAGGCAACAAAAAAACGATCAGGTTTTTTTCGAGTAATTTTAACAGATTGAAGTCTGCTTGTTAAAACAAAAACAGCGATACGACCCCTTCACTCTCCTAAGAAGAAATCACCGAAACGTTAGCTAGTGAGAAACGAGATACGCTTCAACAACCTCTCGTCGGTTAAACAAAGACAGTTTGCAAAAAAGTTTCGTAGAAGCATCAAAACCTAAACAATGTATTAACAAGAGAAAACTTGTGGCTTAGGGAAATTAACAGAACATTTAGAATGTAGTAAAGATGAAAAAAAACACTTGAGTCCGCGCAAATCTCACCGACTCTACGATTCCTCTTGTGCTAAAATACGCCTCTAAAAATCCGGACTCCGCATAAGTAGGATTAAATATTGGTCAGCATCATACATATTGAGTGGGTGATGCCATAGTACACGGATCACGCAACAGGAGGAATCCGAAGTTCCAATTAGATTGGTGATCAAAGGTCTGCCAAATACGGCAAAGCGTTGAAAATCTTGTCGGTCGGAAAGTACACATTATGTATACTAACTAATACTCGTGAACTGTTGCTAGCAAGACAACTTCGCAGCTAAAGAAGGACAAATGAATACTGCTAGTGCACATCCACGTTACTCTATGACCCAACACGTGGGTAGGTGACAAATTCTGAAGAGTGTGCGAAGAGGTTTTCTTCCATCCATTCCAAAAGCATACCAATCCCATCTTGAAGAAGTTGTACATATGATTATGCAAATAATACCGATATATAAACGACAATTATACAGCTAGATGATAAAATCAAAATACAACTACTAAATGTTGCGCATACCACAACTCGTTTGACTCTTGGTTGCTTTCCTCTATTTGCACGATTCTCCCTCGCTCGACTGACGAAATCTTGACGATTCTCAGTATCCAACACTCGCCACAAACGCTGGATGTGTTTCACACGATCATTCCAATCCGGGTATTTCTCCTAAGACCATCGTTACATTCACGTTTACGCCAAAGAAATCGGAATAACAAAAACTGATAAACAAGGAATTACTTTTAAGTAGCCGTGTTTTTCATTCGCATAAAGAACAGCAGCTTTAGTCGCCTGACTTCCCAGTGGTTCATCTTCCTCCCACCTATGAATGAATATACATAAATAACGTGGCAGACAACTGCTTACTTAACTGGAGTATAATTAACTAAACTTAGTATGGACATTTCCTAGGAAAAAAAATTTCTTGGTTTAAACACAAAAAAAAACATTTCCATAAACCAAAACCAGTGTAGAATCTAACATATGACAACTATGACAAAAAAAACCCACCTAAGAAGACGTTTGTGCGTCTTTACATCATTAAAGAGCTTCAAACTCTTCTTCTACGAGGAGACAAAAAGTAGAAGAGAGGTCTCTACACATTTGATCAATTTGGTCGAACAAAACTTGTATTGGAATGGAACATGGAAGCTAGTGGGGGCTACCGTGCAATAATACGCGAACAGTCACCGGTTATCATTTGTTCGGCTATACTCCACCGCACACCATCTAAACCTTCCATTCTTTCGGCATCGGGAAAATTGGAACAGACATGTCTGGGAAAAACTCGCTATAATCCATAAAGCCTTGCAACTTAATATGGACATTTCCTAGGAAACTATCTGTAGTGAGCAGCTGAGAACGCTCTACCAAATCTGTCCCAGTATCTTAAAAGTCATCAATCCGACCAGCATTCAAATACATTCATGAAGAGAATAAAATCCTCAAGTGGTATCCCAACTCATACGCAAATCCAAACATCTTAGATCGAAGAAGTGCCGTGATCCGCACAACATGTTATGTTGCGAACTGTAAAAAAATTCGTGGATGAAAGCCAAACCTAGTGCCTAGATGGTGAAAGAGTAGACCATAATGTCATGATCTTGAACAACAAAAATTCAATTTGAGCAAGTTTTTCCCAGCTACCGAGATTTCACATCTAGAAACCGAATAAAATTTGTGTAATTTGGTACAATTCGTGATTAAAAGCGGACAGTCAACAGTTTGAAAGATTAAAAAAATGTAGAATGTTGAAAACTGGTTAAGCCATTTGGGATGACGCAGATTTCCAACAACAGCTAACAATTTTTTCAATAACTATGAAATTTTCGAAAATGAAGACCTGAGGTTTTAAATACTTTATAGAACAGACTTCGCTCTAATGCTCTATGAATTTTTTTAAGTTCACCAATTTATTTTACACGTCCAAGATATTTCATACATCGTGTGGAGTCCACATGAAGATATTCAGATTTCTGCACATCACTTTAGCTGTTGCTTGATGATTTCTGATCCTATTTACAAATGCCGTCGAATGAAGGTCGAGTCCCATTATCGCTGGAATCCTGGAATAACTGCGACTCGACGTTTCCAGACCTTCATCAAAGACAGTCGCTCCCTTTTATAGATTGGAGGGAATGAGCTCATCCCAGACAAGTATGGCATATATGGTGTTCCCTTGACATCTCAACGGTGCATAGATTCTGTATGGACCCCACCGCCGCCTTCTCCTTGCCAAGACTTACTTTAGCTCTAAGCTGGAAAAGAAAGTTTAGCTCTAAACTGGAAAAGAGCTCCTGTCATCGTGCAAGAAAAAACAAGATAAGTCATGTACGAAGAGGATATTCTCAATAAAACCATCTACTCATACAACTGCCAGATTAAGGAAGATCCGAGCAAGAACTACAAGCTGCTTGTCGAAGGACTTGAAACATGTGCCGAGCTCTCCTCAGCTCCTCAAACAAGAGCTTCAGATCACGCCTAATAATAAACGCCAGCCGTAGAAGATCTATGCAGGAGGATCTACATCGGTAGAGGCGAAAAAAACTTTATTGGACGAAGCTCACAAACGATCTAATATGAAGAAACGCGCCGTATCTGTGCAACTACAGTGTTCTGTTACCTGCCCAGCGAAGGGGGCTATCACTAGATTTCGCCATAACACGAAACTGGTAATAAGTTTTGTACCAACCTTTTCCGTTTCACAGTCAACATCTAAGACCCCGTAATCTACGCTGGAGAAAAAGCGCCCGGGATTCTCCGACTTCCAAATTGTGAAACAAAGAGTAAAGAGACGCACAGCTGCACGAAATGGTGATATTACAGCCTATTCTCCTCTATCAGAAAACCATAAATTACATGTACCTCTCACACATGTATGACATCTTACCTTTAAAGGAAAAAAAAACCCCCAGACCAGCAGAGGACGTCACGCACGGTCATCCTGCCTAAGAAAGGTAAAAGAAGGAATCCTCTTTACTATTATCCGGTATGCTTGTTAAGTATAGTCTATAGGCTCTTCACAAGACTACCATAGCACGGACATCAAGGACGCTAGTTGCGCAACCAGTGGAGCAAGCGGGATTTCGACCAGGATTTTGCTGTGTGAACCACATCCAAATTGTGTCCAGGGTCTTTGAAGTCTCTCAGGAATACCACCTGCCTCTAGTCCCTGACCTTTACCGACTACAAGAAAGCGTTGAAACGAATGCTATCCTATCAGCGCTTGTTGACCAAGGAGTGTACCCGTTCTATACAGGAACACTAACTGACCGCTATTGGAACTGCAGCACAAATACACATCTTTTGGATCAACCGCTCACCACATCCATAGGGTAAAGTCGTTCGTTAGAACGATACTATATCCCCAAAGCTGTTTAGCGCTACATTGTAGTGGATAATGACGTCATTCGATTGGGACGCGAACTGCATACGAATTAATGGAAAATTCACACCAAATCTTTGTTCGCCATCTTCTCATGAAGTACCAGTGAAGCAGAGACGATGATCAAAGAGCTCAACGAAGCGGGAAAAAGATCGCATTACGCATGAGTCGGAAGAAGACCCCAGTTCATGAAAAACCTACAGTATGAAAGCGGACAAATCAAAGTGGATGGTTCTCTGATTACAGAAACCATTTCATTCGTATGCAGCGCTCAACGAACATTGAGACTACATGGCCCGCATTCAGGCCTCTCAAAGAAGAGCCAACTAAAGGACACTAAAAATCCTCTCTCGCCTTTTCGATTCAACAATCTTCGCAGCATTCCTTTACGCAGCAGAGAAATGGGCTGATAATTCAACTATGTCGAGAAATCTCACCAAGCACCAAGCACAGAGCGCTTGAACGTTTTTTCCGATGTTAAACCGTCTATCTAGAATGCGTAGTTCAAGTCTTCGAACCTATCTCAGCTTCCAGATCCAAGAGAACATACGCTAATTGCGAAACACAGAGAGGACGGTCATATAATTAGAACAGATGACAAAAAAATAACGAAAGGTACAGTGTAGTTTACTCCAACTGAATGCAAACGTCCCCTTTGACTACTAACCCAAACGATGAGCGAACATGTTCGCAACTGAGGTTTTTTCGTTTTGTTTTCGTTGCATTTGCAGGTGAGAACGATTCTATGGACCACAGAACGTACGCTTACATCACCACATTCGAAGCAGACCACAACCATGGACCCCGACTGCGCGAAGAAAAAACGAATGGGAGTTTTGCTGGTACCCGCACTACCCAACAAAACGGGTCATTCAAGTATCCAAATAACTTTTTAAAAAACTATAATCAGTAAACAAGTAAGAACAGGATTACATTATGTGTATGATAGAAAGCGAAACAGTGAACATTCCCACTGTTACCGGAGTGAGTTAAAGTGCGCAGAATCTAAACATTTAAATTTGCCTCCAATGTAACAGTTAAGATTAACACTGATAAGATGATGGCAATAACAAGAGTAATAATAATAATAATGACAATAATAACAAAAAATGTAGCACCAGTAATTTACCGTTCTGTAGTTGGATTGTTCTTTTCCACTCCATCCATCTGACTACTACTACGGGATAACGACTTTGTGTTACTTGTAACTAAATACGTTGGTGTAGCGGACGCGGGAGTAATATTAGCTATGTCATTAGGTGGAAATGCTGAAACAGAGGTAACGATAATATGATACAGGTAATAAAGATACAAAAAACAACACAACTTAGTGTGCACTTACATATTAGATACACATACAGATGTATGAATATATATATATATATATATATATATATATGTAAGCGTGTAAGTACATACACACATATATGTACATGTACATATATATATATATATATATATATATATATATATATATATATATATATATATACATGTATATGTATATATATATATATATATATATGTATATATGCATATATGTAGACAGTACAGAGTACTCATTACTCAAAAGGAAGGTTCATCATCACTGACTTGTCGGACCATTTGGAGCAGAGGTGGAAGAAGTGGATGCAGAGTCAGTGTTGTTAGTAGTTGGTTCGAAACCATCGGCTTTCACTATATCAAAAGCATCTAAATCAAGTTTCAACGACTCAACCCACATAAAAAATAAGAAACAATAGTCCTAAAAAGCAACATACCATTCAAACTGTCATCAAAGTCGTCATCTTCATCATCTTCCATCCAACTGGTGAAATCCATATCCATGTTGTCCAAATCCACTTCACCGATATCAAGGTGTTCAAGGATATCTACCTCTGTAAGATCATTCTTCAGCTGCTCAGTAGCCTCATGAGAAAGTTCATGTCCACGACTTCCTGCCTCAGTACTAGTAATTGTTCGTCCTTTACCGTATTCAGCTAGGGATGGTTCTTCAACAACAGCATCAATCAAAGCTTTTCCTTCAACAGGACGCATTCCGAAAAAACCTTCCTGAATAGCCGGCGGATAGGCGTCTTCCAGTTGACTTCTTCGTGGTTTTCGAGGACGCTTTTGCCGTTTATTACCGTCTTCATCTGGCAGGTCATCCTCCATTGTCAACAGACGATGACGTGGAATTTTCACGAAAAATCCACCAACACCTAGTTTCGGGACTCGTCGACCTGGACCACCTCCTCGCCCTACACCTCGACCACGACCACTTGAAGATAGCATTTCTAGTTCATCTTGCATGTAGTCGTCATCCATGCCATAATGATCGAAGCTATCTGATCGGTATCCGAACGAATCTAGTGGATTCGGTCGAAATAAACTGGGCATGAAACGCGACTGCAACACCTCTTCTGCGGATTTGTTCATGGCCACATTATCGCATATGAGAAGATTCGAGTGGTCATTAATTCCCATGAAAGTGGATGAATTTCTGCCATTAGGTCGACATGCAGAACAACGCATTTTGTTCGCTGAAGCCGATTCCAGCATCTCCTCGTTGTAAAGATCTTCACAAGTCCCGTGATACCACCTGGCACATGCACTACACTTGATAATCTTTTCACCGAGATTATATACTTTCGAACATTTCGGACATTTCCGAAGTGAGCTGCAAGTTGTACACAGCCCTTCTCGAGATAGATCCGTACCAGATGAGACTCGCATGTTACATCGACGACATCTTGCGCACCAGTGACATCTCCACGGGCCATTTGGAATACGCTCAAGAGGTGGTGATAAACAATATATGTGATAAGAAACATCACATTCCTCACATAGGAGCAATTTAGACTCGTCTTTGCCCTCTCCACACCCTTCACATATGGTACAATCAAGGCATCGCCAACCCCGAGTAACGACCGTTTGATTCAACTTATCGTGCAGACCGACGCAGTACGTGTGAAAAGTTTGCGCACAATTGCAACATGCAACCATGGAGCTCTCTTGGGTATGTGGTTTCCCAACAGCACCACAAACGAGGCACAAGCTTGCCTGCCGCAGATATAGATCTTGTGAGTCACATATGACTGATGTCCTGACATACTCAGCATCATCCACTCGAGCATTTCGTTCTTCGTCCTCTTCTATCATGGATTCATCCACCTCCTTTATCTGAACATGTTGGTGATGTATTTGATGTTGTTGTTGCTGCTGCATTATAATTTGCTGTAAAACCGCACTTTGTTGCAGAAGAGAAGCAGACCCCCGGCCACGACCCCGACCTCTTCCGCTACCAGGCGCCTTTCCAATTCCATTTATTTTCGAACCACGTTTCCCTCGTTTCCCTCGTGTGGACGGCACAAAAAGCGAGGGATCCACAGCACCATGTGGTTTCGCCCCTCTCATCTTAGAACCACCACGACCAGGCTTCTTCTTAGCACCGCCACGACCTCGTGAAGTATAACCGCCACGCGAACTTCCAGGGACAAAATCTTCGTCAACATCAGATGGAGAATTCTCAGGATAGAACGGTGAATTCCGTGCCGAATCACTTGTGGTTGCCGGTGATGATATTCCTTCTGACATATTGTAAACATCAACGTTGAAATCAGGAACAACGGTGGCATTGACCGGTGAACTTGAAGGAAATGGATTGAGCGTCAAATCCGACACGGAGGTTGACGGAGGAGCGACGATAGAATCTGATAAAAGGACGACGAAATTGAACTTGGAACAAAACAACGAATAATTATGGGCAACAGACATATATATAAATGTTTAAAAGATAATTTTACAAGTGAAATTGAATAACACACCAGACTCTGCTCCTAATGGGGAGGCAGGACCAATTGCAGAGGACAACATGATATCACCTACTAATGGCGAACGCCTACACGATGCGCAAACAAATTCCGATAAGTTCACATCGGACCGGTCGCATTCACGATGCACAAACCTTTAATAGCCCATATGAGCCAAAAATGACCCTCATCCAAAGCAAATGAAAAAGGATGACCAAGAGCTCGAAAAAAGTAACAAAACAACTATATGATTCAATAAAGAGTGCAAACATTAAAAAAGCACCAACGTACAAAAAACGCCTTAAGAAGAATAGAAATTCATTTCAAGAGTAACTGCAAAACTTGGAAAATAATCGCAGCGATCCTCCTGTAGTGAAAAAAACCTACTTCTTGCATGATGTACAAATCCGGGCAGTACTGTGGTTAAGTACAAGCCCAGAGCATAGTGGACAGACGAGTCCGACTCCCATCTGCATAGCTCCTCCGACGCCCGAACATGTATCGCATACCTCAGTGGCTCCACTACTTAAGAACCCACTGCCACATTCAATACACTAGAACACGGACCATAACACAGATCTGTTAGTCAAGTATTGTATGCAATATCTCAAATATTTGCTAGCTTTGTAGAAGTAAAAAAAGACGGTTATACAAAGAAGCATGCAAAGCTTACCATCCGAGTTTCTATCTTCGTCTCCAGCATTTTCACCGAGCCGTTCTCGTGACTAGATTCAACGCAACCATTCGCTGATATTTTTGCGAGGTTGTCCTTTCTAAACAGGGATTAAATGAGTACAACAAACTGGCGCGAAAGAAACCCATGAAGACTGAGCACTAGTGAGAACACTATGATGACATCAAATCACGTTAGAATGTAACTTGGTTGGGATTCGCTAAAGTGCTGTTCGGCAATTTTGTATTCGCTTATCCAGTATAAGAATAAGAGAAATGTAGCGGAATAATTACTGGACACATAAGCGACACCTCGAGCGGATCTCCGTAAAGCTCAAGATATAAAGATTAGAAGACTTCATCGTTTGGTCAATTTAACGAGCACATTTTATCATTTAAAAACCTTTTCATGGGATTTTCCAATAAGTTCTTCAATTCACAGGGTTAGACAATCCAATAATCGTAATGATGCTGAGATATTTCGGAAACTCGGACCGCTGGTGTCTGCGGTGGAAAGCGAAGCGCTACTACCCTTTCCGAGGGCTAACGCATTCACCACCACACCATACGAGTCCTTCATTTCGCCTTTCTCTCAGCCGTGTCATTACTTATAGGTACCACCCACTAACCACTGCATTTCAACGCAAAGTGACAGATTCTCAATCAAGAAGGAAACGATCGTCAAACACTTTGCTAGCAAATAAAATATTTGCGAGTGTGAGCACTATTTTCACCCTTCTAGAAAAGCAACAGAAGTGTAACAAAAAGAATATTTGCTTCTGGTACTACGCAAAGCGATGCATTACAAAGACTTCCAAACATTACTGGGTTGTGATGGATCCCGGTACGAGCATATCCTTTCCATAATCCATCTTTTGATGGAGGGATGAAATTGGAAGTCGGAAAATAAAACTTTTCTTCGTTGCAAATGTTTGAAACATACACCACGATCAGCAGCTAGTATCCACAGAATATCCATGACAGAGTGCTGAATTATTCTTAAACACTTGGCGAGCGAACAAAAACTTAGTTTTATTCCCCATAAATCACCATGAAATAACTTCTGTAATGATAAGCGGATCTCGTTATAACACTAGAAATCTACCAGTGACAAAAAAATCGTGTTCAAACTACAAATAAAAGAAAAAATACGAAAGGAGGAAGGTTGAAATCGAGCATGTATACTATCTATGCAAGGTTGGATTACAGGATAGACAGACGACAACAAACCTATACTAACTGCAAAGATCAGTCAATATGTATCCTTTCTTTGATAAGTTTACACAAGATTAATAATTAATCGTTATTCGGCTAACGTTTCGACGTCTTCGTCTTCATCAGAGCCGATGGTCCACAGTTGTTCGTGTTCTCGAGGTGGCGTCTTCGTCGCATATCGTGCCGAGTCTTCCTCAGTGGAGCTTCTCTCGAATAAGCCATACTCATCCGGCGATGCTCTTTTACACAGGATGCTGTCCGTTGATCGTCTTTGTCTTCGTATCGAGCAATACGTCAGATTGAGAACACCAACAACTGTGGACCGTCGACTCTGTTCATCGGCTCTGATAAAGACGAAGACATCGAAACGTTAGCCGAATAAAACTGTTTATCAACCTCATGTAAGCTTATCAAAGAAAGAATACATGTTGAGTAGTCACTCCGAAATTAAGCGGAAGTCGATTTTGAAACAAGACAGATTAGATTTGTCTGTGGAATCTGTGGGAGCTTAGAAGAAACCATTGGGGTTACTAAGCCTACCAGTATGTTAAACCTATATTTAAGCATATTAAACGTAACTTGTCGAAATTTTCCCGAGGTAAGACCTTAGACGATCGTATCAAAGTGACAATCTCATTTCTTCCCTTGTTACATTAATCTTCCAGAATTCCACTCCACAATATTCTCCTTTAAGCTCTCCAAAGACAAATGAGAAAAACAGAAACGTACGCTAATTTAGTTGCAAAGGCGTCCAACCGTAACGACTTTTGCTGCTTGGATGATAATGTAAGAGAAGGCTCTTCGTTCATAACCAACTGCTAACAGACCATCGTTTGACTTCTGGTGACTTCTGTTGGTGCAAAAACAACTTAAAAAAACAAACTTTACAAACTTCAAAAAACGGCGATAAACACCAACAAGCATGGTCGCGATGTTATCGAAGTACGTTCTGCTAGCAGCCATCTTTTGGCTTTTCACTAATAAAAGTCCAAAAGCATTTGTGTGACAACACGTTTCCTTTTCGAGGAACTGAAGCGTACTGAGATATACCAGCTTTATACCTATATCCATGAAGTTAATTAATCCCTAATAGTGACTAGGATAACATTCTGGTTCTCAAAACTTCCTAATTTTCACTCCTTAGAGAGCAATCCACGTACTGCAAGGTAGGCACAGTAGTTGTAGGTTACATTAGTCTTCTCAGCACTATCAAACTTCTATAGTACTGCACCGTTCTGCCAGACTAAGCACATAAGGACCGACATGGATTCCACAGGCGAAATGGGATTGATCACTTTGTACGAACTGTTAACTTCTCTTTGAAACTAAATCCTACATAAATTGATAGAAAGTCCATAGGTTTTACATTCTGGGTGGATTTTAATAAGGAACAAGATATTTGTCTGAGATATGGGTTAAGACGGTGAGGAATACAAACCGCCTGAGCAACCTCTGAACTTCGGGTCGCCATCGAAAACCCCCCGAGATTGGAAGAGAGGACTTATGGTGACTTTTCCCAACAAAAGAACCTTTGTAGGTTACGTAACTCGCCATTGTGAAAGAAAAAATTACTGGCAAAGGTTTTATACTTGAGGACACTCCTTCCCTTCTTAAAAACAACTAGCGATATGAGAAGAAAACGGGTGTTTCGATCCAAACACAGGCCAAATCATTCCCTGGTGACCGATTAGGGACCTCTTACGGCCGAAAAAAAGAATTGGAAAAAAACATCTGCCTCTGCACGAAAGAAAAATGTTTAAATGGTTTTCACAAAAACTGATCAAAAAACAGCTTGACCCACACGATTACTGAATCCACGAACACGTACTAAACCCAAATATAGACGATAGCGAACGGTAAAATTCGCCAATCGATCGCCGGCAACTTGCCAAAGCTCTTCTCAGCCGTCTCCGCCGTAGTATAGCACGAGCAACTACTTGGCTACCCTCTGAATGCAGGAGAATCAGTGTCGGGTGGGTTGCCGATGACGCGGCTACGCGTGTCTCGTCGCGAAGCGGTCGCGTTGCGAATTGCTGGCCGCTCCTTACAGCTGAGCGGCTGTGGGGGGGGCGCTTCGTTGATTCGGGGGTGGGGGTGGCGGCCGAGTGAGTGACGCCGAGGGACTCGTGGATTTTTCAGTGGGTAAGTGGTGCCTGGTGGTACTGCAATTCGTGGTCCGTCCATATTCTGACACTGCTTGCCTTATCTCTGTCATCTGTCGTCCTGTTGATCACCAAGTGACTCAAGCGAGCGCCAGTAAATCTTCTCTTTGACCCTGTCGCGTGCAAGAGTAGCTCAACGGGTTTTGCTCGGTATAGGGTCTCCTTGAGCACCATACATTTCTTCCAGAGTTTTCGTGAAGAACTTTGACTATCGGGTCGGTGTTCGTCCTGCAGTACGTTTTACATCCCGAGGAATGCAGTCATTAACGACTGCTGTCCATCGGTTGTCGTTCTTGGGCAATACGTTTCTAGCCCACGTTATCTTCCGCAACTTAGCGTGTAGACTGGCGTCTTTGATTTCTGATCGTTGACGTTGGTCGGAGTTTCGGATCCTCTTCCTCACTTGCGTGATAAGGGATGGTTCCAGCGGTGATTTTTTCATCACGCTTACGTAGCCACCAGGTTTCTGGCGCATGCGTTAAGACAGAGATACTCGTGGAGTGCTTTATTCGTAAGACATAGAATTTGGAGACTTTCTCTGAGTAGATGTGCCACATGTGGAATAGGGAGTAGTGATCAGGCGGCATATTCCACTTACACTAAGATTTTCTACATTTTCTTCAACGATACTGCTATTAGTGCTGGCGATGTTCTACCGGTGTTAGATGAGCTTATTTTTATAGATGAGTGTAAAAAATCCTGAACATAGTTCGTGTATCTATCAGTAATGAAGAAAGTCTGATCTCATACTAAACATCCATAGAATAACTATTTTCAGTTGTTTGCATTTAATATTCTATGAGTCTTCGTCCTCTCTATTGTGCATTACTTACTTATGTTTTCCTCGTATATTATTGGGTTCTTTGCGCCAAAATAAACCATCAGGAGCAATACGACCTCTGTGTAAGTCGTGTCGGCCACAATTTTCCACGACAAATGACGCCTATAAGGGTCACATGGTCGCGAATGTTTTATTGGTCTTAAAGTATAATTTGGTGTGCTTACATTTACGTTTATGCAAGGTCAGTCCAGCACACCGATTCGAAACCGTCTCCATTTCACGTCTTTGCGAAAAGCAGTCACACCAACTGTTAACTGTAGCCGGCTACTACGGTACAGGAAGGCTAGCCGAGGGCATTAATACAGTTCCGAAAACGTCAAAAGTTTTTGAACTTCGTTATTTCGGTCCTGAAAAAAGCCGGAGGGAAGCACTGGTTAGGAAGAACTCGTAACTCGTAAAGGTGGGTGAAAGCTTAGGGAGATTTTATGTTTCCAAAGGTGTTGAAAGGCTTTAGTAACAATATTACCCTACGGCGTGTGTAAACTGACTTGATTTCATTTGCGTACCCATTGTCGCACTTGTGGCGCAGTGGTCGGAGGCGCCCTGCAACACACACGTGGAATCAGTACCCGTGCCCATGGCCCGCCAAACCCTACATGCCTCCGATGGCGGCAAATTGGTACCAGACTTGTCTGGGAGGATAGCAGCACTAGCTGGATACATCGGTAGGCTACCGCGCGTCATTGTAAAGGGCAGATTTGCATTTGATCACCTCCATACAATGCTTAATGAAGTCGAATGCATGGCGCATCCCTCAGGGATTGATCAACGCCGAGAGCTTTATCCTTTTATTATCCTTTTACTTACTGGCGCAACGTAACAACATGTTCGACATCATCGAATGGACTGCATTGGGAAAGTACCATCTGATACTACCATTCGTTCACAATGCTAGAGGTGTGTTCGGATCATGTGATTATAGAGTAGTCGACGTAGTTGTCTTCCACAATTGGCCATGAATCAACTGACTTCTTTGCAGCAATACCGACGTGGATCACAAGATCATTGTAAGGTAGACGCTTTATATATGGCTGGAAAGTTCTCCAATACTTTTTACGAAGACATTCTCGGAACTTTCGACGCCATTTTATGGTAAAAGGAGCATGTCTGAAAAAGATCTTGTAGACTGAAATAAGATAAGAGGCTGCCGGAGTTCATCACAACGATTGAAGTCTATCACGCTAGCTCACATTTCTAGAAGAACTTCCCTCTATGTTTGATGTCCGATTTTTCATGTGGAAAGTAGTACAGAAGTTAACCACGTCATAAATAGAATGGAAGTTTTTGTTTAGCCGTTCTTGCCGTTATCTTAATGTTCTCATCTGGATGAGATTATCCTTTCCATTGCACAATGGTCTTCTTCTTTTAAAATTAAGATAAACTAAAAGTAAGACAGAGGTAACTGTGAACAAACGAGTCAATCTGCTTGCGTATGATGTTCCTTATGCCTTATCTTTGGCAAATCAAGATGGCGGATCGACTGGTATACCGAACTTCCAACAGGAAATGGAACAATTGATTGACTTCATCACTTTATCGCCATGAACAAGCGTACTATGGTTATAATGGACTCCGTATCCCACTCTGGATCTAGCTCAACACAATTGTCCTCCTCATCTACGGCTACAGCCAGTTAAAACGGAGTCAATCTAGCATGTCTTGCATTCCGTGAGCGTATGAAGAGTAAAGCAATGAGAACAGAAGTGTGAAGAGTAAAGCAGTGGGAATAAAGAGAAGAAAGTTTCTGGAAAGCGTCACATTAAACCCCTAACAACTATGCGCATCAGTTAACGAACTTTAAATCCAAACATTATTGAGGACAGGGACCTCTTTTTATTGCGACAACATCGCGCGATCACTTATCAAGGATCTAGTCCGTGCCAGGTTACAAGCTAAAGATTAGTAAGTCATCTGCAACCCAGTCTATTGACCAGAATTTGTGGCATCTGTCTCATCACCTTTTCATTGTTGTTACTTAACAGAAGAAACTCCTATACAGTTTGTTATTGGTCTGCTCCGATAAACCCGGAGCATCGTTGACACCAATAGCGCTTTGGTTCGCTAGTTAGTTTTTGACCAGTTTTGTTCTGGTGTGAAGTGATCCACTAAAAAAATAAACAGGCCATTACGCGGGAAACACTTCTACAACTACAAGTTGCAATCAATTTAGAGTTGTTCTTATTTTTTATGAAACTTGCTGGCTGCTCAAAAATCCTACAAGCAGATAACGTTGATACAAATGTTATTAATGAACAGAACTTAACTAAGGATCAGAAGGCACATCAAAGTAGGTCTCGTTATAAATGGATAGTTTACTGGATTGTCTACTTAGCAGTGAAGAATATGTGGAGGGTTCGGATTCCTATCCAGTTCTTTGCCTGACTCCGTGGAACCTGCTTCATAAACATATGCACGAAAACGCTAAGCGTTATGCAAGATTATGCATGTCGATCCACAAGCTCTTCTACAACTTGTGGACTCTTTTTCCCTATTATGTGTGGTCGCTTTTCAAGGAGTCAACTACAACGCAGCATTTTTAGGCCATGAGATTGAAAAACCACCACATATGTACTTACTTGCACCCACGGATTCCAACACACTTTCCATTCCAGTGTTAATTTGCTGTATGCGGAAGGTCTCGAAGTGCCTGTACTAGGGCTTTCAAAAGTCATAACCACAGGCAGTAGCCTACTTCTGTAGGTCGGAGAGAGATTTACCACATTGCGATCTCCGTATCCCGACGCGTGCGTGTAGCGCGGTAGGTTGAAATGCCTTGCAATACAAATGGGTTCAATTCCGCGCCCTAGGCTTACCAAGCCTTCCATCCCGCCGGGATCTATACCAGACCTGTCTTGGAGGATAGCAGCACTACATCGGTAGGCTTCGATGAGTTTTTGTATACGCCAGGTATGCATTCAATTACTTGATGAAGTCGAATGCAAAGCGCAGTCCCTTAGGGATTGATCAACGCCGACAGATTTGTCCTTTTTTTTACCAGGAATACTCTAATGGAAGACATTCCTGGAAGAAGCATCGATGAAGCGACCGTGTAATGAGCAGAAGTCTACAGCTGGACGAGAAGAACATCGGAATGTACGTGCCTCAAAAAAAGGTGGAAGCGATTTCGAGGTGGACAGTTGTGTTTGTGGCACATGTAAACCAGGTGCATTAAAAATTAGTTTAATTTAATTCATTAGTGACTTAATTAATTAATCATTTAGTTAATCAACTAAATTTAATTATTTTAAAGCTTCAAAATCCTCGAAACGTAGATGTGCATTTTCGCGAATGGGTCAACCTTCATGGTTGGGGGGATTGTAAGATAATGAAATGGATTGAAAAAGTGCTGGAACCTGGCCGACATGCGAGGAAGGGCCCATTAGATTTTTGAAGGACGGTTTTAATTATGCTACGCTTTTCTAGAAAGCTTAGAAATGTTATAAGCGATGACCCCTTCCCAACGACTTGCCGCCTAATCGTGGCGGGGAGGTGTTTATCGGTATCGGGCTGCGATTTAGAACAAGGGGATTCGTCCCCCTAGCAGGGTCTACCCAAGCTGAGAAGGAGTCTGGCGTTTTCATCAAGAAGCCCAGCTACGAGTAAAGGGATAGTAGGATCCACCATCGTCTTGATATGGAACTAGTCGCATGCTGGCAAATCTCCTTCTGATGCACAAAGGCAGCGAGTGCCTGTAGCTGTAAAGACCTGGGGCAGACTTTGACCTGAATGACCTGTGTAATCCAAGGAACCACAGTGGCTAAACCTGCAAAACTCCGAAAAAAACGGAAATTATGCTGGGTCCCGCTCAACTAGTGAGGACGGGCCATCCCTGTATCCAAGTAACTAAGTATGAGCGATCATCAAACACCTTGTTGAAATAGTGGAAAATATTTTGAGTACTAGAAACACATAACAGGGTCGTGTGGCGCAGTGGTTTGAGGCGCCGCTGCGACGCACACGTGGAATCGATCCCCGCCCCCATCCACCAAGCCTTCCATCCCTCCGGGGTTGGCCAAATTGGTACCAGACTTGCCTGGGAGGATAGCAGCACTTTCTCGATACATCGGTAGGCCACCGCGAGTCATTCTAAAGGCCAGATATGCATTCAATCACCTCCAGCGATACTTAGTGAAGTCGAATGCATGGCGCATCTCTCAGGGATAGATCAACGCCGAGAGCTTTTTTATTTTACTAGAAACACATAATCGGTAATCATCAATGATCTCCTCAGATGGCAGATAAAATAAAGGTGTAGTGATCATCATGGGTAACTTATACATCATTATCCCTAAACCTGTAAGGAGAAAAACGAACGACTTTCTAGAAATTAAGAGCTTTTCACTTCCACTATATTTTACCGACTCTAAGGGGAACTCTTTATCAAGTGAGCTTTAAAAAGTGTCTTTTAACAGTAAGGTGCTCAATGCCTAAACTCGACTGCCACTATTCACAGGCTTGTACTTGTAGGTGATCTTCCAAAAGGGATGTTATGTTGTGGTCCAGTAGGAATCCATGAAGTAAATCACGGATGAATATGCTATTATAAAGGCACGTACGTTTACACCAATCTACATCCTTCGCACGGCAATGTGATCTCACTGAAGATCACCTACGAGTACAAGCCAGTGCTTTATGGAATATGATATGGATAGTGTTGGTGACCATGATATAAATGGAAGCCGGTTTACAACAGTATGAAATGGAGATAGTTTTAACATCTTTTCCTATGGTCGTAGAACGATAGCGTTACGTGATTTATTCCAATCAACACCTTGAATCGAAGACGATATCATTATAATCTCTTTGACTAGATTTCATCGTAAAGGGGTACAATTTCTTGGAATGTAACAGCATAGGCGGTAATCTGACCAGTTTACTTCTCCTACAACGATCACTGAGAACTTACAGATAGGCTAACCTTTCCACTGATCTGCTAACTGTCGGCAGATCTATGAAGCACAAGAAAATGATCAATACGTATTTGAATTGTTGTGGTTACACGAGGTTATAGGAAAATGAGCTTTCGCTTATCAACTAGATGCTACAATTCAACGGTGAAAAGGGAAGAGGGTGTTTTTCCTTTCATTAAAAAAACGATAACAGATGAAAGCCACATATCACCTTTTAATGAATCACAGAAGAGAACAGGAGGTTGAATGAGCCCGATTCTTCTCCTAACTGCTTTTGTGCTTTGTAGTCATTTAAAATAGTCACACCCATTTTGACAAAG
This sequence comes from Angiostrongylus vasorum, assembly GCA_018806985.1. Taxonomy (NCBI): domain Eukaryota; kingdom Metazoa; phylum Nematoda; class Chromadorea; order Rhabditida; family Metastrongylidae; genus Angiostrongylus; species Angiostrongylus vasorum. Next base: position 643,160 of record JADANN010000118.1, on the reverse strand, counting down.
CGAAAATCGACAACACACGTGATTTCTAACAGTTGACATCTGAGAACATCTGTCTCGTGACACCACTGACTACCATTGTTTTTTGATTAACTTAAACTTTAAATTTAAGTGACGTCACGTCTCGCCAAGTTGTTGTAAGAAAGAGAATGCACGTATATATTTCCGTCCTGACCTAATTCACTCACGCTTGCAGTCTGAACTCTGCATAATAAAAACGACATGTTCGTACATAAGAGGATGAAGGATAGAGCTCTCGGCGTTGATCAATCCCCTGAGGGATGCGCCATGTATTCGACTTCACTAAGCATTGTTTAGATGTGATTGAATGCAAATCTGGCCTTTACAATGACTCGCGGTGACCTACTGATGTATCGAGCTAATGCTGCTATCCTCCCAGGCAAGTCTGGAACCAATTTGCCGACCCCGGAGGGATAGAAGGCTTGGCGAGCCATGGGCGCGGGGATCGATCCCTATGTGTGCATTGCATGGAGCCTCCGACCACTGCGCCACACGCGCTATTCATGTATAAACATATGTATACATATATTTTGTCCTTTGGAGAGCTATCCTCTACCTTTCTGAGAATGTTTTCTGTTTTTTACATCGTCAACAGTGTCAGAAACCTTATAATAACATCTAATTTCCTACAATATTATCCTTTCTAAACTGTACGAAAGGATCACTGTTCTTTTCGATCGTGATGGTTGCGACTACTCCATTCAATCCTTCCTCATCATTTATACTCTCTCCAAAAGAATTAACCAGGTCTCACGCGGCAAGTAGAAGAAGAAGTAGATATTTATTCTTAACGAACATTCTTTCGATGAATTAGCTGGTACTTTCTTCATAACTAAATAAAAATACTTATATGCTACTGTAATAAAAGTTTACATTCAGAATAGTTTGAAGTGTGACAGGATTTTCGCTCAGTGATTTCGTATGAATCCTGGTCTTTTCGTTATGTTTTTGGATGCTAGGAATTTTTCGACATTTTCCGTAGTCGCGACTCCGATAATAGGAACGTTGTGTGCACGGTAGATTCTTCGGACATCGCTGATCAGTACTTGATTCATAGCCATTTGAAGTAGCTCTGATCTCATCTGATCTAATTGAGGTTTAAAATGATCAGTTCCTGTGTTGGAAGTCAAGCGACAGCAGTAGTACTTTCCATTGACAGCACGTCGACATTTCCCCTCTTTGCACGAACTGTCTGACCATCCCTACAATAAATCGTGAGGTTAATTTTGTACATAGAACATGTTATAATGAGATAGCGATGATGGGGTTGGTTCGATTTCACGGCTACGTTTTGCTGCTTCAGTTCTTCATCAGGATAAATATTACATGCCCCCCATATTGACTACCGAACAAAATATGTACGCGGGAAGCGCAATGGTTTTGGGTGTCGTGCAACAGATGCGTGGCCGTGCTTATTCGATCCCAAATCGTGCCAACGAAGCGCTACATCGCTGCGGGATCGGCAAACAAAAAAACTGGAAAAATCTAAGAAGAGCTTCTTATGATCCACAAACGCTAGCAACTCTGTGTGGCGAAGGGCTGACCGCTTTAGCAATGCTGTCTTAAGATACGGGAAATATCAATACGACTAGCACGCGTGATGAGCAGGATGGAATTTTGAAGTGAAGTGTCAGCCGAACACGAAACCAAAACTGAAGGCCTTCGTGGATGAGAGTGCAAGACAAGGAGTCAAATGAAGGAAGAGCTGGAATCCACAGTTTTTCTGAAGGCGAATCGTTCAAACGAAATTAAGAAATGGATAAAACATGAATTGTCGACCTTTCCAACCAGAAACCCATCGAAGCGTGAGTAAAAGCCAGGAATTAGTCAGTGCCGTACTAGAAGAAATCTGGTTATGAAGACGCAGATCGCCTTTTGTACACATGGAGCAATGGAGTTCTGTGGTGGCAATCTGGGAACATCAAAGCACAGAAGATTAGGGAGAAGAAATTTCGGATCAGCGTTTCTACCTAAGAATGAACCAACTAGTTCAAGTCGTTGATCAGTGCTCTCAGTTTTTCGAGTCATTCAGTAACTTTGGTTTCTAATCTATTATCAGACAATTTTAATCTGCCCTGGAATTTACAAATCTTTCTACGCAATCCGTTTTTACGTGCTCTCGCATCAGTTGTCCCCAAGCGCCGCCAAACTTTTTACATGTGCTGTTGCCTGAGGATTTTCCTTTAGTCATGAAGATCTTTAAGTGGCGGTCAAGTCGATTCTCTCCGGAGTCCTGGGATAGCCAGGCTAGAGTTTCCCCACTTGGACTGTATATAGTGAACTTCTCCCATACTGGTCCGGCATTAATTTCCGTTCTCCGGAGGATAAAAGGTTTGATGAGCCTAGGGCGGGATCTAACCAGCACAATGCTCGTGACAGTCGATATCAATACTGCTGCACTACCTCCCGTTCCTCCCATCTAAAAAATCTAGCTTTTCAGAAATAAAACATGTTTTGTACATTGAGATATAGTGGCTCCGCTTTTCTCAAAGCGTTCTTTTGTTCCATAAAGTTCAAAAATATATTGCACCGTATGCTTGGTAGATGTACGCCCACCAGAAGTAAAGAATTGTAATACTTACTTACTTGAACACTTCGATGGCCCGTCTTCACAGGTTGTGCGGCCCCGAACATGATTTACTTTTTTTTCGGAGTCTTGTTGGTTTAGCCATTGTAATTCCTTGGAACCCCAAGGTCACCTCAACTAAAGCCTGCTTCATGTTGTCACCACCCCAGGCAGTCGCCGCCATTGTAGATCAAAGGGAGATCTGCGCCACCTACGAGTAGTATGATACCAGGACGGTGGTGGATGGTATTGGTTTCCTCTTAGCTGGGCTTCCTGATGGAGGAAACACTGAACTCCTTCTCAGCTTGGGAGACCTTGCTGCGGGGTGAGTCCCCCGCTATACATGGCACCCCCACAACCAGAGGGGGACACCTCCCAGCCACGATGTGGTGGTAAACCGTTGAGGGGGAAGAATTCTTATGGTAAAAGAAACCTACCTCACAAGGAATACTCGAGTTACGACTATCAACGACAGCCTCAGTGCATTTTTCTTGTAAAAAAGGAATCGGACAACAGGAACGCGATCCGTCGAGAAGCTGCTCACAGACGTACTCCGACGGACAAGACATTGGATTCGAGTGTGCACATCTAGAACGCCATCACGATGTTCCAACCTTGTTCCAAATTTGCTAAACAATGATAAACTATCTGAACTTGATCGAGATGAGTAGCTGCAAAAAAAGTGTTTTAACTTTTGTACACCGTTTTTATCCCGACTTCTTCATCCGTAGTTTGATTACTGTTAGAATTTACGAGTCTTTATACCCTTGAGCAGTTGCATTCAACTTATACAGTCACCAACTTCTTTCTGAGTAGTGAAACTAGAGCTCTTCATGGTAAACAATGGAAAATCAATAATATTATGGATTACGTGAAAGCCTGTGTTGTTTATTACCCCGTTCGCAGTGAGGCTGGTTTTTCGAGAACTGACGATAATTTCTCGGTCACTGGAGTATTTCAAGAGTTCGGAAAATTGCAGATTTATAGAGGACTTCGCCCTGCCACAATAACCATATACGTATTGTATTGTAACCACAGTATCACAAATAATACCCTGCCGTGAAAAATTCCAACAGGCAGTAAATAGAAGAAAGAATTAACATTGTGATTTCGACTACAGCCTCAATTTAACTAGGTTCATTGCCGAATTGGGCTTCCCAAATCAATCCCGTTGATGGGTGATTGCTGATGGCATTGGTCGATAGAAAGCTAGCTGAGAAATATGCGAAAGGAAGGACCTGCATAGTGTAGTGGTGGATGCGTCAGCACCCGGAAAGGGTTCGTTTCTCACCGCAGACACCTACGGTGCCGAGTTTTGCAAATATCTCAGCATAACCATACACGTAGTTTCTCTGCAGTGGCCTTTCATAGTTAAATCTGTTGAGGATTAAGATTTTTCAAAAAAATCGCTCGCGAAATTCACGTTTATCAAAGTTTTCAACGGAAGAGCGGTAGCTGCGAACATTAACGGAATATGGAGGGAACACCATCCGGTCGTACCGGACAAAATCCTGATGCTTATTTTGTTTCGCGTTCCAAACAACTGTTTTGAAGAAATGAAGCAATAGGAATATATTTGAAGAAATAATGGGAGAAAGTTGTGTTATGGACTCCAGAAGTTTTATTCCATAGACAAGGATTCGTAGGCCCTTAGGGATTTTTTTTGCAACTGTTAAAATTTACTATACGTTGAGATTTGTCGATTTAAAGTTGAAAACGGCTATTACTTTAGTATCGCATGACTCCTGTAGAGGTCACGTCGTCTCATAAGCGGATCTTTCTTCGTTACCTCAACGGAACAATTTCTTCAGTACGACTTATACTTACATGTGCTATTGGCACTAAAGTTGCAGCTAAGTGATCTATTTGGATAAAATTTCACTTACCATAAATTGAATCTGTACACTATGCAAATCTTTTGAATATTTCAGAAAAACTCTTAAGCTTACCGCATGGGCCTTTTCGTGATCCTATCAAGAATTGGATTGCGACCATCTGCACAAGTGAACACGTCAATACTGTGGCAGCAGAAGTACATCAAATTCTCAACGTTACTTATGCTCTCACTAAGTTCCAGTAATGGAAGGCATGACGTCATCGAAGGACATGTCGAGTCGCCTCAACTGTAGAAATTTTCTATGCATAGAAACTATTGCTATCACCCATCATGAGCAAAAGAACAGGTACTTCAACTGAATACTGAATTCGTTCAGAACTTACTTCAAACAAAAACTGAAAACGGTTTCATTTGTCATTAAATCATAAGCAAAATTTGTTAATATCGGCAAAGGCTTTTAAATTCGGTCCACATAGTTAGTCGTAAAGAGAAAGCTACACCAGTTCCTTTCTATGAAACCGCAAATACCCTTTTTAAACTACGATTGGTGACCATATGTTAGATTTCCTGTCACCTTCGGTTAGGGTGCGCAGTTTATTCGAGGCCTATAGAATGGATCACCTCGTCAGAACTCGTCAGTTATCGCCCATAGTTCTTCGCTTGGATCTGCCTTCTAGGTTATCTTCAATCAGTTTGTGGATAAATCACTGGAATATTTGCGACCTTAGAAGATTCATGACCCGATAGTGACGTTCGATGCGCAAGGGTCGGTCACTTGCTCTGTTGAAGATATGAAAACTCTCCAGCAGTGATGCCTCAGGGCTTCAGTGAAAAACGCTCAGGACCAACACTCAAAATAACAGTATATCCAAAACAGCAAAGATTTCTGTGTTTCTCCACGATTTGCATGGGTAGCCTCTTTTGCTAACTTTTTATCAAAGCTTTACAAACATATGCAACCTACATGTTCCTATGTGAAGATCATCCTATTTAATGAAACAGAGTTTATTGCGTGTCGTGAGACGATAGTCTAACGATTATACCGTTTACAACGGTAAGTGGAGAAAACGGATTCTCAATCCACAGTTGCATCCATACGCAAACTTGGCTACATTTATAGATGACGGTTACAGGAAAAATACTGGCTGCCCTAGGACATATGTGAACACCATTTGCCTAAGTTTTTGGCTTCGTATGAATAAAACAGCAACTATAGTTAGTCCTTGCTATGATTTCATCTTGAACATCTTCAAAGTAGACACGTTTAGTAAATACTAGCAATTTGGAGATAAGAAGCATCGGAGCAGAACTGAACCTGGGAAACACCGTTGTGGTCGTTTCATCGAGATATCCACATACGGAACAATGCAGCGCTTTTCGGGACGACAACACAAATGACGCGTGCTTCCATCCAAAGCCATTCCTGCAAATAAACAAGGCAAAGTCTGAAGGCCTACTGAAAAGCGAAAAAAATTGAAGGCTTCTGATTTCACCATCTCCCAAAATACACACGTGATTTTCAGGACAGTTTTCTTTGACGTCAACAGCACAAGCCCAAGGACGTCCGCCTAAATGTTTCTAGTCGGTTATAAATATATGTAAAAAGAATTCTTTTAGCTGAAACCTGTACCTACAGCTACTCACAAAGGTAAGAAAATTTCGTGGAGAAAGCCTTTTCAAAAGTGGTGATTGGCACTCCAACGACGCAACTAATTTTCCTTTCTCTACTGGATAGTCTTACCGTTTCTCCTAAGAGTTTTCATTCCGTCCGGACAAGACAGTGGACGTGTGCAGCATATATGTTCCTAGTACAAACAACTCAAAAGGAGAATCATCAATGAGGAATAAAAAATACTTAAAAACTCTTTAAAAATCTAGCAGACATGAATCAAAGAACAAATCAAACGATTATGAAGGCATGTTGAACCTATTTGATAACAATACAGTGGTTTTTTCTTCCCTGAAGATTAAAGAGGTGACCCGAACCATGAGTTGGACATATGTTTTCGGAGTAGTAAGGAAGAAATCCTAACGTTTCCTGAACACAACAATTCCTTCTCTGAACAGAACCCCGAGTAACCATGATTCCGAACTTGCTCTAGAAAGTCTTTGTTTTAAAAAAAGATCCGAGCTGATATAGACGTCTCGCTAGATGTGGAACCACTGTGTCATTTCCTACAGTTTTTATGCTCCTTTAGTCTACATAACCTCTCCTTTGGAGCTTTGCGAGATTTTCAATGAAGAAGAACGAACTAAATTCCGAGCCCGTTGGCAGTGGTACTGCTCCGGACAGGAGTCATGTCGGTCCAGATCACACATTTTCGGCTCGCCGTTCTAGAAAATTTCTATGCGATCATCACTGTTGATGTTCTTTACAAGTTTTCTGTCTTCCCTTGTTACAAAATAGTCCGGTGAGAGAAAAGCTGAGCAGTTTTGTGGAAACCAATCTCTAAGCTGACTTTTGAAGAAATTCAGTCGCTGAAATAAGAAAAAATGTTAACCTCTAATAAAACAATGGACTCCTCCGCAGGACAGGTTGGTTTGGTACGGCAACAAATCGCAGTGAATGGTGACCTAAAAAGAATAAGTGTATTTTTCCTTTTAAAGCTTTCAGGGTGAACTTCTGTCATGCTGGGTGCTAAATACCACTTTAAAAGGAGCATTTACTGCCACACAACTTTCATCGACCCAGTTTTCGACAAGTTTGCTTAGCACGCTCATGATTGCTGGTATCAATTTCAATGCGTTCGTTTCGGGCACATCGAACAAAATGCATCGATTTCAATGCATGCTGTACGCAGTAAGAACTTGAGTGGGTGTTCAGGTTGTAAAACCTTCAAAATTCTTAAAAAATATCATAGTTGCATTTAAGAACCTGACAAAGCAGCTCAGAAAGCTGTTCAGGAGGAAAATATAGGTCTATCAATAGAAGAATATTATAAAAAGCGAACAACAGATAAAAATCTCAACTTCTTCATTTCCAGAGCCAAGTGGTGAGAAGGCTCAAACCCCATTTCCACTCTTTTTCTCATTCGTCTTATTACCACTCGTTCCTCTGCCTCAATGGCAATTTTTTCTCCTTTATATAACTGTACCTCCCAACGGTTTACCGCCTCATCGTGGCTGGGAGGTGTTCCTGAGCTGTCGGACTGCGATGTACAACAGGGGGGATTCGTCTCCCCCGGCAGCGTCTCCCAAGCTGAGAGGGAGTCCGGCGTTTCCATCAGGAAGCCTAGCTAAGAGTAAACCAATACCAGGAACCACCACCGTCCTGGTATCAAAGTCGCATGGTGGCAAATCTCCCTCTGATCCACAAGGGCTGCGACTGCCTGTCGTGGTGACGACCTGGGTAGACTTTGGCCAGGCTGTCCTCGGGATTCCAGGGAACCACAATGGCTTAACCAGCAAATCTCCGAAAATTGGTGATTATGATGGGGCCCGCACAAATAGTGAGGATTGGTCGTTCAAGTGTCAAGTACCAAGTATGTAACTGTACATAACTAGGCGTAAAGTTAATCCACCACTTCTTGATCTGTATTTTCAATGATACGAGATGTAAACAAGGTGTAAAAAAACGAATGCAAAGAATAAAAAAATGGCTTAGCGGAGTAAAAACTTTACGTTCTCAGGCACTCGAAACCAAGTGGGCAGCCAGTATTGGTCCTCGCATCACACAACTGTGGTTGACCTGTGAGGGAATTGTAGTGCACATCCAGATTATTTGGGCAAACGCCTGAAAAATCGGTTTCAACGTGAGACTAGTTTCATGCATTCGAAATTTCAAATAGAATGGCCACCATGTATAAACTAGTGGGTAGAAAGGTAATGGACGAAACGTTCGGCGCTCATCAATCCCTGAGGGGTCTTTGCATTCGACTAAATTCGTAGTATCAAGGAAGTGATTAAATGCGTATCTGGCTTATAGTTGTGATACCCTACTGATGTATCAAGTCAGTGCTGCTATCGCCCTCGACAACTCTGGCACCAATTTGCCGACTAACAGAAACGAAAGCCATAGAAATTTTACTGTCTACAGGTGGTTTACTGGTGCATTAAAAATGTCAAAGATGGGAAGCAAAGAAAAAAATCGACCCGAAACAAACCTATGCAGTAGTCGACGCATTGTTCCTCACTGGCGAATACATTCAACTGCTCGTCTCCAACTGGTTGATCTCGCTGAAACAAAATTGCGGCACTCACTCCGAATTCCGACGTTCTTTTGGCCATCTTTTTCACAGATATTAAATAAATTTCTATACATCTGATGAACAAATCCTCAGAACAATTCGATCGGAAGCCAGTTAACTGCACTTGAATACCAAATAGACACTGCATCTGGGTCAACCGAACTTACTGTCAATAACTCAAAAGACCGACTTTCTATAAACCTCGGCATAGATAGTTGATATATTTATTTATATGATCCTATAAACTGATCTTCTTTAGCTGATGCGAGGTTGGTATAGGTCTTCGTTGTCGTTGTTGTTGGTGTTGTTGGTCGATGGCTGACGTTTCGGCGATTTCGCCTCCCTCAGAGCCTGGACGTATTTTATATTAGAATACTTTAATTATTCGGCGGAAAAGGCTAAAGTATTAATGGAGATCAAAGTTTTAAACAGATGGTGGGTTAGGATGCTACAGTCAAACTAAAGGCTACTCACCGTGATGTTACGAGTGGGACCGGCCCACGCGTTGTTCACGTGGGGTCGCGATCACGACACACCCCGGGGGTCAAAATATCATTTTGAAATAGGGCGCCAGGTCACGTGTGATAGTGAGGCATTCGTCTTTCCGGTTCATCTTTGGATTTTTGAAATTTATCCAAAACGCTTCAAGACTTTTGCGCGTCGATGTTTTTGTCTATTGTCTATTTTGAAACTTGATCTTCATTAATACTTTAGCCTTTTCCACCGAATAATTAAAGTATTCTAATATAAAATACGTCCAGGCTCTGAGGAAGACGAAATCGCCGTAACGTCAACCATCGACCAACAACATCAACAACAACGACAACGACAACGAAGACTTATGCCAACCCTGCATCACCTAAAGAAGATCAGTTTATAAGACCATATAAATAAATATATCAAACTTTCTGTCCATTAAAATAGGACTATTACGACTATTATGAGAAGCGCTTATTTATTTCCTAGCAACTTTATTGAAGCTTCAAGGGATTTCGTTTTCCCAAGAAAATCCGGAAAACTGCCTTAACTCCGTTTTTATTACTATCAGGAGATTATCAGTCTCCACATTATAGCGTGGCCAAAGAACACTTAAGGATGCCCTGCCTTGAGAGCTCCAGAGCAACTACCTAGCAAAATGATGTGCTTCAAAATTGAAGTTGCCGATTTTTGGATGGTAATCCAACTACTATCACTGACCGTTCCTGACCGGCTTTTCCAGGCATGGCTCAAATGTAATGATACCACGTTTTGAAGGAAAAGGAAAGTAAATGGGATGTTATTGGAGATACCATGGTGCTTTTGTGATGTGACCTCTCCTATAAACTTAGCCATTGCTTCTAGTGATTCGTCGTCATTGAAGATGGTCTATTTCTTCCGCTGACTTAGGCCATTCTTCCCTCTTCATTCATCCCAGACGTGCACCAGCAGCCATTCAAAACATGTCTCTCACAAGTGCCTATTTTATACGTGAGGACAAGCATGGATGTTGTGGACAATTATTATATATCTTGAATGATTAATTAATCACAACGTAGAAAACTATTTACTACTGTTACCGGGGGTTTAATGAAGGTCGCTTTTCAAGATATTGCCGCACCACGTGCCAGCAAGTGAATTGCAAACTGCTGCAGGAGGCATTGCTAGCCAAAAAGCAGATTGTATTGAATGTGGGTAATGGACCAACATCCGTCCTGTACAAAAGGGGCACCGCTAAGTGAAGTTCGAGTGGTGCACATCCATTGGATTCGAGTCGATGAGTCTATGAACACCCACATCGTGGACCATCGACCAGCTGACGACCATCGACTCGAATCAATGCGGTTCTAAAGAAGACAAAGGCATCGGGACGTTGGCCGAATAGAAGTTTTTATACCAACCTCGTGTTAGCTCAATCATGTAGAGAACTATTAATTATCATACTTTCCTAGGGCGCATGTAGCGCAATAGTTAGAGGCGCTCTGCGATGCACTTGGGTTCGATCTCGATCCTCAGGCTCACTAAGCCTTGCGTACCACCGAGGTCGGCAGACTGGTTTCAGAAGGCCACCGCGAGGAGAATCCCTCAGGGGATTGATCAACGCCGATAGCTTCAACCTTTAATCCTAATATCACATATTTCCATTTCATGGTTTACCGACCAGATTTTTCAACGCAGGTTTTTCTAGGTACGATATCTTGAAGTTTAAAAAGGCCTTTTTTTGGTTGTTCTCGTGTAAAATTTACATGGTCTCACTGCCATTCACTAACAACAAAACATCTTCTCTGTGTAGAATAAATGATCCAACAACTACATTTGGCATAGGATTGATTCGCAACCGAGAACTAGAGCTCCTGCAATTGACACGGATTCGATGGCAGGGACTTGATGTCTCTATCCCTCTGCCTGCCCTCTACTTTGTGAGAAGTGCTCATAGGATCGTCCAGACAGCAAGGGGAATTTCTACAATAAAGTTATGGCCTGGTGAATCGTTAAACTACAATTTATTATCTTTGTTGACTTCGATAATGACTTGCATTTCCTAACCATCGGACGGCTCTGCACCTGTCCAGGTTAACTCCTTAACTAATATCTTTCTTCATTTTCGGTAATTATTTCTATATTCCTTGAAAGATAGTGGTCAATGAAGGGAACTGTCTCATTGATATCATTCTGTTACTTCAACGTCTAATTGAAAAGGAATCAGTAGAAATCTGTCCACTTTCCTCCATAACTGGTAGTCAGATTCTAAATCTTATAAACTGGTGCATATTAAACTGTCGTACCAGTGTCATGTTTGGAATTTTTTTCTCAAGAAGTTCATCGCACCAAAAGGAAGTTTGCGAACTTTGTTCCAGAATAAACTGCAGTCTACGCCAATTTTTTTCAGCGACTATGTCGTTGTAAGGATTGTACAGATTTCAAGCAATGGTCCACTTCTACTCTCTGGCCATTCGGATGAAAGTAATGAATCTCTTCTCAGTTTGAAAGACCTTACTAAGGAGGTGAACTTTCCGCTGTAGATCTCAGCTCAACACTCGAGAGCAATGCCAAACAACTATGAGGCACCGAACGAGATAGGTCATCATAACGACATAGGCTAGGGTTATTTCGGAAGCAACAAATCTGCTCTCTAATGGCTTCACTTAATTAAGTCGAACAAATTATGACATCTTGACGACCTAGCTGCATATATGGACTTTCTTGGCTTCATGATGATTTTCTTAATCACAGTGCTCTTTGGCCAGTTACCATTAGAAATCCCTCCTCTGGATTCTCAAACCGAATATGGGAACTTAGAGGTCGGCACAGCACTAGAATTAGAAGTCGACGATACCTAAGCTAATGTTCTAGGGTTGATAAACAAGGCGTGTACTAACTGTTTCTTAATGAAAATTTTTTTTATGCCTATTAGCTTGAAAGGCGACAAAAATGGCATCGAAGAGGACCTGAGTCCCTGTTTCAAAACGTGTTTTATTGGCTGTTCACGCTCATAAAATTGAAACTTCTGGTGAAATGTTACTCAAGGAGATGATGAAAATGTTGAAAGCACTAAGTACTAGGTTTGTTAGACTGCATTCAAACCATTGGACGAGCAACAAGATTTCTTCCAGAAAATCCCTTGACCTAACGCTAGTCAGTTAAGAAAAAATGCTTATCCAACATAGAAATAATGTCCAGAGTTATACTTCTGGTCAAAAAGAAAGATTTTCCAAGAAAGAATACTCGTCCTATGTGGTTGGACCACATCTATAAAGCATCTCATCTCAGTTGCAGCTTTTTCATCGATTTTGTATAACCTTAGTGCAAAGGTATATTTGTTAAATGAGAGACCTCAAGCTCATCTCTTCTGATGGTCTATCAAAATCCTCTCTGTTCACATGGCTTCTACTCCATCCTCACCGAGCCTTTCATCCTTTCAGAGTCGGAAAACTGGTACTGGACTTGTATGGGAAAAACTTCACCCTCTGCAATCCAAGTGGGAGCTCGGCTGTAGCCCGGCCATCTCAGGATTCCTAGGCGAAACGACTCGGCCAGCATTGAGTGACATCCTTGACGAAACTTAAATTCTCAAGCACCAGGCAAACCCACACGTGAAAAGTTCGAAGAACTTCACTGATGATGGATACGAGGAAACTAGACCAACGCAAAATGCGGTCGTAGCCTCACAGTAGATGCCAAGGACGGGGCGTGTGAAAAAAAAGCTGCGTACTATGCCAATATAAATTTATACATAAGTTTTATTTGATGAGGCTATGAAAGTGTTTCGGTGAGTAAAATTTAGCACTGAGTCAATTTGACCTTCAGGCTCTGAAGAAGTCGAAACCACCTAAATGTCTGCCGCAATAACAACGTCGTTTCTGCTCATCAAGAAAACCGTGAATTACTTATAATCACAAAGTTGAAAGAAGGAAACGATTCACCAAGACTTTTCCGCGTATTAGTGAACCATGTTTTGAAGCGTATTAATGTTAAAGACTAAACCTTGAGCAGCTACTCACCATTTCGCAGTTCCCTGTTCGATAGTTGAACGACCACACCTTCGTCTTGAGTAGACGCCTTCGATTATGTCGCTCAATTAGTGGAGAGCCACATACGAACTCTGATACTCATTCTAACATCAACATTAACGAAATTCAACATCTTCTTGATATCGTAGTGGAGTGCCTCCACAAAGAATCATTCATTCTTTACCTATATATCTGGTTGAGGGAGTATTTCTTGTTTTGGAGTCCCATGCAGATCATAATAGTCACTCCCAGGTTTCACAGCACATACAGTCCCGGACATTTGTGGATCACAGATGGGTTTAATTCATAACCATCAAACTAGGTTGCGTCTATAATGGAAGTGATTCCTAAGATTAGTTTATCGTAACTGAGTTTCTGGATGGAAATGTCGAACTTGTTTTGAATGTGGGTGGTCCGGCCAGGTGATGTAACTCTGCTTTACATCAGAGTTCAACATCCACGAACTGTAAGGTGGCAAACTATTGAGAAAGGGACATCCATCACACACATATCTATATGTTTATTTCTAATACATGCAAAATATAGAGCTTCTGTTTAGAGGCTTATTGAAGCGTTATCATGAAGAAAAAGAGAAGAAAACATTGAGATTGGTTTTCTAAACTAAGGAAATCTTCGCATGTCCCTTCTTGATATCAAAGTGCTTTATTGGGCTCATTCTCATTTCATTTATGCCAAAAAAAACACTCAAAAACGGAAAAAAAATGAAATAAAGGAATTATAAAACCTGTCATTTCTGTTGTTGGAAAGGATATTATAGAAATAACAAAGAAAAAATTTAGTCTCTCTAGGTTCAGTGAGGAGGAACAACGTGCTTAACAAGAAAAGATAGGACAACGGATTTTAGCTAACAATGGAGAAAACAAAAAGTTACTGGACAAAAAACGAAGGTAAACTGAGTGTCGTTTCTTGGGTTAGCGAATAAGACAACTGACCACGACTCGGGCAGCATGCTCCTTGCTTTTCTAGCGTAGCTGTACAAGTATAGTTCTTCGGGCAATGTATGTCTTCATCACATATGGCGATTTTATTGATCGAATATCGATCCGGATGTGGATCACCTCGTGGGCAGATGACTGAAACAGATAGTAACGTGGTGATAAGTGATTTGTTAACCTACCTCTCCTAAATTTTCCTGTTTCCCTTTTATTTCTGGAATACCTCAGCATAGCCGGGAACATGTAAAGATTTCATGTCGCAGGTCATAACGAAATTAACGAGAATGAAGAATTTTACTCATCATTCCAAGAAAATGTATAGTAACGTTGTCGGCTACGGTAACTGGCATGAGAATGGTGAGTGAGAACGGCGGAATGCGGATAAAATTCTTTCAATATTTTCCTTATGTATATTTCTCAATATGAACCTACTTAATAGCAAGCAAACTCGTTGTCAGATTTATGACGGAACTGATTTTCTTCAGGGTCAACCAGTCGAACTCACTCTCAGTACTGCAGAATTGAGTACATTCGCCTTTCGTCTTAAAATTGTTCTCGTTTCCACCACAACCGGTAAACGTAAACGAACGACATAATTTTTGATGCTGCATCGTAGTAGTACCTGTACATCATTCTATGAAAAGAGCCCGAATAGAAAAGCTAACTATGAAACAACCAGTAAAAATAGACAAAAAATAAAGAGTTATGTATTGTGAATGATTTTTGATACATGGAGGGCGCGTGGCGCAGTGGTCTGAGGTGCCCTGCAACTGACACCTCGAATCGGTCCCTGCGCCCATGGCCCACTAAGCCTTCCATCCCTCCGGGGTCAGCAAATTGGTGCCAGACTTGTCTGGGAGGATAGCAACACAGGCCCGATACATCGGTATGCCACCGGCCGCCATTGTAAACGCCAGGTATGCATTCAATCGCCTCCAAACGATACTTAATGAAGTCGAATGCACGGCGCATCCCTCAGGGAGTGATCAATGCCAAGAGCTTTATCCTTTATTATCTTCTGACATATGACATAGTGACATCGCTGATGATAACAGGACATATGATTTTAATATATTTAACAACATAATACATGCAACCTTTACATCGTCCTTGATCGACCGGTCGTTGAATCACTGACGTTGCTTTGGAAAAAATTATGTTTGAACGACAGCTAGCTCACTTTCAATTCACAGCGGTTGAAGTGTCGCAAATATCCTATCACGGCTACTCCGAGATTCCATGAAGCACCAGATTTTTCATCGTATTAGTGAATACAGAAGATGATAGGTCCTCAACTCAAAACGGTACCCCCAAGAAAATTCTGCCGCCCTCCATGGAAAATGGTGACAGAACAAAAAAAACGAATAAAAAGAATTGTTAGGGTTTTCACAACGTGTGAAGGCAATCCGACCGAGAAAATGTATAAAAGACGTGCTAAGGTTGACTCGATTTTATCCTCTTACTAATTAGCCCTTTTCAAACTCCTTAATTAGTGAGGGGCTTCTAGTGCAGCGGGAACAATGCCATTCACTGGGAGTGAGGCGCTGGTTCAACACCAAGCCAGGCCCTCCAGGACTGCTATCCCTCCAGGGTCGCATAATTGATACATTTACAAGGGAACGCCTTAGTTCAGCCATTGTACGATGCCAGATAAAGTCGGTTTGAGTAGCCTGTCGTTGTTTTACTAATACCATTATTACCACGTCCATAAAGTTTTGAAACCTTCGTAGATGGTGGATGTGAGTTGAGACCCTGTTATTTCTGCCAGAGATAGTCCCGTTTATCTTCAAATTACTCGTCTAGATGATGTTAAACGTACCTTCCACTCCTCCCTGTTGCGCGCAAGAGTTGCCTAGCAGGTTCGTTCGCTCTAGGGGCTCGTTGAGTATCATACCATTCTTCTAAGGTTTTCGTGGTAAACTCTCACCATCGGATCGGTGGTCTTTCTGCAGTACGTTTGACATCCCGAGGAATCCAGTCACTAACGGCTCTTGTCCATCGGTTGTCATTCATTCGCATTACGTGTTCAACCCATATTATCCTCAACAGTTCAGCGCATAGAACGGCCTCTTTGATTTTTGATCGTTAAAGTGGATCTGAGCGTTAGATCCTTTCCCTCACTTGCGTGACACTCCTCCTAGCATCGCCCTTTCGACTATGCGTTCTATAACACTGAGTGATCTTTCATTCTGCTCACGCAGCGACCAGGTTTCTGACGCAAACGTTAATGCAGGAACAATCGTGAGATCTAAAAAGAAGGTGCAGAATCGAGTGTTCTTTGTTCTTTTCGCTACATCCTCGATGCTCTAGAATGCTCCCTAAGCCGCTCGTTTTCTTCTGCTCAACTCTGGAGCTAGTACGCTCACCGTAGATTTCCTCACAGCTGCAGCATTCGGTGATATTCAACCCATTGAACTTAAAAGCCAATCTTTTCATAGGCGTTATCAAAGTCGGCTAGTAGTGCCCGTTCCACCCGGCTAATGTTTGATATTATAAGAACGATGCCATCAGCAAAGCGAAGATGGTGTAATTGGCGACCATCGATTTTCACTCCCATATTATACCATTCCAATGTTCGCATGACTTTCTGGAGGGTGGCGGTGAATAATTTTGGCGAGATAGCATCGCCTTGCCTAACTCCTCTTTTGACGTTGATGTTAATATTGTTGTAGAATGGTGATATTTTGGTTGTGAAGTTTTTTATATATCTCATAGAATCTTTATATACTGAGTAAAGATGCCCTAGCTGTCCAGGTCCTCCATGACTGCTTCTTTCTCAGCTA
The DNA here is from genome assembly GCA_018806985.1 of Angiostrongylus vasorum. Taxonomy (NCBI): domain Eukaryota; kingdom Metazoa; phylum Nematoda; class Chromadorea; order Rhabditida; family Metastrongylidae; genus Angiostrongylus; species Angiostrongylus vasorum. Next base: position 626,326 of record JADANN010000118.1, on the reverse strand, counting down.
AGTTAGAGACATGTACCGAACGGCTTAAAATTTGTGCACAAGAGAAGAGGAAGGAAAGTAATCGCTAAACTTCTCACGAAAATTAGCCATTTCTAATGGCTGCGAAGCAGAAGCCACTCGGGTCAGAGAGAAAGGTACAATTGTTCCCCAAAATAATGTTTCGAACCTATGTAAGATCCCTTTTTAACTACCCTTCATGTCAAATTGAATAAGTTGCGCCATTAAGAGGTGCCTAGGCAGAAGTGGTCTTGAAAATTATATGCTGATTATTGACCACCCACCCAATAGCCCACGTCGTCAGTTAGTCCTCACTCGCCTTTATGATAGTTTATGCAGCTCGGAAAATTCTATGGTCGGTCCTAACGAGACTGACAGGGATTGCATGAGTTCAAGTAAAACATTTTTGATCTCAGGTAAGTCATGCGATGAGGAATACATTATAAACAGGTAGACCGCCTTGTGAGTGCATAATAGAACATCTATATGGGAAAGTCAAATTCGTCGAAGCACTCCTCTATGTACACATGTAGTACAAAAAGCGCAATGGCGATGATTTTGAAGTGAATGTGAGGGAAGAATCCTGTTGTATTCCTTGTCGATGTTATCAATAACGGCATCTTCACAATAGCTGACCAAAGATCTTGACAAACACAACTTTATGGTAGTTTTGAGGCTTCGTTTTCTTCCTATCAACTTTCCCTCCTTTCCACGAAATATGGAATATTGCGCGAACGATCCTACTATTGCGAGTTACGAAGAATGATCTTAATCTCATGGCACTCAGACAGCTGCTTAATTTGCTCGTTGCATTATATTCCGTAGCTCCCAATGTTGAGCTCTTCATACGTTCTTCTGAGCCCAATCTTAGTGTTGAAATCCAATGGTGATCTTAAGTTATGCACGGGCTTCTCCGTAGAACTTCTCCAATGCCATATAGGATGCCTCGAGTTCGTCTTCATCATAGTTTGATGTCGGTACGTAGACGACGAAGATTGTCAAAGAGGGTGTTGATGCACATCTCTTCAATCGTGAACGCCCGATTTGGGTTTTTAGTTGCTTGAATGAATCGATGTTCGTGGCCAGACTTGTGTTGACAAAAAGGCGGTGGCCGCTGACTCCTCTAACGCCGTAGGTTCCGATGAACAGTTTATCTCCGGTGTCATAAACGGCTTTGAATGGCTGGAACCTTCTCGTATCAGCTAGTCCGATGACGTGGCACTTTATCCTTCTCGCTTGCATTATCATGTCCTCGATAGAGGACTCAGATATTAAAGTGCGTGCGATTTACGTACAGATCGTCACCTTAGTCCTTTGAGGTGTAGGCAGCTTAGAATGGCCCCGGGATTTTGGCAGCGTCACTGTACTCTTTCTGTGGTTCCCAGTCATTTGACTACAGGTGTTTGGCGGAACTAAGTCGAGCAATACAATCTGCATGAAGGAGACCACGCCCACTCACGCATGCATGAATATATCTACAAACAACTTCAATTAGAGAATATAATCTGGTACTCTAATGATCTTGTAAGAAGTAATCGCATTTCACCATCGGCTCAATCCGCAACGTGATTCAACCGGCACTTCTGTCATCACGGGGTTTTTTTCCACCTCCACCTCTTGTTTTATGATCCTTGTTCGTATTCATTTAAGGGATCACATCACATCCATCACATTTCGTAAGCGGTAGTGACACGATTTTTTAAACATATTTGATATAAGTGGATTGAAATTGGAAAAAAACGGAACTACCTCGTCATCGGTGGAACACCACATGCAGAACCACCATGTACCGATGCATGACATATACGATCTGCAACAAGACACTATTGTGAGACATTGAAGTCCATAAATGCTCATATAGTTCTCACAGCAGTCAGGTTCCTTATAATTGTGAATTCGAGATGATGTTTGAAACTAGCAAGTGTTGACAAGTGAGGATAATCCCTTCCTACTCAATTTAAAGAACAGTTTTCACTGACGGGAAGTGGTAAGACTTACACTAACCTTCATGCATATCAAAACAGCCCTAGTGATGCATCATCGATCATGAATGACAAAAGAAAAACTGAATTACTTGTAGCTTTTGCTTCATTGATTGGTTAATGAGTCTAGTAAAACCATTCCGAGCAGTGAAATTCAGAGTTGAAAAATTTTTAGTGCTGCAAATGTAAATTAAATCATTCAACTGATAAATTCTAAAGGCCGAAATAACAAGGCTTCAGTAAACAGACTGCAAGGGCCGGTGGTTGTTACAGATGGAAGAGTTTCCACTATTTGTACTGGCTAATTTACTATCTGCCAAAATGAGGTGTGAAATATGATAGATCCGTCCGGTGCAGTAGTAAATGAGGTCCGACATCCCCCAAAAAGCTGGCCGGATGCATCGGTACGCCCAGCAAGTCATCATAAAAGATATATGATAAAACGTTCTGCATTGATCAATTCCTTGACGATGCTCCACGCATTCGACTTCATCAAGTATCGTTAGAGATTAATGAATGCGTATCAATGCGAGGGCTTGAACTTTTTCATCGACTGATCAAATCAATGTTTCCATCTCTTAAGAGATGTCTGGTATCAATTTGCCGGAAGCGGAGAGCTTGGTTTGCCCGTAGTACGGAATTAAACTATTTTCCACGTTCTCATACCTAACCACTGCACTATAGGCTCCAAGCAGGTTATAACACAGGCGAATTAGGTATGGAATTCTCTATACGATGTATAAAGCAGTCGAATGTATGACATCCTTGTGGAGCTGATTAATGCCAAGCGTTTTAGGTTTTAGAAGCAACGAGAGATGGTTCACTAACCTGCGGTACTCATCTAAAAAAGAACCTTACCTGCTCTTTCACAGCATACCGATAGCATTCCTTTTCCAATGCATTCATGTGAACCTGGGCACGGTACTCGGTCGGAATCGCAGCGTTTAATGTTTCCGGCAAAATCCATCAGTGGGAGACCCTTTCGACATTGAGCTAAAAAATTCTGGAATCCATGAAGTTTTGAGATTTTTGACGACAACGCCCTTATCAGTGGCCTGCTAAAGTCCTGTAAAATCGTCAGTGTTTTACAGTGTTCAAATTGACTCGTCATTTTTCAATGCCTTTCTTTGAAGTCCTCATTTCTTCGAGAAAACTGATAAACAGCTCGAGGAAGTTTGTCAATGTTTTAGTTCCCTTAAAAAATGGTCCGAACGACAATGACCTGGTTATGTTCTTAGAGCTATCCTCATGTTACGGAGCGCCACAGACTTCCAATGCTTGTCATCACTACACACGGACCATCATATTTTGAAACCTTCGGTCAAAGAAAAATCGATTCCTTATAATGAATTGTAAACTGACTCAGACTTTTACATCCTTGAATACATTCTTCTCTTGACGTGAAACGATTCTGATTACCTCCACATCCTTTGAATTGAAATTCTACACATTCACCTACAAAGGAAAAAAATGGTTCTTAAGGAAACAGAACAAGTCTCAGTGAGGCTAAGGGAAATATAACCCACGCAGAACTAAAACAAAAGATCCATAATTTTCATTCCGTCGGTAAGTGATAAGTTATAAATGCACAAGACACAAGTGATTAGGATTTAAAGATAGATTTAAGCAAAATCTTAGAAGGTGACTTGAAGTTTAAGAGTTTCCATCTTTTTTTTCTACCCAAACGAGTTTCCTTAAAACTACGAAGCTTATTTATATTTTTAACCATAAACCTCTCTCTTCCATTAACATCACCCTGCCTCACATAAGACTAATTTATGCGACAAAGTATTATGGTAGTCCCTCCTTCACTGCAAGAAGCTCAACAATGTAAAAGCTTTTGTAAATGATGAAGCAGAAACAGACAAGATGCCCTCCATATTTTTTATCCACTAGAGCAACTAATGAATGGAGAGAAGAATATTAGTCTCTGGTGGAACCATTTCCGATAGTTCGGCCTGTGTTAAGAGTGACCATCAAACAGAAGACGGAACCTGGTATTGGAATTGTACCAGTCTTCTTCAAGGCGTTTAGCAAGTTTAAAATTTAAGAAGACATTGGTGCTAGTTCAAAAAAAATTCGCTGCATTATCGAAGAGAGAAAGTATACGGTGAAATCTATTACGGCTATGGGTAGTGGTCGTCAATGAGATCAAGAAACTCTCAATATCTTGGATCACCTTAGAGTTCATAGGTGAGCTCTCTAAGCACCTGTGTAGTTATAGATTGTTTTAAAGAATTTCCAAACTTTTGGCATTGTCTAAAAGTATCGAGTAAGAATTTTACCCAGACTAGAGTCAAAGTGATACGCCGAATGCGCTGCGCCAACAATACCGCACTCGTAGCCCTCATCTTTTAGAAGACGGCAAAGCACGCCTAAAAAATGATCCCAGTAATTTTTTAAAAAGAACGTTTCCTTCTAAAGAAATGATGCCTTTCAGGCTTTTATTTTTTAAAACATGATTAGCATTGGCTAGGCCGGCTTCTCCTGCTCAACATTGGCGGGGAAAGACAACAGTTAGGCAAGTGGGTGGCCTTGAACTTTGGCTATGGAATATGTTCATGCTTTCGCGCTTCTTTGGCGGTTTTTGATACATATTGGCAATTTTCTGCGGATTTTAACTTTGTAACTATGAGGATTTATGGAACAAATTGGTCTGAAGCCTAAAAAAATGAGGTCGATGAAAAATGACGAAATCCAGGTAATGCTTACCTCCGAGCTCCCCGGTTTGGACCAGTCGCCCTACTAAGAGATGAATGAGAATGGGAATCATCGAACTGGTAGTCACAGTGTCCAAGTGTAGACAATGATGAATTTGATGCACAAGAGACATCATCTCAACGAGTATTTGCTCTGTCGCTCCCAAGATCAACAAACACTCCTAGTATCACCGAGTCAAATACACGACTTTAGCTGGCGATTATAGGCCGAAGCGAAATCAACACGTTGAAGATGCATTAGATGCAAAAAAATATCACTGATGTGGACAACGCAAACCTTTTCGAAAGCACTGGTTGTATAGCCAGCATTGCAAGAAATCCGAAGCGCTTTATCCCCATCAGTAGGGAAAGCGTCTCCAGCGCTTCTGATTTATACATTTCTCATAAAGTTACTGCTAAATTTACTGAGACAATGAGTGATCACTTTGCTCTGGTGAAAAAGATGACTTTTATAATAGCTGATATATCCAGGAAAGTCAAAAAAGCACAAGAGGCATAAAGACTGAGGTGAGATCACAAGAGACAAATGCGGGCTACCCAACAACTTAAGCCGTACTAGGAAAAGCTATCTGTGAAAAATGCCCACAGAAAGTTTTTTTAGACCTTGTATTAATTATTGAATTCAAGCTCCTAGTAATGTAGCTTATCAGTTTCTTGCATTTCGTCTGCTATTTACTATTTAAGGACATGCCACATACTAATCGGGTGTAACTAATCGAATTAACGAGAGCAATGAAGTAATGATATCACCAGTTTTTATTATTATAAGATGAAAACTGGCTGATGGAAGAGCAAAGCAAGGGCCTCAGTGGTGCAGTGCATAACACGTGAGCTTCTGGAAAAGGTAATCGCTGGTTGGAATCTGGTATGGGGTCCAAGTTTTGCAAATATCTCAGCAACATAGCACTAGTATTTCACATCATACCCTGCTATGAAAGAAATAATAGGCAGTAAATAAAAAATTAGACATTGTAATTTCGACTGCAACCTCACCTTAACTGGGTTCAATGCCGATTTGTGCTCTCCAGATCACTTCCGTTGACAGGTGACTGCTGCTGACACCCTTGTAGTAAAAAAACTGGCTGAGAGAAAGGTAATGGTGCTTCAGTGTGCAGTGGCTAACACCGTGAGCTCCCGGAATAGGTAATCGCTGATTGGAATCTGGTGTGGATTCCATGTTTTGCAAATATCTCAGCATCAGAGTGGTTGTATTGTAGAATAGATTTCTTCCGGATCTCCACACGTGCGCGAATTCGGGTATTAAGCCACGAACGATACTATGTGATACGTCCTGAGTGGTAGATGCAAAGTCAAACGTAGAATAAAAACGGTCTTTTCTTTTACACAAGGAGCAGATTCATGCCATGAACTCCCTATAGTACTGTGCCGGATTGATTTATAGCTCTGTATGCTCATAAGTATATTTATGCAACAAATGTCTACGGATACTCGAGAAAACACGGTAGGTCACTAATACGTGCGTCCAGCCACGTGCCAAAAAATGTTTTTGCACTCTCCAATACGGAGTGTTACAGAATGAGAAGCTTGAATAGTCCGACAGGAGTCTGAACCAAGACTTTCTGCTGGTTATTCTACGGCGAACGATCGCTGTATTGTCCACGTCCAGCCGAAATAGCAAAAAGCAAAGAGTTTTTGTTCTCCTGGGGCCGAAATATTTTCCTCGTTGAAGCCTCCATAGAGGACTTTATAAAACTTTTGCATTGGAGAGCACAATGATGCATTAAACACAGTGCCATTAGTCTCAAGTTTTGTCCTCATTTCGCATGAAGTCAAAAAAATCCGCAAAAAGATTCTAAAACCCCAATAAAGTGGAACTTCTTCATTTCCTTTCACGGTATTAAACACAAACGATAAAAAGCTTTCGGAGTTGACCAATCCCTAAGGGATGCGCCATGCATTTGACTTCAGTAAGCATCCTTTGGAGGTGATTGAATGCATTTCTGGCCCTTTTTACAATGACTCGCGGTGGCCTACCGATACATCGAGCCGGTGCTGCTATCCACCCAGACAAGTCTGGTACCAATTTGCCGACCCTGGAGGGATAGAAGGCTTGGTGGGCCATGGACGTAGATTCGATTCCACGTGTGTGTTGCAGGGCGCCTCCGACTACTGCGCCACACGCGCGCTAGGCATTAAACACAGTCGTGATCAAGCACCATGAAAATGCAAAGAAAAGGCTTTGAAATTACCAAAAAAACGCTTGTCTCCAGATTCTCTCATGTTGCTATAAAAACGGGGAACACGGCAAGTCTCAGATAGCTACCAAAATGAGGCCAAACTTGTAAAGCTATGCAAAGAACGGGTAAAAAACATTTAAGGAAAAACAGCCAATGAGGCTGCAAAAGTGGTGAAAAGCATCCGTAACTATTGCCATAAGCATGACAGATATAAGCGACATCAAAAAGACTTTGAAGACAACAATGAAGAAGTTCATTAGCAACACATATTCCGACTCCTTCGAAATTACATCCACTTTTCACTTATATGAAAAAATGAACGTGTTGAACAAAATTGCTTATTAAAGCTTTAAGTAACCAGCTATCTCACGGAGTGCTCCAACGGTGTTCATCTTCTTCGTACGGTAATTTCACAACTGACACTTCGCCGTTTTAAATCACTATGCGCGCGACCATAAGGGTTTCTGCTTAACACTGAAGCTGAATTAATAAACCACAACTTTCTGAATCTAGACGAAGCCATCACGGCTGAGAAACACTGTCGGAGATTGTTGAAACGAAAAAAACAGAAAAACTTTGAACCCAGAGTAGGTGGTGGATAGAGAAGACCGTTGTATAGCCAGTAGAAGCTGCATCAAGTGCAGAAACGAAACGTTACCTTATCAAGCGTATTCATCGTTGCTCGTTTCTTTCAGGACATATTTTTTTGCTGCTAAAAATAGACAATTTTTTTTATCTCTTTGCCAAAATTGTGCTGACTTTGATGGTTTTATTTCGGTGAACATTTGCAGCCTATTCACAGCACTCTAAAGTTACAGTAGAAGTCCTCCATGATTTTCCAAGCAAACTTGTACATGTCAAAGCAGAGAGTAAACATGATGGACAAGTTTTAAATTACAACTTACAACTTATAACTGATAACTAATAACTTCCAAAGGCATCACGCAATAGCAATCAAAAAACATTCGATTACACTTCAACCCTTTATACTTCACCGCGGCTTCCGAGGTAAGTGTTCGTGTGAAAGTCCTGCATGTTACAAGTAACAGTGTTGAGCAAGGCATTTTGGCATTCTTAGTATCTCGGGTCACGCAAATGACAGAAGTATTCTGAAATTTCGACTTGCATCGATGATCTAGTGACGGCATCACCTACATAACGGAGTCAAATAAGTGGCATTCCACGAATGCCAACCCTACAACATGACTTAATGGTCAGACTTCGTGATGTCTCCTAAGAAAATGCGATGCTGTTAGTATCTGCCAAGGAGCAACACTTTCCCGAGTTCTACAAGAAGCTGTAATGCGTCACAAGAATGAAAAGAAATTTCAGTGGAACTCGCTCGTGTAGCTCTATACTCACTGGAGGACAGATGATGCAAGTGATAGAGTGAATATTTGTATTTTTAATGGTTAGTTAACAGATTCAACAATGACGCATGGTAATGACGGTGGGCATTTTAAGAAAGAGTATTGTGAGTAGAAGGCACCATAAAAAGAAAGTACCTATATTTAATATGAGCATTGAGACATACATGTGTGTAGTATTTTTAGTACTTTTAAATCCTCGTAACCATGTAGCAGAGCTTCTAAAGCTAGCCGAATGATAATACTTGCAAAGAGTCCCGAATATCTCGGGCTACTTTCTGGAAGTGGGGAAAATCCGTGAAAATGAGTGAGAATAATCTTAACCTTTTTTATTTGCTGCCCTACTTTTAATTTTTAACGGCATGGTATCATGTGAAATACAACTAAGATGATGCTGAGATATTTGCAAAACTCCGGACCGCAGGTGTCTGCGGTGTGGAACGAACGCGCTATTGTCTTGCATGGTGTGATGGTGAACGAGATAGAGAAATGCTGTTTTTCAATGATCACACTGCTAAACATGCCGTAACATGCCGGTCATGTCAAGTTCCGTCCATTCGTGATGTTTTTCATTTTATTTCGGTAAGTTGGGTTTCCTCATACGTCTCATTTATGAACTTCCATCGAACAATTCCGGCAGTCTTGTCATGGACATGCAGCAGTCACTGCCAGGTACCTAGTAGAGTAGTTTTTCTGTTGCTTCCTCTATTCTTCTGGCTTTTTTTTGCAACATTTCTACTTGTAACAGTGAAGTAGTTGTCGAAATAGTGATGAACGCTCGCTGCGAAGAAGGCCGATCTTTGTTGATGGTATTATCAAAGTCCAAAACGAAGCTTTGTGAACTATACACTTCGATCTGCGTTATAAAGCTGTGCGGTGCCTTCCTTTCGTGGCATTTATGAAATTTTAGCCCTGTAGACGAAAGCTGATGACGTCTAATCTAGTACTGTCTCCATGCGATCAGAAAATGAAATCAATATCAAAGCTTGACAAGCATTCACTACAAGATTCAACTGAAAAATCTTACTTTAGGCGAACCCAATGAATACAGATCATTTCTAGACGTCTATAACTACAATGAGTATCACCAAACTCCGAGTGGATCAGGTTGTCCGATTTTTTCAAGTGCTGGGGAAAATGCTCATGGTTAAACCGAAATACTCACTAGTCCCATTTAAAATGAAGCTGTCATGTCAATCAAACTATCACCGTCTTGGGCGAATCGTACCGTTATCCATGTTTTCTAATGAAATTCGCCTAATTTTTCTCGACCGCAACTGATGCAGTGCGGTGGTTCACGTGGCGAACACAGACAACTTGGTCAGACCAAGTTGTCTGTGTTCGCCACGTCATTTCATTTCAATCTTGTTGGACACTTACCTCAACCTATGTCACAGCCATGCTCAACAGAAGAGCGCTCAGTAGTTTAAGACCTCAATTTCGCTTTCCCGGAATCATCTGCTGAACTGTCCTACTTGTCTCATACTGAAGAACAAGGTTCAGATCCTTGTCAGTCACCAAAAAATAGCAACATAAAGTACTTGTAGGTGTGACAATGATATTTTCGGATAGGTGTCCAGTAGTGTCTCTGTAAAGACATCGCGTACAAATGCAGCAACATATTCTCCTTCCAGTTGTTCTTATAGTGGTTTATCTGCAACGCAGCCTGACTACTGATTTTTCCTTATAGCCACGCATCCTTTATGTTGAGCAGAAATTCATCCGCTCACTAATGGGTGAAGAATTTTGAAAGCAATCCATTTAATCACCATCGGCTGGAATACTTGGCAAGAAATAAGGATGTTAGAGAACAACTGCATTGTTCAGACAAGTTCAAGCGCACTATCATGTTCTCTTCGTATTAATAAGTTCACTTAGTGGATAAGAAGTTGGCTCGTAGAGCACCACAATTAGATCAGCAAATCAGCCTTTGGAAAAGCCAGTGCTTCGCCTGTTGAAAAAGAGCACAAATTTGATAATTTAGAAGGAATATGAAGTTAGATCGTTAATGTGAAGCTAAATATACGTGATAGATGGTCTTTCAACCACGTGACGGATCTCTGCATAAGGAACTGAACGATGATTGTAATGACTGAGTTTCGCCATTGTACAAAGTGCTACAGAGTGAATGAGGGCTGGAATGTCCCCTTAGATAGTAGTTGTGTTGTACATGTGATATATATATATGGAAGCATGAGAACGAGGTACTGCAACGACGGAGAGGAATTAATCGAACTAAATTTTACCAGAATGGGGAAACACACGTGTGTAGATGGCAATGCAGAGCGAGAGTGTCGCCAGCAAGGATATAGGAGTGATGTACATGTACGATAATATGGAAGGATACGTCGTCAGGTGTAACAAAAGGTGTCTGCAGAGCAGCGTTATGGCAGGAAAACTATGACGTTGATTCGAAAGATCTAATTCTTTCAAAGATTATTCTTCTACTGCTATTTTGCACCACCACCTTCAAAACGTTCGAATGCTGTCTTGGAGACACGTATGTAGAAGCAAATGCTAATTTGTTCCTGTCACCCATCTTCCCCTATCACAATGCGAACAGATGAAATGAGATTATAAGACCTACGGTGTACTTCCGTTGCTTCTTTGAACAAGTCGTTTCAAGCACCAGTTGTCTAAACTTTGACTGCAGAAAGATCATAGTTATGAACATCTGGAAGTCATTTTGAGTAAACTCGTCGCCAACACTAGATGATAAACAATTTCGCGAACATGGGAATCAAATTTTTAGTAGAGGCAAAGTGGAACAGTTTCTTATTGCTAGGTGTTCTTGTACTAATGAAAAATCTGGTAGGATTGGAAACAACGTTACATAACTCGTTGTCGTAGTTACTGATAGTTAACAGTCTGTGGAGCAAGGGTTTTTTGTAGATACCACGTATTCTGCTACGCGCTTTGGCACTGGATGTCCAGATATCCCTTATTCACATTTTAGTGATACAGGCGATAAACCTTTAGATTTTCAGTTATTATTTCAGTTCTTTTCAATAATGAACAGTGTCAGAGCGTCAACGAATCAACGAAACATTTATCGAAGTGAGTTTTCTATAAAAAAAACTGACGTAGCCGTGACTCCTCGTCAGAATTTCTCCTCAATCGCAGCTTCACGTGTACAAGAACACTTACTTCCAAGGGAAAGAATGTCATGCCTTTGTAAAAGAATTTGGATAATTGTAAGCGAGAAACTGGGAGCTGGTCAATCCTTGTTCTTCAGCTTTTTTTCCACTTAATCTACAGTACGCTCCAAACGATCCAATTACGACGACGACAGTTACCTCCGCTCTGCCTTCACCACTTACTTTACCCAACACACAATGCTCGATGGTGAGTGGAACTAACTTAATATAGATGAACCCTGATAACTATGAAGCTTACTACCTTTACAACAAAGAATTCGAACCATTGTTGGCGAGGTATAGTTCAGCTGTAACAAAATGAAATTTGGAAGTGAGAATGAGAAGGACATTGTCACCACTTTTGTCTACGCATTGTTTCTTACTTCCAGAAATAGTATGGCTATCAGCATGAAAATTCGTGCAATTGAAGTTCCTTAAATACTCAGATATCCCGTATTCATGTATCCCGCAAAAATCAATACATACTTCCATATTCTACCGGTCACTCTCACATCTCCTCACCAAATATCCTTGATGATAATTTCACAAACGGATAGATCGGAGTGTCTCTGTGCATCCCCTGCTTTTTTTCTGCATACTATTACTAGCGGTCCATCTTTTTTGCACACTGAATATAGCAGATTCTCTTCCGACCTGCCATAGCCCTTATTGATATGAGGGTTTCGAAGCCGATAAATGGGTGATCAAAATGAACTGAGGTATACAGTATAGCTGTGTAGGTTATTGCGAACTTGATTTAAAAATCTTGATATGATTGTTCTTCGTAGAAAGCTCCGGCCAAGTGTTCGCTTTGTTTACAAGCCTTTCTATTCTCCTACGGATATAGCGAAATGTAGCAAGATGTCACTTACTCATACCTAACAGCTTGGCTACTTACGAGTTAACTAAACGAGGCGTTCATCCGAAATCGATTAACTAGGTAAAATGCAGCTCGTAAAAGACAAAAAATAGGCGTAGGCATTTGCTGACATCATAATTGTACACTACAAATGGAATATTTGTACAATCCTGACCTCTTGTGGTCTATTATTCATAGCGGTGGTTGGCCGATCCCAGTAGAAACTCCACTTATTTCGTCTTGCATCAGTGCTGTTGTTTTGGCTCTTTTCACTTAAGAACCGCATCCACACCTTTGGCACTAGTTCCTCTTTTTACCTTTACAGTTGGTCTCCAGCATCCAGATGTGCATAACTGGGCGACGTCTTACATAACGTTAATCCAGTTCCGACTCGGCTTCCACGTGAAAATGTCGAACTCATCCTCATTTCAGCTAATTCTATGTTAGATCATCGACTATGAAGAAGCTGAACTTTCAAAATTGGCGCATGTCTCACTGAATGTCCGCATCCGATGCAAATTAAGAGCTATCCTTTACTGCAATCGTGAAATGTTCGTTGTCGTTCAGAATGCGTGCTTTTTGACCGTGCCTTTTGACCAGTACGTTTTCGTCTCCACTGTACGATTTCCATCTCATCCCAGAGACGCTAAAGTCGGTATACCCAATTTTGCTGATGGTAGTCTAGTTCTGATTGACTTGTGTATCTTTTGTAGTCCGATAAGAGCTAAAATAAGCTATTTTCAACAAACGAAAGATGCCAGTTGGGATAACACAGTGGTTAGTGATACCGTCGATCAGGAAAGCAAAGGGGCTAGTTCGATCTCCGCATCAACGCTCTCCCTCAAATCTACTCAGGAAGGCCTTCAACCGGTTCTGTCCAAGATTTCAAGGAGAATTGACTCGATCAGCATTCTACGACGTACATAAGTAAGACGAAATCCTCAAACAGCAACCTAATCCAAGCGCAAAATGTTCGAGACCTTCACGGACGATAAAGGCAATGAAAACGAATCGAATGCAAGAAATGCTGGGACCCGCATAGTAGATATAAAAAGACAGGTCATGTAAATAAATAAAACTGACATTTCTCGACAAGTGGTAGATTTCGCGATAGAGAGTTACTGAGCATTCTGGCGGAAACCCTAGTGTGGTGTACAGTATTGGTCACCTAATTCCACTTAAAATTGAATGTGCCATCACTCTTTGTGATGACTTCGTAGTGATGACTGATATTGCTGATCGCTCTTCGTATACCATTATTAGCTTTTCTTTAATACTAATTAGTAGACTCTCTCACAGGTTCACTACATCGTTTGTTCCGTCTTAACTTAATGTAATTATTATTAATGATAGACGGGCTATGAAATTTTCGCTACTTTCACGGACCTTTCAATCACGACTATTTAATACAAAAAACGTTTACAGTCTCCCTAAACCTGCTCGCTGTCCACCTTGCCCTCATGTTCGTGATGTACTGAATGATAAACCACACCGAACGGTGAGTGACTATTTTTAAATTTCACTTCTTTTATAGGTTAAATTATTGCAAGAATTTCCAGTTTTGTCAGCAGATGCATGGAGGTTGAGCTTCATAATCTCTCCCCCACATTACTCAATGAGGAATCTCAGCACTATTTAGGGAAATGATTTCGTAATACATTAGGGAATAGAATGCGGAAAAATATAATATAAAATGATTTCTCAATGAATACAGAGTAGAACACAGAAGAACGTTAACAATGCTAAGAAACGCATGATAGTATTTACATATAGATAATTACCACGCCAAATTTGAACCCGCAACTAGCCTTTCCGCGAGCTCACGTGTTACGCACTGCACCACTGAGGCCCTTTCTTTGTCTTTCTCTCAGTTTCCTGCCTAACGGTATCATCAGCAATCACTCATCAAAGAGAATGATCGGGGAAGCACAAATCGGTATTGAATCCAGATAAGCTGAGGTCGTTGTCGAAAAGTGGGTAGACAATAGTCTTTACCAGGTAGAGAATACCTGTTTATACCTAGCCAATTGTAGTTTTAAATATCGAAGTACCATCATTTCAAAAGCAGAGTTGTGTAGCATAAGGCCAGAGGATATGACTATTTGTAAGATACTCATCAGCTCCTCAGCAAAAATTTAAATCGTTTCTATTTAACATTACATTTGCAAACGCTTACCTAGCTGGTCGCTTATAAGTTGACAATATACGCTGTGTAGGGTGTGCCATCACCTACATCACCTTGCAATCTTGTGGACCATTGCATTTTTTCGAGCGGGTATCAAGTAATCACGAAGTGCATCACACATTTTACTACACGGCCCATTACTTACTTGGGATACTTGGATGGCCCATCCTCACTGGTTGTGCAGGCCCAGCATCATTGTTCCTAGCTTTGCTGGTTTAGCCACTGTTTCCCTGGAAACCTGAGCTCAACCTGGAAAACCTTGACCCAGGTCGTCACCACTACGAACAGTCGCAGCTCTTGTGGATTAGAGAGAGATTTGCCACCATGCTACTAGTTTGATACCACGACAGTGGCGGATCCTGGTATTGGCTTACTCTTAACTAAGCTTCCTGATGGAAACGCGGGACTTCTTCTCGGCTGTCAATTGATGTAGTCTTGATGGAGATGGAACCCCAACAGTACGCCTCAGTTCGACATTTGGGAACAACTTTGGGCCACGATTAGGTGGTAAACAGTGGAATAAATGAATATGGTAGCGAAGTTCCTACCGATTATCTTGCTTTGTAACTGTCATTTCATCTGACTTCTGTTTCTACCGATATACAAGAATCATCTCAGTTAGGTTAGGTATTTTGATTGAACGGAAGTGGAAATTATTCTAAGCGTCACCTTTCTTATCTCAAACGACTTCACAGAAGAAGCATCCATAGTATATATCCTTGAAGGTTGACTAAAATTCTCCCCAGAACAAATAAAGGACATTAAGTATTGTAATCCTTAACTAAGCCTTTGAGAGAACAATGTGCTCTTTAAAGAATTATATCGAAATGCCCAATTCTTCGCATATCCACCATGAATGCAAAACTAATGGACACTCTCGATCCGCAAGTAGCTCAAACGAATTCATTGAATACCAATCATTTTCATTTTCAGTAGTCATGTGTTCATCGTTTTGAATCTGCCAATGGAAAAAATTGGATCCGTTCAATTTCTAGGCCGTCGTGAACGAAAATATTGAATGCACAAATTGCGGAACTAGGATTACGAGCACATGGAGGCGAAGCGCAGATGGAAAAAGCGAATGCAAGTGAGTGGAGAAGTAACGACGACCCATTCAGTTTAGTTTATCACTAGGAATGAAGCATTACCGAATCATTTCTATTTCGAAAATAGCGTTTAGACCGAAAGGAAACCTTTTATGCTCATACATTATTGATTTATAGTCAGTGTAAAAGCGGTCTCGAAAGGAATGATTGAAGTTCGAAGCCACGTGTAGACGGATTATATGACACCTCATAGTTGAAAAAACACTTTTTGTGGCACTTCCTTTATGTAGAACATTTTTATGCGGTTAAATTTCATTTTGCAACTCCCTCGTAACGAACGTGTGATATTTCAGCGCCTGTAACCTATTCTTCCGGAAAAACGGTCGAAAGCGCCCGGCTTCGATGCGTCGCGACACAGTCGCCAGAAGATATCGCTTCTCACGTTGCAACTTGTGTGTGAGGGAAGCCGAAGGTAATCCGGAGGACTTTGGACAACTCCAGAAACCAGTCTCTCACCGTCGTCGAAATGCCAAATCATCTTTAAAATCTGCGAAACGTCAAAAGAATCGTGTTCAGTCATCAGATTCTAATAAGTCACAATCAACTGTAGCGCAGGACTTTTTCATACCGCCGAACGCTTCTTTTGCACAATCCCTTCCAACGTTCATTTCGTCCGACGTTCATTGCAGCACTCAAAATCCGATGATAATGAACTACACCACTGAACAAATGGTGTTTGGTGCCATGAATACTGAAGAGCAAGCAAGTTCGTCAGAAGTGAACAATCCGCTCGGCTTCACAAGGCGCTCTCCTAATGGCTTTTTAGGGGGCTGATGTATACGGAAGCCAAGTGCTAGCTGCGGCTCCGAGTCCCACAGTGAACCTAGTCAAAAAATGAAACGGTGAACGGTGATTTTCTTCTAACCGAGCAAAACACGGAACACTACTATCAAATGGAACCGTACCGAAGTTCCATCGAATATCCTGAACAGCAACAACTAGAAGCGAACGATATATTCAACAATAATCAGTTCGAGGATCAGTGTAATGAAGCATATGCTATTGTAAGGGACGAGTGCCCAAGCAACAGCTTTCTGAACTGCTCGTCCGCTCCCCAAGAATCCTCGTTTGAATTCGACCCAGCAAGTACAACTGTTTACGGAACCGAAGCGCTCGGTCTATTTCAGGATGACGGCGATGATGAGTACGATGAGAGTGCACCTGTTTTCCAATCGCTTTAAGAGCTCTACAGAAACTTCATCCGTTTTATCATGCATTTTTTTTCTAATGCGCTCGGTTTTATTTGATATAAAGAGCTGGTTTTAAATAAAGTATTTTCGTTAATTCTTGTAATTGTCTAAAAAATGTGAAGCGTGATAAGGTTCTTTTTTTGTGCTTTTTTAGCAAGTCATTGAGCCACCAGTTCAAAGACAAGAGGAATCGCATTATCGCATGGTTAACTTTCACATATAATATTGTAGTCCTTGCCAAATTCTTCACTTGTTTCAATCTCTCGAGAGATCGGCTTCGTATGCTATTAAGTCTGCCAGTCCTGAGATTCAGCACCAGGTCGGGATAGGATAAAGATCAGAACAGCTGAAGAACCTTCCGCCAGTCCTCGTAAATACACTGGTTCGGCTCTTCACACGTTACCTGTCTGAATGCAATGTTCCTACTCAGTGGAAGACCAGAAAGACAGTGTTATTGTTTAAAAAGGGTGACCTACACGATATCGCTAACTATCGTCCAGTCTGTTCGCTGCCTGTCGCCTACAACTTTTCACTCGAGTCATCCTAAACAGGATTGACAGAACACTGGACAAAGGACAGCCATGTGAGCAAGCAGGGTTTCGAAAAGGTTTCAGTACGATGGACCACATCCACACGATAACAAGGCTCATTGAAGTATCGCAAGAGTACAAAAGACCGCTCTGTATCACCTCCATCGATTTACAGAAGGCCTTTGATTCAACTGAGACAGAAGCAGTCATGGAAGCCCTTGAGTAGTAAAGGAGTCCCTACTCAGTACATAAAGATTCTTCGTGAGCTGTACAAAAATTTTCACGACCAAGATTTCATCATTCTACAAGGATATTAACGTTGACGTCAAAAGAGGAGTTAGGCAAGGCCATATCATCTCGCCAAAATTATTTACCGCCACCCTCCACGTCATGCGAACATTGGAATGCGATAATATGGGAGTGAAAATCGATGGTCGGCAGTTACACCATCTTCGCTTTGCTGATAATATCGTCCTTATAACACCAAACATTAGCCAAGCGGAACGTATGCTTGCCGACTTTGATAGAACCTATAGAAAGGCTGGTCTTCGACTAAATCTCACAAAAACGATGCCCATGAGGAACGGATTGGTTTCGTACTGCCCCATCCACGCTCAACGGAACGAATATCTCCGAATGCTCCAGTTATGTCTATCTAGGTCGTGAAATCAACATGATGAACGACTTAGCTCCAGAGGTGAGCAGATGGAAACGAGCGGCTTGTGGAACTTTCAAGAGCATCGAGGATGTAGTGAAGAGGACAAAAAACACCCGACTCCGTGCCCAGCTTTTCGATTCAACGGTACTTCCTGCCCTAACGTATGCGTCAGAAATCTGGTCTTGTGTAAGCAGGATGAAGGATCACTCAGCGTTATTGGACGCGCAGTCGAAAGGGCGATGCTAGGAGTATCCCGTTTCACACAAGTAAGTAAAGGGATCCGAAGCTCCAACCTGCGTCAACGAACAAAAATAAAAAATGCCTTTCTATACGCCAAACAGTCGAAGAGAAGGTGGGCAGGACACGTAATGCGTATGAATGGCAACCGTTGGACAAGAGCCGTTAATAACTGGATTCCTCGGGACGTTAAACGCACTGCAGGAAGACCATCGACTCGATGGTCAGAGTTCTTCACGAAAAGCTTAGAAGAAAGATATGATGCTCGACGAGTCTCTAGAGCGAGCAGAACCCACTGGGCTACTCTTGCACGCGGCAGGGAAAATGGAAGATTTACTAGGCGCCCGCTCGCGTCACTCGACGACCAACGGGACTACAGGTGATACAGGTGACAGTCCTGAGACTACTACGACATCACAGCTACAAGTGGTCACAATAGCGAAATATATTTATATGCATATATGTTTACAAAGCTAGCAGTGTACTTTTCCACAGTTCTTTTGCGGTCATAAGTCGGATGGTAACATTCAGTATGCTGTCGGCAGATCAACAATACTCTAAGTGCATTACAAGCCACTCATTGGCACGTACTTGTATATAAACACGTTTACATACACATACGCACACATACACACATGCGCATACATACACACACGTACACATACACACACATACATACACACACATACATACATAAACACACATGCATATATATACACACATACATGCAGCGTAATCGCTTGCGAATACACTTTCTCAGAAGCTTTCGTAAACAGAAAAGCTCCCTTTTCGAAGTACATTGGCGATTTGTACGGTGCTGCATCGCTCTCGCGGAATATCTGCAATAGGAGAATTTTTTCTAGTTTGTCAAGAAGGCCTCACAAGTATAGTGTCTATACAACCAAAAATGCTGCCGAAATATCTGCAAAACCCCCGGACCACAGGTGTCCAAAGTGGGGGAACGAACGCCGTATTACCCTTTCTGGAGGATGACACGTTCACCACCACACCATGCGGGTCCTTCGTTTCGCCTGCTTCTCAGCTAGTCCCTCAACAGGATTGCTAAGCAACGGGCGAAACGAGGGATCCGCATGGCGTGGTGGTGAACGCGTTAGCCGCCGGAAGGGGTAATAACGCGTTCGTTCCCCACCGCTACACATGCGGTTCGGAGTTTTGCAAATATCTTAGCACCATTGTGGTTGTATTTCGCATAATACCCTGCCATGAAAAATTGAAGGCAGAAAAATAAGAAGTTAATAGTTCCCAAGATCGACTTTCTATTAACCTCGGCATTGGAATATGAATGCATCGTTTTCTTGTTCAGCAATCGCGAGGTTGTTAAACAGCATACATTTACTTCCATAGGAAAACACAATACAATACAACAGTAGCTGACGTTTCGGCAGTATCGCCTTCTTCAGAGCCTGGAAGGGTACACTGATATACAATTTACCAGGGCAAACGCTTCAATAACACTTACAAAAAGACGAAAAACTCTATGGCAATTACATGGTCAACAGCTTCTCGAAAAGAACTCACCGCTTTTTTACGTGCCTTCCAATGAGGAAGATTAGAACCAAAGATTATAGTCGCATAAGGTTGATGACTGCACCATCCCACATCAGAAATTGATGCGAACATACGGGGTCAGGTCGCGTATGACCTCTGTGCATTCATCCCTGCTAGTCATTGTAGGGTTTTTGGCATTTATCCAAAAAGCCTCAAGAAGCTTGCGCGCTGGTGTTTTGGCACCCTATGCTAGGACAGTGACTTTTGTATCAAAATCGCCTCCGCTAAAATCTTGATTCTTAACTAATTCTTTTGATTATTTTTCGCATTGTAGTCCTTCTTTCCGAAGGATTTCCACGTAGCGCAACTTTTAACACGCAAGAGACCACATCCTCCTAGTTCTCTCTACACTTTACCCTGCTTTTTGCACATCAACGCCCATGGAACATATGATGTCGATCGAGTCAAGCCTTTTTCCGAATCCATTTTTCACGTCCAAGCACTCTACGCATTTAGGACGGCGAAACATAATCGAAAACCAAGAAACCTGAAGGAAAAGGCTCCCCGTGAAAGCAGGATTAGTTACGCTCCGGAACTCCGGATACAAGAAGATAAGTCCTCTAATGGATTGATTAGGTAACATGACGAATAAATAGCACACAGATAAACAATTAAACTAAGTGTAACGATCGACTGGTAGCGCAAGCAGAGTTGACTGATAGTAACTTCTATTAGGTTGTTAGGGGAATTTTTCTTTCCAAAACTCGTCTTTTACATGCACTACTATGTGGATGCCAGCGCTTCTCGCATTCGATTCGTTTCCCTGTATCCATCAGCCACGAAGATCTTCCAACTTCTACGTACTGGTTCGGCTTCTGTTTGGAGGCTTTCCTTTCGTCATGAATGTCGTTGATTCCTTACCCAGCCAGTTCTTCCTGGAGCACTAAGATAGGTGGGCTAGAGCGTTTCCACTTGGATTGCAGAGAACAAACTTTCTCCAGACAAGTATGGCACGAATTACTGGGTGCCACAGTGATCACGGCTTTGATGAGCCCGGGGCACGATTGAACCCGTACCGTGCCCTTCATGATATTCGAGAAGTTAATGCGTACTGGGAATTGATTGATTTAACTTGCATCTTTAAAGTGGTATTTCTCACCACAGAATCTTTGCGAAAATCCTTGATTTCCTTGATTCTACTACCCAGTCGCCAAGACGACTGTGGTTTAAAATCTAGCAAAAGACTTTCAAGTATACACCACCGAACACACCATGATAATATATCTTTTTTATCTTTGTATCTCTTGCTATTCAACGAAGATTTGTGCTGACCCATTATGTCCAGTTGCATTTGCTGCGTCTTGCCAGAAAACGTGATGACCTGAGCCTCTATTCTCCAATGATGGCCATGTCGCCTGGCGAACTGCCAAGCGCCCACACCATCTCACTTGGCGATCTGCCAAACGCCGACGCCGTTGTCCCGCTTGAAAATTCGAAAGTAGGACGTAATCGTAATAATGTTTTTCGTTTGACATGTCAGTGCCTTTGTTTGATCTTCAGAAGGAGAATGAAAGATTTAGAAGAAGTCGCTAGAAGCTTCTTGCAACATTGACATTGTATTGATGGCTCACTCGGTCTCGCTCCCAGTCTCACCAAGCCTTCTAACCCTTCGAGTTCGGTGAATCGTGCTATCAGACTTGCCTGGGAGGGCAAAAACACTAATGAAATACAGTGCCCGATAGAGTAGTAGGATCCACGAAGCATACCTCAGGGGATTAATGAACGCCGAACACGTTATGCAGTCTCTTTTCTTTTTCTTTTTTTTGAAATGGGAATGCTGCTGAAAACAACAAGATTTGTTTAGCACCAGCTGACGCTTCAGCGGTTACGTTTTCAGATTTCTCACCAACTAAAAACGCCATGTGGTGGCCACCATCAATTAAACGGAAGACTTACAAGGGGGCAGAATCGTTCTAGAAAAGGCAAATCCTCCGAAAATGAGACCAGTACTGAATAAGACTTGTTATTCACAGCATATTGAACGATGCCATGGTTGAGAGAAAGTGTTTGAAACTGGGCTTGGCTTCAGCTCAGTTGCGCACACTTGTTGTTGACTGATCACTGGTGCGAGACACTCTCTAGAAACAAGCGCCACTAGAAATGGTGATATTAGGGGAAAAAATCGAAAACCAAAAAACTTGGTTGAAAAAAGGCGCACTTTACCAAATGAAGTTTTCACACAAACATGTCAACAATTCATGAAAGAAGTCACAGACAACCTGTACACACACACTTTATGATCTACTCCAATGGCCACGATCAACAGTGTTCGAAACGATTCGGTTCAGAACGCATTTGCTCAGGAGCACAACTGTGTTCCTGGAGACAAGCATATGGATGAAACCTGAATCGATCGACATTTATTTCAGTACTAAGTGAATACAAACAATACACAGAATTCAACATTTATTTTATGACATTCTCTCAAGTTGTGTACTCGATAGCGATTGTGGCCCTAAAGAGGGCCGTTGGGTTAGATTGATGCCTCACGGCGAATAGGATTTATTCCTTCTCTCCTCCGGTCTTCTTGGGCAGAAGAACAGCTTGGATGTTGGGTAGAACTCCTCCTTGAGCGATCGTCACACCTGACAGCAGTTTGTTGAGTTCTTCATCGTTACGCACAGCAAGCTGAAGATGGCGAGGGTTGATGCGAGTCTTCTTGTTGTCACGGGCCGCATTTCCAGCCAATTCCAGTACTTCAGCGGCGAGGTACTCTAGTACTGCAGCCAGGTACACTGGAGCACCACCTCCAATACGAGCAGCATAGTTGCCTTTGCGAAGCATACGATGAAGGCGACCGACGGGGAACTGCAGGCCGGCACGCGCCGATCGGGACTTCGATTTGCCTCCGGTCTTCGCTTTACCTCCTTTTCCACGGCCAGACATGATGAGAACGCTTTGAGACGAACACTCACAGATGCCAGTGTGGGTCCACCTCACTCTGTTAAAGAGGACGTTGCGCACTGGAACCGCCCACTCGCGGGCGGAGCGGACCACGCAGGCGGGGGGCGGGGCATGCACATTACGCCGCTATAAGAAGGAGCTCATATGAGAGGTTCCCTCGTACACTAAACCACCCAGTGAGCGCTCGAGTCGTCATGCCACCAAAGCCGTCAGCCAAGGGAGCGAAGAAGGCCGCCAAAAGCCAGAAGGCCAGTCGTGCTGGAGACAAAAAGAAGAAGCATCGTCGGAAGGAGAGCTATTCCGTCTACATCTATCGCGTACTCAAGCAGGTTCATCCCGACACGGGAGTTTCGTCAAAGGCGATGTCGATCATGAACTCGTTTGTGAACGACGTCTTCGAACGTATTGCTGCTGAGGCTTCGCGTCTTGCGCACTACAACAAGCGATCGACCATCTCCTCCCGCGAAATCCAGACCGCTGTCCGACTGATCCTCCCAGGAGAGCTCGCCAAGCACGCAGTTTCCGAGGGCACGAAGGCCGTCACCAAGTACACTTCGAGCAAGTGAACTGCTTGACTTCCGTGCACACAACTAACCCAACGGCCCTCTTTAGGGCCACAATTGAAATCAAATACGTGGACTTTGACATGACTGTTAACAATGAATAAAGCGTTTTCTTGTGTCGACATAGTTCAATCGTGTGTATCAAAATCTTGTCATGGGATTAACCGCATATCGGCTTAGCGATCCAGTGATAACTTGTTTACAGCATAAAAGCGTACGCAATTCCATCAATAACGAGCTTCAGTGCATTGGCAACCAACACAGTCGTATTCAAACATGTTGAAGATGTAATTAAGCTCGTTTTACACAGCAAATGATACACTTTCTGGTCGAATTCAGACCCATTTCTCCACCCCTGAGATTGTCACGGTTAACTGACATCACACATTAGGCGCTCCATTTCCGACAATTTGTGGCGCTAAACTGTTGAGCAGGCCATTGACAGTGTGCCAAGTGACCTGCCCAAGGCTTGGAAACAACGCAATCAGTAGGATATTTTCTGCTCGAATGCAGAGGATAATAGTGGACACAAAGAGCGAGTGGAGATCTTCACCATTCAGTACAGGTTTAGTGAATATGAACCAAAATAGAGAAAAAAGATGGACGAGAAGTCATACGGATATAATGCACATGGTTATATACATTTGACGAGCTGATGATAGATTTTTAAGGTGTTAAAACTGCCTCAGTAAATAAAGTGCGCCTTTCTCGATCAGGTTTTCTGGTTTTCGTTTTTCTGTATTCTCACAATTTCAAGTGGGCGCGTGATTCTGTGGAAGGTCTCGCACCACTAATATGTCAACGACAACTGTTGGCAACTGAGCTGAAGTCGACACAGTTCCAAACACTTTCTGTCAACCATGGTATTGTCCAATAAATCAGTGTTCTCTTCAGCAGTGGGGAGGCCGTCAATAGCAAGACTCCATCAATAGTGGTTCAATTTTTGGCGACTTCGTCTTTTTCCGAGTGCTTTTGGTCTTTGTAATCTTTCCAGTTAATTGATGGAGACCAGCCATGTAAAGTCGTACATGATGAGAAATCAGAATAAGACTGAACTGCCGAAACATCAGAAAGCACTGAATAGATCTTGTCCTTTTCAGCGGTATTCATGTTTCGAAAAGAGAAGGGATAACGTGTATGGCGTTCATCAACCGCTGAGTAATGTGATACTCTTGACTCCATCGAGCACTGTATTTCATTAATATTTTAGTCCACCCAGATAAGCCTAATAGCAGTCTAACGGTCCCGAATGATTAGAAGGCTTGGTGAAACCTGGAGCGAGATCGACTGAGCCACCAATGCAGTGTCAATATTGCAAAAAAGCTTCTAGCGACTTATGGCAATTCTTCCATTCTCCTTCTGGAGATCAAACAAAGGCATTCCCATATCCAACGAAAACCACATAACCAATTTCCTCCCACTTTTGAACTTTCAAAACGGGACAACGGCGTCGGCGCTTGGCAGTTCGCCAGATGACATAGCCGTCACTGGAAAACGGGGTCTCAGGTCATCACTTTCTTTGGCAGGACGCACCGAATAAAAGTGGGCGTAGTGGATCGATACAAATCTTCGTTGTGCAACAGAAGTTGCAGTGAATAAAATCAATACAGAAAAAAGAGACAGATATGAGATGATTTCTTATTACGCTACCTCCACTTGGATATATTTAAAAACCCATTGCTAAATTTGGAAGTACAACTGTCTTGGTCTGTGGTGGTGACGACCTGGGATAGATTTTGGTTAGGCTGACCTCAGGGCTCCAGGGAACAACAGTGGCCAAGCCAGGAAAACTCCGAGAAAATGGAAAATTTAGTGAGGGCCGCACAGTCAACGAAGACGGGACGTATAAGTATACAAGCAAATATATGCTATATCCATTGTAGCACGCTGTGTTGAAATTATCAATCTTGGAACCGCTGCTAACACTTCGTTTTCTCGATTAGCAAGTTAGGGTTTATTTCATAGTTTCTTCACTAGTACGACAATTACACATTCCATGTGCTCTCAAAAAGCTCATCTTATTGATGCTTTGCTTGATGATGCACGTTCCCGTCCATTGGTTGTCGTTCATACGTATTACGTGTCAGACCCACTTTGTTTTCGACAGTTTGGCGTATAGAACAGCATCTTCGACATTTAATCATTGGCGGAGGTCGGAGCTTCGGATCCCTTCCCTCACTCTACAACGGCTTTCGCGAGGGACACCAATTCATAGGAGTCGATTCTAGTAGTCTTATCTGAGGGCAAATCCGTTCGATACGGAATTGTTGCAATATATCAGTGAAGATGGAACACTACATTTGCTCAAATCCAACATTTTGCAGCGTGTTAACCGCTTGTGTTGTGACGGGATGACAAAACAAACAAGGAAAAACTCCTCAAGTCATTTCGGGGCGGGCACTACAGCAAATTAGCGAACATCTCAGTAACACAAAATAACATGTACGGGGTCCTCTAAGTGGCTTATTTCCTTATGTACAGTGTATTTCTCGAGCTCTCATATTTTAGAATGTGTCGCGGCAGAATGAACTCCTCCGGCAGGTCCTTTTCTGCAAATTATTAAGTGTAGAGAATCAAATGAGTATACATCATACGGGTGAGAAATCTTTGGAACACACTAATCCCGAGATGGATACTATAGTGTCCACATGGTCGTTTGGTCCAGTTCGCTGTAGATACCATAGTGTCCATATGCGAGTGAAGGGGCTAAAAATTCTTATGATCACTACTGCTGTGATGAGACATTTCTTTATGACATGGTGACATCTTTGTGGAGTGGAGTCGAGAAGACTGCAAATGACCAAATTGTTCACGTTTCCGAGACTACATCGCTCTACCTTCCCAAACGCCCCTTTCATAAGCTATTAACTCGGAGGGTACCGAAAACAAATATTTGTTTAAATATTCTTTTAAGGGTCAAAAAAAAGATATTAGCGAATTCTTTCGTAACTACAGGACAATGTCTTCCTGACCGTCCAGACGACGTGATATTGGCGATGATCCGCCCCCTTTTCGCGCCGGCGTTGCAGCGTGCGGTCCCCGCCGACGTCTATATAAGCGGCACTCGGGCAGTGGTGCGCATGTCATTCTTCAGTGTCGTGCTGTCGCCATGTCTGGTCGCGGAAAAGGAGGCAAAGGGCTCGGAAAGGGAGGTGCGAAGCGCCATCGCAAAGTGCTCAGGGACAACATCCAGGGCATCACCAAGCCGGCCATTCGTCGCTTGGCTCGTCGTGGTGGTGTGAAGCGTATCTCTGGACTGATCTACGAGGAGACGCGTGGCGTGCTGAAGGTGTTCTTGGAGAATGTGATTCGTGACGCTGTCACCTACTGCGAACACGCCAAGAGAAAGACCGTCACCGCTATGGACGTCGTCTACGCACTCAAGCGCCAAGGACGCACGCTGTACGGCTTCGGTGGATAAGGCGAGTCAGTGGGCGGCTATCTTCAAACTGCATCTAACCCAACGGCCCTCTTTAGGGCCACAATTGGAACAGTTAGACTACTTTTCACTTTTTTTTATGCCCGAATAAAGAATTTCTTCACGGATGTAGTAAATAGGCTTGCAAATGACTAATTTTATGACATCAGTGTTTCTGGTGCTGAATGCTTGGGTATATGGAGAAACTTTGGAGGGAGACAATGAGGTCAACGTCCATGAAATCACTGATATTGAGCACTTTGGGGGAATAATTCGCTTAGAGGAGTGCAAGTGTTTCGTGTTGTTCTCTTTCTTTTAATGAAAGACCACAGACCAGCAGCAATTTGGTCTACGCCTCCCAGGCACTGGTCCATATACTCAGTACACCGGTCTGTAAAGTGCACTGTATTTCCCGTGAATGTTATTCGTGGTTTTGTTGAACAAGTCTTATCGGATAACACGGCACACTAGACTTTTTAGAGAGTCGATGAGAATCTTTGGCCGATTGGTGAGCCTGTTAATACGCTTATTTTTTAAACTCCGATAAAAGCAGTAGCCGCTGAAAGGTCTGCTTTGCTGCTGCAGAACTTTATATTTCAACAAACTCCTATCAGCTCATTGAATATACAAATAAGTTGTTGGTCAGCTCCACTGCTCGTAAAGAGTTAGTCTTGTTGTTTGACCCAGTTTTCGATGTGGCATTAGGTCGCGCCACTGCGTGAGTACTGGTCGCCCACATGCATGTCACACGAGCCGCTGAACGTTTGAATTTTGGCGCGGAACTGCCGCGTCGGCGTCTGGCCGGTCGCCATACCGCGGCGTCGGCTTTTGGCGGGTCGCCAAGTGACGTGACTCTCAATAGCAGCCAGGCAAGCAGGTTTATTCAATCAATAGTGCCTTTCGCACCATGGTCAATCGATAACGACTACGGCCAACTAAGTTGGAGCCAACATGGCTTTAGAAGAAAGCACGTCCAGTTGCAAAGTTTGCGCTAAAATGTCTGAAATCACAGTAACCTATTCTGCACGCAGGGGACCATCGGAGAGTTTCCAATCAATTCCTGTGACAATTAAAATCTTCTGCTGGCGTCCTTAGGAAACTTCCTATAATGGATCTTCCGAACTCTCCACAATCGTAATTAAAGTGCTGTCGGAATAAACTCAACCATTTCATAGAGACTCTGTATCTTAATAGAACTTTTTTATTAGGCTTAGACTTAGGCTTAATACAGACGTTAGACGTTACTCGAAAGTATCGCTCGGAAAACGCTTATTTCGAGGTTATGGGCACGTTAGAGTGCTCGTAAAGAGTTAGGCTTGTTGTTTGACCCACTTTTCGATGTGGCGTTAGGTCGCGCCAATGCGTGAGTACTGGTCGCCCACATGTCACACGAGCCGCTGAACGTTTGAATTTTGCCGCGGAACTGCCACGTCGGCGTCTGGCCGGTCGCCAAACCGCGGCGTCGGCTTTTGGCAGGTCGCCAAGTGACATGAGTCAATGGGAGCCGGGCACTCAAGTCGCTGCAATGTGTTTTCTGGGGGGAATGCAGCGCACAAAAATAGACATAAGGCCCTACCACAGATCGCCGTCGTACAGTGGGAGTTACACTGATTAGGGATCAACACGAAGAGGGATGTACATTGGAAGATACACAGTTACAATAGCTGGCTTGGTATATGTTTGAAAACTAACTAATAGATTCTAGAGGAAGTTATCTTGAGGGTCAAATACCAAACGGCAAGTGATGAAACTTTAAATGCATAATAAATGAACCACAAGTTCCTTCATATCCGTCAAATACTAGAGCTAGAAAAGTTGGAGTTTTGCCAAGATTTTTCTACGTATTTTTCTAATAGCCACCGCTTTAAGTGGTGTTTATTCAATCAATAACGCCTTTCCGCACTATGGTCAATCGATATCGACTACGGGCAACTAAGTTGGAGCCAACATGGCTTTAGAAGAAAGCACGTCCAGTTGCAAAGTTTGCGCTAAAATGTCTGAAATCACAGTAACCTATTCTGCAAGCAGGGGACCATCGGAGAGTTTCCAACCAATTCCCTGTGACAATTAAAAACCTCTACTGGCGTCCTTAGGAAACCTACTGTAATGAATCTTTCGAACTCTCCACAATCATAATTAAAGTGCTGTAAGAATAAACCCAACCATTTCACAGAGCTTCTTTATCTTAACAAAGAGGTTTTATTATTACCCATGAGAGGGGTCCATGTTAGTTTTTAGCTAACCAGTATTTTAAGGGGTTAAAAATGGAAACAAGTTCATTGTTTTCTATTCAACTGACGTAGTGCCGTATTATGAACGTACTGTGGATTACGACTGCTCTCTCTATCTCGCCCTCCCTCCCTCTCTCTCTCTCTCTCGTTCTGTTTTGAAATCGTCTTAACTTTTCCAACTGCGCGACAGTGATCCACATTACAGCGCCACAACTACGTTAACTCCGGACGATGTGAGCGTAGCAAATAGGCCCCGCCCCCCCAGCACTGCTCTATAAAAGAGGCGGCCGCGTCGACCACTACATCGTTCGCGAACTATCGACCCGATATGGCTCGTACCAAGCAGACCGCACGCAAGTCGACCGGAGGGAAGGCGCCACGCAAGCAGCTGGCCACGAAGGCCGCAAGGAAGTCGGCACCGGCCACCGGTGGTGTGAAGAAGCCGCATCGCTATCGTCCTGGAACCGTCGCTCTACGGGAGATTCGTCGCTACCAGAAATCGACGGAGCTGCTGATCCGCAAATTGCCATTCCAGCGCCTTGTGAGAGAGATTGCGCAAGATTTCAAGACCGACTTGCGTTTCCAGTCTTCGGCTGTGATGGCTCTTCAGGAAGCCTCAGAGGCTTATCTCGTTGGACTGTTTGAGGACACGAACTTGTGTGCGATCCATGCGAAACGCGTCACTATCATGCCGAAGGACATTCAGCTAGCCCGCCGCATTAGAGGAGAGCGAGCCTAGGCGAGTGCATGCCATTCTAATCTACTTTTTAACCCAACGGCCCTCTTTAGGGCCACAAGCAATATATTTTGAACAGATTTTTTGCTTGTTCATTGAATAAATGGTTGAATGTTGTTATAGTAAAGTGGTACTGTAGTGTTATGCACTCTACCGGAGTGAGGGTTGTAATGAGTGAGGTGTAAATCGGCAGACTAAGGAGTGACGATGTGTGGCGATCTACATTAGCATTAACAGTAAATGATCTGGATACAGAGTAGTCATTGTGAGTTCGCAATTTTTGATAATTTACAAAGGATTACACTTTATAGCGCCCAGCTACTTTGTCTGTGTACGAAGTGTTTTCCATGAAACTAGAACACATCTCTTCTCAGTGACCGTTATATCGAGAGCACCTGGTCACTAGCTGACGAAGCGGTTCTTGTGTGCCAATATTCAAGGAAGTTGCTGGGTTCCCATTGGCGCTAATATCGTACGATCAACGTGTCTACGAAGGAATCCTCGATTTGATTGACGGAGTTCTTCTAAGTTCTAAGAGATGTTCTAAAGAGCTTTTGTGCGTAAGGTAGGTTCTGCAGGATATGTATTTAACGACGACTATGACCACTAATCAACTAAGCCATGTGTTTTACTTTTTTTATTTTCTCACTACTATAATTTTCACATCAGGTTACTAAGCGAAATACAACCACAATGTTGCTGAGGTATTTGCAAAACTCTGGACCGCAGGTGTCTATGGTGGGGAACGAATGCCCTGTTGTCCTTTCCGGGGAGTAACGCGTTCACCACCACACTATGCGGGTCCTTCGCTTGCCCTGTCTCTCAGCTAGTTCTATCGATCATCGATTAGTACCCCGCCGTGAAAATTATAGTAGGCGAAAAATAAAAAACTAAAACATTGTGATTTCAACTACAGCCTCAGCCTAACTGGGTTGGATGCCGATGTGGGCTCACCAGATCAATCCCGTTGAAGGGTGATTGCTGACGGCGCTGATCGAAAGAACTAGCTGAGAAAGAGGCGAAACGAACGATCCGCATGGTGTGGTGGTGAACGCGTAACTCCCCGGAAAGGACAATAGCGCGTTCGTTCCCCCACCATAGGCACCTGCGGTCCAGAGTTTTGCAAATATCTCAGCAACATTGTGGTTGTAAACCATATGTGTTTACAGAGAGAAGAGGGAATCGAAAAATTCATGGTATGCCTTCATCTTCAAAGTAAATCAGCATCATGATGAAAATCTCAAAATGAACGAAGACTGGTTGCCTTGTCGCATGTCTTCGCCAGGAGCTCAAAAATTTAGACGTGATTGCACCCGGCAATCCTTCCTGGTGGTCTAAAGAAGCAACGGAGGCGTAGTCTGTATGGTTTTGGATAATGTAGACAAGGCAATTAGAGAAATTTGACTCCTTAACGTTACTTTCTAATAGACGACCACTTCCACAGTATATATTCTGCTGAACTATGGGTAGGAAATGAGTTTATACTGGTACCAGTGCTCATTTCGCTTCCTGGACAACTGGAATTTCCTTTATGGAACGCGTGATCAGACAGTGTCATATGAAATGTCTACACCTTTCTTATTATTCACATTTTAACAGATGCGCTGCAGTCTGTACAGGATTTCATCGATTTCGTACAGGAGTTCTATGCTGTGATCGTTTTATCAAGAATCATGCCGTTTTATTGATCGCTCCATCTTGTCAAGACAAAAACAGTCATCGTATGCATATTTCGCACTCTAAATTTGGCACTTAAAGTGTCATGGAGCCTCATCCCGTCCCAAGCTCGCTTCTGAACGTCATTTGTTGCCCTATTGAATCCTCCTTTCTTGCATAGTAAAGAATTGTACTTATTCTCTATCCTGTTATTTATATGATCTTATAAACTGATCTTCTTTAGCTAGTGCGAGGTTAGCATAGCTCTTCGTTGCCGTTGTCGTTGTTGTTGGTGTCCCACTCGTAACATCACGCATCTGAGGAAGGCGAAATCGCCGAAACATCAGCCATCGACCAACAACACCGACAACAACGACAGCGACAACGAAGACCTACAACAATCTCGCATCAGCTGAAGAAGATCAGTTTATAAGATCATATAAATAAATAAATAAATATCCACTATCTACGCCGAGGTTCATAGAAAGTCGGTCTTTTGAATTCTATATCCGTTGTTACTGGATGCCATTGTTCCGGCTTCGGCCTACGTCTTCCAGTGATGAACGTGCCCATAGACGAGCTGCCAAACGCGGCCGTCGATTGTGGTCCCAAAATTCGGCTGGGATTGATGGGCGACCTGAAGCCACAAAGAGAAATTAGCCAAGCATAAACACTAACTCTGTATTGCGAACGGGTCAGATCAATACATCACTTGTATTCTTGGTGAGCTGACACGAGTTCGTTTAAATACAACCACTGTTTATGAAGAAGGAAATCTAACCGTACTAGTGACACGTAGTCATTGAGATCTGTTGTTGAGTGTTCAGGTTATCCCAAGTAATTTTGCAGCTGCTGAAAGAAGAGTTGCAGGTGAGCGAGAACAGAACATCTCATCCGTAGAAAAAACCGAGCCAGCGGACATCTTCGAAGCATTTTCATGGAGGATATTGCCAAAGTATTGCCGTTGGCAGGTTCAGCTGCTCAGAAAAAATGACATTTTGAGGAGCGATGCTGTTGAAAGGAGTGCTGAATGGACGTGAATGCATTAATAACAGTCTGAATGTTGGGTATATCTTCTCAGCTTCCTAAAAGTAGCAGCAACAATAATACACAACGTCCCAGTTCAAAATGCTCGTTCATTTTCGATTAACACAACGTATTCGGACCTGATTCTAGCCCTAAAGTTAGTATCGATGCCTTAGTGCGAATTGGACTTATTCCTTCTCCCAACTAGTCTTCTCGTTAAGAAGTATGGCGTGGATATTCGGAAGGGGCGCTCTTTCAGCGTTCGTCACCACTGAAAGCAGTTTCCTGAGATCTTCATAGTTGAGAATTCGAGATGAGACTGTTGATGCGAGTCTTCCTGTTGCAACAAGCGGCGCTAGCATTACCACGTTCATTCGTGATGAGTTTCATTGATTCTGTTAAGTCTAGTTTCTTCGTACGTCTCATTTTCGAGCTTTCATCGAACCATTCCGGCAGTCTCGTCATGGACGTGCAGCAATCATTACCAGGTACCTAATGCCTTAACTCTCTTGCTGTTTCCTTTATTTCCCTTGCATTTTTTTTGCAACATGTCAACTAATAACGATGAGATAGCTCTGAAACAGTTATCGAGACTTGCTAAAGAACGTCGATTCTTGCTTATGGTATTCTCAGAAACCACAACGGAGTCTAAGTGTCAACTTTACAGGTCCATCTGCGTTATGAAGCTGCCCGACGGCTTCATTCGGCGGATTTCATGAAACTTTAGTCCTATAGACGAAACCCATTGATGTCTAAACTAGTACTGCCTCTATCCGACCGGAATATGCCACTTTTGTCAAATCCCTGACTCAAATCCATTATAAGCTGCGACTGAAAAATCTCATTTTAGGTGAACCCAATGAATACGGATCGCTCCCTAGATGTCGAAGACTACAATGAGAATCACCTAGCTCCATACATATCAGGCAGTCCAATTTTTTAAGTGTTAGAAAACATGCTAATGGATAAACCGAAATGTTCACCGGTACCGTTGAGGATGAAACTCTCACATCAATGGAACCATCACAGACTTGGATATATCGTATCGTTCTCCATGTTCTGTAATCAAATTCGCCTAACTTTTCGGCTGAAAGCGATGTTGTGGGGTGGTTCACGGATTTGGTAGACGAGTTATCTGTGTTCTTCACGTCGCTTCATTTCGATGATCTGGTCGGTTTAACCTCATTCTGTCTCATTACCGTGGTCACCAGTAGAGCGTTCAGTAATTTAAGGGCTCATGATCGACTTCTCAGAATCACCTGCTGGACTATCTGGTTAGTCTCATGTTGAAAACACGGTTCAGTTCCTCTCCAACGAAAATAGAGAGGTGAAATATTTGTAGCTGTGATAACGATTGTTTTCGAATAGTTATCCCACAGTGTCGCTGCAATGACGTCGCCTACAGTTACTGCAGAATCCTCTGCTTCCCGCTGTTCTTGTAGTGGTTCATCTGCAATGCCGCCTGACCATTGATTTTCCTTATGGCTATGGATTCTACATGTTGGGCAGAAATTCATCCGTTCAGTACTAGAAATGTTTAGAAGAGAGTCATTTAACCACGATCAGCTGAGCTTCTAAATTGGAATAATTTGGTAGGAAACAGAGAAGACCTTAAAGGTCAACTGCGTTGTTCAGACATGTTTAATTGCTCTACCATGATCTCTTCTTGCTAATATGTTTACTTAGGAAATCGGTTTGTAGAACATCACAATCGGATCAATGGATTAGGCTGTGGAAAAGTCAGTGCGTTAAACTTTGAAAAAAAGAACAAATTCGATAACTTGGAGGGAACATGAAGTTCGAGTGCTAACTTAAGGCCAAATATCCGTACTTGATGGCCTTTCATTCACATACGGATCCTTGCGTAAGGAATTGGATGACGGCTATAATGACCTATTGAGTTTCGCTGTTGTAGGAAATGCTATAGAGTGAGTGAGAATTGGTATGTTCCTTTAGGG
Source organism: Angiostrongylus vasorum (assembly GCA_018806985.1). NCBI lineage: Eukaryota > Metazoa > Nematoda > Chromadorea > Rhabditida > Metastrongylidae > Angiostrongylus > Angiostrongylus vasorum. The sequence goes on along the minus strand of JADANN010000118.1, from coordinate 592,099 downwards.
AATAGTTGTGTAGTGCATGTAATATACAAGGAAGCATGAGAATGAGGCAATGAAACGACATGAGTAACTGATCGAAGTATTTTTATCAGAACAGATAATCATGGAGGGGTAGATTGGAGAATGGAGGTTCATGCAGGTTCGATGCAGGGCGAGGGGATTGCCAGTATGGATATAGGAATGGTGTTCATGTACGAGTATATGAATGCTTACGTCGTCTAGGGTAACAGTGGTATCTGCGGAGAAGCGTTACGGCAGGAAAAACGGTGACGCTGGTTCGAAAGATCTAATTCTTTCAAGGATTGGTCTTCTACTGCTGCTTTGCTCCACCACCTTCAAAGCGTTCGAATTTAGCTACTGCTGTCTTGGAGACACGTATGAAGAAGCAAGTGTTAATTTGTTCCTGTCACCCATCTTCCCTCTTACAATACGAACAGATGAAATGAGTTTATAAGACCGACGGTGCACTTCCGTGGCTTTCTTTGAACGATTCATTTGATGCAACAGGGTTTGTACAAACTTTGACTGCAGAAAAAATTGCAACTAACTCTATCTGAGACCCATTTTGAATAAATCCGTCGAGAACGTGGGACTAAGGTTTTAGTACAATGTTAAGCAAGAATAGAACGCTTTTCATAGTGGCTGACATTGAGGTTCACAAGGAAAAGTATGATAAAATAGAGTGACACAGGTGATGAACGTTTAGATTTATCTTTGAGTTATTTTTCCAGTTCCTTCCAACAACGAACAGTGTGAAAGCGTTGACGAATCAGTGGAAGAACATTCATCAAAGTGAGTTCCTTAGAAGAACAAAACGTTGATGTAGCCGCAACCCCTTGAGATAAGTTCTTTTGAACGGCAGGTTTACCCTTAAAACGCCAGTAAATGCAAGGTTTTAGTTTTATTTTCAAGTAATTTTCTGAACTAATTCGTGTAATTGTGGCTCTGTGGGTGAAGAAAAAAATTGCTAATTATGACTTTGTTGTCGAATCGGACATCACACCTTTGGAAGAGATTTTGGATATTTGTGAGGGACAAATTGGAAGTTGAGCAACCGTCTTCTTCAGCTTTTCCGCAATTAATCTACATTACACTCCAAACTATCCAATTACGACAACGGCAGTTACCACTCCTCTACCTCCAGCACCTGTTCTGCTTAGCACACCACTCTTGACGGTGAGTGGACGTAATCTAATTCAGCTGAACTCTGGTAGCCATGAAGCTTGCCTCTTTTACTACAAAAGAATTCGAACTTGTGTGGGTGAGTAACAAAAGGCAGTTCGGAAATGAGTAAGAGTAGGAGCATTGACACCACTGTTATCTCCACATTGTTTCTTAGTTGTCAGAACAGGCAAGATTACTAGAACAAAAAATTCGTGCAATTAAAGTTTTTTAAATACTCGGATCCCCCGCATTCTTGTATCCCCAAAATCGGTTTATCCTTCTGTTTTCTGCTGGTTTCTCCCGATCCCCTTGCTAAGTCGGACTGTCTCTGGGCATCTCCTGTTTTTTTCTGCATAGTATTAGTAGTGCTTCATCTTTTTAAGATTTACTATGGTCTTTATCGATATTTGGGTGTTTTGACCAATAATTTTTTGTAGGTGATTACAATAGAATTCGCTGTAGATTATTGTGAACCTGATTAATAACTCTTGACGTGGTCGCTCTTCATGGAATGCTTTATCCAAGTATCTTTTCAGTTCCCAAGCTTTATTGTTGTTCTATGGATACAGCGATGTGTAGTAAGATGTGACTTTCCGACACATGAAAGCTTGACCCTTTCGAGTCAACGATACCACGCGTTCATCCGAGCTCGATCAACGATCAAAGTGCTGCTCCTAAAGGGGGGAAAATAGGACTAGGCTTACATCATTATTGTAACACTACAGACAGAATATTTGTACCATCTTTATCAATTGTGGTCTGCTATCCATCGGGCTTATTGGCAGGAGCCAGTAGAAATTCCACTTGTTACCTCGTATGCCAGTGCTGTCCATTTGGCTCTTTCCACTTAGAAACGGAATCCACAGGTTTGGCACTTATTCCTTTTCTTTGCCTTCACGGTTCCTTGCGACGAGTATGCTTGCATGAATAACTGGGAGGACTCAAACATAACGTTGGTTTACATTTCGCTCACTGCTGAGAAACTTGGTGTCTCTACGCCAAGAAATATTACAATAAGATCTAGATCATCGTCCAGCCTGTATAAAGAGTCATCGTCGAGTGACTCTACTTCGAGTGTCGCTCTCGTCTCAGGAAGATTCTACTCAGTGCGACTACAAAGACCCACAACGCGACCACTAACGACTGTGGATCATAGACTCAGGTCATCTGCTATGAAAAAGCCTATGGCATGGAGTCGCTAGCCGAACAGAAAGTTTTATAACAATCTGGAGTCAACTCAGTAATCATGAAGGAATCTGCTTATTGCCATAGAAGTGAACAAGATCTAGAAGGACAACACAAATTCCATCTTTGGAAATTGGTGGTGCATGTCTCAGTGGATGTTTGTATCTGCTGCAATGTAAGGAGTATCTTTCATTATATTCGTGAACTGTACGAGGCTGCTCAGAATCTCTGTCCATTTTGAGAAATTAGTTTGGTCTCCACTCTATGATAGGCGTATACCATTAACACCCTTTCTTTAACACTATTTAGTAGGCTTTCTCAGACTTTAACTTAGTGTAGACATTACTAATAATAGATTGGACATGAAATCTTCATTACTTTCACGGACTCTTCAATCACGAGTATTTACTTCAAAAACCTCTAGACTTTTCTAAAATTGCCCGCCGTCCTCCTTGCGCTCATGTACGTTATGTACTGGACGATAAACCATCCCAAACAGATAGTGATTATTCTCACATTTTACTCCTTCTATAAGTTAATTTGTTGTAAACATTTCCAGTCACTTTCAGCAGTTACACAAAGGCTGGGCTTCACAATCTCTCCGCCATATTACTCGCTGAGAAACACTAACACTAGAGAGAAGTGAAATTTTTTAAGACGTAGAGAACAGAACAAAACAATACATAACTATCGTAAGAAACGTACGATAATATTTAGAGATAGACAAGAGTTTCTACCAGACAAAGAATGTCTTTTTATACCCACCCAGTTGCAATTCTGCGCATTGGGGTATCGTCACTTGTAAGCTATGGTTGCGTGGCATAAGGACAAGAGATACTATGAAATCCCTACGCGGGCTTATAGGTTGACAACATGCGCTGTATCGAGTGTGATGTCACCTTGTAATCTTGTTTACCACTGTGTTTTTTTGAGCTGTCACCAGGAAAATCACGAAAGAGCATTACACAGTCATATAAAATTAAGTTAAAAAACAGGCGGTAGACTTCGCGATAAGGAGTTGCTCAGCATCCAGTTGGAAGCTCCACTGTTGTGTACTGTTAATTGGTCACTGATTTGTTTGAAAACCAAATACGCCGTCACCCTCTGGGATGACTTCCTAGTGATGAGTGATTCTGCACGAACACCGCTGTTCGTAGACCATCAATGCTTTCGCTTTAATATTATTTGGAAGCTCTTTGAGAGGTTCACCATATTGGTTGTTCCATCTTAACTTAGTGTAATCACTGATAGCTGGAGATTTGTCATGAAATTTTCATAACTTTCACAGACCTTGCGATCACGATTATTTACTTCAAAAACCTTTGCAGTTTTCTAAAAGCTCACGAAATCCTCGTTGTGCCCATGCACGTTATGTCCTAAGAGATAAATCGCGCCGAACAGTGAGTGATTATTCTTACTGGTTGCTTCTTGTATATGTTTAATTGTTGCAAACATTTCCAGTCTTTGTCAGCAATTACACAGAGGTTGGGTTTCACAATCTCTCCGCCATATTACTCGCTGAGAAACACTAACACTAGAGAGAAATGAAATTTTTTAAGACGTAGAGAACAGAGCAAAACAATATATAACTATCGTAAGAAACGTACGATAGTATTTGAAGAGAGACAATAGTTTCTACCAGTTGGAGAATACCCCTTTATATCTAATCAGATTTAATTTTCAACATTGGAGTACTGTCACTTAAGAGCTAGCGTTGCGTGGCATAAGGCGAAGAGATAGTATATTTCCCTACGCGGGCTTATTGGTTGACAACATGCGCTGTATCGAGTGTGATATCACCTTGTAATCTTGTTTACCACCGTGTTTTTTGAGCTGTCACCAAGAAATCACGAAGAGCATTACACATTTTACTATACAGCTCTTTATTTATATCTTCTTGGTGGCAACGTAATCAAGAGTAGCACACAAACTTTACTATGGCATAGGTTTACGGTTCACCATTAGGGCATCTGAATAAAAATGTCGAACTCATTTTCAACAAGGGTACTCCTGGCCTAGGTGTAACCCCCCACTGTACGCCTCTGCTCGACATTCAGGACCACCTTTCGGCCACGGTCATGTAGTAAACAATGGAATAAATGAATATGGTAGCGAAGTTCCTGCCAGTTATCTCCCTTTTTAAACTGTCTCTTTTATGCAACATCTGCCTGTAATAATTCACAAAAAATTTTTCTCAGTTGAAGTAGGTGTCATTTGATTGAGAGGCATTGGAAATTGATCTTAGCGTCACCTTCCTCAACTCCAGTGACTTCGCAGGAGATTCCGTAGTCTGTATAGTTGAAAACTGACGGAAATTCTACTCAAAGAGTAATAAGGAAGACTTAATGTCCTAAGATCCAACTTAATATTTAAAAGAACTGTAGGCTAATTAATCAACTGTACGGAAATTCGCGATTCTTCCCTATCCATCATTAAGCAACAGCTGATGGATGTTCTCTGTCTGCAAGTAGTTGAAAGGAACTATTCGAATAGCGAACACTTGCAACAAGCACTGCTTCATCGTTTTGAATCTGTCAGTGAAGCAATTGGATGTCTTCCACTTCTAGGCTTTCATAAACGAAAATGTTGAATGCACCAACTGCGGAACCAAGATCACTAGCGCATGGAGACGTAGCGCAGATGGAAAAAGAGAGTGCAAGTGAGTATAGAATTGGCGACAGCTGTTCAGTTTAGTTTACCATTACGAACGAAATACTGCTGGATCGTTTCGGTTTCGAAAGTATCGTTTTGACAGAAAAAACTTTCAAGTTTTTACATTACCAATTCCTTGTCGGTTAAAAAGCGGTCGCGAAAAGAATGCATGACATTGACAGCCATGAATTGACGGCATTAAATGGCACTTGTTAAGTGAAAAAAAGACTTTTTGTAGTGCTTTCTTTATGTAGAACGTTTTGATAAGGTTCTGTTTGGCTTACCAACTCTTTCGTAACCAGAGTGTGATATTTCAGCGCCTGTAACCTATTCTTCCGAATGAATGGTCGAAAGCGTCCGCCTTCGATGCGTCGTGACACTGTCACCAGAAGATATCGCCTCTCACATTGCCACTTGTGTGTGAAGGAAGTCGAAGGTAATCCGGAGGACTTTGGACAATTCCAGAAACCATCCTCTCGTCGTCGTCGAAATGGCAAATCATCTTCAAAATCCGCGATACCTCAAAACAGCAGTGTTCCGCCATCAGATTCTAATGAGTCACAACCAACTGCAGTGCAGGACTTTTTCGTACCATCGAACGTTTCTTTAGCACATTCTCCGCCAACGTTCATTTCGTCCAACGCTCACTGCAGCACTCAAAATCCAATGGTGATGAGCCACAGCACTGAACAAGTCGTTTTCAATGCCATCAGCACAATTAAACAAAGAAGTCCATCAGAAGTGAACAACCAGCAGAGTTTCACAAAGCATTCTCTTGCTGCTTTCCTAGGAGCTGATGTATACGGCAACCAAGTGTTAGCTGCGACTCCGAGTCGAAAACTGAGCGTAATGAAAAATGAACCGGTGAACGAGGAGTTTAGTCTAACCGAGCAAAACATGGAAGACCACCTTCAGATGGAACCGTACCGAAGTTTCATCGAATATCCTGAACAGCAGCAACTAGAACAGAACGACATATTCAACAATAATCAGTTCGAGGATCAACATAATGAAGCATATGCTATTGGTGTAAAGGAGGAGTACCCAAGCAACAACTTCCTGAACTGCTCGTCCACTGTCTATGAATCCTCGTTTGAATTCGACTCAGCAAGCGCAGCTGCGTCCGGAAATGCCCTGACCGAAGCATTCGGTCTACTTCATCATGACGATGACGTGGAGCGCGATGAGAGTGTGCCCGTTTTTCAATCGCTTTAACAACTCTTCAAGAATTTAATCCGTTTTAATATGAGTTGTTTTTTTCCTCTATTACTTCCTTAAATATCTTTGCTCAAACATTGGCTTCCATTACGTGTCAAGAGCTAGTTTTTAATAAATTACTTTCGTCAAATCCTGTGGTTCTTTAGAATTGCCAGGTGTGGCAAACCTTTTTTTCCGCTTTCCAAAAAGTCATTAGGCCATCTCAGATCAGAACAGAAGTGGGAGCGATTGGATGGTTAGCTATCATACATTGTGAATCCTTGCCACATTTCTCCCTCGTCTCAATCTCTCGAGAGGTCGGCTTCGTGTGTTAATTACAAGCCTACTAGTATTGGAATAGCAACGACGTTACAGTTACCAATATATATGTTCGCAGCGTAACCTTGGGATTCACTTCCCTACATAAACATGCAGGATCTGATGACGTTATCAAGGGGGATCAAAGGGGAGATCGTAACGTGTACTAACAATTATACTACATTTCTACCATACATTTCTACTACTATATTCTACAGGGCTCCGCTATTCACATTTGATTCCCGAAATAAAATGCAACTAGTTTGAAACCAGGACGGTGGTGGGTCTTGATATTGGTTTACTTTTACCTGGGCTTCCTCATGGAAACGCCGGGCTCCTTCACAGCTTAGGAGACCATACCGCGGAGATTAGTCACCCCGTTGTTCGTCGCAGTCCAGCACCCAGGTACACCTTTCAATCACGGTGAGGTGGTAAACCGTTCGGAGAGTCGGATTATTGCGCTCCGGAACTCTGCTTCCGAGAGGATAAGTTATCTTATGGATTGATTAGGTATCATGAAGGATAAATAGCACATGAATATAAAATCAAACTAAGAAGTATAAGATAGAAATGGTAGCTTAAGCAAAGATGGCTGGCAGTGACTTCTATTAAGCTGCTCGGGAAATCTTTAGCACGACCTGCGTGGACCACAGTCTACTGTGTGGAACTCAGAATTTCTTGTATTCTATTCGTCTCCTCGGATCCATCGCCCACTGAGGTCTACCAACTTTTTACGTTTCGGCTCCACTGCTGCTTGAGGATCTTCGTTCTATCTTGAATGTCGTTGAATACAAGTCGAATCGATTCTTCCAGGCATACTAAGATGGGGGCGGGCTGGAGCGTACCCACTTGAACTGCAGCGAGTGAGCTTTTCCCAAACAAGTCTGTTACCAATTTCCCGGTCCAGGATGGATAAAGTGTTTGGTGGACCCGTAGTGCAATGCAACCATCACACTGCTCTCGCTGAACAGCAGCACCACTACACATGTGCCAACCGATAAATTCGGAAAACTATTGCCTAATTTCAACGGACATTTTCAAAGTGGCATATCTCACAGCAGAATCTTTAAGAATACCGTATTCCGTGATTCTACTGGCTGGCGGCCAAGACAACTATGCTTCAAAATTTAACAAGGTTTTAAATATATGCGACTGAAGGTATCATAATAATATACCACCTCATGTCTGTCTCTCTTTTTATGTATTGATTCTATTGACTGTAGCTCCCGTCGTTCAACGAAGATTTGTACTGGTCCATTACGCCTACCTTATTAGCTGCGCCCTGCCAGAAAACGTGACGACCTAGCGCTCCGTTCTCTACTGACGGTCATGTCACCTGGCGACCTGCCAAGCGCCGACGCTATGTTGCTTGGCGAACTGCCCAATGCCGACGCCGTTGTCCCGCGTGAAAATTCAAAAGTGAACGGAACACGGTTCTGTGTCTTCCGTTGGACATGGCAATGCCTTTGTTTGATCTTCAGAAGAAGAGTGAAAGAACTGCTAAAAGCCGTTGGAGACGTCTTTCAATATTGGCAGCGCATTGATGGCTGAATCGATCACGTCCCGCGGTTCACCAATGCCCTCCGTCCATTCGGGATCGGCAATTGCAATAAGGCTTGTCCGGGAAGACAAAAAACATTGACGAAATACGGAGCGCGATGGAGTCCAGGGCATCATGGATAACTCAGGAGCTCATGGATGCCGAGCGCGTGTTCCTTTCCTTTTTTTTTGAAATATAAATGCCTTCAAAAAAGAGTATGATCCAGTCAGTGCTTGCAGACGTTTCAGCGGTTTTACATTCTTCAGATTTGTTACCATGTAAGCGTTTACTTGGCTGGTCTCCATCAATTAGCTGGAAAAGTTTACAAGGAGTAAAACAACTCATGAAAAGGCTGAATCACCGGAAATTCGACCAGCACTGTATAAATGAAAAGCTAAATCTTTCGGCGTTGATTTATCCCTAAGAGATTCGCCCTGCATTCGACTTCATTAGGCATCATTGGGGGGGGGGTGATTGAATGCATATCTGGCGTTTACAATGACTCGCGGTGGTTTACTGATGTATCGAGTAAATGCTGCTATCCTCCCAAGCAAGTCTGCTATCAATTTACGGACCCTGGTGGGATGAAGGTTTGGTTCGCCACGGGCGCGAGGATCGAACCCATGTATGTGTTGCAGGGCGCCTCCGACCACTGCGCCACGCGCGCCTGGAGTTGTGTAGATCCAGTTATTCAAAGCTTCTCGTCTGCTGGAGAAGAGAACACTGATTTACTGAACAATGCCATGATTGCGAGAAAGCGTTTGAAAATGTATCGGCTTCAGCTAAGTTGTCCGCAGTTGTTGCTGACACATCAGTGGTGTGAAACACTGCAGAAACAAGCGCCACTTGAAATGGTGATACCAGAGTGAAATCGAAAAGCAACGTAATTGATGGGGGAAAGGGCGTAGTTTACTAACTGAACTAGTCTCCACAACTTCAGAATCTACCAGTAGCTTATCAAGAGTATATAAACATGCGCACTACATCCGTATAACTTCTCATCTACCTCTTCCTGTTTTGGTTCATATTCACTAAACCTGTACTGAATGACGAAGATCACCATTTACTCTTTGCGTCTACTATTATTTTCAGCATTCAACCAGAAAACATTCCCTCATCTGCGTCTTTTTTCCTAACCAAGGAAAGGTCATCTGGCGCATCGCAATAAGCCCACGCCATAATTTCGTGCCAGAAAGTGTCGAACACACAGCGTTCAATGCGTGATGTGGCTCAGACGAGGTCACCCCAGAGGTCGAGGAATGGGTTTGAATTCGATCGGAAAGTGTATCATTTTCTCTGTAAAACGAACACAACTACATCTTCAAAATTTTGGTTGAATACGGTCGTGTTGGCTACCAACGCCCTAGAGCTATTCCTTGATGGAATTACGTACGGTTTCACCGTGTAAATCGCGTACCACTACATCGGTAAGGGATTGAGCCTGTGGAAAGATTTTATATACACGAAGGAACTACATCGACAGAAGAAAATACTTTATTCATTGTTAATAGTCATGTCAAAGTACAAGTATTTGATTTCAATTGTGGCCCTAAAGAGGGCCGTTGGGTTAGTTGCGTACACGGAATTCAGGCAGTTCACTTGCTCGAAGTGTACTTGGTGACGGCCTTCGTGCCCTCGGAAACTGCGTGCTTGGCGAGCTCTCCTGGGAGGATCAGTCGGACAGCGGTCTGGATTTCGCGGGAGGAGATGGTCGATCGTTTGTTGTAGTGCGCAAGACGCGAAGCCTCAGCAGCAATACGTTCAAAGACGTCGTTCACAAACGAGTTCATGATCGACATCGCCTTTGACGAAACTCCCGTGTCGGGATGAACCTGCTTGAGTACGCGATAGATGTAGACGGAATAGCTCTCCTTCCGACGATGCTTCTTCTTTTTGTCTCCAGCACGACTGGCCTTCTGGCTTTTTAGCGGCCTTCTTCGCTCCCTTGGCCGACGGCTTTGGTGGCATGACGACTCGAGTGCTCACTGGGTGGTCAGTGTATGGGGGAACCTCTCAAATGAGGTCCTTCTTATAACGGCGTAATGCGCATTCCCCGCCTCCACCCATGTGGCCTGCTCCGCCTGCGAATGGGCGGTTCCAGTCCGCAACGTCCACTTTAACAGAGTGAGGTGGACCCACACTGGCATCTGTGAGTGTTCGTCTCATAGCGTTCTCATCATGTCTGGCCGTGGAAAGGGAGGTAAAGCGAAGACCGGAGGCAAATCGAAGTCCCGATCGGCGCGTGCCGGCTTGCAGTTCCCCGTCGGCCGCCTTCATCGTATGCTTCGCAAAGGCAACTATGCTGCTCGTATTGGAGGTGGTGCTCCAGTGTACCTGGCTGCAGTACTAGAGTACCTCGCCGCTGAAGTACTGGAATTGGCTGGCAATGCGGCCCGTGACAACAAGAAGAATCGCATCAACCCCCGCCATCTCCAACTCGCTGTGCGTAACGACGAAGAGCTTAACAAACTGCTGTCAAGAGTGACGATCGCTCAAGGAGGAGTTCTTCCCAACATCCAAGCTGTTCTTCTGCCCAAGAAGACCGGAGGAGAGAAGGAATAAATCGCGTTCTCCGTGAGGCATCAATCTAACCCAACGGCCCTCTTTAGGGCCACAATCGCTATCGAGTACATAACTTGAGACAAGGTCATAAAATAAATGTTGGGTTCTGCCTTTTTGTTGGTATTGACTTCGTACTGAAATAAGTGTAAAGTCGATCGGTTCCGGTTCCATTCGCATGCTTTTCTTGAAGAACAGAGGCCTATTGAGTAGCTTGCTTCCGCTTTTCTTTAGCGGATGTCAGTTCTACGTGCGACTGTTTTTGGCGCCATTGATCGCAGTCATAGGATTAGATCATAGAACACGTGTGCTTAGATTATGTGTGAGCGATCTTGAGAATTATTGGTGTCTGTGGTCCCGTTTCGATATTATTGCGATATTCTCTCGAAGAACTCGTCAGTTTTCTCAGATCCGGTGTTAATTTGCTCGAAGAGATGAGAGATTGATGAATGCATCGGATGAGTGGTGCTGTTCTGGTAACGAGCGCTTAAGCAAGTGATTCAAATCGCCAAACCCCCTTCCGAGAAAAATGTACTGGGACGGTTCAGTGCATTTACGGCAAGCCATTTTTCATCTATCAGCCTCGACCAGCTGATCTATTTACTTTCCTCATAGTCCCAACATGCTCTGTCCTTGTCCCATCAAAGAAAAGCCTACAAATCGAAATCAACAGCATGTAATAGAAGACTGAAAAGAAAACCAAATAGAGCAAATGAGCCAACACCTGAATGCGCGCCAATCTGACCCAACGGCCACCGGTACTACCACATACATATACGTTACCAAGTACTCGACCATTACTGCACTTGATTTGCAGTAAATGAAAGCGAATTAAATGGCAAACGAAAACTAAGACAAAGTACCCCACTAGGCACGCATAGGATACAAAAGCACAGCGGGGACGATTTGAAGTAAAAGTCAATATCCTTGCCCAGCAGACTAGAACACCAGCGCGAAAGCTTCTTGAGGCTTTTTGGATAAATGCCAAAAACCCTACAATGACTAGCAGGGATGAATGCACAGAGGTCATACGCGACCTGACCCCGTATGTTCGCATCAACTTCTGATGTGCGATGGTGCAGTCATCAGCCCTACTGTTGTATTGTATTGTGTTTTCCTATGGAAGTAAATGTATGCTGTTTAACAACCTCGCGACTGCTGAGAAAGAAAACGACGCATTCATATTCCAATGCCGAGGTTAATAGAAAGTCGATCCTGGGAACTGAAAGCGAATTAGTTGATTTGCTCGTAGGTTGATATATTCACTTGTGAGGTGTCAGCGTCTCACTGCGATGTCAATCAATACCTGGCGCCACGCCGATGGTTCGACATATTCTTGTTCGGTGCGTCGACATATTTTTTCGTTAGGCCAGGAGTCTTCGGAGGTTTCGACCATACCATTTCTGTTTTTCTCTATGAGTCCGCTGCATTGATTTTTCGTGACTATATATGCTATATACGAAATACTCTTCGATGCTGGAACTGGGCTCAAGGAAGCAAAAGTATCCCTCGCTGGAAACCCCAGAAAAGTTTTCTCATTAGGAATCCCTGATCAAATTAGTCGTATGGTGGCAAATCCTCCTCTGATCCACAAAGTCGGCGACTGCTTGTGCTGCTGACGACCAGGGGCAGACTTTGACCCTGCTGACTTCGGGACTGCTGGGAACCACAGTGGGTGATCGAGCAGAACTCCGAAAAAATGGAAATTATGCTGGTGCCTGCGCAGCCAATGTGAAGATGGGAGATCCAAGTATCCTACTAAGTATGTGCTATATACTCTGTGCCACTCTGGGTTCACTTGGTTTTTCTCTGTTACTAAAGTTGAGTTTATTTCGTAATTTCCTCACTAGTACGACATTTACACATTCCATGTGTCGCCAGAGATTCATCATGCTGATGTGGAGGAAGTAAGTATGGGTTGCTGATTGAAAGTTGAACTCGAGACCGACTTTGTTTTACCTCGGCATTGACCAGCAATTCACTGTTTTTCTTGAGGAACAAACACGAGCTTCCCTTGTACAGCGCTTACTAATGCACAATAGCTGGTGTTCCGGTTTCGCGTTCTTCAGAGCCGATTTGTTCTCTGCAAGTGTTCCAGCTGTTTGGTGGGCTATTGTATACTAACAAATGCTGTTATAAGAATCTCGTGTTTGCTCATGAAGAACAGTGGTAAAAATGAAACATTCTATATCTCACATAGTGGTCTATGCTGTTTTTCTAGCCCTGACATAGTATACGTTGTTGTCTGTTCTACACTTCTCAATACTTTTTCCACTGATTAGAAACTGGAGCGCTTAAGACACCGACTAAGCCTTAGGACTTAACACACTTAAAAAAATTGTTTGCTTTTTTTCTAACACTTACTGTTTATTTTGTTGTTCCAGTTTCTAGTTGTTATACGTTCGGTAGACGATGGAATCCTAAAAACCTGAAAGTTGAACAAGAGTTAGACTTTGTTCAGTTGTTTTGGGTGTGTATATGTGGCCGATACCATTTGTGCCTTCTTTCTCCTTACATATGTCTAAATGTCCATGTTTTTCCCATTCCTAGTGAGGCATCCAACATCATTTCATCTGCTCAAGATCCGGTCCGAGTCCTCTCAGAGCAAAAAGCTAGATGATTTTCTATTCTTCTTCCATTCCGTTTTTAGTTCAAGGGCTTTGTCGTTGTATTAACACTGCTCTTAAACTGTGACGTTTTCAACACTTTCATTCTTAAACGGTCTTATAGCGCCAACAGTGCATCAAGCAGAAGTATGGCAACCACTAAGCATTGTTTCCATGTATGAAGAACAACCTCAGTTGGACAGAGAGGGCTGGAAAGTGGAAATACTCAGGTAGTAGTTCGTTCCTGGTCTTGAGCAAAGCTCTTTCATTGTTCTCAGTATCCGTCTAAAACAACCAGTAATATGAATGCGTCGTTTTCTTGTTCAGCAATCGCGAGGTTGTTAAACAGCATACATTTACTTCCATGGAAAAACACAATACAATACAGCAGTAGCTGACGTTTCGGCAGTATCGCCTTCTTCAGAGCCTGGAAGGGTATACTGATATACAATTTACTAGGCCAAACGCTTCAATGACACTTAAAAAAAAAGCGGTGAGTTTTTTTCGAGAAGCTGTTGACCATGTAATTGCCATAGAGTTTTTTCGTCTTTTTTGTAAGTGTTATTGAAGCGTTTGGCCTAGTAAATTGTATATCAGTATACCCTTCCAGGCTCTGAAGAAGGCGATACTGCCGAAACGTCAGCTACTGTTGTATTGTATTGTGTTTTTCTATGGAAGTAAATGTATGCTGTTTAACAACCTCGCGATTGCTGAACAAGAAAACGACGCATTCATATTCCAATGCCGAGGTTAATAGAAAGTCGATCCTGGGAACTGTTACAACCAGTAATATTTCTAACAACCAGCTTCCACTTAACACAGTTAATGTAATTAATACTTTTTTTCTATTCATGCACTTGCATAAGCTGTATATGAGATGTTTATTTGGCCAACGTTTCGACGCATTGGCGCTCCCCAGAGCTTCAATGCTTCAAGTCCGGTATTCGCAGCGTTTTGTCGACACTCGTGTAAACTCATGAATACAACAAGAAAACTATTAATAGTCATCTTTGGAACTCCATCACATATTGTTTGTGATACCTAGCTAGAAACGATTCATTATATGTTGGCAACGAGTTTCATGTTCTGATACTGATGCGACACATATTTTTTAAGTTCCTGAGTTACTCGTTTATCATTATGAGCTGGTCAACGGTTTAATTCTATGGGTTCCAGGTATGGATGGAATTGAAGCAGTCGTCTGAGTCTTCGATGAACTCTGGCTGGTTGATGATGGTGACGGTTCCGAAGGCATTCCTGAGAAGGAAGCAAATCTAGAGTTGCACGGAGAATTTGTTGACTTTGTAGTAAGTACTTTATGTTACTTCATAATTCGATTTCTTGACTTCTTTGTTGTTCTTTTATTATCGCTCTTCGTTTTTTCATGGTAGTCTTTCGGTTCAACAATTGACGTTTCTAGAGTTGAGAGTCGCCTTCAATCAACTAGCATTCCAAAATGCTTATGAATAAGGTGGAGTTGCGGAGGACAATGTAACAGATTGCTGTCAAGGGAACTAGCAAGTACTTAAATCTTTCCTTTCAACAGTTTGTGCGAATCTTTTTCTTAGTATAGTACAGTTTATATGACCCCTCTTCCGTGTAGTCACCCATTGTTTTCTAGCTACATGGAGGATCCATTGCAGCAACCTGCATCCATTCTCGGTCATGAGAGAAGTGTCATGAAGTTATTGTTGTTTTCTGGTTGTTCATTGTCCATTGTTGGTTGAACATGGGAAGCGATTTTGTGTTTGCATCGTAGTTTGTGGAATAAATCCTCTTATGCTGTTTACATTCTGCTATAGTTTCACATATTGTTCTCTCATCATCCAGTGAATAACGCAACGCATACGGTCATCTTTGGAACTCCATCACATATTGTTTGTGATACCTAGCTAGAAACGATTCATTATATGTTGGCAACGAGTTTCATGTTCTGATACTGATGCGACACATATTTTTAAGTTCCTGAGTTACTCGTTTATCATTATGAGCTGGTCAACGGTTTAATTCTATGGGTTCCAGGTATGGATGGAATTGAAGCAGTCGTCTGAGTCTTCGATGAACTCTGGCTGGTTGATGATGGTGACGGTTCCGAAGGCATTCCTGAGAAGGAAGCAAATCTAGAGTTGCACGGAGAATTTGTTGACTTTGCAGTAAGTACTTTATGTTACTTCATAATTCGATTTCTTGACTTCTTTGTTGTTCTTTTATTATCGCTCTTCGTTTTTCATGGTAGTCTTTCGGTTCAACAATTGACGTTTCTAGAGTTGAGAGTCGCCTTCAATCAACTAGCATTCCAAAAATGCTTATGAATAAGGTGGAGTTGCGGAGGACAATGTAACAGATTGCTGTCAAGGGAACTAGCAAGTACTTAAATCTTTCCTTTCAACAGTTTGTGCGAATCTTTTCTTAGTATAGTACAGTTTATATGACCCCTCTTCCGTGTAGTCACCCATTGTTTTCTAGCTACATGGAGGATCCATTGCAGCAACCTGCATCCATTCTCGGTAATGAGAGAAGTGTCATGAAGTTATTGTTGTTTTCTGGTTGTTCATTGTCCATTGTTGGTTGAACATGGGAAGCGATTTTGTGTTTGCATCGTAGTTTGTGGAATAAATCCTCTTATGCTGTTTACATTCTGCTATAGTTTCACATATTGTTCTCTCATCATCCAGTGAATAACGCAACGCATACGGTAGCTGGTGCGTGAAGTCCCTCCAGAGATTCTCCGGAGGAAAACCAGTTGGAAGGAGCCGGCTAAAACGTGTGATGATCATTTGGGAACGCTGTGTAGTAGTGTTATCTCGTAATTCCGAGTAAGTTCACGTCCGATAAGGAATTGTTTCGAAAGGTCAGTGAGCATAAAACACTGTATGTGCGAAGTTCTAACAGCAATTGAACCACTTCTGTCGTTACGGGATAATGAGGGTAATGAAAAAAAGGTCCTCAAATTCTTTCAGCACGATTCACAGTAACGAATTTGCCGATATCTCAATATTTTTCACTCATTATTGCACTGATGAAGTGGACGACTGAACCATGAAGTGTCCACATGAACAGTGGGAACATTGGACTTTAACTGAAAAAATTTGGGTTTGTTCCTATACCGATGGTATCTGTTTGAGTCGATCTCGCTAGCGCAACCAAACCCGTCGATCTATGTGGGAGAGTACCTTGGTGAATTGCGAGGGTTCTAGACTATATTGTAGGTGGCTTTGAGCACTGTTTTCAAAATATCAGTGAAAACTTATGAGAGTAGGGTTGAGAATTGTTTCCAAACATGTAACGCGAGAAATCACATCTGTGACCAACTACTCTATTGATGCCCAACGCTTCCCAGACACCTTTTCTAGGAATGTTGGCGTCGGCTATATATTCATTACCAATTATCACCTCTCGATAGCCGATTCCTTTAGATCCAGTGTCTCGCCGCAAAATGAACTCGTTCTGCAAGATGTTTTTGAAAATTGTTAAGTGTAAGGAATGGCTTTCCATTTCTCATCTCTGCTGTTTTTGATCTTTTTATTTTCTATTTTTTTTTACTTTCTATTAACAATCAAATGAGTATACACAATCCTGTAAAAAAAAAGCTCTGGACCCCACTAAACATGGGTGGTATAATGTCCATACTTTCGTTTCGTCCAAATCGCTGTGGACAGCATCGCGTCCATACGTGGCAGAATAGGTTAAAAAATTCTCATCATCACGTCTATTGTAATGAGAAATTTCCTCAACTGACAGTGTTCTTGTAGAGTGGAATAGAAAAAAACTGCAAGTGACCAAATTGTTCATGTTTCTGAGACTACACCATTCTACATACTCGTATGTATTTTCCTAAACCATGAAATAGTAAGGTATTAGAAAGATTTGTTTAAACCATCTTTTAAGTGTCAGATAGAGATTCAGCGTGTTGTTTCGTAGACGTAGGACACTTTTCTTTCTGAGTTTTGATTGTGTTCAATGATATCTTCAAATTCTTCCTCACCGTCCAAAAGACGTGATAATGGCGATGAGCTGCGCACTTGTCGCGTCGGGTTCGCAGCGTGCGGACCCCGCAGGAGTGTATATAAGTGCCACTCGGGCAGTGGTCCGCATGTCATTCTTCAGTGTCGTGCTGTCGCCATGTCTGGTCGTGGAAAAGGTGGCAAAGGACTCGGAAAAGGAGGAGCGAAGCGCCATCGCAAAGTGCTCAGGGACAACATCCAGGGCATCACCAAGCCGGCCATTCGTCGCTTGGCTCGTCGTGGTGGTGTGAAGCGTATCTCTGGACTGATCTACGAGGAGACGCGTGGAGTGCTGAAGGTGTTCTTGGAGAATGTGATTCGTGACGCTGTCACCTACTGCGAACACGCCAAGAGAAAGACCGTCACCGCTATGGACGTCGTCTACGCCCTCAAGCGCCAAGGACGCACGCTGTACGGCTTCGGTGGATAAGGCGAGTCAGTGGCGGCTATCTTCATACTGCATCTAACCCAACGGCCCTCTTTAGGGCCACAATTCGAATGATTGGGAAGCGTTTTGTTTTTCTTGCTGGAATAAAGTGCATTTATAATAAATGTAGAGAGCAAGCATCTAAATGAACGAGTTTATGATTCTATCAAGATTCTTGCTTATGGTGGCAAGAAGTTTTCTCGCATATTTGGATTGCGTCTGAGATAACGTGGTGTGTTGATTGCTTCCGTTTAACAGAAACTTCGGAAACCGACGTTGAGATCATGGCCCGTGTAATAACTGGTAGTTAACGCTTCGCAAGCTTATACGCTTGGAGGTATTTGACGTTTCTCGTGGAAAACCACAGATCTGTGGCGTTTTGCTCTACGTCTCCAGTCACTGGTCTTTATACTAGTTCTCACAGAACAATAAGGTGTCATCTATACCTCTTCAATGCCACTGGTGGTTTTCGTTGAAGCGAGTTATTCTTATTGGACGACACCGCACACCATAGTTTTTGGAGAATTGATGAGAATATTTGGCCGATTGAGGACTCCTGTTAATACGGTCATTTCTGACGTCTGGTGAATAGAGATAGCGGTTGGAGCGTTTGCTACTGCAGAACTTTATATCTCAACCAACTCCTACCATCTCATCGAAAATGCAAATAAGTTATTGTTCAGCTTCAGTGCTCATAAACAGTTAGCCCTGTTGTTTGACCCACTTTTCGATGGAGCACTAAGTCGGTCCACTGCGTAACCACGGCCCACCCACCTGTCGCACGAGCACCTGCGCCTTTGAATTTTGCCGCGGAACTGCGGCGTGTCACCAAATGGCATGACTTTCAATGGCAGCCAGGCACTCAGGTCTTATTCAATCAGTAGCGTCTCTACACTATAGCCAATCAATAGCGACTACGTGCAACTAAGTTGGGGCCGACATGGCTTTAGAAGACAGCGCCGTCCACTTGCAAAGTTTGCGCTAAGAGGTCTGAAATCACAGTAACCTATTCTGCACGCAAGGGACCATCGGAGAGTTTCCAATCAATTCCTGTGACAATTAAAATCTTCTACTGGCGTCCTTAGGAAACTTCCTATAATGGATCTTCCGAACTCTCCACAATCGTAATTAAAGTGCTGTCGGAATAAACTCAACCATTTCATAGAGACTCTGTATCTTAATAGAACTTTTTTATTAGCCTTAGACTTAGGCTTAATACAGACGTTAGACGTTACTCGAAAGTATCGCTCGGAAAACGCTTATTTCGAGGTTATGGGCACGTTAGAGTGCTCGTAAAGAGTTAGGCTTATTGTTTGACCCACTTTTCGATGTGGCGTTAGGTCGCGCCAATGCGTGAGTACTGGTCGCCCACATGTCACACGAGCCGCTGAACGTTTGAATTTTGGCGCGGAACTGCCGCGTCGGCGTCTGGCCGGTCGCCAAACCGCGGCGTCGGCTTTTTGACAGGTCGCCAAGTGACATGAGTCAATGGGAGCCGGGCGCTCAGGTCGCTGCAATGTTTTTCTGGGGGAATGCAGCGCACAAAAATAGACATAAGGCCCTACCACAGATCGCCGTCGTACAGTGGGAGTTACACTGATTAGAGATCAACACGAAGAGGGATGTACATTGGAAGATACACAGTTACAATAGCTGGCTTGGTATATGTTTGAAAACTAACTAATAGATTCTAGAGGAAGTTATCTTGAGGGTCAAATACCAAACGGCAAGTGATGAAACTTTAAATGCATAATAAATGAACCACAAGTTCCTTCATATCCGTCAAATACTAGAGCTAGAAAAGTTGGAGTTTTGCCAAGATTTTTCTACGTATTTTTTCTAATAGCCACCGCTTTAAGTGGTGTTTATTCAATCAATAACGCCTTTCGCACTATGGTCAATCGATATCGACTACGGGCAACTAAGTTGGAGCCAACATGGCTTTAGAAGAAAGCACGTCCAGTTGCAAAGTCTGCGCTAAAATGTCTGAAATCACAGTAACCTATTCTGCAAGCAGGGGACCATCGGAGAGTTTCCAACCAATTCCTGTGACAATTAAAAACTTCTACTGGCGTCCTTAGGAAACCTCCTGTAATGAATCTTTCGAACTCTCCACAATCATAATTGAAAGTGCTGTAAGAATAAACCCAACCATTTCACAGAGCTTCTTTATCTTAACAAAGAGGTTTTATTATTACCCATGAGAGGGGGTCCATGTTAGTTTTTAGCTAACCAGTATTTTTAAGGGGTTAAAAAATGGAAACAAGTTCATTGTTTTCTATTCAACTGACGTAGTGCCGTATTATGAACGTACTGTGGATTACGATTGCTCTCTCTATCTCACCCTCCCTCTCTCTCCCTGTCTCTCTCTCTCTCTCTCTCTCTCTCTCTCGCTCTGTTTTGAAATGGTCTTAACTTTTCCAACTACGCGACAGTGTTCCATTCATTGCAGCGCCACAACTACGTGAACTCCGGACGATGTGAGCGTAGCAAATAGGCCCCGCCCCCCAGCACTGCTCTATAAAGGAGGCGGCCGCTTCGAGCACTACATCGTTCGCGAACTATCGAACCCGATATGGCTCGTACCAAGCAGACCGCGCGCAAGTCGACGGGAGGGAAGGCGCCACGCAAGCAGCTGGCCACGAAGGCCGCAAGGAAGTCGGCACCGGCCACCGGTGGTGTGAAGAAGCCGCATCGCTATCGTCCTGGAACCGTCGCTCTACGAGAGATTCGTCGCTACCAGAAATCGACGGAGCTTCTGATCCGCAAATTGCCATTCCAGCGCCTTGTGAGAGAGATTGCGCAAGATTTCAAGACCGACTTGCGTTTCCAGTCTTCGGCTGTGATGGCTCTTCAGGAAGCCTCAGAGGCTTATCTCGTTGGACTGTTTGAGGACACGAACTTGTGTGCGATCCATGCGAAACGCGTCACTATCATGCCGAAGGACATTCAGCTAGCCCGCCGCATTAGAGGAGAGCGAGCCTAGGCGAGTGCATGCCATTCTAATCTACTTTTAACCCAACGGCCCTCTTTAGGGCCACAACTGATAGGTTTTGAACACATTTTTGCTTGTTCATTGAATAAATGGTTGGGTGTTGTTCTAGTAAAGTGGTGTTGTAGTGATGTGGGCTCTATTGTAGTGAGGGTTATATAATGAGTGAGGTGTAAATCGATGACCTAAGGAGTGACGATGTGTGACGGATTGCATTGGCATGAACAGTAAATGGTCTGAGTAATCCAGGTAATCATCGTAGGTTCACAGTTTTTGGAAATGTTAAGTCGCAGTTGCTAAAGCTGCTTAGTTCAAAGTATATATATAACATAACATATCATATACCAAGCAAGCTATTGTAACTGTGTATCTTCCAATGTACATCCCTCTTCTTGTTGATCTCTAATCAGTGTAACTCCCACTGTACGACGGCGATCTGTGGTAGGGCCTTATGTCTATTTTTGTGCGCTGCATTCCCCCAGAAAACTGCAGCGACCTGAGCGCCCGGCTCCCATTGACTCATGTCACTTGGCGACCTGTCAAAAACCGACGCCGCGGTTTGGCGACCGGCCAGACGCCGACGCGGCAGTTCCGCGCCAAAATTCAAACGTTCAGCGGCTCGTGTGACATGTGGGCGACCAGTACTCACGCATTGGCGCGACCTAACGCCACATCGAAAAGTGGGTCAAACAATAAGCCTAACTCTTTACGAGCACTCTAACGTGCCCATAACCTCGAAATAAGCGTTTTCCGAGCGATACTTTCGAGTAACGTCTAACGTCTGTATTAAGCCTAAGTCTAAGGCTAATAAAAAAAGTTCTATTAAGATACAGAGTCTCTATGAAATGGTTGAGTTTATTCCGACAGCACTTTAATTACGATTGTGGAGAGTTCGGAAGATCCATTATAGGAAGTTTCCTAAGGACGCCAGTAGAAGATTTTAATTGTCACAGGAATTGATTGGAAACTCTCCGATGGTCCCTTGCGTGCAGAATAGGTTACTGTGATTTCAGACCTCTTAGCGCAAACTTTGCAAGTGGACGGCGCTGTCTTCTAAAGCCATGTCGGCCCCAACTTAGTTGCACGTAGTCGCTATTGATTGGCTATAGTGTAGAGACGCTACTGATTGAATAAGACCTGAGTGCCTGGCTGCCATTGAAAGTCATGCCATTTGGTGACACGCCGCAGTTCCGCGGCAAAATTCAAAGGCGCAGGTGCTCGTGCGACAGGTGGGTGGGCCGTGGTTACGCAGTGGACCGACTTAGTGCTCCATCGAAAAGTGGGTCAAACAACAGGGCTAACTGTTTATGAGCACTGAAGCTGAACAATAACTTATTTGCATTTTCGATGAGATGGTAGGAGTTGGTTGAGATATAAAGTTCTGCAGTAGCAAACGCTCCAACCGCTATCTCTATTCACCAGACGTCAGAAATGACCGTATTAACAGGAGTCCTCAATCGGCCAAATATTCTCATCAATTCTCCAAAAACTATGGTGTGCGGTGTCGTCCAATAAGAATAACTCGCTTCAACGAAAAACCACCAGTGGCATTGAAGAGGTATAGATGACACCTTATTGTTCTGTGAGAACTAGTATAAAGACCAGTGACTGGAGACGTAGAGCAAAACGCCACAGATCTGTGGTTTTCCACGAGAAACGTCAAATACCTCCAAGCGTATAAGCTTGCGAAGCGTTAACTACCAGTTATTACACGGGCCATGATCTCAACGTCGGTTTCCGAAGTTTCTGTTAAACGGAAGCAATCAACACACCACGTTATCTCAGACGCAATCCAAATATGCGAGAAAACTTCTTGCCACCATAAGCAAGAATCTTGATAGAATCATAAACTCGTTCATTTAGATGCTTGCTCTCTACATTTATTATAAATGCACTTTATTCCAGCAAGAAAAACAAAACGCTTCCCAATCATTCGAATTGTGGCCCTAAAGAGGGCCGTTGGGTTAGATGCAGTATGAAGATAGCCGCCACTGACTCGCCTTATCCACCGAAGCCGTACAGCGTGCGTCCTTGGCGCTTGAGGGCGTAGACGACGTCCATAGCGGTGACGGTCTTTCTCTTGGCGTGTTCGCAGTAGGTGACAGCGTCACGAATCACATTCTCCAAGAACACCTTCAGCACTCCACGCGTCTCCTCGTAGATCAGTCCAGAGATACGCTTCACACCACCACGACGAGCCAAGCGACGAATGGCCGGCTTGGTGATGCCCTGGATGTTGTCCCTGAGCACTTTGCGATGGCGCTTCGCTCCTCCTTTTTCCGAGTCCTTTGCCACCTTTTTCCACGACCAGACATGGCGACAGCACGACACTGAAGAATGACATGCGGACCACTGCCCGAGTGGCACTTATATACACTCCTGCGGGGTCCGCACGCTGCGAACCCGACGCGACAAGTGCGCAGCTCATCGCCATTATCACGTCTTTTGGACGGTGAGGAAGAATTTGAAGATATCATTGAACACAATCAAAACTCAGAAAGAAAAGTGTCCTACGTCTACGAAACAACACGCTGAATCTCTATCTGACACTTAAAAGATGGTTTAAACAAATCTTTCTAATACCTTACTATTTCATGGTTTAGGAAAATACATACGAGTATGTAGAATGGTGTAGTCTCAGAAACATGAACAATTTGGTCACTTGCAGTTTTTTTCTATTCCACTCTACAAGAACACTGTCAGTTGAGGAAATTTCTCATTACAATAGACGTGATGATGAGAATTTTTAACCTATTCTGCCACGTATGGACGCGATGCTGTCCACAGCGATTTGGACGAAACGAAAGTATGGACATTATACCACCCATGTTTAGTGGGGTCCAGAGCTTTTTTTTTACAGGATTGTGTATACTCATTTGATTGTTAATAGAAAGTAAAAAAAAATAGAAAATAAAAGATCAAAACAGCAGAGATGAGAAATGGAAAGCCATTCCTTACACTTAACAATTTTCAAAAACATCTTGCAGAACGAGTTCATTTTGCGGCGAGACACTGGATCTAAAGGAATCGGCTATCGAGAGGTGATAATTGGTAATGAATATATAGCCGACGCCAACATTCCTAGAAAAGGTGTCTGGGAAGCGTTGGGCATCAATAGAGTAGTTGGTCACAGATGTGATTTCTCGCGTTACATGTTTGGAAACAATTCTCAACCCCTACTCTCATAAGTTTTCACTGATATTTTGAAAACAGTGCTCAAAGCCACCTACAATATAGTCTAGAACCCCTCGCAATTCACCAAGGTACTCTCCCACATAGATCGACGGGTTTGGTTGCGCTAGCGAGATCGACTCAAACAGATACCATCGGTATAGGAACAAACCCAAATTTTTTCAGTTAAAGTCCAATGTTCCCACTGTTCATGTGGACACTTCATGGTTCAGTCGTCCACTTCATCAGTGCAATAATGAGTGAAAAATATTGAGATATCGGCAAATTCGTTACTGTGAATCGTGCTGAAAGAATTTGAGGACCTTTTTTTCATTACCCTCATTATCCCGTAACGACAGAAGTGGTTCAATTGCTGTTAGAACTTCGCACATACAGTGTTTTATGCTCACTGACCTTTCGAAACAATTCCTTATCGGACGTGAACTTACTCGGAATTACGAGATAACACTACTACACAGCGTTCCCAAATGATCATCACACGTTTTAGCCGGCTCCTTCCAACTGGTTTTCCTCCGGAGAATCTCTGGAGGGACTTCACGCACCAGCTACCGTATGCGTTGCGTTATTCACTGGATGATGAGAGAACAATATGTGAAACTATAGCAGAATGTAAACAGCATAAGAGGATTTATTCCACAAACTACGATGCAAACACAAAATCGCTTCCCATGTTCAACCAACAATGGACAATGAACAACCAGAAAACAACAATAACTTCATGACACTTCTCTCATGACCGAGAATGGATGCAGGTTGCTGCAATGGATCCTCCATGTAGCTAGAAAACAATGGGTGACTACACGGAAGAGGGGTCATATAAACTGTACTATACTAAGAAAAGATTCGCACAAACTGTTGAAAGGAAAGATTTAAGTACTTGCTAGTTCCCTTGACAGCAATCTGTTACATTGTCCTCCGCAACTCCACCTTATTCATAAGCATTTTGGAATGCTAGTTGATTGAAGGCGACTCTCAACTCTAGAAACGTCAATTGTTGAACCGAAAGACTACCATGAAAAACGAAGAGCGATAATAAAAGAACAACAAAGAAGTCAAGAAATCGAATTATGAAGTAACATAAAGTACTTACTGCAAAGTCAACAAATTCTCCGTGCAACTCTAGATTTGCTTCCTTCTCAGGAATGCCTTCGGAACCGTCACCATCATCAACCAGCCAGAGTTCATCGAAGACTCAGACGACTGCTTCAATTCCATCCATACCTGGAACCCATAGAATTAAACCGTTGACCAGCTCATAATGATAAACGAGTAACTCAGGAACTTAAAAATATGTGTCGCATCAGTATCAGAACATGAAACTCGTTGCCAACATATAATGAATCGTTTCTAGCTAGGTATCACAAACAATATGTGATGGAGTTCCAAAGATGACTATTAATAGTTTTCTTGTTGTATTCATGAGTTTACACGAGTGTCGACAAAACGCTGCGAATACCGGACTTGAAGCATTGAAGCTCTGGGGAGCGCCAATGCGTCGAAACGTTGGCCAAATAAACATCTCATTTACAGTTTATGCAAGTGCATGAATAGAAAAAAGTATTAATTACATTAACTGTGTTAAGTGGAAGCTGGTTGTTAGAAATATTACTGGTTGTAACAGTTCCCAGGATCGACTTTCTATTAACCTCGGCATTGGAATATGAATGCGTCGTTTTCTTGTTCAGCAATCGCGAGGTTGTTAAACAGCATACATTTACTTCCATAGAAAAACACAATACAATACAACAGTAGCTGACGTTTCGGCAGTATCGCCTTCTTCAGAGCCTGGAAGGGTATACTGATATACAATTTACTAGGCCAAACGCTTCAATAACACTTACAAAAAAGACGAAAAAACTCTATGGCAATTACATGGTCAACAGCTTCTCGAAAAAACTCACCGCTTTTTTTTTGTAAGTGTCATTGAAGCGTTTGGCCTAGTAAATTGTATATCAGTATACCCTTCCAGGCTCTGAAGAAGGCGATACTGCCGAAACGTCAGCTACTGTTGTATTGTATTGTGTTTTTTCTATGGAAGTAAATGTATGCTGTTTAACAACCTCGCGATTGCTGAACAAGAAAAACGACGCATTCATATTACTGGTTGTTTTAGACGGATACTGAGAACAATGAAAGAGCTTTGCTCAAGACCAGGAACGAACTACTACCTGTAATTTTGTGTAATAGAAAAAACGAAAATATGCTTAGATACCAAGTCCTACCTGAGTATTTCCACTTTCCAGCCCTCTCTGTCCAACTGAGGTTGTTCTTCATACATGGGAAACAATGCTTAGTGGTTGCCATACTTCTGCTTGATGCACTGTTGGCGCTATAAGACCGTTTAAGAATGAAAGTGTTGAAAACGTCACAGTTTAAGAGCAGTGTTAATACAACGACAAAGCCCTTGAACTAAAAACGGAATGAAAGAAGAATAGAAAATCATCTAGCTTTTTGCTCTGAGAGGACTCGGACCGGATCTTGAGCAGATGAAATGATGTTGGATGCCTCACTAGGAATGGGAAAAACATGGACATTTAGACATATGTAAGGAGAAAGAAGGCACAAATGGTATCGGCCACATATACACACCCAAAACAACTGAACAAAGTCTAACTCTGGTTCAACTTTCAGGTTTTTAGGATTCCATCGTCTACCGAACGTATAACAACTAGAAACTGGAACAACAAAATAAACAGTAAGTGTTAGAAAAAAGCAAACAATTTTTTAAGTGTGTTAAGTCCTAAGGCTTAGTCGGTGTCTTAAGCGCTCCAGTTTCTAATCAGTGGAAAAAAGTATTGAGAAGTGTAGAACAGACAACAACGTATACTATGTCAGGGCTAGAAAAAACAGCATAGACCACTATGTGAGATATAGAATGTTTCATTTTTACCACTGTTCTTCATGAGCAAACACGAGATTCTTATAACAGCATTTGTTAGTATACAATAGCCCACCAAACAGCTGGAACACTTGCAGAGAACAAATCGGCTCTGAAGAACGCGAAACCGGAACACCAGCTATTGTGCATTAGTAAGCGCTGTACAAGGGAAGCTCGTGTTTGTTCCTCAAGAAAAACAGTGAATTGCTGGTCAATGCCGAGGTAAAACAAAGTCGGTCTCGAGTTCAACTTTCAATCAGCAACCCATACTTACTTCCTCCACATCAGCATGATGAATCTCTGGCGACACATGGAATGTGTAAATGTCGTACTAGTGAGGAAATTACGAAATAAACTCAACTTTAGTAACAGAGAAAAACCAAGTGAACCCAGAGTGGCACAGAGTATATAGCACATACTTAGTAGGATACTTGGATCTCCCATCTTCACATTGGCTGCGCAGGCACCAGCATAATTTCCATTTTTTCGGAATTCTGCTCGATCACCCATTGTGGTTCCCAGCAGTCCCGAAGTCAGCAGGGCCAAAGTCTGCCCCTGGTCGTCAGCAGCACAAGCAGTCGCCGACTTTGTGGATCAGAGGAGGATTTGCCACCATACGACTAATTTGATCAGGGATTCCTAATGAGAAAACTTTTCTGGGGTTTCCAGCGAGGGATACTTTTGCTTCCTTGAGCCCAGTTCCAGCATCGAAGAGTATTTCGTATATAGCATATATAGTCACGAAAAATCAATGCAGCGGACTCACAGAGAAAAACAGAAATGGTATGGTCGAAACCTCCGAAGACTCCTGGCCTAACGAAAAATATGTCGACGCACCAAACAAGAATATGTCGAACCATCGGCGTGGCGCCAGGTATTGATTGACATCGCAGTGAGACGCTGACACCTCACAAGTGAATATATCAACCTACGAGCAAATCAACTAATTCGCTTTCAGTTCCCAGGATCGACTTTCTATTAACCTCGGCATTGGAATATGAATGCGTCGTTTTCTTTCTCAGCAGTCGCGAGGTTGTTAAACAGCATACATTTACTTCCATAGGAAAACACAATACAATACAACAGTAGGGCTGATGACTGCACCATCGCACATCAGAAGTTGATGCGAACATACGGGGTCAGGTCGCGTATGACCTCTGTGCATTCATCCCTGCTAGTCATTGTAGGGTTTTTGGCATTTATCCAAAAAGCCTTAAGAAGTTTTCGCGCTGGTGTTCTAGTCTCCTGGGCAAGGATATTGACTTCTACTTCAAATCGTCCCCGCTGTGCTTTTGTATCCTATGCGTGCCTAGTGGGGTACTTTGTCTTAGTTTTCGTTTGCCATTTAATTCGCTTTCATTTACTGCAAATCAAGTGCAGTAATGGTCGAGTACTTGGTAACGTATATGTATGTGGTAGTACCGGTGGCCGTTGGGTCAGATTGGCGCGCATTCAGGTGTTGGCTCATTTGCTCTATTTGGTTTTCTTTTCAGTCTTCTATTACATGCTGTTGATTTCGATTTGTAGGCTTTTCTTTGATGGGACAAGGACAGAGCATGTTGGGACTATGAGGAAAGTAAATAGATCAGCTGGTCGAGGCTGATAGATGAAAAATGGCTTGCCGTAAATGCACTGAACCGTCCCAGTACATTTTTCTCGGAAGGGGGTTTGGCGATTTGAATCACTTGCTTAAGCGCTCGTTACCAGAACAGCACCACTCATCCGATGCATTCATCAATCTCTCATCTCTTCGAGCAAATTAACACCGGATCTGAGAAAACTGACGAGTTCTTCGAGAGAATATCGCAATAATATCGAAACGGGACCACAGACACCAATAATTCTCAAGATCGCTCACACATAATCTAAGCACACGTGTTCTATGATCTAATCCTATGACTGCGATCAATGGCGCCAAAAAACAGTCGCACGTAGAACTGACATCCGCTAAAGAAAAGCGGAAGCAAGCTACTCAATAGGCCTCTGTTCTTCAAGAAAAGCATGCGAATGGAACCGGAACCGATCGACTTTACACTTATTTCAGTACGAAGTCAATACCAACAAAAAGGCAGAACCCAACATTTATTTTATGACCTTGTCTCAAGTTATGTACTCGATAGCGATTGTGGCCCTAAAGAGGGCCGTTGGGTTAGATTGATGCCTCACGGAGAACGCGATTTATTCCTTCTCTCCTCCGGTCTTCTTGGGCAGAAGAACAGCTTGGATGTTGGGAAGAACTCCTCCTTGAGCGATCGTCACTCTTGACAGCAGTTTGTTAAGCTCTTCGTCGTTACGCACAGCGAGTTGGAGATGGCGGGGGTTGATGCGATTCTTCTTGTTGTCACGGGCCGCATTGCCAGCCAATTCCAGTACTTCAGCGGCGAGGTACTCTAGTACTGCAGCCAGGTACACTGGAGCACCACCTCCAATACGAGCAGCATAGTTGCCTTTGCGAAGCATACGATGAAGGCGGCCGACGGGGAACTGCAAGCCGGCACGCGCCGATCGGGACTTCGATTTGCCTCCGGTCTTCGCTTTACCTCCCTTTCCACGGCCAGACATGATGAGAACGCTATGAGACGAACACTCACAGATGCCAGTGTGGGTCCACCTCACTCTGTTAAAGTGGACGTTGCGGACTGGAACCGCCCATTCGCAGGCGGAGCAGGCCACATGGGTGGAGGCGGGGAATGCGCATTACGCCGTTATAAGAAGGACCTCATTTGAGAGGTTCCCCCATACACTGACCACCCAGTGAGCACTCGAGTCGTCATGCCACCAAAGCCGTCGGCCAAGGGAGCGAAGAAGGCCGCTAAAAGCCAGAAGGCCAGTCGTGCTGGAGACAAAAAGAAGAAGCATCGTCGGAAGGAGAGCTATTCCGTCTACATCTATCGCGTACTCAAGCAGGTTCATCCCGACACGGGAGTTTCGTCAAAGGCGATGTCGATCATGAACTCGTTTGTGAACGACGTCTTTGAACGTATTGCTGCTGAGGCTTCGCGTCTTGCGCACTACAACAAACGATCGACCATCTCCTCCCGCGAAATCCAGACCGCTGTCCGACTGATCCTCCCAGGAGAGCTCGCCAAGCACGCAGTTTCCGAGGGCACGAAGGCCGTCACCAAGTACACTTCGAGCAAGTGAACTGCCTGAATTCCGTGTACGCAACTAACCCAACGGCCCTCTTTAGGGCCACAATTGAAATCAAATACTTGTACTTTGACATGACTATTAACAATGAATAAAGTATTTTCTTCTGTCGATGTAGTTCCTTCGTGTATATAAAATCTTTCCACAGGCTCAATCCCTTACCGATGTAGTGGTACGCGATTTACACGGTGAAACCGTACGTAATTCCATCAAGGAATAGCTCTAGGGCGTTGGTAGCCAACACGACCGTATTCAACCAAAATTTTGAAGATGTAGTTGTGTTCGTTTTACAGAGAAAATGATACACTTTCCGATCGAATTCAAACCCATTCCTCGACCTCTGGGGTGACCTCGTCTGAGCCACATCACGCATTGAACGCTGTGTGTTCGACACTTTCTGGCACGAAATTATGGCGTGGGCTTATTGCGATGCGCCAGATGACCTTTCCTTGGTTAGGAAAAAAGACGCAGATGAGGGAATGTTTTCTGGTTGAATGCTGAAAATAATAGTAGACGCAAAGAGTAAATGGTGATCTTCGTCATTCAGTACAGGTTTAGTGAATATGAACCAAAACAGGAAGAGGTAGATGAGAAGTTATACGGATGTAGTGCGCATGTTTATATACTCTTGATAAGCTACTGGTAGATTCTGAAGTTGTGGAGACTAGTTCAGTTAGTAAACTACGCCCTTTCCCCATCAATTACGTTGCTTTTCGATTTCACTCTGGTATCACCATTTCAAGTGGCGCTTGTTTCTGCAGTGTTTCACACCACTGATGTGTCAGCAACAACTGCGGACAACTTAGCTGAAGCCGATACATTTTCAAACGCTTTCTCGCAATCATGGCATTGTTCAGTAAATCAGTGTTCTCTTCTCCAGCAGACGAGAAGCTTTGAATAACTGGATCTACACAACTCCAGGCGCGCGTGGCGCAGTGGTCGGAGGCGCCCTGCAACACATACATGGGTTCGATCCTCGCGCCCGTGGCGAACCAAACCTTCATCCCACCAGGGTCCGTAAATTGATAGCAGACTTGCTTGGGAGGATAGCAGCATTTACTCGATACATCAGTAAACCACCGCGAGTCATTGTAAACGCCAGATATGCATTCAATCACCCCCCCCAATGATGCCTAATGAAGTCGAATGCAGGGCGAATCTCTTAGGGATAAATCAACGCCGAAAGATTTAGCTTTTTCATTTATACAGTGCTGGTCGAATTTCCGGTGATTCAGCCTTTTCATGAGTTGTTTTACTCCTTGTAAACTTTTCCAGCTAATTGATGGAGACCAGCCAAGTAAACGCTTACATGGTAACAAATCTGAAGAATGTAAAACCGCTGAAACGTCTGCAAGCACTGACTGGATCATACTCTTTTTGAAGGCATTTATATTTCAAAAAAAAAGGAAAGGAACACGCGCTCGGCATCCATGAGCTCCTGAGTTATCCATGATGCCCTGGACTCCATCGCGCTCCGTATTTCGTCAATGTTTTTGTCTTCCCGGACAAGCCTTATTGCAATTGCCGATCCCGAATGGACGGAGGGCATTGGTGAACCGCGGGACGTGATCGATTCAGCCATCAATGCGCTGCCAATATTGAAAGACGTCTCCAACGGCTTTTAGCAGTTCTTTCACTCTTCTTCTGAAGATCAAACAAAGGCATTGCCATGTCCAACGGAAGACACAGAACCGTGTTCCGTTCACTTTTGAATTTTCACGCGGGACAACGGCGTCGGCATTGGGCAGTTCGCCAAGCAACATGGCGTCGGCGCTTGGCAGGTCGCCAGGTGACATGACCGTCAGTAGAGAACGGAGCGCTAGGTCGTCACGTTTTCTGGCAGGGCGCAGCTAATAAGGTAGGCGTAATGGACCAGTACAAATCTTCGTTGAACGACGGGAGCTACAGTCAATAGAATCAATACATAAAAAGAGAGACAGACATGAGGTGGTATATTATTATGATACCTTCAGTCGCATATATTTAAAACCTTGTTAAATTTTGAAGCATAGTTGTCTTGGCCGCCAGCCAGTAGAATCACGGAATACGGTATTCTTAAAGATTCTGCTGTGAGATATGCCACTTTGAAAATGTCCGTTGAAATTAGGCAATAGTTTTCCGAATTTATCGGTTGGCACATGTGTAGTGGTGCTGCTGTTCAGCGAGAGCAGTGTGATGGTTGCATTGCACTACGGGTCCACCAAACACTTTATCCATCCTGGACCGGGAAATTGGTAACAGACTTGTTTGGGAAAAGCTCACTCGCTGCAGTTCAAGTGGGTACGCTCCAGCCCGCCCCCATCTTAGTATGCCTGGAAGAATCGATTCGACTTGTATTCAACGACATTCAAGATAGAACGAAGATCCTCAAGCAGCAGTGGAGCCGAAACGTAAAAAGTTGGTAGACCTCAGTGGGCGATGGATCCGAGGAGACGAATAGAATACAAGAAATTCTGAGTTCCACACAGTAGACTGTGGTCCACGCAGGTCGTGCTAAAGATTTCCCGAGCAGCTTAATAGAAGTCACTGCCAGCCATCTTTGCTTAAGCTACCATTTCTATCTTATACTTCTTAGTTTGATTTTATATTCATGTGCTATTTATCCTTCATGATACCTAATCAATCCATAAGATAACTTATCCTCTCGGAAGCAGAGTTCCGGAGCGCAATAATCCGACTCTCCGAACGGTTTACCACCTCACCGTGATTGAAAGGTGTACCTGGGTGCTGGACTGCGACGAACAACGGGGTGACTAATCTCCGCGGTATGGTCTCCTAAGCTGTGAAGGAGCCCGGCGTTTCCATGAGGAAGCCCAGGTAAAAGTAAACCAATATCAAGACCCACCACCGTCCTGGTTTCAAACTAGTTGCATTTTATTTCGGGAATCAAATGTGAATAGCGGAGCCCTGTAGAATATAGTAGTAGAAATGTATGGTAGAAATGTAGTATAATTGTTAGTACACGTTACGATCTCCCCTTTGATCCCCCTTGATAACGTCATCAGATCCTGCATGTTTATGTAGGGAAGTGAATCCCAAGGTTACGCTGCGAACATATATATTGGTAACTGTAACGTCGTTGCTATTCCAATACTAGTAGGCTTGTAATTAACACACGAAGCCGACCTCTCGAGAGATTGAGACGAGGGAGAAATGTGGCAAGGATTCACAATGTATGATAGCTAACCATCCAATCGCTCCCACTTCTGTTCTGATCTGAGATGGCCTAATGACTTTTTGGAAAGCGGAAAAAAGGTTTGCCACACCTGGCAATTCTAAAGAACCACAGGATTTGACGAAAGTAATTTATTAAAAACTAGCTCTTGACACGTAATGGAAGCCAATGTTTGAGCAAAGATATTTAAGGAAGTAATAGAGGAAAAAAACAACTCATATTAAAACGGATTAAATTCTTGAAGAGTTGTTAAAGCGATTGAAAAACGGGCACACTCTCATCGCGCTCCACGTCATCGTCATGATGAAGTAGACCGAATGCTTCGGTCAGGGCATTTCCGGACGCAGCTGCGCTTGCTGAGTCGAATTCAAACGAGGATTCATAGACAGTGGACGAGCAGTTCAGGAAGTTGTTGCTTGGGTACTCCTCCTTTACACCAATAGCATATGCTTCATTATGTTGATCCTCGAACTGATTATTGTTGAATATGTCGTTCTGTTCTAGTTGCTGCTGTTCAGGATATTCGATGAAACTTCGGTACGGTTCCATCTGAAGGTGGTCTTCCATGTTTTGCTCGGTTAGACTAAACTCCTCGTTCACCGGTTCATTTTTCATTACGCTCAGTTTTCGACTCGGAGTCGCAGCTAACACTTGGTTGCCGTATACATCAGCTCCTAGGAAAGCAGCAAGAGAATGCTTTGTGAAACTCTGCTGGTTGTTCACTTCTGATGGACTTCTTTGTTTAATTGTGCTGATGGCATTGAAAACGACTTGTTCAGTGCTGTGGCTCATCACCATTGGATTTTGAGTGCTGCAGTGAGCGTTGGACGAAATGAACGTTGGCGGAGAATGTGCTAAAGAAACGTTCGATGGTACGAAAAAGTCCTGCACTGCAGTTGGTTGTGACTCATTAGAATCTGATGGCGGAACACTGCTGTTTTGAGGTATCGCGGATTTTGAAGATGATTTGCCATTTCGACGACGACGAGAGGATGGTTTCTGGAATTGTCCAAAGTCCTCCGGATTACCTTCGACTTCCTTCACACACAAGTGGCAATGTGAGAGGCGATATCTTCTGGTGACAGTGTCACGACGCATCGAAGGCGGACGCTTTCGACCATTCATTCGGAAGAATAGGTTACAGGCGCTGAAATATCACACTCTGGTTACGAAAGAGTTGGTAAGCCAAACAGAACCTTATCAAAACGTTCTACATAAAGAAAGCACTACAAAAAGTCTTTTTTTCACTTAACAAGTGCCATTTAATGCCGTCAATTCATGGCTGTCAATGTCATGCATTCTTTTCGCGACCGCTTTTTAACCGACAAGGAATTGGTAATGTAAAAACTTGAAAGTTTTTTCTGTCAAAACGATACTTTCGAAACCGAAACGATCCAGCAGTATTTTCGTTCGTAATGGTAAACTAAACTGAACAGCTGTCGCCAATTCTATACTCACTTGCACTCTCTTTTTCCATCTGCGCTACGTCTCCATGCGCTAGTGATCTTGGTTCCGCAGTTGGTGCATTCAACATTTTCGCTTTATGAAAGCCTAGAAGTGGAAGACATCCAATTGCTTCACTGACAGATTCAAAACGATGAAGCAGTGCTTGTTGCAAGTGTTCGCTATTCGAATAGTTCCTTTCAACTACTTGCAGACAGAGAACATCCATCAGCTGTTGCTTAATGATGGATAGGGAAGAATCGCGAATTTCCGTACAGTTGATTAATTAGCCTACAGTTCTTTTTCAAATATTAAGTTGGATCTTAGGACATTAAGTCTTCCTTATTACTCTTGAGTAGAATTTCCGTCAGTTTTCAACTATACAGACTACGGAATCTTCTCCTGCGAAGTCACTGGAGTTGAGGAAGGTGACGCTAAGATCAATTTCCAATGCCTCTCAATCAAATGACACCTACTTCAACTGAGAAAAATTTTTTGTGAATTATTACAGGCAGATGTTGCATAAAAGAGACAGTTTAAAAAGGGAGATAACTGGCAGGAACTTCGCTACCATATTCATTTATTCCATTGTTTACTACATGACCGTGGCCGAAAGGTGGTCCTGAATGTCGAGCAGAGGCGTACAGTGGGGGGTTACACCTAGGCCAGGAGTACCCTTGTTGAAAATGAGTTCGACATTTTTATTCAGATGCCCTAATGGTGAACCGTAAACCTATGCCATAGTAAAGTTTGTGTGCTACTCTTGATTACGTTGCCACCAAGAAGATATAAATAAAGAGCTGTATAGTAAAATGTGTAATGCTCTTCGTGATTTCTTGGTGACAGCTCAAAAAAACACGGTGGTAAACAAGATTACAAGGTGATATCACACTCGATACAGCGCATGTTGTCAACCAATAAGCCCGCGTAGGGAAATATACTATCTCTTCGCCTTATGCCACGCAACGCTAGCTCTTAAGTGACAGTACTCCAATGTTGAAAATTAAATCTGATTAGATATAAAGAGGGTATTCTCCAACTGGTAGAAACTATTGTCTCTCTTCAAATACTATCGTACGTTTCTTACGATAGTTATATATTGTTTTGCTCTGTTCTCTACGTCTTAAAAAATTTCATTTCTCTCTAGTGTTAGTGTTTCTCAGCGAGTAATATGGCGGAGAGATTGTGAAACCCAACCTCTGTGTAATTGCTGACAAAGACTGGAAATGTTTGCAACAATTAAACATATACAAGAAGCAACCAGTAAGAATAATCACTCACTGTTCGGCGCGATTTATCTCTTAGGACATAACGTGCATGGGCACAACGAGGATTTCGTGAGCTTTTAGAAAACTGCAAAGGTTTTTGAAGTAAATAATCGTGATCGCAAGGTCTGTGAAAGTTATGAAAATTTCATGACAAATCTCCAGCTATCAGTGATTACACTAAGTTAAGATGGAACAACCAATATGGTGAACCTCTCAAAGAGCTTCCAAATAATATTAAAGCGAAAGCATTGATGGTCTACGAACAGCGGTGTTCGTGCAGAATCACTCATCACTAGGAAGTCATCCCAGAGGGTGACGGCGTATTTGATTTTCAAACAAATCAGTGACCAATTAACAGTACACAACAGTGGAGCTTCCAACTGGATGCTGAGCAACTCCTTATCGCGAAGTCTACCGCCTGTTTTTAACTTAATTTTATATGACTGTGTAATGCTCTTTCGTGATTTTCCTGGTGACAGCTCAAAAAAACACAGTGGTAAACAAGATTACAAGGTGACATCACACTCGATACAGCGCATGTTGTCAACCTATAAGCCCGCGTAGGGATTTTCATAGTATCTCTTGTCCTTATGCCACGCAACCATAGCTTACAAGTGACGATACCCCAATGCGCAGAATTGCAACTGGGTGGGTATAAAAAGACATTCTTTGTCTGGTAGAAACTCTTGTCTATCTCTAAATATTATCGTACGTTTCTTACGATAGTTATGTATTGTTTTGTTCTGTTCTCTACGTCTTAAAAAATTTCACTTCTCTCTAGTGTTAGTGTTTCTCAGCGAGTAATATGGCGGAGAGATTGTGAAGCCCAGCCTTTGTGTAACTGCTGAAAGTGACTGGAAATGTTTACAACAAATTAACTTATAGAAGGAGTAAAATGTGAGAATAATCACTATCTGTTTGGGATGGTTTATCGTCCAGTACATAACGTACATGAGCGCAAGGAGGACGGCGGGCAATTTTAGAAAAGTCTAGAGGTTTTTGAAGTAAATACTCGTGATTGAAGAGTCCGTGAAAGTAATGAAGATTTCATGTCCAATCTATTATTAGTAATGTCTACACTAAGTTAAAGTCTGAGAAAGCCTACTAAATAGTGTTAAAGAAAGGGTGTTAATGGTATACGCCTATCATAGAGTGGAGACCAAACTAATTTCTCAAAATGGACAGAGATTCTGAGCAGCCTCGTACAGTTCACGAATATAATGAAAGATACTCCTTACATTGCAGCAGATACAAACATCCACTGAGACATGCACCACCAAT
Source organism: Angiostrongylus vasorum (assembly GCA_018806985.1). Classification (NCBI taxonomy): domain Eukaryota; kingdom Metazoa; phylum Nematoda; class Chromadorea; order Rhabditida; family Metastrongylidae; genus Angiostrongylus; species Angiostrongylus vasorum. The sequence continues at coordinate 555,071 of JADANN010000118.1, read as the reverse complement.
TTCCAAAGATGGAAGTTTGTGTTGTCCTTCTAGATCTTGTTCACTTCTATGGCAATAAGCAGATTCCTTCATGATTACTGAGTTGACTCCAGATTGTTATAAAACTTTCTGTTCGGCTAGCGACTCCATGCCATAGGCTTTTTCATAGCAGATGACCTGAATCTATGATCCACAGTCGTTAGTGGTCGCGTTGTGGGTCTTTGTAGTCGCACTGAGTAGAATCTTCCTGAGTCGAGAGCGACACTCGAAGTAGAGTCACTCGACGATGACTCTTTATACAGGCTGGACGATGATCTAGATCTTATTGTAATATTTCTTGGCGTAGAGATACCAAGTTTCTCAGCAGTGAGCGAAATGTAAACCAACGTTATGTTTGAGTCCTCCCAGTTATTCATGCAAGCATACTCGTCGCAAGGAACCGTGAAGGCAAAGAAAAGGAATAAGTGCCAAACCTGTGGATTCCGTTTCTAAGTGGAAAGAGCCAAATGGACAGCACTGGCATACGAGGTAACAAGTGGAATTTCTACTGGCTCCTGCCAATAAGCCCGATGGATAGCAGACCACAATTGATAAAGATGGTACAAATATTCTGTCTGTAGTGTTACAATAATGATGTAAGCCTAGTCCTATTTTCCCCCCTTTAGGAGCAGCACTTTGATCGTTGATCGAGCTCGGATGAACGCGTGGTATCGTTGACTCGAAAGGGTCAAGCTTTCATGTGTCGGAAAGTCACATCTTACTACACATCGCTGTATCCATAGAACAACAATAAAGCTTGGGAACTGAAAAGATACTTGGATAAAGCATTCCATGAAGAGCGACCACGTCAAGAGTTATTAATCAGGTTCACAATAACCTACAGCGAATTCTATTGTAATCACCTAATTATTGGTCAAAACACCCAAATATCGATAAAGACCATAGTAAATCTTAAAAAGATGAAGCACTACTAATACTATGCAGAAAAAAACAGGAGATGCCCAGAGACAGTCCGACTTAGCAAGGGGATCGGGAGAAACCAGCAGAAAACAGAAGGATAAACCGATTTTGGGGATACAAGAATGCGGGGATCCGAGTATTTAAAAAACTTTAATTGCACGAATTTTTTGTTCTAGTAATCTTGCCTGTTCTGACAACTAAGAAACAATGTGGAGATAACAGTGGTGTCAATGCTCCTACTCTTACTCATTTCCGAACTGCCTTTTGTTACTCACCCACACAAGTTCGAATTCTTTTGTAGTAAAAGAGGCAAGCTTCATGGCTACCAGAGTTCAGCTGAATTAGATTACGTCCACTCACCGTCAAGAGTGGTGTGCTAAGCAGAACAGGTGCTGGAGGTAGAGGAGTGGTAACTGCCGTTGTCGTAATTGGATAGTTTGGAGTGTAATGTAGATTAATTGCGGAAAAGCTGAAGAAGACGGTTGCTCAACTTCCAATTTGTCCCTCACAAATATCCAAAATCTCTTCCAAAGGTGTGATGTCCGATTCGACAACAAAGTCATAATTAGCAATTTTTTTCTTCACCCACAGAGCCACAATTACACGAATTAGTTCAGAAATTACTTGAAAATAAAACTAAAACCTTGCATTTACTGGCGTTTTAAGGGTAAACCTGCCGTTCAAAAGAACTTATCTCAAGGGGTTGCGGCTACATCAACGTTTTTGTTCTTCTAAGGAACTCACTTTGATGAATGTTCTTCCACTGATTCGTCAACGCTTTCACACTGTTCGTTGTTGGAAGGAACTGGAAAAAATAACTCAAAGATAAATCTAAACGTTCATCACCTGTGTCACTCTATTTTATCATACTTTTCCTTGTGAACCTCAATGTCAGCCACTATGAAAAGCGTTCTATTCTTGCTTAACATTGTACTAAAACCTTAGTCCCACGTTCTCGACGGATTTATTCAAAATGGGTCTCAGATAGAGTTAGTTGCAATTTTTCTGCAGTCAAAGTTTGTACAAACCCTGTTGCATCAAATGAATCGTTCAAAGAAAGCCACGGAAGTGCACCGTCGGTCTTATAAACTCATTTCATCTGTTCGTATTGTAAGAGGGAAGATGGGTGACAGGAACAAATTAACACTTGCTTCTTCATACGTGTCTCCAAGACAGCAGTAGCTAAATTCGAACGCTTTGAAGGTGGTGGAGCAAAGCAGCAGTAGAAGACCAATCCTTGAAAGAATTAGATCTTTCGAACCAGCGTCACCGTTTTCCTGCCGTAACGCTTCTCCGCAGATACCACTGTTACCCTAGACGACGTAAGCATTCATATACTCGTACATGAACACCATTCCTATATCCATACTGGCAATCCCCTCGCCCTGCATCGAACCTGCATGAACCTCCATTCTCCAATCTACCCCTCCATGATTATCTGTTCTGATAAAAATACTTCGATCAGTTACTCATGTCGTTTCATTGCCTCATTCTCATGCTTCCTTGTATATTACATGCACTACACAACTATTCCCTAAAGGAACATACCAATTCTCACTCACTCTATAGCATTTCCTACAACAGCGAAACTCAATAGGTCATTATAGCCGTCATCCAATTCCTTACGCAAGGATCCGTATGTGAATGAAAGGCCATCAAGTACGGATATTTGGCCTTAAGTTAGCACTCGAACTTCATGTTCCCTCCAAGTTATCGAATTTGTTCTTTTTTCAAAGTTTAACGCACTGACTTTTCCACAGCCTAATCCATTGATCCGATTGTGATATTCTACAAACCGATTTCCTAAGTAAACATATTAGCAAGAAGAGATCATGGTAGAGCAATTAAACATGTCTGAACAACGCAGTTGACCTTTAAGGTCTTCTCTGTTTCCTACCAAATTATTCCAATTTAGAAGCTCAGCTGATCGTGGTTAAATGACTCTCTTCTAAACATTTCTAGTACTGAACGGATGAATTTCTGCCCAACATGTAGAATCCATAGCCATAAGGAAAATCAATGGTCAGGCGGCATTGCAGATGAACCACTACAAGAACAGCGGGAAGCAGAGGATTCTGCAGTAACTGTAGGCGACGTCATTGCAGCGACACTGTGGGATAACTATTCGAAAACAATCGTTATCACAGCTACAAATATTTCACCTCTCTATTTTCGTTGGAGAGGAACTGAACCGTGTTTTCAACATGAGACTAACCAGATAGTCCAGCAGGTGATTCTGAGAAGTCGATCATGAGCCCTTAAATTACTGAACGCTCTACTGGTGACCACGGTAATGAGACAGAATGAGGTTAAACCGACCAGATCATCGAAATGAAGCGACGTGAAGAACACAGATAACTCGTCTACCAAATCCGTGAACCACCCCACAACATCGCTTTCAGCCGAAAAGTTAGGCGAATTTGATTACAGAACATGGAGAACGATACGATATATCCAAGTCTGTGATGGTTCCATTGATGTGAGAGTTTCATCCTCAACGGTACCGGTGAACATTTCGGTTTATCCATTAGCATGTTTTTCTAACACTTAAAAAAATTGGACTGCCTGATATGTATGGAGCTAGGTGATTCTCATTGTAGTCTTCGACATCTAGGGGCGATCCGTATTCATTGGGTTCACCTAAAATGAGATTTTTCAGTCGCAGCTTATAATGGATTTGAGTCAGGGATTTGACAAAAGTGGCATATTCCGGTCGGATAGAGGCAGTACTAGTTTAGACATCAATGGGTTTCGTCTATAGGACTAAAGTTTCATGAAATCCGCCGAATGAAGCCGTCGGGCAGCTTCATAACGCAGATCGACCTGTAAAGTTGACACTTAGACTCCGTTGTGGTTTCTGAGAATACCATAAGCAAGAATCGACGTTCTTTAGCAAGTCTCGATAACTGTTTCAGAGCTATCTCATCGTTATTAGTTGACATGTTGCAAAAAAAATGCAAGGGAAATAAAGGAAACAGCAAGAGAGTTAAGGCATTAGGTACCTGGTAATGATTGCTGCACGTCCATGACGAGACTGCCGGAATGGTTCGATGAAAGCTCGAAAATGAGACGTACGAAGAAACTAGACTTAACAGAATCAATGAAACTCATCACGAATGAACGTGGTAATGCTAGCGCCGCTTGTTGCAACAGGAAGACTCGCATCAACAGTCTCATCTCCAATTCTCAACTATGAAGATCTCAGGAAACTGCTTTCAGTGGTGACGAACGCTGAAAGAGCGCCCCTTCCGAATATCCACGCCATACTTCTTAACGAGAAGACTAGTTGGGAGAAGGAATAAGTCCAATTCGCACTAAGGCATCGATACTAACTTTAGGGCCAGAATCAGGTCCGAATACGTTGTGTTAATCGAAAATGAACGAGCATTTTGAACTGGGACGTTGTGTATTATTGTTGCTGCTACTTTTAGGAAGCTGAGAAGATATACCCAACATTCAGACTGTTATTAATGCATTCACGTCCATTCAGCACTCCTTTCAACAGCATCGCTCCTCAAAATGTCATTTTTTCTGAGCAGCTGAACCTGCCAACGGCAATACTTTGGCAATATCCTCCATGAAAATGCTTCGAAGATGTCCGCTGGCTCGGTTTTTTCTACGGATGAGATGTTCTGTTCTCGCTCACCTGCAACTCTTCTTTCAGCAGCTGCAAAATTACTTGGGATAACCTGAACACTCAACAACAGATCTCAATGACTACGTGTCACTAGTACGGTTAGATTTCCTTCTTCATAAACAGTGGTTGTATTTAAACGAACTCGTGTCAGCTCACCAAGAATACAAGTGATGTATTGATCTGACCCGTTCGCAATACAGAGTTAGTGTTTATGCTTGGCCAATTTCTCTTTGTGGCTTCAGGTCGCCCATCAATCCCAGCCGAATTTTGGGACCACAATCGACGGCCGCGTTTGGCAGCTCGTCTATGGGCACGTTCATCACTGGAAGACGTAGGCCGAAGCCGGAACAATGGCATCCAGTAACAACGGATATAGAATTCAAAAGACCGACTTTCTATGAACCTCGGCGTAGATAGTGGATATTTATTTATTTATTTATATGATCTTATAAACTGATCTTCTTCAGCTGATGCGAGATTGTTGTAGGTCTTCGTTGTCGCTGTCGTTGTTGTCGGTGTTGTTGGTCGATGGCTGATGTTTCGGCGATTTCGCCTTCCTCAGATGCGTGATGTTACGAGTGGGACACCAACAACAACGACAACGGCAACGAAGAGCTATGCTAACCTCGCACTAGCTAAAGAAGATCAGTTTATTAGATCATATAAATAACAGGATAGAGAATAAGTACAATTCTTTACTATGCAAGAAAGGAGGATTCAATAGGGCAACAAATGACGTTCAGAAGCGAGCTTGGGACGGGATGAGGCTCCATGACACTTTAAGTGCCAAATTTAGAGTGCGAAATATGCATACGATGACTGTTTTTGTCTTGACAAGATGGAGTGATCAATAAAACGGCATGATTCTTGATAAAACGATCACAGCAGAGAACTCCTGTACGAAATCGATGAAATCCTGTACAGACTGCAGCGCATCTGTTAAAATGTGAATAATAAGAAAGGTGTAGACATTTCATATGACACTGTCTGATCACGCGTTCCATAAAGGAAATTCCAGTTGTCCAGGAAGCGAAATGAGCACTGGTACCAGTATAAACTCATTTCCTACCCATAGTTCAGCAGAATATATACTGTGGAAGTGGTCGTCTATTAGAAAGTAACGTTAAGGAGTCAAATTTCTCTAATTGCCTTGTCTACATTATCCAAAACCATACAGACTACGCCTCCGTTGCTTCTTTAGACCACCAGGAAGGATTGCCGGGTGCAATCACGTCTAAATTTTTGAGCTCCTGGCGAAGACATGCGACAAGGCAACCAGTCTTCGTTCATTTTGAGGTTTTCATCATGATGCTGATTTACTTTGAAGATGAAGGCATACCATGAATTTTTTCGATTCCCTCTTCTCTCTGTAAACACATATGGTTTACAACCACAATGTTGCTGAGATATTTGCAAAACTCTGGACCGCAGGTGCCTATGGTGGGGAACGAACGCGCTATTGTCCCTTTCCGGGGAGTTACGCGTTCACCACCACACCATGCGGATCGTTCGTTTCGCCTCTTTCTCAGCTAGTTCTTTCGATCAGCGCCGTCAGCAATCACCCTTCAACGGGATTGATCTGGTGAGCCCACATCGGCATCCAACCCAGTTAGGCTGAGGCTGTAGTTGAAATCACAATGTTTTAGTTTTTTATTTTTCGCCTACTATAATTTTCACGGCGGGGTACTAATCGATGATCGATAGAACTAGCTGAGAGACAGGGCAAGCGAAGGACCCGCATAGTGTGGTGGTGAACGCGTTACTCCCCGGAAAGGACAACAGGGCATTCGTTCCCCACCATAGACACCTGCGGTCCAGAGTTTTGCAAATACCTCAGCAACATTGTGGTTGTATTTCGCTTAGTAACCTGATGTGAAAATTATAGTAGTGAGAAAATAAAAAAAGTAAAACACATGGCTTAGTTGATTAGTGGTCATAGTCGTCGTTAAATACATATCCTGCAGAACCTACCTTACGCACAAAAGCTCTTTAGAACATCTCTTAGAACTTAGAAGAACTCCGTCAATCAAATCGAGGATTCCTTCGTAGACACGTTGATCGTACGATATTAGCGCCAATGGGAACCCAGCAACTTCCTTGAATATTGGCACACAAGAACCGCTTCGTCAGCTAGTGACCAGGTGCTCTCGATATAACGGTCACTGAGAAGAGATGTGTTCTAGTTTCATGGAAAACACTTCGTACACAGACAAAGTAGCTGGGCGCTATAAAGTGTAATCCTTTGTAAATTATCAAAAATTGCGAACTCACAATGACTACTCTGTATCCAGATCATTTACTGTTAATGCTAATGTAGATCGCCACACATCGTCACTCCTTAGTCTGCCGATTTACACCTCACTCATTACAACCCTCACTCCGGTAGAGTGCATAACACTACAGTACCACTTTACTATAACAACATTCAACCATTTATTCAATGAACAAGCAAAAATCTGTTCAAAATATATTGCTTGTGGCCCTAAAGAGGGCCGTTGGGTTAAAAGTAGATTAGAATGGCATGCACTCGCCTAGGCTCGCTCTCCTCTAATGCGGCGGGCTAGCTGAATGTCCTTCGGCATGATAGTGACGCGTTTCGCATGGATCGCACACAAGTTCGTGTCCTCAAACAGTCCAACGAGATAAGCCTCTGAGGCTTCCTGAAGAGCCATCACAGCCGAAGACTGGAAACGCAAGTCGGTCTTGAAATCTTGCGCAATCTCTCTCACAAGGCGCTGGAATGGCAATTTGCGGATCAGCAGCTCCGTCGATTTCTGGTAGCGACGAATCTCCCGTAGAGCGACGGTTCCAGGACGATAGCGATGCGGCTTCTTCACACCACCGGTGGCCGGTGCCGACTTCCTTGCGGCCTTCGTGGCCAGCTGCTTGCGTGGCGCCTTCCCTCCGGTCGACTTGCGTGCGGTCTGCTTGGTACGAGCCATATCGGGTCGATAGTTCGCGAACGATGTAGTGGTCGACGCGGCCGCCTCTTTTATAGAGCAGTGCTGGGGGGCGGGGCCTATTTGCTACGCTCACATCGTCCGGAGTTAACGTAGTTGTGGCGCTGTAATGTGGATCACTGTCGCGCAGTTGGAAAAGTTAAGACGATTTCAAAACAGAACGAGAGAGAGAGAGAGGGAGGGAGGGCGAGATAGAGAGAGCAGTCGTAATCCACAGTACGTTCATAATACGGCACTACGTCAGTTGAATAGAAAACAATGAACTTGTTTCCATTTTTTAACCCCTTAAAAATACTGGTTAGCTAAAAACTAACATGGACCCCTCTCATGGGTAATAATAAAACCTCTTTGTTAAGATAAAGAAGCTCTGTGAAATGGTTGGGTTTATTCTTACAGCACTTTAATTATGATTGTGGAGAGTTCGAAAGATTCATTACAGTAGGTTTCCTAAGGACGCCAGTAGAGGTTTTTAATTGTCACAGGAATTGGTTGGAAACTCTCCGATGGTCCCCTGCTTGCAGAATAGGTTACTGTGATTTCAGACATTTTAGCGCAAACTTTGCAACTGGACGTGCTTTCTTCTAAAGCCATGTTGGCTCCAACTTAGTTGCCCGTAGTCGATATCGATTGACCATAGTGCGGAAAGGCGTTATTGATTGAATAAACACCACTTAAAGCGGTGGCTATTAGAAAAATACGTAGAAAAATCTTGGCAAAACTCCAACTTTTCTAGCTCTAGTATTTGACGGATATGAAGGAACTTGTGGTTCATTTATTATGCATTTAAAGTTTCATCACTTGCCGTTTGGTATTTGACCCTCAAGATAACTTCCTCTAGAATCTATTAGTTAGTTTTCAAACATATACCAAGCCAGCTATTGTAACTGTGTATCTTCCAATGTACATCCCTCTTCGTGTTGATCCCTAATCAGTGTAACTCCCACTGTACGACGGCGATCTGTGGTAGGGCCTTATGTCTATTTTTGTGCGCTGCATTCCCCCAGAAAACACATTGCAGCGACTTGAGTGCCCGGCTCCCATTGACTCATGTCACTTGGCGACCTGCCAAAAGCCGACGCCGCGGTTTGGCGACCGGCCAGACGCCGACGTGGCAGTTCCGCGGCAAAATTCAAACGTTCAGCGGCTCGTGTGACATGTGGGCGACCAGTACTCACGCATTGGCGCGACCTAACGCCACATCGAAAAGTGGGTCAAACAACAAGCCTAACTCTTTACGAGCACTCTAACGTGCCCATAACCTCGAAATAAGCGTTTTCCGAGCGATACTTTCGAGTAACGTCCAACGTCTGTATTAAGCCTAAGTCTAAGGCTAATAAAAAAGTTCTATTAAGATACAGAGTCTCTATGAAATGGTTGAGTTTATTCCGACAGCACTTTAGTTACGATTGTGGAGAGTTCGGAAGATCCATTATAGGAAGTTTCCTAAGGACGCCAGCAGAAGATTTTAATTGTCACAGGAATTGATTGGAAACTCTCCGATGGTCCCCTGCGTGCAGAATAGGTTACTGTGATTTCAGACATTTTAGCGCAAACTTTGCAACTGGACGTGCTTTCTTCTAAAGCCATGTTGGCTCCAACTTAGTTGGCCGTAGTCGTTATCGATTGACCATGGTGCGAAAGGCACTATTGATTGAATAAACCTGCTTGCCTGGCTGCTATTGAGAGTCACGTCACTTGGCGACCCGCCAAAAGCCGACGCCGCGGTATGGCGACCGGCCAGACGCCGACGCGGCAGTTCCGCGCCAAAATTCAAACGTTCAGCGGCTCGTGTGACATGCATGTGGGCGACCAGTACTCACGCAGTGGCGCGACCTAATGCCACATCGAAAACTGGGTCAAACAACAAGACTAACTCTTTACGAGCAGTGGAGCTGACCAACAACTTATTTGTATATTCAATGAGCTGATAGGAGTTTGTTGAAATATAAAGTTCTGCAGCAGCAAAGCAGACCTTTCAGCGGCTACTGCTTTTATCGGAGTTTAAAAAATAAGCGTATTAACAGGCTCACCAATCGGCCAAAGATTCTCATCGACTCTCTAAAAAGTCTAGTGTGCCGTGTTATCCGATAAGACTTGTTCAACAAAACCACGAATAACATTCACGGGAAATACAGTGCACTTTACAGACCGGTGTACTGAGTATATGGACCAGTGCCTGGGAGGCGTAGACCAAATTGCTGCTGGTCTGTGGTCTTTCATTAAAAGAAAGAGAACAACACGAAACACTTGCACTCCTCTAAGCGAATTATTCCCCAAAGTGCTCAATATCAGTGATTTCATGGACGTTGACCTCATTGTCTCCCTCCAAAGTTTCTCCATATACCCAAGCATTCAGCACCAGAAACACTGATGTCATAAAATTAGTCATTTGCAAGCCTATTTACTACATCCGTGAAGAAATTCTTTATTCGGGCATAAAAAAAAAGTGAAAAGTAGTCTAACTGTTCCAATTGTGGCCCCTAAAGAGGGCCGTTGGGTTAGATGCAGTTTCAAGATAGCCGCCACTGACGCTTTATCCACCGAAGCCGTACAGCGTGCGTCCTTGGCGCTTGAGGGCGTAGACGACGTCCATGGCGGTGACGGTCTTTCTCTTGGCGTGTTCGCAGTAGGTGACAGCGTCACGAATCACATTCTCCAAGAACACCTTCAGCACGCCACGCGTCTCCTCGTAGATCAGTCCAGAGATACGCTTCACACCACCACGACGAGCCAAGCGACGAATGGCCGGCTTGGTGATGCCCTGGATGTTGTCCCTGAGCACTTTGCGATGGCGCTTCGCACCTCCCTTTCCGAGCCCTTTGCCTCCTTTTTCCGCGACCAGACATGGCGACAGCACGACACTGAAGAATGACATGCGCACCACTGCCCGAGTGCCGCTTATATAGACGTCGGCGGGGACCGCACGCTGCAACGCCGGCGCGAAAAGGGGGCGGATCATCGCCAATATCACGTCGTCTGGACGGTCAGGAAGACATTGTCCTGTAGTTACGAAAGAATTCGCTAATATCTTTTTTTGACCCTTAAAAGAATATTTAAACAAATATTTGTTTTCGGTACCCTCCGAGTTAATAGCTTATGAAAGGGGCGTTTGGGAAGGTAGAGCGATGTAGTCTCGGAAACGTGAACAATTTGGTCATTTGCAGTCTTCTCGACTCCACTCCACAAAGATGTCACCATGTCATAAAGAAATGTCTCATCACAGCAGTAGTGATCATAAGAATTTTTAGCCCCTTCACTCGCATATGGACACTATGGTATCTACAGCGAACTGGACCAAACGACCATGTGGACACTATAGTATCCATCTCGGGATTAGTGTGTTCCAAAGATTTCTCACCCGTATGATGTATACTCATTTGATTCTCTACACTTAATAATTTGCAGAAAAGGACCTGCCGGAGGAGTTCATTCTGCCGCGACACATTCTAAAATATGAGAGCTCGAGAAATACACTGTACATAAGGAAATAAGCCACTTAGAGGACCCCGTACATGTTATTTTGTGTTACTGAGATGTTCGCTAATTTGCTGTAGTGCCCGCCCCGAAATGACTTGAGGAGTTTTTCCTTGTTTGTTTTGTCATCCCGTCACAACACAAGCGGTTAACACGCTGCAAAATGTTGGATTTGAGCAAATGTAGTGTTCCATCTTCACTGATATATTGCAACAATTCCGTATCGAACGGATTTGCCCTCAGATAAGACTACTAGAATCGACTCCTATGAATTGGTGTCCCTCGCGAAAGCCGTTGTAGAGTGAGGGAAGGGATCCGAAGCTCCGACCTCCGCCAATGATTAAATGTCGAAGATGCTGTTCTATACGCCAAACTGTCGAAAACAAAGTGGGTCTGACACGTAATACGTATGAACGACAACCAATGGACGGGAACGTGCATCATCAAGCAAAGCATCAATAAGATGAGCTTTTTGAGAGCACATGGAATGTGTAATTGTCGTACTAGTGAAGAAACTATGAAATAAACCCTAACTTGCTAATCGAGAAAACGAAGTGTTAGCAGCGGTTCCAAGATTGATAATTTCAACACAGCGTGCTACAATGGATATAGCATATATTTGCTTGTATACTTATACGTCCCGTCTTCGTTGACTGTGCGGCCCTCACTAAATTTTCCATTTTCTCGGAGTTTTCCTGGCTTGGCCACTGTTGTTCCCTGGAGCCCTGAGGTCAGCCTAACCAAAATCTATCCCAGGTCGTCACCACCACAGACCAAGACAGTTGTACTTCCAAATTTAGCAATGGGTTTTTAAATATATCCAAGTGGAGGTAGCGAGCGTAATAAGAAATCATCTCATATCTGTCTCTTTTTTCTGTATTGATTTTATTCACTGCAACTTCTGTTGCACAACGAAGATTTGTATCGATCCACTACGCCCACTTTTATTCGGTGCGTCCTGCCAAAGAAAGTGATGACCTGAGACCCCGTTTTCCAGTGACGGCTATGTCATCTGGCGAACTGCCAAGCGCCGACGCCGTTGTCCCGTTTTGAAATTCAAAAGTGGGAGGAAATTGGTTATGTGGTTTTCGTTGGATATGGGAATGCCTTTGTTTGATCTCCAGAAGGAGAATGGAAGAATTGCCATAAGTCGCTAGAAGCTTTTTGCAATATTGACACTGCATTGGTGGCTCAGTCGATCTCGCTCCAGGTTTCACCAAGCCTTCTAATCATTCGGGACCGTTAGACTGCTATTAGGCTTATCTGGGTGGACTAAAATATTAATGAAATACAGTGCTCGATGGAGTCAAGAGTATCACATTACTCAGCGGTTGATGAACGCCATACACGTTATCCCTTCTCTTTTTCGAAACATGAATACCGCTGAAAAGGACAAGATCTATTCAGTGCTTTCTGATGTTTCGGCAGTTCAGTCTTATTCTGATTTCTCATCATGTACGACTTTACATGGCTGGTCTCCATCAATTAACTGGAAAGATTACAAAGACCAAAAGCACTCGGAAAAAAGACGAAGTCGCCAAAAATTGAACCACTATTGATGGAGTCTTGCTATTGACGGCCTCCCCACTGCTGAAGAGAACACTGATTTATTGGACAATACCATGGTTGACAGAAAGTGTTTGGAACTGTGTCGACTTCAGCTCAGTTGCCAACAGTTGTCGTTGACATATTAGTGGTGCGAGACCTTCCACAGAATCACGCGCCCCTTGAAATTGTGAGAATACAGAAAAACGAAAACCAGAAAACCTGATCGAGAAAGGCGCACTTTATTTACTGAGGCAGTTTTAACACCTTAAAAATCTATCATCAGCTCGTCAAATGTATATAACCATGTGCATTATATCCGTATGACTTCTCGTCCATCTTTTTCTCTATTTTGGTTCATATTCACTAAACCTGTACTGAATGGTGAAGATCTCCACTCGCTCTTTGTGTCCACTATTATCCTCTGCATTCGAGCAGAAAATATCCTACTGATTGCGTTGTTTCCAAGCCTTGGGCAGGTCACTTGGCACACTGTCAATGGCCTGCTCAACAGTTTAGCGCCACAAATTGTCGGAAATGGAGCGCCTAATGTGTGATGTCGGTCAACCGTGACAATCTCAGGGGTGGAGAAATGGGTCTGAATTCGACCAGAAAGTGTATCATTTGCTGTGTAAAACGAGCTTAATTACATCTTCAACATGTTTGAATACGACTGTGTTGGTTGCCAATGCACTGAAGCTCGTTATTGATGGAATTGCGTACGCTTTTATGCTGTAAACAAGTTATCACTGGATCGCTAAGCCGATATGCGGTTAATCCCATGACAAGATTTGATACACACGATTGAACTATGTCGACACAAGAAAACGCTTTATTCATTGTTAACAGTCATGTCAAAGTCCACGTATTTGATTTCAATTGTGGCCCTAAAGAGGGCCGTTGGGTTAGTTGTGTGCACGGAAGTCAAGCAGTTCACTTGCTCGAAGTGTACTTGGTGACGGCCTTCGTGCCCTCGGAAACAGCGTGCTTGGCGAGCTCTCCTGGGAGGATCAGTCGGACAGCGGTCTGGATTTCGCGGGAGGAGATGGTCGATCGCTTGTTGTAGTGCGCAAGACGCGAAGCCTCAGCAGCAATACGTTCAAAGACGTCGTTCACAAACGAGTTCATGATCGACATCGCCTTTGACGAAACTCCCGTGTCGGGATGAACCTGCTTGAGTACGCGATAGATGTAGACGGAATAGCTCTCCTTCCGACGATGCTTCTTCTTTTTGTCTCCAGCACGACTGGCCTTCTGGCTTTTTAGCGGCCTTCTTCGCTCCCTTGGCCGACGGCTTTGGTGGCATGACGACTCGAGTGCTCACTGGGTGGTTTCAGTGTATGGGGAACCTCTCAAATGAGCTCCTTCTTATAGCGGCGTAATGTGCATGCCCCGCCCCCCGCCTGCGTGGTCCGCTCCGCCCGCGAGTGGGCGGTTCCAGTGCGCAACGTCCTCTTTAACAGAGTGAGGTGGACCCACACTGGCATCTGTGAGTGTTCGTCTCAAAGCGTTCTCATCATGTCTGGCCGTGGAAAGGGAGGTAAAGCGAAGACCGGAGGCAAATCGAAGTCCCGATCGGCGCGTGCCGGCTTGCAGTTCCCCGTCGGTCGCCTTCATCGTATGCTTCGCAAAGGCAACTATGCTGCTCGTATTGGAGGTGGTGCTCCAGTGTACCTGGCTGCCGTACTAGAGTACCTCGCTGCTGAAGTACTGGAATTGGCTGGAAATGCGGCCCGTGACAACAAGAAGACTCGCATCAACCCTCGCCATCTTCAGCTTGCTGTGCGTAACGATGAAGAACTCAACAAACTGCTGTCAGGTGTGACGATCGCTCAAGGAGGAGTTCTACCCAACATCCAAGCTGTTCTTCTGCCCAAGAAGACCGGAGGAGAGAAAGAATAAATCGTATTCTCCGTGAGGCATCAATCTAACCCAACGGCCCTCTTTAGGGCCACAATCGCTGTCGAGTACATAACTTGAGAGAAGGTCATAAAATAAATGTTGAATTCTGTGTCTTGTTGTTATTCGGATGGTACTGAAATAACTGTAATGTCGATGAAGTGTGTTATCGGTTTCAATCGCATGCTTGTCTTGAACAACGCGGATCTGCTGCATGGTTTCGTTTTTGTTCCGTTCCTATTTTGACCATATACGTTCCAAGTCGTGTAGTTTCGGACACTGTTGATCGCAGTCACTGTAGTAGTTCATAGTATGGTTAGGCACCTAGGTTAATTGTGACCCGTCTCAAGAACTGTTCGTGTTTGTGGTCTGATTTCGATGTTAGTAAGCTAGATCTCTTCTTAATAGGTCTCCTGAGAAACTCATCAATTTCGTCAGGTTCTAGTGTTAATTTGCGCAAAAGCATGAGAAAATGATGAGTCGATTGGCTGAGTGGTGCTGTTCTGGTAAGGAGCTCTTAAGAAAGTGATTCAAATCGTTGAACACCTGAGAAGATTTTCCTGAACGATCTAATGCATGTTTGGCAAGCCATTCTTGATCTTGAATTTCTGATCAAGATCTAAAATTTTACCGCCTAATCGTGGCTGGGAGGTGTTCCTGGGTGTCGGGCTGCAATGTACAGCGCGGAATTCATCCCTTTGACAAGGTCTAGCAGACCAAGAAGAAGTCCAGCGTTTTCATGAGGAGACCCACTCAAGAGTAAACGAATACCAGGATCGGTCACTGTCCTGGTATCAAAGTCGCGTTGTGGCAAATCTCTCTCTTATCCACAAGGGCGGCGAGGGTCTGTGGTGGTGACGACTTGGGGCCGACTTTCGCGTGGCCGACCTCGGGACTTCAGGGAACCACAATGGCTAAACTAGCAAAAAGCCGGTCTTTTCACTTTCCTCATAGTCCCCACATTCTTCTTCCAATTTCCATGAAAGAAAAACCTACAAATCAAAATCAACAACCTAATAAGAGATGGAAAAAAAATCAAATGGAACAGACGAGTGTATGTCAACTCCTGAATGTGCGTCAGTTGGATCCAACAGCCACCAGTACGACTACAGATATGTTACCAGATGCTTGACTACTATTTGCCTTGATGTGAAGTAAATGAAACAAATCAGCTGATTTGTTTCTAGCTTGATATATTCACCTGTGGGCCGTCCGCGCACCACTTCGATGCCAATAAATGCCAGCCGCTACGCCGATTTTCCAGTGCTCAGACGTATTTCTCCGTTGAATCAGAGGACTTCGGGGGGATTTTCACCATAACGCTTTCGGTTTTTGGTGTCAATGAACGAAAATTAAACACTGGATACCTTGGTCAGTGCAGTTTCTCGGGCCCGGACATAGTGTGCGACCTTGTTTCTCTACAGTTTTTTAACGCTTTTTTCGCTGGTTAAAAAATTAGAGCGCTTAAGAACTTAACACACCTATATGAAATGATTGGTTTATTGTAGGATTTTCTTTTTTGTTTGCGGCTCCAGTTTTTAGTTGCCATACATTTACTAGCCGTTGGTGCCTCCATAGTTAGACTTCATTCTAACCATTTAACACTGTGTATGTAGCGGCTATCACTTTTCGCTCCTTTCTATACACATCGTCCTAAATATTCTATTGATGGCTGCATGTGAGAAGCGACTACATGTCCATGTTTCAGTTGCTGAAATAAATGGTTTTATAGTCTTCTCATTGTAGTGGATTTCCATCTACTCCTCTCTCTTTTGGTCTAGTGAGTAAGTCGATGCAAGCGGTGGTTAATGCGTTAAATCTCTCCAACGGTTTTCGCGAAGGACACCAATTCATAGGAGCCGATTAGTGTCC
The DNA here is from genome assembly GCA_018806985.1 of Angiostrongylus vasorum. Taxonomy (NCBI): domain Eukaryota; kingdom Metazoa; phylum Nematoda; class Chromadorea; order Rhabditida; family Metastrongylidae; genus Angiostrongylus; species Angiostrongylus vasorum. Next base: position 538,745 of record JADANN010000118.1, on the reverse strand, counting down.
CTCACGATCACACGGGAACGTCTAGTAGTGTTATCTGAGGGCAAATCACGTTCGATACGGAATTGTTACAATATATCAGTGAAGATGGAACACTACATTTGCTCAAAGCCAACATTTTGCAGCGTGTTAACCGCTTGTGTTGTGACGGGATGACAAAACAAACAAGGAAAACTCCTCAAGTCATTTCGGGGCGGGCACTACAGCAAATTAGCGAACATCTCAGTAACACAAAATAACATGTACGGGGTCCCTCTAAGTGGCTTATTTCCTTATGTACAGTGTATTTCTCGAGCTCTCATATTTTAGAATGTGTCGCGGCAGAATGAACTCCTCCGGCAGGGAGTTTTTGTGAATTATTAAGTGTAGAGAATCAAATGAGTATACATCATACGGTGAGAAATCTTTGGAACACACTAATCCCGAGATGGATACTATAGTGTCCACATGGTCGTTTGGTCCAGTTCGCTGTAGATACCATAGTGTCCATATGCGAGTGAAGGGGCTAAAAATTCTTATGATCACTACTGCTGTGATGAGACATTTCTTTATGACATGGTGACATCTTTGTGGAGTGGAGTCGAGAAGACTGCAAATGACCAAATTGTTCACGTTTCCGAGACTACATCGCTCTACCTTCCCAAACGCCCCTTTCATAAGCTATTAACTCGGAGGGTACCGAAAACAAATATTTGTTTAAATATTCTTTTAAGGGTCAAAAAAAGATATTAGCGAATTCTTTCGTAACTACAGGACAATGTCTTCCTGACCGTCCAGACGACGTGATATTGGCGATGATCCGCCCCCCTTTTCGCGCCGGCGTTGCAGCGTGCGGTCCCCGCCGACGTCTATATAAGCGGCACTCGGGCAGTGGTGCGCATGTCATTCTTCAGTGTCGTGCTGTCGCCATGTCTGGTCGCGGAAAAGGAGGCAAAGGGCTCGGAAAGGGAGGTGCGAAGCGCCATCGCAAAGTGCTCAGGGACAACATCCAGGGCATCACCAAGCCGGCCATTCGTCGCTTGGCTCGTCGTGGTGGTGTGAAGCGTATCTCTGGACTGATCTACGAGGAGACGCGTGGCGTGCTGAAGGTGTTCTTGGAGAATGTGATTCGTGACGCTGTCACCTACTGCGAACACGCCAAGAGAAAGACCGTCACCGCCATGGACGTCGTCTACGCCCTCAAGCGCCAAGGACGCACGCTGTACGGCTTCGGTGGATAAAGCGTCAGTGGCGGCTATCTTGAAACTGCATCTAACCCAACGGCCCTCTTTAGGGCCACAATTGGAACAGTTAGACTACTTTTCACTTTTTTTTATGCCCGAATAAAGAATTTCTTCACGGATGTAGTAAATAAGCTTGCAAATGACTAATTTTATGACATCAGTGTTTCTGGTGCTGAATGCTTGGTATATGGAGAAACTTTGGAGGGAGACAATGAGGTCAACGTCCATGAAATCACTGATATTGAGCACTTTGGGGAATAATTCGCTTGGAGGAGTGCAAGTGTTTCGTGTTGTTCTCTTTCTTTTAATGAAAGACCACAGACCAGCAGCAATTTGGTCTACGCCTCCCAGGCACTGGTCCATATACTCAGTACACCGGTCTGTAAAGTGCACTGTATTTCCCGTGAATGTTATTCGTGGTTTTGTTGAACAAGTCTTATCGGATAACACGGCACACTAGACTTTTTAGAGAGTCGATGAGAATCTTTGGCCGATTGGTGAGCCTGTTAATACGCTTATTTTTAAACTCCGATAAAAAGCAGTAGCCGCTGAAAGGTCTGCTTTGCTGCTGCAGAACTTTATATTTCAACAAACTCCTATCAGCTCATTGAATATACAAATAAGTTGTTGGTCAGCTCCACTGCTCGTAAAGAGTTAGTCTTGTTGTTTGACCCAGTTTTCGATGTGGCATTAGGTCGCGCCACTGCGTGAGTACTGGTCGCCCACATGCATGTCACACGAGCCGCTGAACGTTTGAATTTTGGCGCGGAACTGCCGCGTCGGCGTCTGGCCGGTCGCCATACCGCGGCGTCGGCTTTTGGCGGGTCGCCAAGTGACGTGACTCTCAATAGCAGCCAGGCAAGCAGGTTTATTCAATCAATAGTGCCTTTCGCACCATGGTCAATCGATAACGACTACGGCCAACTAAGTTGGAGCCAACATGGCTTTAGAAGAAAGCACGTCCAGTTGCAAAGTTTGCGCTAAAATGTCTGAAATCACAGTAACCTATTCTGCAGGCAGGGTGACCATCGGAGAGTTTCCAACCAATTCCTGTGACAATTAAAAACTTCTACTGGCGTCCTTAGGAAACCTCCTGTAATGGATCTTTCGAACTCTCCACAATCATAATTAAAGTGCTGTAAGAATAAACCCAGCCATTTCACAGAGCTTCTTTATCTTAACAAAGAGGTTTTATTATTACCCATGAGAGGGGGTCCATGTTAATTTTTAGCTAACCAATATTTTTAGGGGTTAAAAATGGAAACAAGTTCATTGTTTTCTATTCAACTGACGTAGTGCCGTATTATGAACGTACTGTGGATTACGATTGCTCTCTCTATGTCACCCTCCCTCTCTCTCTCTCTGTCTCTCTCTCTTTCTCTCTCTCTCTCTCTCTCGCTCTGTTTTGAAATGGTCTTAACTTTTCCAACTGCGCGACAGTGATCCACATTACAGCGCCACAACTACGTTAACTCCGGACGATGTGAGCGGAGCAAATAGGCCCCGCCCCCCAGCATTGCGCTATAAAAGAGGCGGCCGCATCGAGCACTGCATCGTTCGCGAACTATCGACCCTATATGGCTCGTACCAAGCAGACCGCGCGCAAGTCGACCGGAGGGAAGGCGCCACGCAAGCAGCTGGCCACGAAGGCCGCAAGAAAGTCGGCACCGGCCACCGGTGGTGTGAAGAAGCCTCATCGCTATCGTCCTGGAACCGTCGCTCTACGAGAGATTCGTCGCTACCAGAAATCGACGGAGCTTCTGATCCGCAAATTGCCATTCCAGCGCCTTGTGAGAGAGATTGCGCAAGATTTCAAGACCGACTTGCGTTTCCAGTCTTCGGCTGTGATGGCTCTTCAGGAAGCCTCAGAGGCTTATCTCGTTGGACTGTTTGAGGACACGAACTTGTGTGCGATCCATGCGAAACGCGTCACTATCATGCCGAAGGACATTCAGCTAGCCCGCCGCATTAGAGGAGAGCGAGCCTAGGCGTCTGCATGCCATTCTAATTTACTTTTAACCCAACGGCCCTCTTTAGGGCCACAACTGATAGGTTTTGAACACATTTTTGCTTGTTCATTGAATAAATGGTTGGATGTTGTTGTAGTAAAGTGGTATTGTAGTGTTATTCACTCTACTGTAGTGAGGGTTGTAATGAGTGTGGTGTAAATCGATGACCTAAGGAGTGACGATGTGTGGCGACCTGCATTAACATGAATAATAAATGGCCTGGGTGCCAGGTGGTCATCAAGGGTTCATAATTTATGAAAATGTGAAGTCGCAGTCCGTTAAAGTTGGTTAGTTCAGAATTAATTAGAGACTTTATTCTCAAATGACTGCATTATGTTGCTCCCAGCCATTTCATCCGTGGCAAGTGCTTTCCATTGAGTAGTACAACCAGCTGTGTTCGGCACTCTTAGTGACGCTTATATGGAAGGCAGCTAGTCGCTGATTAACAAAGCGATCCCAGGATCGGCTTTCTATTAACCACGGCGTTGTATTATGAATGCGTAGTGTTCTTGTTCAGCAATTGCGCTGTTGTTATTACAGCATACATTTACTTCCATACAAAAAACACACAGTACAACACTTGCCGACGTTTCGGCAGTGACGCCTTCTTCAGAGCCTGGAAGGGTACAGTGATATGTATTGTATGTGTTATTGAAAGGTTTGGCCTGGTAAATTGCATATCATATATCGTTACGCGCTCCGAAGAAGACGATACTGCGGAAAAGTCAGCTACTGTTGTATTGTGTTTTTGTATGGAAGTAAATGCGTGCTGTATAACAACTTCCCATTGCTGAACAAGAAAAATGACGCATTTATGAACAAAGTGATCGTTGCGCGCTACAATTAAGGAAGGTTCTGGGTCCTCATTAGTGGGAATACCGTAGGATCGACGCGTCTATGAAGGGGCTATCCATTTTATGGGACGAATTCTTCGATAAGGAGTTTTTTGTGCTTAAGAATTTTCGGAGACATATGTATTCAACGACGATTAGGACCATTAAGCCATGTGTGTTTAGAGGAAGAAGGGGGGAAAGCAAGAAATTCAGGGTGTGAGTTTACTTTCGAAATAAATCAGCATCATCTTAACCTTTTTTATTGACTGCCTACTCTTTTTTAATGGCAGACTATGCTGCGAAATATAGCTTCTATGATGCTGAGATCACTGCAGAACTCCGGTCGTAGGTGATTGCTGATGGCGCTAATCGATAGAACTAGCTGAGAGACAGGCGAAGCGAAGGGACCCGCATAGGGAGGTTGTGAACGCGTTACTCCCCGGAAAGGACAACAGCGCGTTCGTTCCCCCACCATAGACACCTGCGGTCCGAGTTTTACAAATAACTCAGCATCATAGAAGTTATGAATCAGCATCGGTTTGGAAGCCTCAAAATGAACGAAAACTGGTTGCTTTGTCGCATACGTTCATCAGGAACTCAAAAATTTAAAACTGGATGCAGCAGCTAATCTCGTTTTGTGGTCTGACTAGACAACAGGAGCACAGTCTGCATGATTTTGGATAATGTTGACAAGGCATTTTGAGAAATTCTACTCCTTAACGTTACATTCGAATAGGCGACAATTTCCACAGTATATATTCTGCTGAATTATGGGTATGAAATGATGTTGTATTAGTACCAGAGCTTATTTCGCTTCGTGGACACTTGGAGTGCTTTTTCCTGGAATATTTGATGGATTTTCTGTTGGTCATATCTTAATAGCTACGTTGTTGTCTTTATAGGAATTCATCGATTTCGCACAGTAGTTCTGTACTGTGATCGCTTTGATAAGATTCATGCCGTTTCATCGAATCATTCCATCTGGTGAAAAAACAAACAGTGTCAGGCGTATGGTCCAATTTTGGTACCATAAAATGTCATGGGACCTCATCCCATTCCAACCACGCTTCTGAATGTCATCTGTAAAAACTGCAACTGGTTAGGCAAAAGACTGAACAAGCAAAAACACTAGCTCTCTATAATGATGCTGAGATGTTTTTGGAAAACTCGGAACCGATGTTGTTTGCGGTGAGGACCGAACACGCTACTACTTTTTCAGGCGGCTCACGCGTTCGCTCCACATCATGTGTCTTTCGTTTGTCCTTTCTCTGAGCCGTGTTATTGACCTATAGGTGCTATCAGCAATCAGTCGTCTAGCTTTCTATTGAGAGCAGACTGCATCGACAAGTTACTTGTGTTCTTGAAGAGCTGACATGAGTTGATTTAAATACAAGGACTATTTCTGAGGAAGAAAATCTAACCTTTCTCTTCGTGGCGCGTAGTCGTTGAGATCTGTTGTTGCGCGTTTAGGATAACCCTAGTAAATTAGTTACCTGCTGCATGAAGAGCTTCAGGTCAGGGAGAATGGGGCGTCTCATCCGTGTAAAAAACCAAGCTAGCTAATCTATCGATCTCATCTCCTAGCCGTCTTAAAAATATTTTCTGAGACGATGTTGCCAAAGTATTGCCGCACGTTCAGGTGCTCACAAAAAATGATATTTTGAGGAGCGACGCTGTTGAAAGGAGTTCTGAATGGATGTGAATGCATTAATAACAGTCTAAACGTTGGGTATATCTTCTCAGCTTCCTAAAAGTAGCAGCAACAACAATACACAACGTCACAATTCAGAATGTTCATTCGTTTTCGATTAACAGAATGTATTCAGACCTGATGGTGACCCTAAGGTAAGTATTGATGCCTTGGTGCGAATTGGACTTATTCCTTTTCTCCACTAGTCTTTTTTCTACAGAAGAACAGCTTCGATGTTGAAAAATTCCTTTTCTCCACCAGTCTTCCTCTTCAGAAGAACGGCCTGGATGTTCGGAGGAAGTGTTCCCTCACCGATCGTCACCACTGACAGCATTTTTTCTGAGATCTTCATCGTTGAGAATTCGAGATGAGAACTGTTGATGTGAGCCTTCTTGTTGTGACAAGCAGCATTGCCATCGCCACGTTCATTCATGATGAGTTCCATTGATTCCGTTAAGTCTGGTTTAATCATACGTCTCATTTTCGAGCTTCCATCGAGCCTTTCCGGCAGTCTCGTTATGGGCATGCGGTAATCACTCCCAGGTATCTAATACCTTAATTCTTTTGCTGCTTCCTCTATTCTCCAGGCATTTTTTTTGCAACATTTTTTAATCCTAACATCGAAACAGTTGTCCAAATAGTGATGAATACTCGCTGCGACGAAAGCAGACTCTTGCTAATGGTATTTTCAAAATCCATAACGAAGTTTTAGTGTGAACTATACATCTCGAACTGCGTTATGAAGCTGCCCGACAGCCTCGGTGCTTTCAAGAAAATATAGCACTGTACTAGTTCCCAGGATCGACTTTCTATTAACCTCGGCATTGGAATATGAATGCGTCGTTTTTTTTGAATCAGCTGTTCTAATCTTCCTCATGGGAAGGCACGTAAAAAAGTGGTGAGTTTTTTTCGAGAAGCTGTTGACCATGTAATTACCATAGAGTTTTTCATCTTTTTGTAAGTGTCATTGAAGCGTTTGGCCTAGTAAATTGTATGTCAGTATACCCTTCCAGGCTCTGAAGAAGGCGATACTGCCGAAACGTCAGCTACTGTTGTATTGTATTGTGTTTTTTCTATGGAAGTAAATGTATGCTGTTTAACAACCTCGCGATTGCTGAACAAGAAAACGACGCATAGCACTGTACTCTCCATGAGATCATACTATGCCATCTTTATCAAATCTTGACAGGCACCCATTACAAGCTACGATTGAAAAGCGAATACGGATCGCCCCCTTGATGTCGATGACATCACCCAGCCCCGTATATATCAGGTAGCCCAGTTTTTCAAGTGTTGGAAAAAATGCTCGTAGATAAACCAATACATTCACTAGTCCCGTTGAGGATGAAACTCTCACATCAATTGAGCCACCACCGACTTGGATGTATCGTATCGTTATCCATGTTCTGTAATCAAATTCGCCTAACTTTTCGGCTGAAAGCGATGTTGTGGGGTGGTTCACGGATTTGGTAGACGAGTTATCTGTGTTCTTCACGTCGCTTCATTTCGATGATCTGGCCGGTTTAACCTCATTCTGTCTCATTATCATGGTCACCAGTAGAGCGTTCAGTAATTTAAGGGCTCATGATCGACTTCTCAGAATCACCTGCTGGACTATTTGGTTAGTCTCATATTGAAAACATGGTTCAGTTCCTCTTCAACAAAAACAGAGAAGTGAAATTTTTTGTAGCTGTGATAAAGATAGTTTTCAAGCAGGTGTTCCATAGTGTCGCTGGAATGACGCCGCCTACAGTTACTGCAGCATCCTCTGCTTCCGGCTGTTGTTGTAGCGGTTCATCTGCAACGCCGCCTGACCGGTGTTTTCCTTATGGACTACGGATTCTCCGTGTTAAATAAAAATTCATCCATTCAGTACTGGAAATGTTTAAAAGAGAGACATTTAACCACGACCAGCTCAGCTACTAAAACAGGAATGTTTTGGTGGGAAACAGTGGTGACATTAAAGGATAGCTGCATTGTTCAGACACGTTCATGTGCACTACCATGTTCTCTTCGCGTCAATAAGTTCACTTAGTGGATAAGAAGTGGGCTCGTAGAGCACCACATTTGGATCAGTGAATTAGGATATGGAAAAAGCCAGTGCGTTACCCATAGAAAAAAAGCATAAATTTGATAATTTTGAAGGGATATGAAGCCCGATCATTAGTGTAAAGCCAAATATACTGGTCTTTCACATAGCGGATCGCTGCATGAGGAACTAGACGATGACTAAAATGAGCTATTGAGTTCTGCCGTTACACGAAATGTTCAAAGGTGTCCGTACAGTTACGACAGCGAGTCGGTGGCGCTGACTCGAAAGGATTCGGTCAAAGACGGTCATTCTACTGCTGCTTTGCACTACTACCTTCAAAACGTTCGAATTAACTATCTGGAAGACACATACGTAGGAGCAAGCACTAATTTTTTTTCTCACCCATCCACGCTCTCATAATGCGACCTGATCAAATGAGGTTATGAGACTTACGCTAGATTTCCGTTGCTTCTTCGAACAGGCCATTTCAAATAACAGGGTTTGCCCAAACCCCGGCATGAAATTGATTGCGGCTAACCCTAACTGAAAGTTATCTTGAACAAACTCGTCCGTTGAATAATTATTTCAGTTCTTTCGAACAAAGAACTATGTCAAAGCGTTACGGAATCAACGCAGCATTCATCATAGTGAGTTGCTATCAGGAAAAAGCTTTGATGTAGCCTTGTCTTCTGATCAGAATTTCTCCTGAAGCGCAGATTTACCAATGAAACGCAAATTAGAGCGATTATGACTTTGCCACTGAATTAAATTTCGCGCCTTTAGAAGAGAAAATGTATTTGTGATTGATAGATTTGCAGCACTGGGAGTTGAGCATTCGTGTTTTGCAGCTTTTCTCCAGTTAACGTACACTATGCTCCAAATCATCCGATTACGATGACGATAGTCACCGCACCTCTAGCTCCATCACCTGTTCTGCCCAACGCACCACGCTCGAAGATGAGTGGACTTAATTTAGTGTAGCCAACTCTGGTAGCCATGAAGCTCGCTTCCTTTGCTAGCAAAGAAGTCGAACCTGTCTGGGCGAGTAACAAAATGCGGTTTGGAAGTGAGTGTGAGTAAGAGCATTGCCATCACTCTTATCTCCGCATTGTTTTCCATTTTCAGAAATGACAAGGTTATCAGCATCGAATTCCTCGTATTCTGCATCCAACAAAAATCAGTATATCCTTCCATTTTTCTAGCGATCACTACCGATCTTACCAAATCTCCTTGATGATGTTTGTCAACGGATAGATTGTAGTGTCTACGCATCTCCTATTTTTTTCTGCACAGTATTACCAGTATTACATATTTATTATTAGCAGTATTCACTCTTTTTAAGCATTGGATATGGTGGATTCTCCTCCGATTTGCCATTGTCTTTATGGATGTTTGGGTGTTTCGGCCGATTATTAGGTGATTAATAGTGCTTTGTTGGTCATTGGGATCTGATTCACAGTTTTTGTTATGGTCGTTATTCGTCGGATGCTTTAGCCAAGTGTTCTGTTTGTTCCAAAGTATTACTATTTTTTCTATGGGTATAGCGATGTGTAGTTAGATGTAACTTCTTCATACCAGACGGCTTGACCGCTTACGAGTCATCTAAACCATGTTTTAATCCGATGTCGAACACCTAGCTAAAAATTGATTCATAAAAGAGAAAAATGGACGTAGAGAACAGCTAACATCAAAACTGTACGCTTCAAAGAAGTATCTGTACCATCTTCAGCACTTGCAGCGTACTGCCCATTGGGATTGTTGGCCGGGCCTAGTAGAAACACCATTTGTTTCAATGATGCTAAGATATTTGCAAAACCCCGGACCGCAAGTGTCTGCGGTGGTGAACCATTCGTTTCGCCGTACTCCAGTACTATCCATTCGACTCTTTTCACTTAAGAACGATATCAATCCTCTTGGCACTAGTTCCTGGCGAGCATGTAGGTATGCATACTGGGCGAGCTCGTACGTAATGTTAATTTAGTTTTTGCGTGAAGAAGTCGAATCGAATGCAAGAAGCCCTGGTCCTGCGATCCATACAGCAGATGTGAAAGTCTGGTCATATAAAATTAAGTAATTAAGTAAAAAACAGGCGGTAGACATCGCGATAAAGAGTTGCTCAGCATCCAGTTGGAAGCTCCACTGTTGTGTACTGTAAACTGGTCACCGATTTCTCTGAAAATCATATACGCCGTCACCCCTCTGTGATGACTTCCTAGTGATGAGTGATTCTGCACGAACATCGCTGTTCGTAGACCATCAATGCTTTTGCTTTAATATTATTTGGAAGCTCTTTGAGAGGTTCACCATATGTGGTTGTTCCATCTTAACTTAGTGTAATCACTGATAGCTGGAGATTTGTCATGAAATTTTCATAACTTTCACAGACCTTGCGATCACGATTATTTACTTCAAAAACCTTTGCAGTTTTCTAAAAGCTCACGAAATCCTCGTTGTGCCCATGCACGTTATGTCCTAAGAGATAAATCGCGCCGAACAGTGAGTGATTATTCTTACTGGTTGCTTCTTGTATATGTTTAATTGTTGCAAACATTTCCAGTCTTTGTCAGCAATTACACAGAGGTTGGGTTTCACAATCTCTCCGCCATATTACTCGCTGAGAAACACTAACACTAGAGAGAAATGAAATTTTTAAGACGTAGAGAACAGAGCAAAACAATATATAACTATCGTAAGAAATGTACGATAGTATTTAGAGATAGACAAAGTTTCTACCAGTTGGAGAATACCCTCTTTATATCTAATCAGTTGTAATTTTCAGCATTGGGGTACTATCACTTATGAGCTAGCGTTGCGTGGCATAAGGCCGAGATATACTATACTTCCCTACGTGGGCTTATTGGTTGACAACATGCGTTGTATCGAGTGTGATATCACCTTGTAATCTAGTGAACCACTGAATTTTTCGAGCAGACACTAAGCAGAGCATTACAGATTTTTGCTGCACGACTCTTTATTTATACCTCTTTGGTGACAACGTAGTAAAGAGTAACTCATCAAATTTTACCGTGGCATAGGTATACTCTTAGCGCATTTGAATGAAAACGTCTAACTCTTCCACTGAGGCAGTTTTGACCGAGATGAAACCCCAACTGTACGCCTTATTTCGGCACTCAGGAACACCTTTCAGCCACAGTTAGGCAGTTAACAGTGGAATAAATGAATGTGGTACCGAGGTTCCTATAGATTATTTTGCTATTTGAACTGCCATTTTTATCTAACTTCTGTTTCCGCAACTCATAAAAAATTTCTGGGTTATAATAGGTATAGCTTCAATGCGTCGTGACACGGTGGCCCGACGATATCACTTCTCACGTTGCGACTTGTGTGTGAGGGAAGCCGAAAGAAATCCGGAGAACTTTGGATAGTTCCAGAAACCAGTCCCTCGTCGTCGTCGAAATGGCAAATCAGCTTCAAAAACGGCGATCCCTCAGAACAGCAGTGTTCAGCCATCTGATTTTAATCAGTCACAATCATCTGCAATGGAGAACTTTTTCGTACGACCGAACGCTTCTTTTGCACAGTCTTTGTCAAGGTTCATTTCGTCCAACGTTCACTACAACACTCAAAATAGGGTGATGATGAGCTACAGCACTGAACCAATCATGTTCAGTTCCATCAATACAGAACAGCAAAGGAGACCATCAGAAATGAATGATCAACACAGTTTCACAGGGCTTTCACCCAATGCTTTCCTAGGAGCTGTTGTATACGGCAGCCAAGTGTTATCATCCGATCAGAACACGGAAGAAAAATCAGAAGCAACCGTACCGAAGTTTTGTCGAACATCCTCAACAGCAGCAACTAGAAGAGAGTGATATATTCAACAATCAGTCAGAGGATCGATACAGCGAAGCATATGGTATTACAAAGGAAGAATGTCCTAACAGCAGCTTCCTAAACTGCTCGTCCGTTGCCCATGAATCCTCATTTGAATACGAGTCAGCAGGTGCAACTGGTTCCGAAAATGCCCTGAACGAAAGGTCCGATCTATTTCAGGCTGACGGTGATGATGATCACGATGAGAGTGTGCCTGTTTTTCAAGCGCTTTAACAGTTCTTCAGAGTCTTCACCTGCTTTATTATGCGTTTCTTCTTCCAGTGCTCCCTTCTATGTCGTTACTTAAATGCTCACATCTATTTCGTAAAAAGAATTAGTTTTAAATAAATTATTTTCGTCAATTGCTGTGATTTTTTGAAAGTGTTGGATGTGACAAAGCTTTGTTTTTAACTTTTTAACGAGTTATCAAACCGTCAGCTCAAAATAAGAGAGTGGGTGATTGAATGGTTAGGTTCCAATCATCGTGAATGGTTACTCGTTTCAACTTCTCGAGCGATAGCCCTCGTAGTTATTCCAAATACACGTACACATCTACATATATATATATGTGTATATATATATATATATATATATATATATATATATATATACTTATTTGGATACTTGGATGGCCGGTCCCCACTGGTTATGCGGGCCCCAGCATAATCTCCACTTTTTTCGGTGAATTGCTGGTTTAGCCATCGTGGTTCCGTGGAGTCCCGAGGTCAGCCTAGCCAAAGTCTGCCCCCAGGTCGTCCCCACGATCACGCAGTTGCCGACCTTGTGGATTAGAGGGAGATTTGCCACCATGCGACTTTGATACCAAAACGATGGTGGATCCTGGCATTGGTTTACTCTTAGCTAGGCTTGCTGATGGGAACGTCGGACTCCTCAGCTTGGGAGACCTTGCCGGATGTGGGTGGGGGAGAGTACACTTGCTGTACATCTGTACATCGCAACCCGACAACTAGGAACACTTCCCAGCCACGATGAGGCCGTAAACCGTTCTGGGAGGATATATATATATATATATATATATATATATATACATTTACAAGCACTCATACATACAAACATGGCGTAATCATTAGCGAATACACTTTCCTAACAGTCTTTGTAAGCCGAACAGCTCAGTTTACGCAGTCGTTCTGTATTGATCATTTGTACGGGATTGCGTCGTTTTCACTGAAGGTCTGCAACAGGAGAATCTTTCTAGTTCTTCAAGAAAGCCCAGAAAGTATGGTGTCTGTATCTGAGTGTAGTGTTTAATGAACCCCTTAACTTTTACTAGGCAGTACTGTAACAAGAAGAAGTTCTTTATTGTCTTAGCATACACTAGCAGAATCTTCTAGCATTGTCGACTGGGAGATCCGTATACTAACAATAAATTACTAATTCTACAAGACTCTACTATTCACAAATGTTCTAGGAAATCATGTCCTAACAGTGACTCAACACCATTGCAGCGAGAGACTGCAAAAGCATAAGAAATGTGTACCAACCGATATACAAAAGTGCGGAATGTACAAGTGAATGGAATTATTGATTGGTGTTCACAGGGTTGTCCTTGGAAATTGGAAGAAAATGAATCAAGCAAAAATCTAGAAGTGGACGTAATCGTTCCTCTACTATGTGAACTAGTGTTTTTAAAATCATTAACGAGCTCTGCTGTCCAGTTAGAAGATCATGAAAGTCGATTAATTCCACTAGACGTACGTATCCACCAAATCGATTCATTCGTGAGTGCTCACGTATCGATCGTAGGCATCTTGTGTAGGATCATCTTGAATCATGGATCCGTAATTAGTATTGATCGCAGTCGTAGTATTGAAGGCGTCGGTAATCTTACCGTCTCGTGCCATCGGAACACCTTGGGGCGCTTAAATAGACTATTTGGTTCATAAATATGCATAACTATCCATAGTGCCATTTATAAACAAGAGCTCAAAAGAAAAAACAACTCAAATTAAACCGACACAAGTCCAAGTCTAGGCGTGTGTCGCGGTGGTTAGAGGATGCGTTGCAATACACACTGGACCCCATCGTCAGTTGTACTACGTAGCCCAACTCATCAACTCTTCCATTCTTCTGGGTCCGGTAAGTTGATACAGAAATGCTTAGTAGGTTAGCAACATTGATTTGATACATTGCCTGACTAGAAGAAATCATTGTATGGGTCAAATATCCATTCAATCACCTCTAACGATGCTTGATTACTTAACGACTCCTCTAAGCCCAATGCATGGCGCATGTTTCAGGGAATGATCAACGACAAACGCTTTGCCATTCGTTGTTTATCAAAGCCAGAAGTTAGGCAATCGATACAGTTCTTTGAAGGAGTTCATTTTTTGTCTTTACGCAAACCCAACCCTTTGAAAGGAACACTGAGTTCTTACTAAAACCCTCACGACGAATGACACCTCTAGTCGCCACAGTGGTTTTGCAGGAGTGGCTCTGGTAAGACACCTATAGATGTCATTTTCTTCCGGTTGTTTATTCCGGTGCACGGAAGTTCTCCCTAAATTTTCTATAATCAATCAATAGTTTATGCAATGCAGATCATTTGGCGGGTGTCGTCCATGGATGGATGTTTTCCTAATAATTGCTCCCTTAATTTTTCATTTTACGACGACAGCCTGTTGTTGTTGAAGAGAGTGTGCGGCCTACAGAATGTAGTCAGTGAAGAGGGGAAGAAATGCTTTTGTCTCGAAGAAGTGGCAATGCATACTTTGTGCAGCATAATTTTTGATAAGCAGTTCGTCGCTTTAGGGGCTATGTAAACGGCGGGCTAAACGAAAACTGGCGCAGTGGCTGTTGTGACTCTTGAAGGTATCACAATGAACGCGGCGAAAAATTAGGAGTCGCCCACACCGCAAAAACGCGAAATTAGGCGCCATCTCGAGAGCGTTGATCCTCTTTGAGCTATGGTTTCCAAACTGGGTTTCGTTATAATACACTTCATAGTCAGAGTTTGTCCTTGATGTTGAGCTTCGGTTCAGTTTTTGCCATCATGCAAGCCGTAGTCGGCTAATGGTTCTCACCAAACTTCTCCAGAGAAGAGAAAATGAATGAAAAACAAACGAATATATTGCTATGTACGAATAGAATCTTACCCATCATGCCCATTTCATCCTCTTCAAACATTCCAGTCCCATATTTAATGCCTTCATATTTGAACAGTTTGTTCAGACCGTATCCACCTCCACACATCATTGCACAAAGCAGGGCATATAGTAAGAATGTCAGACGGGTTCCTGTAATCAGATATCAGATTTCTTCGGTTAAAGTTCACTTTCGATGGTAGATTTTTGACAGATAAAACGTATTTCGTTGTATTTCATCTAAGTTTTAAATGTTAAGAGGACACAAAATGAAAGATGTTCGTTACCTAGAACGGAAATCACTGTGCCACTGACGATACTTCCAACACCCTTGCCTATACCGTGGTAGAGTAACTGTATGATGTACTGTGCTGAGGATTTGATATGTGGTGGAGCGATCAACGAAATGTACGATGACGCTGAAGCCCACGCAGTGGCCAATGCAAAACCTAGAACCGTAAAGCTCCAGCAATTCTTCACTCCTGTTCAATGCATGTTCCGCCGTTTTACCATCTACTCATAGATCAGTTAATACCATAGTTGTCTAAGACTTGCCATCTATAGATACTTTGCTGATGCTCATTTATGCATAAAAAGACTTTTTAATGTTACCGACACGTTCGGGATGTCCCGTTACCAATGATTCTTGACGAGTTGATCAATGAAGGACGCCAACTGGATGGAATTGAAAGAGTACGTTTGGCTTCACTATTTCCTTTATGATGATTAAATAGGTGATGTCTTAGCACATAGCTAAGACCTCTAGTGGTACTCATAATGAAGCAATCGCTTGCTTTCTCGTGTGACGTACTTTAGTGCGGGTTTTTTGAAATAACTACTGTTCTTTGTACTTGGGCTTTTTTTGAGTAACTACTTCGATAACTTTTTAACCTTTTTACTTACTGCCTACTCTTTTTGATGGCAGGGTATGTTGCGAAATATAACTTCAACGAAGCCGAGATATTTGCAAAACTCTGACCGCAGGTGCCTATGGTGGGGAACGAACGCGCTTCGACAACTGTTTGGTGTTCACACGCTACTCACCTTGCAATACTTGCAATGGAACCACCATCCAAGGATTGTCCAACCAGCTTAGAATCACAAAACGACACACGTTAACAGCGAGACAGATGTACATCACCTGCAAGCGCGGGTTTCCATGAAGATAAGCTAAGAATAAGTGCATTTCCAGAACAGAAAACATCTAATCGCTCCATTAACACGTCGCTCTCATAGCTACTTATAGACAATTTGAAAACACACGGCTCTTTTTTAAATGAATGGGATCAAACAAATCAAACAAACGATGACCGATTATTGGAAAAAATCTCCAATGCGTCCAAGTTCTTCACCATCAAACGTCTACTCTTACTGCTCTATTGGTTAAGACCTTAGTTATTAGTTTATCAGCTTGTCGGAATGCTTCCTAGGCATTCTATATTCATTATTCCCTTCTATAAATGTTTATTTGAAACCCGAGATCTTTTCAGAGCTTATCCCAACTAATGATATTGAGATGAAATTTTTCACCAGTATAGGTGTTTAAGGAGGGTAAACATGAAGGATGGAACATGTTTCGAGACTTCGGTAACCATAATTTTTACAGCATTTCTATTGATTTAAACATTAAGAAGTCCTGAACTGAAAAAAAAGGGCTTGCTTCAGGCCACAGTTTCAGATTTGATAACATCGCACACATCACTGACGGGGATGCGGTGCTGGAAGTGCTCAACGTGAATAACAACAAAACGGAACGAACCTTGACATGTCCGTATTTATTTATGACTTGAAACGTAAAGAAATAGGCGACGATTTCAGAAGCGTGGTTGACCACCGATAGTATGCCGAAAAGTACTGGTGAACCTCCAATATCCTAAAAAGAAAACGAATAAAGCTTCTTCACGAGCATTCCGAAAGTGACTGTAATGAAGAAGTGTTATCTGAAACGTAAAGATAATATGGTGATATGTTAAGATATACGATGGGCGCGTGTGGCGCAGTGGTCAGAGGCCTTCTGCAATACACATGGGATCGATTCCCGCGCCCTCGGCCCAACAAGCTTTTACCCTGTACAGGGTCGGCAAATTGGTACCAGATTTGTCTGCGAGGATACCAGCACTGGCTGAATACATCGGTAAACCACCGCGAGTCATTGTAAAGGGTAAATTTGCATTCAATTACCTCCAACGATGCTTAGTGAAGTCGAATTTATGGCGCATCCCTAAGGGATTGATCAACGCCGTGAGCTTATTTTATGTTAAGATGTGGCAAAAAAATTGACACAAAAGCATTCTTACTTGTAAATGCCAGTACAGGAACGAGAAGATAACACCAGCACCGAATCCCATTATGGTAACTGAAGCCAAGTAAATGAGGATGTGGGTGTTGGCCAGCGCCTTAGCAGCGATCCAGACCGAACTCTCAGATGCAGCATCTGCCTAAAACACACCAAAAAGTCGAGTAAAGCCTGAAAACCGTAAATGACAATGCCGAGTTTTACAGAAAGCAGTAATTTTGAGCATACTCAGCTTAGAAACTCTTTTATAACAGATCCCACGTCCGATTTTTTATTAACCCCGGCACTGATCAAGTAATCCTTTTTATAAAATATCTGCGACTGAAGGTGGCCGCGTGGAAGCACTTCATATTTTTAGCCGTGCGTAGGGCTCATTGGAAAATTTGTCCAAGAACACTTTTTGTTAACTATTTAGTGTAGAGCATATCTTTTCAAGGTCCACATCTAGCCAAATCTCTGTTGTATAAGCTATCGATTGAATATAAAAAGTTTTACAACCGAACTCTGTGTGACAAAATATACATAGGTTGCTTATACCTTCGAGCAAATCGGACAAAGAGCAGGAACAACAAGTGTAGAGGTCATTTGATTTGATTCAGACGAATTTCTCATTCAACAACTAGTCAACCGAAAGGTCTATAGTATTTCAAGCCCAAAAGCACAAGTATCAAGCGGGGATTTCTAAGTAACTTGTTATTAAAAAGATGGAAGCCTCATTTAACGAGTTTACACGGTCCCTTTCCTAAAAGGGCACCTGGTCTAACAGACAGAGAAAAGGAGCTTGAACAGAACTGCTAAACTGCATATTCTTTTGGAAAGCTGCCAACTATCAGTCGACTTCTTCTTCCTCACGTTCATCCAGAATCACTCACCTGCACTTGCCTTGCTCTGGCCTTCTCAGCGACTACATGCGACACTTCGGACTCTCGGGTGTCCATCACCAGTCCAACCACCTCATCCGGACGTGCTGTCTCGTCATCGAATTTGAATTGTGTCGCTAAACAGAAAACACCAGGTGTTGCACAGTAAAGAACAATCAGCAGTAACACTGAAGCTGTCCACAGTAATTTTCTTACTGGAGTGCAACATTCTTCTGCTTTCTAATGGATTTTCCCATTTTGAAACAACTTCTGAAGCGGACGCCACCATGGACGACGATTGGGCAAGAGATAAAAGGAAATTATGCTGGGGCTCGCATAACTAGTGGAGATGAGCTATCCAGGTTACCAAGTATGTTCGAAGCCAAGATTGTTTCGAAAACAATATATTTCTGTAATCACTCTTTATCTAGCTCCTATTCTTTTTTTTCATGGCAGGATATGATGTGAAGTACAACTACAACGGTGCTGAGATACTTCAAAACTCCGGACTACAGGTGTCTGTGGAGGGGATCGAACCACTTTATTACCCTTTCCGGTTTCAATCCCGTTGACTGGTGATTGCTGATAGCACCTATAAAACACGGCTGAGAGAAATCTGAAACGAAGGACACGCATGGCGTGGTGGTGAACGCGTTAGCTCCCGGAAAGGGTAATATATTTCTGCTTTAGCCAACTAGTCAACCTTACCATTCCCGTTACATTCAGTTTCACCAGTATCACTGTATATCTAGTTGAAACTTCAGATTTCCTCTTCATTTTTGGGCATATTTTGTTATGGGCTAAATAATGCGCACCTATAAAATTGTCATTCTGTTAACGTATGAACTCCTTCAATGTGAAAAAAAATTTGCATTGCAGTACTTTCTTCATAGGTATTTAAAATTAAAGTTTTCAACCAGTCAACTGTTCGAAAGAAAGCTGTTTGTCATTCGCGGCGTAGCTCATGGGATGAGAGCTTGTTATCACACACATGCCCACAGGTAAGACGCCTTGCCCAGCACAGATTCACCCTTCATCGATTCGATTACACTGAAGATTGGTAATATTAAGGAATCGAATTATATTGCCTATGTGCAAATTGAGAAAACGTCTTGCTACACCCATTAAGTTGGCACTAACAGCAAACGCGATCTGAGCGAGATAAGTGCTAAGATTTTTAACAATCCCACACGCAAAGCAAAAATTTGGCCTAGAAAAGGAGCTCCAGATTTGAAATAACAGGTGAACACCTTCACTTCTTAGATAATACAGGAAATTTAACCCACCTAAAAGCATCGCTGCACACATGAAGATAGTGCACATCACAAAACATAGTGTGTAGTTTTTCTCGGTGGTATTCGTGGTAGGACACGGATGATTGCGGAATGTGTCCGAATAGTCAAGACCTGAAGCCAGACATGGATTTCATTTACATCAGTTTTCAGCGGCTAAAAGGTCCTGGATATGCGAAGACCGGATGCGGAATGCATGGGTGCAAGCAAGCTTAATAGAAGAAAGTTGAGCTTAAGACTAGAAACACCTTGAAATTTTAGGGCTTAATCAATGGTTCTTCGATTTCATAAGTAAATGAGGAATGTCATTCTTTTGTTTGATAAAAATTAGTTGAGTACACAATTTGCAAATGTATTTTTCTAGTTTCTATTTGCAACTGGACAAAGTAATAAGCAAAGGTAACTCGTTCTATAAACTTAATGTCCGAGATTTCAGTGTCACATTAGGAACGGCCAATGACAGTGAATGAACGGTCGGAAAGTTCGGAATAAGAGGATAAAATGAGGACAGGACCGTCTTGTTGAACCCCTGTCCACAGTAGGTCTTTTCATGAAAAGTCCTTTTTCCGGAAGATGATGGGATTCGCCTAAGTGCGCAAAACATGGGACCTCATTCTTGGAAACAGATATAGATAGTCTGAATGATAGCAAAAAAGGTATCGTGTAAAACAATAACGTTCCGAACGAAGACTACAAATATATATATATATATATATATATAATACATATAAAGATTTAAATGTTCCTCTGAACATCGTTCAGTTCTTCAGTCAAAAAAATCCAGATCGTATCTTCACCACCGCCAAGGAGTTGCGAAGAAAACTGCAGCTTGAACCTATGACAAAGACTCCCAACACGGTTGATAACAAGTGTTGGATGCTGAATACTTCTGCAACATAACTTGACTGATAAAGATAGAAAAAATGCTTCGAAGTAGCTCAAGTAAGAGACGGTCTAAGGAAGTGTTGCCGGCATCTATGCGAATGTAATATTCTGCCGCCAGCCGCGATGAAAAAAAATGGAAAACCGCCCACCTACAGCTATCGAATAGAAGTGATAATGGATAACTTTAATAGTTCTACATCAATATTTCACTCGTCATAATTGACGTCCCAAACTCCAAAACCACCACTGTAGAAGACTTTAAGACCAGATAACATCACAACTAACAAGTAAGTACACCACAGCTTTCTCCATCTGAAGTGGAAACTAGAAGCCTACCTAGACAAACTATTATACATAATCTTTTCGCAACACATTTTGTAACTTACCCTCAAAACAAAAAGGATGGCAAGCTATTGGAGGACCTAGTACACCGTTATTCTACCCATGACGACTGACCAAAGAGGTTTTCGTAACCGGTTTGCTTTGCTGACTGTACTCGACAAGATTGCCGCCCAGCGTGTCTTACCGTGTATATCAAGAATCTTAGACGAAGCTCACAAATCACTGTACGATACGCATACACGTCACCATATTGGAAGCGAATCATCACCGTGGACGACGACTGTGAGGCAAAGAAACCAATGGGAAATGTGCTGAGGCACACCTCTTGAAGACAGGTCGTTCAAGTAAATCAGTAGGTAACGTATTCGCTATTCAATTTACGTAAATTTTACTCATTTAAACGATTTATTAATCGTTAGAGATCATACGGTAGTCGTCAACATTGCAAATAGATGAACTTAAATTATTCTAAAATTAGCTCACGTGTCTCCATTACTGTTCAGTATCATTTGATTTATCAACAGAAACTAAGACACTTGGGTTTTCAATTTAAATAGAACATCTGAACAACTAATACCCAGGGTTTTCCGGGATTCCCCTTCCATTCTGTTTTCGGCTGCTTTCATACTTCTTTATAATTTCATCCTAGACTTAACATTAATCTCAAAGAGAATATTTTTCATAGTAAATCATACGCTTACCGATGAAAGGAGAGGTCAATTGGGCTTAGCTAAGCGAAAACTGACTTGAGAATTTATTGCCGTTTGATAGAAATGCGAATATACTCACCAACTCCCATGACGAACATGGCCAGACCCCAACCGACAGACGCGAACAAGCGAATCTTGCCAAACTGAAAGCAGTAACTACTTATGCCGACTTAACGTATTCAATACGAATCGATCAGGTCGAATGTTGTTGAATTTTTTCGAAACATTTCTCGTTTCACATTAATGCACGACTTGTGATTTTTATTTCTCCTGTGCGTGTTTTAATAACAATTTCTTTTCGAATGCTGCGCTCAGGTACGTCAATGCAAAGCATGTTTTATGCATCTTCGGTCCGCACGACTGTAGTACAGCAAAAATTGTGTTCCTAATAAATTTTTTAAAGGTAACGATATGTAATAACAAAACAGTATTTCACCAAATCTACGAATTCAAACTCAAACGTACATAGTGCAACCGGCTCCAAGTACTAATGAGACCAAGGAATTGTTAACGAACACACACTAAATGCTTGTTTGGAGAATTCCATTGTGGCCAATTAAGCTTTAAACATGAGGGAGCTCGCGGAGGTCCTTCTGCTACTAATGACAATGATCTGATGGCCTTGGACTGATGAAGTAAAACACATGCACAACAGTTCGAAAACTTGCAGAGGGGGGCACCTCAATAAGAACATGATGTCGAAAAAGTCGACAAAGGGATATTGAACGAATTGGCCACACGTCGCACTACTGCTGTAGTTAAGGATGAGTGAGCAGTGATACAAAAACTCTGCCTCATTCACAATATTAGGCGGACCTCTTATTTACCCTCTAGCATTTTTCTACGCATCTCAACAAATTCCTGGGCGACAAAATGGTTCACAAACTGAGCCAAGTCCAAAGCTACCTTCAACAACTTCAGGATTCCAGGATTTCAAGCAACCGGGCGGAGTAAACAAACTTGTTCCCATTTGAAAAACTGTGCATATTCTAATAAATTTTATTTGGATTATGAAGGTTATTTTTAGTTGAGATATTGAACTTTGCAGGTACAAGCTGAGATTCCGGATTTATATCCGAAGAGCCTTATAGCTTGACAAGATAGAAAGGTGTTCATGATTCCACATTATTTCTATTTATGCAAAAATAATTGTAACTTTATTGTGTTAACCATTAAAAACCGTAATGGTCTTCGCATCAATATGCATATGTCATGTAGGGTAACAATATTAATGGATTCCGTAGCCTAACAATGCTTAAAGTTGCCTTTACTTATATGTACTTCTTTCTCGACTCAACAGTGAGGGAGAGCTTTTTGTTGTGACAACCCTTTTAGAGAAAGTGCTTTCTCCATTGGAAGGGAGTCATGAAGTAGTATACGACCAGTTATTAGACCAGTATTACATTCATTAAGTGGTCGGTGATCTCAGCATTTGTTGCGTCCAATTTTTTCGTCGCATCCATCATCCGCTAAGAGCTTTGAACTTTCCACGTGTTGGTTCTACTGCTTGAGGATTGTTGCCTTCTTTAGAAACGTCGTTGGAAGATGGTCGAGTCAATTTTTCCCACGAGTCATGACATAGCTAAGCTAGAGCGCTGCCGCGTGGATTTTTACAAGTTGGGCCCAGACAAGTCTGGCACAGATTTCTTGACCCCGGAAACAGGAGGAAATTATCAGCCTAAATCGGTGTCCGATCAGAATCGCGCTCGTGCTGAACGGTATCACTACCACTGCTACGTCCCCCTCTAGAATTATCAAGAAGAATATATCTCATGCTTCTCTACGATACTACATTCATGATATGGAATTCACTGTTTTCTGTGGTTTGTTATATTGTCATCCTAGCCCTTTGGTGAAGCTGTTCCCATGAGATGATTGTTTATCAAATGATTTATCAAAGAAAAAGTGGATGAATGAGTGAATATTCTTCCACTCATTGAATTGTATATCATTGTTTGTCGATAATACCGGGAACAATCGAAGAACAAACGACTTCCTTCCTCACGATCATTTCCGCAATTCCAGAAGTTTCATGCCATTAGGTGATGTTGAAGCTAATCATTTAAACAAGAAAAAATTCCACTGCTCACTGTTCTCCTTTGAACTTTTACAAATAGAGAGATATGTCCCTACACGTCAGAAGTACAGCTATTATTAACAGGGAATTACTACATCCCAAATTTGGAAGCATGGATTAGAAACCATCAAGTTCCATGGCTACTTGCTGTTGCCACTGATTTCTTCTGAATTGATTTTGGGATTCACGGGTGCAGGAAAAAACAAATTCATCAAGACGCTGGTCCCAATAAAAGAATGCCTCAGTAGTAGACAGCGGTAAAGTACTGGTGAAATACTCTCAGAGATTACAACGAATGTGAAACAACGTTCTACGAACATGGTCCAATTTTTCTAGAAGGGTTGGCCGTTTTTGGATCAAGAATGGGAACTTTATAAGAAAAAGAAAAGAAAAGAGACTTATAGAATACTTGCCTACTTTATTTTTTAATGGCAGGGTGTTATGTGAAATATAACCGTAATGATGCTGAGATATTCATTAAACTCCGGACCGCTGGTGTCTGTGGTGGAGACCGAAAACGAAACTACCCTTTCCGGGGTCTAACGAGTTCACCACCACACCGTGCGAGTCTTTCGCCTGTCTTTCACCCGTGTTATTGACCTACAGGTGCTACCAGGAATTACTCGTCAACGGAATTTATCTGGGGACCATAAATTAGCGATGAACCCAGTTAAGCCGAAGCTGTGATACAAATCACAATGTCGTCACTTTTTATTTACTGCCTACTCTTTTTTTTCAATGGCAGGGTATTGTGTGAATGAGGTGATTGTGTTGATGATTGCCGATACCATCTATAGGTCAATAACACGGCTGAAAGACAGACGAATCGGAGGAGTATGGTGTGGTAGTTAACACGTTAGCACCCGGAAAGCGTAATAGCGTGTTCGGTCCCCACCGCAGACACCATCGGTCCGGAGTTTTGCAACTATTTCAGCATTACTATAGTTGCAACTATAATAGCCAAGTCTCAAAAAGTGTGTTTATAAGTCAAATGATTAAATAGAAGCACCTGTTGTGGAATGGAAAAAGAATTTTAGATGAAATCAGTTAACACATTTTAGGTTCCTCACTAAAAAGCGCTGTTATTTTTGAAGATGTTTTTCTCGAAAGGAATTTTTGTAAGAATGAAGATCATTCATGAATTGTGGAAACAGAGTTGCTACCAAAAAGTCTCCCTTAGTAAGGAGATGAGAGACTTTATGAGATTCCGGAAAGCGTTTTCAAGCAGTCTCACCTCCTGTGGATTATCTCTGGTGGCGTTTAGGGTGGCTGCGTCGGCCAATACCAATGCTGGTGATGAGAAGAACTCACCAAGTGCGATCAGAAAGCAACAGTAACATGAACGCCTAGATGTTTTCAAAAAATGAACTTATGAAATGAGAGAAATTGGATTAATTGTGACAAGGAATTCGTCCAGTTGGTTTACTCAGATAAATGTTCTGTTTACACGTGTGTATAGACTTAATAATGACCAAAACAAAGCCTGAACTACATAATTTCATATAGACCATGTTCCAGCTATTCTAAATGACTCATCTTGACATATAAAGTGTGAACTCAAACATTTCTAGCATTCCCTTGATATTCTCCCTTTGAGCTCTTTGGGTGTGGGCTCGCCTAATGCTTGAGGATTGTTGCCTTCTTCATGAATGTCGTTGAATGCTCGACTCTCCCACCTCGGATTTCCTATGTGGATTTTATGGAGTGAAATGGGCCAAGATAAGTCTAGTACCAATTTTCCGACCCCGGAGGGAGATGAGGTTCGGTAAGCACAGGACGAGGTCAAACCAGTATCATGCTCGTAGTGGACAGTATCACTGCCACGGTGTTTCCCGCCACCTAACCCTCTTTCAAATAAAAAGAAAAGCTGCGAAAACCGCTCACAGAATAACAGGGCACTTTTTTATATACCTAGAGAATCTAACGCTGCAGCTTATTTTCATGTTGTCGTGCACATGAATCTCTCTTCTTTCTGTTCCTGCCGTATCTACCTTAAGCATATCGCTAAGTATCTCTAAGCTGTGAGCTGGACGGTAAGGTGCTATTTTCAATAAGCTGCTTTTATTTTTTAAAATTGTTTGAATTCGATTTATAAAAACATAAAACGAAGCAGGAAAAAGCCGTAAAATACCAGCAGCACTTTTAAAATTCACAGAAGTCGTTGAACGAAAGAAGAGGATACTACCCTTGAAGATAGATGCATTTACGTAGATTATAATCTGAAGAAAGGTATGGTACGAGACGTTACCTGCTCGACAGCCGGCTGACGGTAGACGCGTGTCGAATGCGGGGGCGAGACAAGCACACCGTATTCGGATTCGTCGTAGTTACAGACCTAAGGAAATACCGTACTGACACTATGAGATGGCAAAGTTCTATCCATTCTTAAAACCATATTTATTGAAGACGTCTTAACTTAAGGCTTCTCCACTCCCACGTCCGCCTTTCGAAAATGTGTTCTGCTGAGATAGCATGTAACACTCTCGTCTCCAATAGTGTTTTAAAAGTTGGAACAACGCCGTTATCTTCTTCGAAAGAAAAAAGGGAGTCTAAGTCTTATAGAAGGAAATCCTTCGTTAGAAATTCGAGACATAAACTCTTTATACGCCAAAAAGAAGAAAGTGGCAAAAAAATCGACATTTAATTAGAATAAAAGCTAGGCGACGGGCAGCAGATATCCGAGACTTGCTCCTGAAGAGGAAAAAAAAGAATCGTAACCCTCCCTAAAAGCCATTCGAAAATCGCTCTTGAAAGCACCACTTCTTAGTAATATTATCCGTCTTCTTTAGGGAAGTCTGTTGAGTAGGAGTGATTTTTTCAACAGGTCAAATTACTGGATCCTTTGCCATTTCGCTGCAAAGTAGCATTTAAGTTGATTCCACAGGGATGCGGTTTCGCATTAGAAATGTATGCAGGACGGAAAACATCCTGAATAAGTAGAAACAAACTTTAAATATTCACAATATAGTCGAATTTTTTTATTTGCTCCCTTTTCTTTTCCAGCAGCAGGATATTGTGTGAAATATAACCATCATGATGCTGAGATATTTGCAAAACTCCGGACTGCTGGTGCCTGCGGTAGGGAACGAATACGCTGTCACCCATCCCGAGGTCTAACGCATTCACCACCACTCTATGCGTGTCCTTCGTTTCGTCTTTCTCTCAGCCATGTTATTGACCTATAGGTACTATCAGCAATCACCCGTCAACGGAGCTGATCTGAGGGAGCACAAATCGGCATTGAACCCGATTAACTGTTAGTCCACGGAAAGGGTAATAACGTGTTCTTTCCCCACCGAAGAAATCTAAATATTCAATTTGTCACACGTTCTCAAATCATTCAAGTTACAACCTTGCTTAGTTCGATT
The DNA here is from genome assembly GCA_018806985.1 of Angiostrongylus vasorum. Lineage (NCBI taxonomy): Eukaryota > Metazoa > Nematoda > Chromadorea > Rhabditida > Metastrongylidae > Angiostrongylus > Angiostrongylus vasorum. The sequence goes on along the minus strand of JADANN010000118.1, from coordinate 512,193 downwards.
TAAAAGGATAGCAAAAGCTCAATAAAATAATAAAAAATAAGAAAATCATAAATTAATATGTAGTTCAAGTCGAACTATTGAGCTAACATGAAAAGATAATGTTAAGTGATAATTTGAAAGAATAGAGGAACGAACGGTTCTCACCGCACCATACAAGTGAGATATCTCTCCAAACAAATTTTAAAGGATTTCCTATGAACTGTTCTTGCTAGAGTGTTACAGAACAAATACGAAAATCTTTATAAGAATTATGGTCATGAAACTCTTATGCTGCGCTGGCTTTTCTTTGAGGAAACACAGTCCTCACCTAGGAAAGCTCTCGAATTTTCATGGAGAGAAATAATGCCATATTTATTACTGTGAAAGTGAAAACTAAGGACGACATTGAACAGGAAAAATAGTGATACGGTGACTGCGATGAGCTTTGGAGATGTAGACATCTGTATCACCTACGTAATTTCCCACTTGGCCGATCACCAAGTAACCTAAGATGAAATCAGTAAAGGGTTCCTCTTTTTAGTCAATAAAGAATAAAGCAACCTCGTGTTTACTTATCAACAATACAGGGAATTAATTGATCAACGTCGAGGTTAACAGAAAGTCGGAGCTGGGATGGGTTTCATTTCATCCATGTTCAACTGTCAGTAGCCTTCAGAGTCAAAAAGCGAATCGCAGAATTCGTATTTGACATCTATCTTTAGAGTTTTTTGGTGACGGAGGATTCATGGACAACTTTGCAGTCCATGGATACCTGAATACTGGACTTCCTTATATGCACTCTTCTTTTCCCGAAAACCAGTGGGGGTTTATTTAGACGAACATGGACCGCCCTATTTCCTATAACTCTTAGTCATTTGAGTGGATATTTTTGGGTAAACGACTTAAACGACTCAATGCGCATAATAAAACCACCAACATGGATGATGATTGCGAGAGAAAGAAACTAATGACAAATGTCTGTAGTCCCACTCGTAACAGCACTACTCTTAGAAAGGCGAAATAGCAGAAACGTCAGCCATAGACCAACAAAAACAACAGCAACAACGACAACAACAACAACGATAACTCATACAAAACATCGCGTAAGCAACAACAAGATCAGTTCATAAGAGATTATAAATAAATATATCGATTACTTATGCAGATGTTTATAGAAAGTCGGTCCTCTAAGCAAATAACATTTGTATTATATTTGGCCTATAAAATGTGTTGTGCTTAACCTTGTTAGAACTAAGTGCATTTTATCCTACCATGCAAGTCGGACACCACTTTACCACGTGGGTTGAAACAAGTGACAATCTATTTATTAAGAGGTGGCTTCGATCACTGCACTATATGCACCAGTCCCTCCTTACTTAAAAAAGAGCTGAGAAACAAAACTATCCAAGAAAACCACCACTGAAATGTTTGTAGAGCTTCATTATTGTTTCATTGAGTATTTTCACCTTACATGAATTCAGTAACCAAATCTCCAGAGATTTTATGGCATTAGCATAATTTTAATGATCTGTGCTTTGTCTGTGAACTGCCTTCTCGCAAGGATGTCCGAGCTTTCATCGGATTTTCCAATACAAACTCCCTTTTGGGATGATAAATTGTAGTCCGTGGGACAATAAATAGAATGGACTGAAGCTAGAACTGAATTAGTGCTATAATAAGTTATCTCGAGTCGGACCGAAAAACTGGAGAAAAAGAGATGGAAATAATATTGACAAAGGAATGGACACATAGTTCTATCGACAGACCAGTCACCACAATGTTCCAAGAGGAAGCAAGTACTCCTAGGTCATATACATAAAGGAAACAACATTATATATATATATATATATATATATATATATGTATATATGTATATATAATGTTGCTTCCTTTCAACGGTTTACCGCCTCATCGTGGTATTCCTGATTGTCGGGCTGCGATGTACAGCGGGGGATTCATCCCAGCCGCAGGGCGTCCAATGCTGAGAAGGAGTTCGGCGTTACCATCGGGAAGCACTAGGATCCACCACCGTCCTAGTATCAAACTAGTCGCAGTGGCAAGTCCCCTCTGATCCACAAGGGCGGTGACTGCTTGTGGTGGTGACGATCTGGGGCAGACTTTAACTAGGACGACCTCGGGACGCCAGAGAACCACAGTGGATAAATCAGCGAAACTCCGAAAACGTGCAAATTATCCTGCGGCCCACACAACTAGTGAGGAAGGGGGTCACCTAAGTATCCAAGTAAGTAGAAAGCATGTGTTGTTCTCATGTATTCTACAAGAAATGTGAAAATTTCATCGGGAAGAATCATTCCTGTCACAGACAATTCGCACTAAGATCTTCATGCGAATTGAGATACGACAAGACATAAACGGGTAGATTTTTTAAGCAGAATCCATAAGGATGAAATGAGTTATGAAGCTTGCACCATTCGTACCTGGTCTCGGGTGATATATTCGGGAGCAATGCCGGCCACCATATCCTCTTCATTGTCGAATGTGCTCAGATCGATGATTTTCTCAATTATCTCTGAAAACATGTGCATGTAACTATTCCTTTACACATCACTTCGTTTTTTTTTCTCTTAAACGTGAGGTACATAAAAATTATTACTAATTACAAAGAAGCATCCTAGAAAGTTATCACCACTTCTTCTTGGCAAAAGAAGTTTCTCGATAGTCATATTGCGCTAGTGGGATAGTGAGATTTCGTTCACGCATAGAGATTATAGAGGTTGAAAGAAGTTTGATACCTCGATCTGCAAGCCCAGGACAATATATCCCTCAACATACTACGATTCTAGGAGCAAATTGTGGGTCGAAAACAGTACAAATAAAAGAATTAGTACAAAAAATGTGGCACTTCCTAACCACTTCAAGAAATGAAATCCACTGAGCTGTTTTGAAGTGAAATAGACATAAATAAAGATTCTATTGGTACTAGTCGAATCAAAAAGGCAAAAAGGATAAAGCTGGCGGCTTTGATCAATTCCTGAAGGATGCGCCATGCATTCGACTTGATTACGCATCGCTGGAGGTAACTGAATGCATATCTGACCTTTATAATGACTACCGATGTATCGAACCAGTGCTGCTATCCTCCCAGACAAGTTTGGTACCAATTTCCTGACCATGGAGGGATAGCAGGCTTGGTGAGCCTGTAGCGCAAGATTGAACCCACATGTATTTCAGGAAGCCTCTAACCACTGCGCTACATGTGTCCCTACTTTAATATTTTGTAGTCATCTTTAAACAGGAATATTAGTGATACAAAAGAAACAAATGGTAAAGTAACAGAGATTCTGCATGTAGTACTTTCATCTATAGAACTCTCTCATTAAAAAGGAATGTTCTAATAGTTGCCATTTAACAAAGGATAAAGAATAAAGCTCTTTGTGTTGATCAATCCCTGAGTGATGCGCCATGCATTCGACTTGATTAAGCATCGCTGGAGTTGATTGAATGCATATTTGGCCTTCACAATGACTCGTGGTGGCCCAGCGATGTGTCGAGTCAGTGCTGCTATCCTCCCATACAAGTGTGGGACCAATCTGCCGACCCCGATGGGACGGAAGGCTTGGTGAGTCACGAGCGCGGGGTCGATCGTATGTGTGTATTGCAAGGCGCCTCCGAGCACTGCGCCACACGCGCCCCATTCAATAAAGATGGTTACTAAATAAAGTACTAAACTGCCATGATCACTTACCATTTTCTGCGCCACGTCTTGCCCGAGTTCGGCCAACCACGGCTTCCTTTAGCATTCCTAATGCTCCACCACGAATCACATTCCCAGCTGGTACTAACATCATTTGACATGAATTGTTTCCACCTAAATAATCTCAGTCGAAAGAAGGTGTACAGAGGTTCGACAAACAGTACAACCAATATTTCGACTCTCTTTTTCCGCATCAAAACAAGCATAAAAACAACATTCTCAAGTGCTACATACAGATATCGACTGATTTTTTAAAAATATTTATGGGTTATGAATAATCCTCCAGGTGAAAACATACCTGGTACAAGAACCACACAATAAGGAGTGATGGGTTGTACAAACCCGACTGCTAGCGTGAAGACAACCCACGAGCCAAGCGAAAACAGCAACAGCAGCTTTTGTTTCCTTGAATGGAAGCTTATATATTATACTTATGAAAACTTATAGTCACGGCAGTATATATATATATATATATATATATATATATATATATATATATATATATATACATACGTATATATATATATATACATATATATACATATATATGTACATATATATGTATATATATATATATGCTATAGCTCTATATATAGCATAGCTCTATTAGTATATAGCTCTAATAAGGTTAAGATCCGCCGAAACGTTAGCTTGTGAATAAATGATATATGATAACAAACTCATGTCTACAAACAAAGAAAATAGCGAGTTGGAGCAACAATCCCTAAGTAATAGGATAAAGGACAAAGTGTTTGGTGTTAATCTGTTTTATAGATACACACTCTGTCCACCTCGGTTAGTTTGATGGTCTTGGCTAAAGTGTGGTACAAGATCGAACCAGAAACCTCGGTTGTACTGCATAGTACCCATAGCTAATGCGCTACACATGACCTATTTGAAGTAATCCATAATAATAAGAACAACAATATTCACAGACGCGAACGATTAAGAGAAGAGGATGCCACTGTGCGTAACATAAATATCGATCAGGTGTTACAATCTAATCGATATTTATATTTAACATTGTTGATGTGAGAACGTCAAGGTGTGCAAACGTTGTCAACCATGAGCATTTCCATTTGTTTTTCATTTGAATTAGCTCTCTCACTTACAGCTTTCTTATACTTCAAACGATCTTCTCTCGTTCTTAGCTCTAAATTTCATTTATTACGTCTCTTCTTGGTCTACACAAAGGTTTTCTTGATGGTTCTGAAAGTGTATTTCATAGTCTTACAATACTTTAATAGATGCAAAATCAATCTGTGATCTGTCCTTTTATTTTTTAGGTGTGCTATTTCTATTTCCCGGGGATGTGTTCCTTGATTAAAAAGCTTGAAACTCTGACGCTCTTGGTGTTGATCATTCCCTGAGGGATGCGTAATGCATCCGGCTTCGCCAAGCAACGTTAGAGGTAATTGAGTACATATCAGACTTATACAATGACTCGCGGTGGCCTGCCAATTTATCGGGTCAGTATTACTATTCTCCTACACAGGTCTGGTACCAATATACCGACTCCGGGGGGATTAAAGACTTCGTAGGCCCTGGGCGAGGGACTGAAGCAATGAACACGTGTATATTCCAGGGCACCTCTAACTATTCCGCAAACGCACCTATTATTTAATTTTTTTACTTAATTAGCTTCCCTACAACAACACAACCCTACGAACTGTGCGAACTGTGTGATACAACAACAATGACGCTGAGATATTTGTGAAACTGCGGACCGCAGGTGTCTGCGGTGGAGAACGAACGCGCTATCACTCTTTCCGGAGGCTAACGCTTTCATTTCACAGCCACACCATGCCGGTCCTTCACTTTCACACTACGAACTGTATTTGTGAGTTTCCCTTTGGTTTACTACCTCTTGTGAAAGAAACAAATCGAGGATTCCCATTTTTTTATAAAGATACGGTTCTGAAAACTGCCTAGGCTGTTTCTGTTGAGCAACACCCTTCATCCGCCTCTTCGCAATGGCATTTTTTTTCAATATGACTCTAGGCTAAAGAGGTGCAAGGACGCTCAAGGTTTTTCTGTTCAGTTCCCAATAATTCAGAAAAGAGAAACACTGGTCATTTCCCTGGATTTCGTTCTTTTGGGGGAAAGAAAACTATTTTGACTTCTTATTTACTGCCTACTCTTTTTAGCGGCAGGGTATGCGTTGCCAAATATAACTTTTTAATGATGCTGAGATATTTGCAAAACTCTGGACCGCAGGTGCCTATGGTGGGGAACGAACGCGCTATTGTCTACCGGGAGTAGCGCGCTCACCACCACACCATGCGGGTCCTTCGTTTCGCCTGTCTCTCAGCTAGTTCTATTGATCTTTTGCCATCAGCAATCACCCGTGAGCGGGATTGATCTGGGGGGGGGGCCCAAATCGGCAACGAACCCAGTTAAGCTGAGGCTGTAGTTATAATCCCGGTACCCGCATGGTGTGGTGGTGAGCGCGCTACTCCCCCGGAAGGACAATAGCGCGTTCGTTCCCCCACCATAGGCACCTGCGGTCCAGAGTTTTGCAAATATCTCAGCATCATTAAAAAGAAAGAAAACTATTTTGAGAAACAATAGTGCAGAACACGGAGGGGAACAAAGTAGAGAAGGGGGTAATTGCCCGTGACAAGTGGCTCCCCTCCCCCGGTTTCAAATTGAGGATTTTCCCACGCAAAATGATGACCAGCTGGGACATAATGTATGCCTACCGTAGTAAGCATTACGGTGGAATAGTCATTCATAAGTAAAAAAGCCTTATAGGTAAGCGAAAGACAACGACCAGAAGAATAATCAGCCGACATTGAGAATAAATCGTTCGAAGAAAATCAGTCCCTTAGGAAAATTCCGTGCATTCTACTGTGTTCGTTGCATGACAGAGGTGACTGAATGCGCATCTGGTCTGCATGGTGATTTACAGTGAGCCGCTGATGTACTAAGACAGTTTATTGTCTTCCCAAATAAATCTCTTACCAATTCACCGATCCCGTAAAGGTGAAGAGTTTTGTAGCCCGGAGCACCGAATCTGACCTACGACCAAGTGAGTATTGCAGGCGCTAGAGCTACTACGCTACACGCTGCATGCAGCGTACTAGTTAGAGGTGTTCTGGCGTACATGTTTAGCCTTTGGTTCGATTCTGCGTCCTGAGCAAAACAGGCTTTCCATCCTATTGGGATGGGTAATTGGTACTAACTGGTATAAGATGTTCTTGAGTGGACAAAAAACCGAACTGATACAACGCTAGGCCACCTCAAGCCATTGTATATGTAGGCCAGATATGCATTCAGTAATGTCTATTATGTTAAGGAATTATGCTACGGATTGAACAGGATGTGTGCCGCATCAATTGGGGGATTAATCAACAACAAAAGCTTAATCTCTTATCCCTATAATCTTGAAATAAAATGGAAAACCTCTTGTAAAAAAGTGTTTAAAGCACATTTCCAGGGAACCATAAAGTTTAAAATCACCTGAAACGATTGGCGAAAGAAGCCCAAAACGGTCCCGAAGCGAATTCGATGAGGGGACGACATCCGAGGAGCATTCCAGTCTATAGAAATGCGAAAACGAAGGTAGCAGGAAAAAAAGAAGAAACATTGTCATTCTTACAATTTGAACAATTGTGGAAAAAACAATAGAGAGCTCTCAGGCACAGGTACTTTCTAACTTATATGGCCATTCAAATTCTTAATTGACAACTTCTAAAACCAACTGCGATTTGATCCCGGCACCGATCAATAAGTCACTGATTTCCTGATAAGGGCTATTGCTATAGTAGCTACTGCACAAACATGAGTAAAGTTTCAAACACTGCTAGTCCAATGCGACATTTCTGGCTTATAATAAAAGCGGGCGACGAGAGGAAATAACCCTGAATAGGGCGAATTCCGTCGGAACGTTAGCCAGAGGGGAAAAAGTGTTGTTACTGTTGTACATGGACAACATCGTGTCAATTTGCTCAGAAACAGTAAACTATTCAGTCTTTTGTTCCGTTATTCTATTTCGTAGCTGTTATTATCATTAAGTGGTGAGAATCTGGATGACTTTCTGGATTTTCTGGAAGAATCTCTGATACCGAACACTTCACTTCATTCCCTTTCTTCTTAGACGGTCTGCTAGATTTATAACAAGGAGGCGCATAATGAAATGTCTTAGATTCGTAAATTATTAAGAGCTAGTAATCGCTTCGCGCTAGTCCATCTACAGACATTAACAACGACAAGGTCTATCGCCCCGATGAGCGGAATGAGAAGCACTTCATAGACAACAGAGAACATGGAGATGGCTTGCTATTACTACTCTAGAACAGTTAAAGGTTGGAAATCTCAAACAGAGACAGATTTACTTAATATTGACAACGTTTCGGACTACTAGAACAAACAACAAAATACGGCTTAAACATCAGCTTTGGTGAGAAAGAAGTCAAAAAAAGGATTATAGCTGCTTTGAAGAGAAGAATGATCGCCTACCTGTGCGGCAGTCATCCCGAGTTGTTTGAAGTAAACAGCTAACAAAGGAAAAAAGTGACCCAAATGATGCGAAATATGCTAGATAGAATAGTCGACAAATAAAGGCGTTCCGTGGGAAAAATTCGACCGAACAGTGATATCGTACGCTCGCCGGCCGAATTCTCCATGATCGAAAAAATACCTTGCGCTTTCGGGAATCTAGATGGAGATAACCTTCTGGAAGTTTTCTGTCTTAGCGGTGCCGCTGTCGATGCATTAGGATATTGTGTTGACGTCAGTGAAGGCAGCTGCTGCCGAGTAAGTGACGACGACGATCAATGAAGCAACGCGGACTGAGGGTGGATGAGTTCCAGAGAAACGAGTGAGAAGACCACGAATATCGACAACACTCACTGCCAACGACCAGATTCCAGGTAAAGCGATTGTCGTGGAATTCATCAAGCTTCGAAGCGACCACGTTTGGACCATTTCTCTCATTCTGGTGACATTCATGACGATTGTAAGTCTCCTCAGTGATCGATATCACTTTTAAACACGTTTTGGATCAACCTCGTGAACGGCTGTAATGTTTTAGTTATGGGTGCTCTGATGCTCATCATTGGTCAGTTTAGTGAACTTTTTTAATGAAAAGCGATAAAGCAGTGCGTTTCAGACCGGTACGACTCCTGAGGAATACTTGGTTATATGTAGTGCTGGATCGGCTCCATCCCGGGCTTGCCAAGCTTCTTGTCCTTCCGGGATCGGGAAATTGGCACCGGACGCGTCTCGGAAAAGTTCCCCCCTCTGCAATCCAATTGGGAACGCTTTAGTCCGTTTGTGTTAGGACTTCAGAGAGAATCTACTCGACCTGCATTCGGCGACATCCATTACGAAGAGGAAATCCTCAAGCAACGGGCAAGCCCTCAAGTAAAAGGTTAGAAGACCTTCATGGATAATAAATACGAGAGAACAAATCGAATGTGAGAAGAGCAGAGATCCACGTCGTAGATGTGAAAAACTGTTCGTTTAGAAAAAAATTTTCTTTGAGGTGAGTACATATGAACAGTTTGGTAAAATGTCATAACCAATCCTTCGATACACAACATGATTTCTAATTCTCTGGTTTCCACATGGTCATCATCTACAGATATTCTTCGTATTCTGCACAACGACTGCTGGGAATACGGTCCATTGGGTTAGAAGTGGTGTCCGCCTGGTTGACGAGAGCAATGGACACGCTCGCCCACCATGTAAATAGTTTATCATGGGGACGTTTTTTTCTCCCTAACTTCTCCTTGATCTGCTATCGTCCATTCGTCATCAACCAACTCTCGACATTTATTTTTAGACTGGTTCCCTTCCGCATTTGTCTGTCACACCGTGGGTGCTACACCCACAATTTTTTCAACATCGTTGAGCTATCAGTCTATGTTCTAACTGCATAGGAAAGGCCAAGGAGAGAGGCCATTCTTTCCTATTCTGCAGTTTAGTCTTCAAAGAAAGGTGGAAGTTCCTCATGTTGTGTGTTGAGTAATTGTCACTTCGTTGGGCTTTTCCTTGATTGTTAAAATAACTCTAGTGCCGACCTCTTGCAAGTCGGTGAGCCGGGTATGTAGTTTTATCCTCCCTGCATTTTATCCAAATTGTCAATAAGCATGACACTTCATCGACACCTCGTTAAACGCAGCATTTACGTTACCACTGAACCTGGTGGACCACTTTTTGGCATATCACGTGAAAACCGCTGGAAATAAAGGGTCTTAGATGCAAACTGAGAATCACTTGATTAACTAGTGATGCAGATGAATCCCATAATACTGGTGTCATTGGTGAGAAGACTGTTGTTATTGAAGTTTTGCAAATATCTAAGCATCATTGTGATTATATTTCACATCGTGCCCTGCCATGGAAAAACAATAGGCAGTAAATAAAAAGTGATTTACATTCTGAATTGTGCCACAGCATCGATTTGACTGTACTCAATGCTAGTTTGTCCTCCCCAGGCCTCCAGATCAATCCTGTTGACGGGTGATTGCTGATAGAAACACGCTATAAAACACGGCTGAGAGAAAGGCAAAATGAAGCACCCGCATGGTGTGATGGTGAATGCGTTAGCCCCGGAAAGGGTAATAACGTGTTCAGTCCCCACCGCAGACACCAGCGGTCCGGAGTTTTGCAAATATCTCTGCATCATTGTGATCATTGTTATTATTATTCTTATTCTTCCCAACCATTTACCGCTTCATAGTGGCTAGGTGGTGTTCTTGGGTGTCCGGTTACGATGTACAGCAATTGATTCGTTACCCCAGCAGAGCCTCCCAAGCTGAGAAGGAGACCTGCGTTTCTATCGGGAAGCTTTGCTAAGAGTAAACCAATTCAAGGATCCGTCCTGGTATCAAACTATTCGCGGGGTGGCAAATCTCCCTCTGATCCACAAGGGCAGCGACTGCCTGCGGTGGGCACGACCTGAGGCAGATTTTGGCTAGGCTGACCTGGAGACTCCAGGAAACCAAAGTGGTTAAACCAGCGAAACTCTGAAAATTGGGTCTCGAATCCAATAGGATAAAAAAGGACTCTTATTACCACAATTATCACGATGGTTAATCCTAGAACCGACTTCCTACTAAGCTCAGCTTAGATCGAATCAAAAATCAATTCACTGTATTCTTGGTGAACAAACACGAGGTCGTTAATCCACTCTTTATTCACGAAAAAAAGCTGATATTTAGGCGAATTTCGCCTTCTTCGGATGATGGGAAGCTCAAGTTGACTGTAACCCACCCAGCCAAACACTTCCATGGCCAAAGCAGAAGAAACACGAAACCACGATTTCAATCGTATTGAATTGAATTGAAAACAAAGACGTTTCTGCGACGGATGATTCCCTTTACAATGACTCGCGGTGGCCTGTCGATATATCGAGCCAGTGCGGCTATCCTTCCAGACCAATCTGGTACCAATTTGCCGACTCCGGAGGGATGGAGGGCTTGGCAAGCGAGGAGCGCAGAATAAACGGGACCTCTTTGTCGTTGGAATTATTGTTTGGAGGCGTGGTTTTCTCTTTTCATCTATCCCGAGACGCTACGGATTCGTAGACATTGGAATTGGCTATTTGTCGCGCCAATTTCAGGGATTCTTTTTCTGCTCTCTTCCTGTGCACACACTGGTTGCTGTTCGAAACGTGCTTCCTACAAGCGTCATTTTTTGTGTGTGAAGGGTGAGAGGGAGGTAATGAACTCGCATTATTATACTACTTGGCTTTGGGTACCATTTCGTAACACAGTAGTTTTCGGGTAGGTTAATTTGAGCGTTCAGAATGGCAACCAGTTTTCCTTCGGTTTCTTTGAAGTAAACTTAATGTGCTCCGACTGTTCGTTTAATAGCTCAAGGCATTTGTCCGTCCGCTGTTATCTGGATCAGATGATCCCACCATTATTATTATCACTAGTCATATTACACAAGAGTTCTCTGTGATTCCAGCTGCAGAATAAAATTTACGACTTTTTAAACGATTGCTTACGACGGTTGGATTCGCCTGAGGTGGGAGGCGAACAACAATCCTGTGCGTGAACAAATCACGGGTGTTGTCTTAAGGCAAACACATCCTCCTTATTAAGCTAGGTTACCCATGTTGGCGCATAGTGCAAGCTCTCAGCGAGTGAGCCGTATCCTTCGCTTATGTGCTCAAATAGCTTGGGAAAATGCTTCGGGCACATCGAATTGGCTTTATTAGCCAAAGTTATGCCTCATTAAATCTAACATGCATGCTGGAAAACAGTAATAGAGATGGATCGCTTTTCACGATACGTTCGAAGATAAGCTGTATCTTCGAGCATACACCACCACAGATTTGGAATAATTGAACAGATGCTCAATTCGTGGGAGAGTAATATTTGAAGCTTTACTTGATTTTTACTAAAACTGGTAATGCGTATGAACGATAACCGATGGACAAGACCCGTTAGTGACTGGATTCCTCGGGATGTTAAACGCACTGCAGGAAGACCACTGACTCGATGCTGAGAGTTCTTCACGAAAAGCCTAGAAGAAAGATATGATGCTTGACGAGTTCCTAGAGCGAGCAGAACCCACTGAGTTACTCTTGCACGCGACAGCGAGAAATGGAAGTTTTACCGGCGCCCGCTCGATTCACTCGATGACCAGCGGGACTACAGGTGACGCAGGTGACTAAAAGTGGAATGTCTATTAAGAGTCATTTTTGTTTATAAGTCACTCCTTGTTCAGAGCTCAACAGATTTTTTTTACAAGATAGGGGTACCATGGCGATTCATCATATTTACCGTGAAAACGAGTTTCGATTCACGAGCGACAACTATTCTGGGAACGACTCGACAGTGGTCCGGAAGAGCATTGTCGTCAGTCCAGGACGAAGTCCTACCCAGTGTGGTGTTAAAATTGTGCTGGAGTTTGCATGAATCATTAGGGCAGGTCGTTTAAAAATGGAATGAAGTAGGTTCAATCTATTCATCGAACAACCATTTCATCAATCTAGGCAGGCATCGTTTTCATGGAAAAGCATTCAATAATCGAAGAATTCATTCGTTGTGTTTTTCGGTTGCTTGAAACGAATTCAAATACCGGACACTTTTCTCACAGTATTCAAACGTACGACTATTTCAAAGGTTCCGTCTCATTTACAAAATGTCTCCCTTGAATTTACACTGCTTTCATCTAAACTATGACTCTATTCAACATTTATTTCAGCTGTCGTATCCCTCTGTGTGAACAGATATCTACTTCCTGCGTGATCCACAATGATGGTTCCATCCGGTGTTGATCAGAGGATCCACCCCCCACTCTTGTCTTTGTTTAATTATCAACATAATCAGAACGGTGGGAAAAAAAATGATGTCGCATAAGATTTTCTGAATAAATTTCGGAATAATCCAGTCAATAATTTTAAAATGGATTCCATTCCAATGTTTTCTGCATTAGAGAAAGGTGTTAGACAAGGCGATCGCATTTCCCCAAAATTATTTTCGGTTTCCCTTTGAGAACTTTGCGTGGAAATTGGAATCAAACAAGTTGAAATAAAACTGGATGATCGAAAATTACAATACCTCCATTTTAACGACAAGTTAAAAAAACGATAAAGTTTTCGACGTTGATCAATCCCTGGCGGATACGCTATGAATTCGACTTCATCAAGCACCATTGGAGGTGATTGAATGCATATCTGGCCTTTACAATGACTCGCGGTAGCCTACCGATGTATCGAGCCAGTGCTGCTATCCTCCCAGACAAGTCTGGCACCAATTTGCCGATCCCGGAGTGATGGAAGACTTGGTGAGCCACGGGCGCGGAAATCGACCCCATGTGTGTGTCGCAAGGCGCTTCCAACCACTGGCGCCACACGCGCCCCTGACTGACACTTTCTGACAAATTACATCATTTAATCAGTAACATAGTTTTGTAGCATTAACCATTAGCTAAGCGGAACGAGTGTTGGCTGATTTCGATAACGTATGTTTAAACATTGGTCATCGACTAAATCTCACGAAAACGATGTTTATGAGAAGCGGAGTGTTCAAAACTAACAGTAATAAATACAACCAACAACAATCGACTTCACATCCACCTTTTTTTCCCTTTATTATTCTTCCTGCCTTATCCAAAGCCGCGTTAGAAGTCTGTTTGCTACGTGAGTAGGATGAAAGATCACTCAGTATTATCGGAGGCACAGTCAGCGGAACGATGCTGGCAGTGTCCCATTTCACGCAAGTGAGGGAAGAGATCCGAAGTTCCGATCTACATTAACGATCATCAAAAAGATTGAAAATAAGCTGGCATACAGGATACTTCCTAACAAAAATCAGTGGACTGTGACAGGGTCGTATATGCTACCAAGTGCTCAGAAGGAAGACCACTGAAGCGATCGTCGGAGTTCTTAAGGATGATCCTAAATAAAAAACTATGATGCTCAAAAAGTCCTTGAAGCATCGCGGCTTACTCTTGTACACGACAGAGTCAAATGGAGACTTTATTGGCGCTCTTTGGCGTCGTTCTACTTTCAGCGGTAGAACGGATGGTATAGTTTACACACCAACTTTGTCACTTTTTTTCACTTGGCAATCGTTGAGTTGCTCAGATGGAAAGTGTAAAAATCTGCTTTGGCCCTTTCCCCCACTCCAGATTTGCGCAATGGCTTCTAGCCAATCAACGAACACATAAATGACATCATATTTATGATCCAAAGTACTCATGGTGAAGTCTGAAGTCGGGTAAAGAGCCTTTCTGTTGTGCGATTGGCAACTTGAACATCTCGCTTCTACCAATAGTTACAGCTACTGCGTATCCTCCTTCTGCGTTCTGAAAGCTGATGACAGTGAAACATATGAATAAGCCCCCGATTTTATAAAAAGCGATGACTTTTAAAAAGAGTTTTCGAAAAAATTTTTGCAAATATATTGAGAAATACGTTATGAAAGAACTTGAAAAAAACACTGCATAATACTGTAGTAAATTAAGCCTTATTCATTTGCATATTTGGCTGGCCTTCTTTATGAACCAAGGAGAACCATGCCAGCTTGACCACATTTCCCATTCTATTGGTAATTTAATTGTTGAAGAAGACTGCGTTTTCCAGGACTCTCGAATCCCAGACTATGGTCTATTCAGGTCGTCACTACATGCATGCAAATTAATACGTTGCTGCTGGGATTGCAGTGAATGCTGACACCGGCTTACTCTTAACTGGGTTTTTCGACGAAGATATCAAACTGCATCTCCTACTGGAAGATCTTGAATAGGAGACGAAGTTCCCCTTCACATTGCAGATCCACATTGAGGAATACTCTAGGGCCACGATAAAGTGACAGGCCACCGGGGAAGATTTGTTTGTTATTAAGAAGAATCCTTAAAAGACTTGTTAAGTTTATCGGTTTTCTGAGGCAGTGAGAGTAGATTTAGTTCGGAAAATGACTCAACCAACAGGAAATTGCGTGTTTTATCCTTTAAAAACAAAAGTAGGAGGATTTCCGCCGCAAGCTCTCGGCGCCGGCGAACGCCAATTGATGTTGCGCCATTGAGACGTCCTGATAGCGCATCTCTAACATTCTCTCTGGAGAATGACATTAATCCACTTCGTTATTACACTTTCTTTAATGCCACATGAAAAGAATGTGTCTTTTCCTCTTTGATGAAGGCTTCCCAACAACTTTCATTCAGTGATAATCGACATAAAGGATGCCAATGTGCTGCGATTCCTTTGTGGATAATTCTATCTCAAGGCTTATGTTGCTGATTAGTTGAAAACCCCAAAACTGATGGATATCTAGTTTTTACACTTTCTATCTGGCAACTCAATATGACATGTGTTCCACATCCACGGATGATTCAGTGAATTTTGTTCAATTGTTCCCACAACCTCATAAAAAGGCTCTCCACTGACTTATATTCCAGATTCTACTTGGATCATAATTGGCTTTATCGAACATGCACCATATCAGCCATAGTGATAGGCTGCACACAACAAGCCCGTGCTCAATTCTTCCTCCTTTCTATGATAATTCTATTCTGTTAACAATTTCCAAACCGGCCGTCATTTAAGCTCGGTAGTGAAATAATTACCAATCAGTAAATCAATAATAACCAACAATCAATAAATGTGTTAAAAAATGTTATTCTCTTTAATTGATATGTTTCAGTCTCATTATGCATTTTTTATTTTTGTAATCTAAACAACTATGGTGAACAATCACAACGAATTGGATACAAATTGATTTGAATCGAGCCATAGTCATAAAATGTACTAGAATCCTTGAAGGAATATTTTTAAACTGTAGAAAAATGCATAGGCGGACAAAAAATTTTGTTGCTGCGTTCTTGAAGTGTCCTGGAAAACGAAAACCACTGTATCGATTCTGACCCGCTTTTTTCGCATTGAACTCAACTCTAAACTCAATATAGAATTTAAGGGTTAAGCCTTACAGCATGCGAATTTTCGTCCTGCTTATCGCTTTGACTCTCGTTGCTGAGACGTTTGCGTTTTTCATTCCATCTGTGTTGGGTCTGTTCAAATTTCATCGACAAAAAACCTCGAAACTGAAAGAAACTAAGGTGAGTAGCTTTCGTTAATTCGTAACCGGTTCTCTGCTCTGAAACCGTTCATGATGTAAAAATAATTTAATAATTATATGCCATCACCATGGACATTTTTGTTGTATCCATTTCCGTTCTAGAGTTCTGTTAATGCCTGGGTTCGGTTTTTTACGAACGGTTTCTCACCAGTGTTTCAAAATCATCTGCCAATGGTTTTGTTTCCCTTCTAAAATCAAAAAGAATAGAACTATGGAATCACTTCCTAGAAGTTTCCTTCCATCCTTTCCATTCCTTTGATCACAATTCTTTCAACACGAGAGAAAAAAGCTTTCGTTAGCAAGAAGAGCACAAAGAGATTCATGCAGCAACAAATATTCTAAAAGCGTTCTTTGTTCCACGATCTGAGTCAGCAGGCGGTCCGTTATCCTGATGGACGGATATTTGGATTGGAAAGCAATTCTTTCCATACGGGATACCATAACAAACGCCTCGTTTACTTAAGAAGATGGTATGGGATCGAAGTAACTGTGACATTACGAAAAAAAATATTGCCGCCGACGTACCGTAAGCTGCCATAGGTCTTATTTTGAATGGGTTTTGCATAAATTTTTATGCCATGGAAAGCTTTGACACAATTGAAAGGCAACAAAATTGTTATAAAAGCGGATAGAAACGAAGAGAAAAGATGAAAAGATTTTTTGCAGAAGGTTCCCATTCCTCTTCCAAATTTGGACCTCTGGATAAAGCTTATATCATTTTTTTACGAAAAAACAAATTTCTCCCCTGATAGCGGAGGGGTCGTGGTTATTTGGAGATGGTACTACCTCAAAGAGTCAGCTACAATGCAAGCAAACAATATGTACAAGTTTTGGACCGGTCTGGACGACTGAGAGGAACTTTCGGTTTTTAAAGGAAAAATGATTCAGTAGTTTTAATGTAATGCGGCCATTAGATTGTTTACTAAGTTTATTGAGGGCACTCAGAATGGAATAAGGGACTTTTTTCGAAAAGATTCAAACCCATTCTACTGTTTTCATATTAGACTAGCTAGATTTCATACCAGTAAAACGCTTCACATAGCTCTGTCACGCTGCTTTGTTATAATTGCTAAATGAAACCTTAGGGGGCGTGAACGGTGCAAGAGTCTGTGAAATTTCACCATTGGAGCCTATGGCACCATGGGGCACTATAGAAAAGATCGAGATGAAGACTGTCTTCTTACCACCTTTTATTTTCCTGTACTTCTGCGTTTCGTGGTTTTCTTTCCTGCTTTTTTATTTACAGTACGGGATTAGTCTAGGATGGAAAGCGTGCCTTTCCTAGCAATTATTCGACAGAAGGTCAATTTCTCCTTTCTTGTATCAAGTTCTAGACGAGCCTCATTCCTTCCAATTTTGCACGCTCAATTAGAGGAAATAAGAAATTCTAAGATTATAACATCGTCTAGCAGGACAACGCCCCTATGTAGATCGGGGTCCGCTCTAAACTAATGACCCAAACATCTTGTTTTCCCAGACAAATTTCTGGATGCTGCTGGTATTCATGCGCTTGAAGTTTGAAAATTAAAATGGTTTCAAGCGATAAAGAGGAACACTCCTGCTAGATGATTTACTCTCGTTAAAAAGTCATTAAGACGTTTCTTACCCCGATTTCCTAGAGAACGCGACTTTGAATATGTTGGTGGAGAAGTTGAGGAACGACATAGAGAATTTGCGACGTCAAAGTGAATTCGGTTTCGAAACGTAAGTAAACTTAGCAATTTTTCTAGTAATTCCTTGATTTCTCATTAAGAAAACGCCTTGCGGAACAACTCGATGAGTGATCACCATTACTGATTCATGTGAACTTCGTTGGTTATAGATATTTCTCCGTTTTCCCGAGCATGTTTCTGTTCTCACGGTCCCAGCCAAGGCACTTAGCTTCGGTGTGCGAAGCACTTGATGAAACAGACAAGAGTGCCAAAGTTTAAAACATATGAACGGGTATTAAACTTTATCAGTGCCTTTAGCTGAACAATGCTAATGCATTAAGAAATTTGAGTAATAGTAAATGCAAATAGTTTAAGTTACAAGCATCTCATGCTTCATCGGGCACTTAATCTCTGAAAAAAATTGTGACCATAGCTCGGATGAAATATCGGCTGTTCTCATGATTGTTGTGTTTAATACTTTGGAGAAACTGAGATGATCCGCTAGTGTCGTTCTCCATTCTTCCATTCATCGCTAAAAAAACATCTTTTCAACTATTCTATTATTAATCTGTGACAACGATTACTATGCTTCCGGAACTTTTTTCAGAGAGGCTAGGATAGACCCTGAGAAGAACTACGACACCCACTACATCTTCGGAGGTAACTGAATAGCAGATATTTCTCAACGCTCACTAAAGAAAACAATGAATAACAAAAATAGAGGCATCCTTGCGAGAAACTAAAGATACGGTAATCTCAAAAAGAATGCTCCTAAGGCAATCACCAACTTTGCTAGCATCATACAGTGTTCTCGAGTTATTGAACATTCTGCGAATTAGTTGTCTCGTTCTTTCTTTCTTAACGCGCGAATCCCGACTGTCCGAAGACATCGTTTAACGGTAAAAAGGCGCTTTTTGCTAGGCGTTATTTTATTTCCACATGTTCTTCCACAAAAGTTTCTGATAATGTTAGGGTCATATTTACAATTATAATTACCTCTGCAATATGTAATACGGCTAATTACTGGGTGTCAAGAACGGTTAAAAGAACTTGAAAAGAGAAAAACAACAGCACTGATCGAAACTGCGAAGAATAAGAAGGGTCTCTGCAGCGGTCGCTTAAAGTTTATCAGTTTTAACATCGGGAGCTGTGGTGTCCAATAGGAATACTTATTACATCCAGGAAGTGGAAGAGGAGGAGCTTCTACGTCTCAGACTTTTACTGTAATTGTATAGATAGCCACATCCACCTCCTCCATATTCTGCCAGTGGAAATGGAAGATGGCGTTGTTCACGTTCATTGGGAAAGCAGCACGGCCGTGCTGTCTTACAGGACAGAAATCCTGAGGGCAACCAAGACTGTCGCCCTTTCAACTTTCCATCTTCTACTTCTAAACTCTTTATTTAAATCACCCTAAAAATGGCTGAAAAAGCAAGCACTGCTATGGCAACAAAAAAAGGTTGTGGGACAGTGGGGAGCCCTTTGTTATTCTAAAGCGGTTTTATTATCTACGAAGAGTGGCGTTATAAAGCGTCCAGTCATCAGTGGAAGTGGTGTAAGACGCTAATAAATTTATTATAACTTCAACGAAGCTGAGATATTTGCAAAACTCTGGGACCGCAGGTGCCTATGGTGGGGGACGAACACGCTATTGTCCTTTCCGGGGTAGTTACGCGTTCACCACCACACTATGCGGGTCCTTCGTTTCGTCTGTCTCTCAGTTAAATTTATTATACATTGTCTTCAGTTACATGCATATCCTTGTAAAGTTAGCCACAAAAAATAGTAGCATTATATTGCAAATCTTTGTCCAGGGACTAACACATTGGAGACAACATGGCTCCTATAGGAGTTAAACGTGAGGTGTCATTGTGGCCGGTGTGACTACTATAGGTGTCAAAAAGAGTGCGACAGAAAATTATCCGCCATTCTATGGGATAACCAAGAAAAATAAGTCGTCATTGCGAATATTTTAAGCACCATTAAGAGCCGGAGGAAATATTTTCTCGCGTTTCGTTGCCTTGCCATCCACATTTCTAATGCATCACTTATTCCTTTGGCAAAATACTAGTAAAATGTTTCAGATAAAGGAAGTAAAAATTGGTAAAAGTGGAAAAACTGCATGTGTAAAAGAATGATCAGTCGTTCACACTTTCACACAAATGTCGAGAGGGTTTTCAGCTCGTCATCGTGGAGCTAATGTGTCGGCTTTCTGTGGAGACTTAACTAGGCACCATATGAAGCATCTGCCCCTACGACGTCGGGATGCTATCGTCTTCACACCGGCACAGGACTTACCAAATGGTCTGGCCAAGTAAGGCAGTACTATAGAAGTCTGAGCATGACTAAATCATGTACGGTCATAAAACGAAGATTCTAGGAAGTTTAGTTGAGTCTGCAATTGGAAGAGAATTCAGCGTAATTCTTGAATTTGGAGTTTGTATAGGTTGGATTTGGAACGAGTGAAAGATTAATTTAAAAAAAAAGATTAAATAAACAAGCACTCTGGATAGTACCTTTCTTTCAGCATTATAGTGTCGATCCCACGATTGTGGTTTCGTGAAATCGGTAAAGGGGACAAGCTACCCGATGTGCCGATCATGTTCTGCTATGAGGGTGTGAATTTTCAAACTTCATTCAAAAGTACAAGGTCTTTTAGCACTTGAAATTACAGATTTCATAAGTAAACTTCTACTGTTACCCTTATTTGCTTCTATCATTTTCCATTTCTTTACCTTAATTTTTTTCTATCTACTGCCTAGTACAATTCTTCATGGGTACTACATGAAATTCAACGACAATGATGCTGAGACATTTGCACAGCTCCGGAGCGCAGAGGTCTGCGGTGGGGATAGAACACGCTATTACCCTTTCACGAGGGCTAACGAGTTCAGCACCACATCATGCGAGTCTTTCGTTTTTTTCTTTCCCTCGCAAGTTTTCTATGTAACAGTGCAATCACGCACGGAAAGGGTAACAGCGTGTTCGATCTCCACCGCAAACACCTGCGTTTCGGAATTTTGCAAATATCTCAGCATCATTCGGTTGAATTTCATGTAATACCCTATTGTGAACAATTGTAGTGGGCAGTAGTAATGTTAGATTTTTTAATAGCAACGTTAGATAGAAAACTAGCTGAGAGAAAAGCGAAACGTAGGACTTGCATGGTATGCTGGTGAACACGTTAAACACCGGAAAGGTAATAGCGTGTTCGATTCCCCACAACGGACACAGGCGGTCGAGGGTTTTGCAAATATCTCATCATCACTGGGATTAAACTTCTACTGATCGGTGTTAACTGAACGTGTTAGACAGTGCTTCTAGCAGAATTATAAACAGATCTCGACTGATTTTATGATAGGAAGATCTTATCAAAATGCAGTTCTTTTGTAACAAATTTTGTTCCACTCGCAAAAAAAGTCTAAAGAACTGATTTCAATCACGTTTTCACTTGTCTTATGAGAATGAAATATTCCTCACTGCTTTCCCCTCCTCTATTCCTATGCAAATGTTGACCATCGCATGGAGAATGTTTCCTGCAAGTGTTTTTTCTAAGCATGAGATGGGCGCCTAAGAATCTGGAGTCTTAAATTATCCAGATGAGCATTTTCAATTCGTCACTAATAAGTTTCACAAGACTTTGTGAATTCGAGATAGATCCAACCTCCTATGACAAGGTTTTGTCACAAAAGCGAGGATTTTCGTGTCTTGAACTTTTTCGTTACTAGTCTTCTGTCGGCAATGGATTTCTTTCCAGACTGCGCATGCTTGATGGTATGTTGCTGTTCCATTCCATTCATTCTGTTGTCACATGACCATCTCATAGAAAAGTTATCGGATTTGCTCATTTTTCGGCTAACACCATTGTCTTTTTCCTCCTCCTGTGCTCATTAGCATGAGTTTTCATGGAGTGCGACTTTCTTTGGAATCCGCTATGCTAAATCGTTTCCAATTCTCCACTGCCAATAATCGCCAGCTCCTGCGGGTCGGAAGGAGGTCTGCTTCATACTGCTTTAGGATGAAAGCAATTCCCTTAACGGCCTCTAACTCTCGCACTAGTCCATCCAGTCCTCGAGAATGATGTAACAAATGCAACCCCGAAGGTGTGATACAACCATAATGATGCTGAGATATTTGCAAAACTCCGGCTTCGGACCGTAGGTGTCTGCGGTGGGGAACGAACGAGCTATTACCCTATCCGGTGACTAACGCGTTTACGACCATACCATGCCGCTCCTTCGTTTCGCCTGTTTCTCAACTAGTTAGTTTCAGAAACCTCGACGATGGTTGACGAAAATTTCATAGTAGACGTATACAGCTTTTTTTGTTAGTGTTTCTACTCCAATCCGTTTAGTTACTAATTACATCTATAGAGTTGCTGGAGAGTTTTTTCTTTAGGTGTGAATTTTCTTCGTCTTCTTCCGCTGACTATATACCAAAGCGATTTGAAAGAGAACGGAGATTTCATGGAGTATAAGCACGTGAGCCATAGAGTTCATTATGAGGACTGATTCCCTTATAGTTGTCTCTTCGTCAATATTTGGTTTGTTTGCACCTTAAACGAGCTTTTTGTTAGTGGCATAATTTAGAGCGTTGAGATATGTGACATTTACAGGAAAGGAATAACGAAATAAGTTCGAAGACCAAGATTTTTTAGTATCACCAGTTCAATATGAACTTTTCGATTCGCGGTGTGGCACTAATACTGAATACAGTTTGGAATAACGCGTATTTGTTACCCCCAAGCAATAAGGTTTGTTGTCAGAGATTAAATAAAAAGTAGACTTTTAGCTATGGAAAGCGCGTAGTGCAGTGATTAGGGCTGCCCTGTATTACACGAGATCTTTGGTTCGATCGCTTGCCTTAGGCTAACCAACTCATTCAATTCTCTGTCGGCAATCTGGTACTAGGATTGTCTGCGAGGATTGAAATACTGAACTGGCACTTCCGTAGGCCTTCATAGCTTACTGTTTAGGCCGGATGAGCATTCATTCACCTTCACGGTACATGGTGGAGTTGAATGCATGGCGCATCCGTATTGCATCAAACCGAGGAGTTTTAATTTTCTTCTTTTATCGTTTAGTCATAGGGTAAATTTTTTTAGCTGTCTTCGGAAGAAATCATGAAATAACAAGCTTAGATTTTTCAGGACTGCTATTAAGCAGTATGTGATTTTTATGTGATTAATTAGATGGCTGAGCAAGCCATTTCACAAATCTCAGGACCACCAAGCAATGGTTGAATTCCTTAAGCAATAAAATCATGTATTAAACTAGCGTGATCTCTGCCCACCCGCCTTTAAAATAAGAAAAATAAAGAAAAAATTCGAAATCAGAATTATTACGTTGTATTTATAAGATAACACGAGGTTGTTATCAAAATCTCTTCATTCGCCTACCGTTTCGGCCCGTTCGCCTTCTTCAAAGCAGCAGTAATTCGAGTGGAGTGTCAACAGCAGTTGTTTCTTGCGATGTGAGTTTTCATATTGTATCAAGTGGAATCGAATGAGGTAGAACATTTCACTGCTGTGTTACATTGATGAATCCTTGAGCTATTCTCACGCGATGTTATCAATCTGATGTTTTCAAGGGCGCTTGTGGGGTAACGGTTAGAGGTGTTCTGCAGCATACACGTCGTCGTTTTGATCCCACGCCCTGGTTTCTCCAATTTTTCCGAAAAAATAAAACCCATCCGGGATCGGAAAATTGGTACCAGAATTGTTTGAGAGGAAAGCAGATTTGATTTGAAACATCGGTCGCCCACCGCAAGTCATTGCATAGGCCGGATACGCATTCAATCACTTCTGACCATCCTAAATGAAGTAGAATTTTTTCGTGGTGCATGCGTCAGAGAGTGATAAATGTCGAAAGATTTATCTTCTATTTCATTTTTTTATTATCTGTTTCTATGGTAACAATGTATCCGGCCGAAGTCACAATATGACTAGCAAGGTCAAGACTCACATCGCAAGAAACAAAAAACCACTGTGGACACCCAACTCGAATCATTGTGCCTCCGAAGACACAACGGCGCTGGCGCTGAAACGTTAGCCACAATAAAGAGTTTTTGCAACAATCTCATGTTGGCTTATTAACACCACAAGGTATTCATTCTCAATAGTACAGCTGAATGAAAGTCGACCTTCGGAAAACAGAAATGTTTAAGGCTACATTAATCGTCGACGCTCACCATGAGAAGAAGCGCCATGTGATTACACGATCCTGTACACCGTCGCTGTTGAGGTGAGGTTGGAAAGACGACACTACCAAATAGAAATTCACTGCGGATAGAGACAAAGACATTGGAATTACTTCTATATTCGGGAATCCCACATTGGATTGAAGCTGTTTATTAGCATCCGCTAAACCCACCTTAGCCAAAAACCTGTCAGCTAGACCAAATTTGTTTAATCTTCATTTTTTTTCTCACATTTACTACCTATAAATTGCGCACTTCTTAGAAATATTCTCCTATCCCCAGTATATAAATAGAACTTCTCTTCGCAAAAACGGTAACATTAGTGGCACAGCAACCGAGTTAAAAATAGCGCTAAATTTTTGCTTCCGAAAACCACATCCCACTGGTAGATGGCTTATAAAACGAAAGTTTACCAGGTGTGACGAGCATCACAATGCTACTAGAACGCATTGAAATAAAGGGAATTTTTTGAAAAAAAACGTACTTATCCTAACCGCTCCAGGTAAGTGAAAACGAGGTTCACTTCCAATCCAAATTTTACTGTAAGAAGCAAATCTGTTCCAATCGGAGAAATCTGACCCAAACACAATAAGTAAACATGCTCCAATCCAGAAAACAGCGACCTAATCGCAAAAAAATAACTCCCTATGCTAATGTACACGCTCAAGGCACCGCATCCTATCCAGTAACATGTTGCCGCTTCTACGCGCCACCTGAGCATGCCATGCCACGCCATTCCCAAAGATCTATACATGAGGACCTCGTAGATAATTAGCAGCACTCAGGAAGCTGCACGATTCACTTCTGTGCTTTCAATTCTTACCAGAAGAAGGACGCAAGTCATAGTTCCAAAGCCGGTGACCTTTCAATACTCCCAGATTCCAGGCGCGATTTTAATCCTACTCCAGCAAATGGATTCAGATTGTTGACGTTTCCATTCTTATCACATCAATGAATTCCATTTAGAAATCAGGAGTGCTGTCTTTGGCAGTACAAAAGTACATTGAATGTCCACGGTCATAAGAAGGAAATAGTTTTCCACAGATGCGTTGGTAAGGTAAGCATGTTTCATAGTGAAATTTTTGCAGTCGATGATGCTTCTTAAGCAGTTAGTAAACCATAATCATTCAAGAGAAGGTTGATTCATTCTGACAACATCGATTTTTCCACCTGATTCCTCGTGCTCGTCGTAATATGCGTTATCAAGCAAAGGTTAAGAATCCTGGACTTTGCATTGGTTACAAGCAACTCTTAATCTAATAGGGAAACTTAACAAATAGACATTCTATGCAAAATCTAAGGGCTCGTATGGAGCAGTGGTCGGAGGCGCCCTGCTACACACACGTGGAATCGATCTCCTCGCCCATGGCCCGCCAAGCCTTCCATCCCTCCTGGGTCGACAAATTGGTGCCAGACTTGTCTAGAAGAATAGCGGCACTGGTTCGATACATCGGTAGGCCACTGCGAGTCATTGTAAAGGCCAAATGTGCATTCAATCACCTCCAAACAATGCTTAATGAAGTCGAATGCATGGCGCATCCGTCAAGGATTGATCAACTTCGAGAGCTCAATCCTTTTTTTTCTTCTATGCAAAATCTATATCAAATTTGTAAACTTGAAAAGCTTTTCAATTTTTTGCACACTTTGGAAACTAGGCAATATTTGGTTAAGATCTGAAGAGGAACACCAACCTAAAATGAAACAATAGTGGGCTTTACAAAATTCACTTATGCTATTAAGCTGACCTCTTGACTTTCAGATACCAGTGGAAGAGACTAATTTTCCATTCGTTGGCGAATCTCATGAAGAAATAGCGAAACGCGGAGGGATGAGTCGGTTGGTGTTTTCATTCATCACGGAGATATTCAAGGTTCATGTAATACTAATTGTACCAGTTAATTCGAATTTATGGTGCCATTCTTTCGACCCTGCATCAGTTAAGTATATTCCATTTATTCCAGTATTCTAATTTCTATAGTTCTTCTGGA
The DNA here is from genome assembly GCA_018806985.1 of Angiostrongylus vasorum. Taxonomy (NCBI): domain Eukaryota; kingdom Metazoa; phylum Nematoda; class Chromadorea; order Rhabditida; family Metastrongylidae; genus Angiostrongylus; species Angiostrongylus vasorum. The sequence continues at coordinate 486,122 of JADANN010000118.1, read as the reverse complement.
CCTTGTGCGTTGCAAAGTGGTTAGATGTGCTCTGCAAAACACATGGTCATTGGTTCGATCTTGCGCCAAGGGCAACCAGGTGTCTTGTCCATCTGGGGTCAACATTTTGAACAGCAGTCACACTCATATGATAAACTCAAAGGCTCCCATAAGCCTATATAAACCAGAAGTGCATTTATTCATCCCTACGATGTTGAGTGGAGTAGAATTTGTGACGCCTCCTGTAGCGATGGATCGACACTGAACGGTTTAGCCTTTATATTACGGAGTGAAGTGCAGCTGTTCTAGTTTTTCCTCCACTTCGTAGCACAAGATCTACACCTAACTTACTAAAAAACATTCCGCCCCTGCCAAGTGGGCTCGAACCACAATCCTTTCAATTCGCAGCCGAGCGGACTGCCTATTGCGCCACGGAAGCGCGCACAATGTTCGCTGAAATCTGTCACCATCCTCTAAGTACTTCTTCGTAGGTGTTGCGAAAATCACCTGTATCACCTGTCCTCCCGTTGACCGTCGACTAACTCGAGCGGTGGCCATAAATCTTCCATTTCTCCCTTTCACGAGTAGGAGTAGCCCAGTGACTCCTGCTCGTTCTAAGGACTCGTGAAGCATCATCCCTTTCTTCCAAGCTTTTCGTGAAGGACTCTGAACATCGGAACGGTGACCTTCCTGCAGCACCTTTGACATCCCGAGAAATCCATTCACTAACAGCTCTTGTCCATCGGTTGTCGTTCATACGCATTACTTGTCTGGTCCACCTTTTCTTCGACAGTTTGGCACATAGAACGGCATCCTTGATTTTCGGTCTTTGACACAAATCGGAGCTTTGGGTCCCTTCCCTCAATTGTGCGAGACAGCATACTCCTAGCATCGTCCTTTCGACTGCGCGTTCAATAACGCTGAGTGGTCTTTCATCCTGCCTATGCAGCGACCAGGTTTCTGACACATAAGTTAAGACAAGAAATATCGTGGAGGCGAGAAGGTGAGCACGGACTCGGGTGTTCTTTCTTCTCTTCACTACATCCTCGATGCTTGTGAAAGCTCCCCAAGCTGCTCGGTTCCTCCTGCTCAACTCTGGAGCTAAGTCGTTTATCACGTCGGTTTTCCACTTAGCTAGACGTAAGTAGAGTATTCGAAGATATACGTACTGTTGAGTGTGAATGCGGCATATGAAACCAATCAGTTCCTCATAAACATCGTTTTTATGAGATTTAGCCTGAGACCATTTATTTAATAGGCCTTATCAAAGTCCGCGTGGCAAATGGGTGATGTTTTAACAACGACATCATCAGCAAGGCGGAGATGGTGTAATTGTCTCCATCGCTTTTCACTCCCATGTTGTCCCATTCCAGTGTTAGCAAGACGTTCTCGAGAGCAGTGTTGAATAATTTTGGCGAGGGTAGTATCGCCTGGCCTACCTCCTCTTTTGACGTCTCTGTTAATATCGCTATAGAATGATGATATCATGGTTATGAAATCTTCACACAATTCACGAAGAATCTTTATATGCTGAGTAGGGACTCCTTTACTGTCCAGGGCTTCCATGACGGCTTTTTTTCTCAGCTGAGTCAAAAGCATTCTTTAAATCGATGACAGAAGGACAAAGCGGTCTCTTCTACTCTAGCGATACTTTAATGAGTCTTGTTATCGTGTGGATGTGGTCCATCGTACTTTTTGGAAGCACTGCTTACTCTCATATCTGTTCTTCATCCAGCGTTCTGTCAATCCTGCATAGGACGATTCGAGTGAAGAGTTTGTAGATGATAGAGAGCAAACAAATTGGGCAACAGCCGTCGCTGCCATAGAGACCACCTTTCTGAACAATACTACAATCCTGCTGGTCTTCCATTGAAAAAGAAACCCTACATTCCGCAACGTGCAAATAGCCGAGCGAGCATGTTCATGAGAACTACAGGAAAGTTCCCTAGATGTTCAGGTTTTACCCCATCCGAACCGGGTGTTTTCCAGTGCATGATAGACGAAACAGCATGTCGGATTTTGGAAGAGAGAGCCGGTGGGACGACATATCCATCGTCCTTTATCTGATATGAGGACTGGTGGACATGGTTATTGAAGAGATTCAATTTCTTTTTTGTTTTCTAGCAAAGTTGCGGTGGGCTTTGGAAATCCTTTTTGCCACCCTGTTCAGCTTCGATCATAGCTGCTGCTCTTGTGTCTTAAAATCTTTTATCACCTTGTTTTGCAAGTTCGGACATAAAATGGCTGTTGCCTTTAGCTCATGCGATTCCATGTTGGCGTATCACCTTCAGTGTCTTTGGAAACGAGCGTAGAAGTTGGATCAGTTGTGCTCTTTGTAACTGAATTCTTCATTCTTTGCCCTTTTTTGTTACCCTGCAATGCCAGTTTAACGTTGCTTGCCTGCATTGATTTCCGTCCTTTCCATTTCCTGAAGTTGATAGCTTAAACTGAAATCGTTCACCGAAGGAAACATTCTTGTTGGAGATTTCATATCTCGTAAGATGAAGCCATTGAAAAAAGATGTTTAAGCAGATCGTTTCGGTTCCTAATGACATGGGTGCTTATTCCAAACATTCTATTCAGCTGCTGATTTCTGACACCTGGTAACAAGGGCGAAGTTGAACAGCGAAAGGAAATAAGAGTCTATTTCCTACAGCTACAACTATTTTCGTATTTTAACGATAAACATTTTTTTGTTTACTAGACGTTTGTTCGTACCTGTGCCGAATGTCGTCAAAAAGGAGTGCCGTGAGAGCCGCTTTAAACTTTATCAGTTCACCATCGACCACCCAAAACATGGACGTATTAGTAAGGTGATGAATAAGTTGTTGCAGAATATCTGCGTAGAATCTTTTTTCCATTCTTCTTTTTTAAATCAGGACTTCACCAAGTTTCATTACTCCCTGCGCCTTGATAAATAACACTGCTCTTCTAAACGTAGGTCTAGGATGAAGTCAATCAATGGTTCCATACTCAAACCAGTACAGAAATGGTGAGAGTACCTTACGAAAGAACAGGGTAAAGCTTTTGGTTGAAAAATACCCTGTCGATTGCGGTGTTCTTACTTTACCATTGTCTACTGTTAAAGTCGTCCTATGAATGTATGAATGATCTTCTGAAGCATAACCGATAAATACAACAAATGTATATGTAATATAAATGTGTATATGTATATGAAGCATAAATACAAATATTTATATAAATGCATACATAGATAAACCATGCAAAATCTGGTCGGAATGCGAAGCTCTAATCTTGGAAATATATCTCATCTTTGAGACCCAGAAAAACAGGCATCGATAGCGAACTATAGAAGGACCGATCAAATAGTGAGAAGAACAGACGACAGACGAACGAAAAGAACTGTGGATTGGACTGCACGAGGATGAAGACGTCTTCTAGGGGTGCCACCTACACAATAGTGGGCATGTTTGTAACTAAAATCACTCAGCTACAGTCGCAACTGCAAACGCTTTACAGATCAATGTATGGCAATTGCACACCCCTCCGTTGCCAAATCAAACTATCACCACAGACGACAGAATGTGCTAGCGCCCTGGTATGCAAGTAAGGAAGTGCAGTCGGTCTGTCATAAACGCCCTATTTCCTTTGGTTTAGATGCGATGTTCGGTAAGGACTTGGTTTACCTAGCATGATTTGCAAGCTGAGCAGAAGTTCAAGATCTCTCGTGTCTGGCGCAGGTAGGCGTAAAGTAGTGTCAGGAAGCACTTTTTGAAGAAGTCTAGTCGGTAGGTGGCCTTTGGTTCGCATAGGAGGACTATTGCTTATGGTAACGACTGACGGATCAATATGTCGGAACTATGGAAAAAAAGACGAGAAGTATAAGAATGTTAACAACCTATGGTACCAAGCAAACCACGCACTTCTTTTTGTGAGTTCCCGTGATAAAATGCATAAGAGAGACATAAAATTTGCATGGGACGTCACTGGAAGCAAATCAAAGCAACCCATCTACGGTGTACCGTGGAAACTGTTTATTATTCTTCACATTCAACATCAGTTCTCTCGTAATGCCAATGGTGATGGTGTTCTGAAGATTATAGAACACATCAAGATTTGTTTGATTACGGCCCCAGAAACGATGAGCGCAAAAAAACCGATGTAAAGCAGAGGATGGAATCCTTAGTACTCGTGGAGAAGGAGCACAGGTTTTTTTGCTACGTGCCTCTGTCATTCACCAATTGGAGAAATGATCTACGATGGAAAATCTTAACACAATATTTCTTGCCGGAGACTTCAACACTAATGTTAAAAGCGCCAATGAAAGAAGTTAAAAGATGAGGAACTTCGATCACGTGACCACAATAAGAATTAAAACCATTACGATGTATTCATAAACATAGCAAGTTCTTCCTATGAAAATTTGTTCCTGGGAAAATGAAAACCCGCGACGCTACTACATCACTACAGTCGCACCCTCCTGTATTGGATCTGTTCATTGCCCTCTGGATGCCAAGAGCTACATCGCTAGCAAGTGGAAAAAAAGCCATCTTTGCTCAATGCAAATATAGCAAGCGGAAAATGACGAAAATGCTGAATGCAGAATTCCGCTCCTACATTAGGAGCTGAAGGCCATACGGAGAACTGCCAACTCCTCATCAGAAGTCTCCAAACTTCTACCCATTACAGCTTAGTGAGTTAGTTTAGAAATCCATATCGCATTTCTGCCACCACCGAAGAACTACTTTAAAATAGAAAGGAGCTATAGCTGGGATCTAGCTGCAACATAACTGGTAATGAATGCCACTTGCAGATCATTACAACAGGTTCTCCCCTATGAGATCCAAAACGTAACCAGGAGCATGACGAACGGCTTAGTCAAGCATTACAGTCGACCTCCCTTGATGCTGGAAAACAAGATTTACCCACACTTCTTCAGCAAGCACAATGACATTTCTCGGAAAGAACAGGATTCCAGATCAGTAGTGGCCTCGCTTATCTTCATACGATAATGAAAAAAAAAGTGACGAAAGAGATATTCACAACTACTGAACGATTTGTTACCGTGGAGGCTTTTAACGGAAGTGGTCGTATCGTCCATAACAAGAACTTCCGATGGACCTTAACAAGTTAATCGTGCAAATTTCCAGTAAAAATTCAAATGCATGCCTCATCCCTGAACTAGAGATGAAGTCATAGATGTCTACCCGTAACAGTATTAAAAGTGATAGTTGGTCGATGATGAACTAATTTAGAATTTTCTACAACGAAAATCGTTCGTTCCTGAGGACCAGTGGTAATGGCGCACTCTTTATTCTCCCATATAGGAGTGCACTTTAGAAACCACGGGCTGTGATAAATTTTAAGGCAATTTAATAAAGTCGTTGTCAAGGTGACGATTAAGTGGCATTTATTCACTGGTCCTTTTCCTCATAAAGAACAACCAATTATCTTTCAACTATTAGTGTTTAGGGAGATGACCGATATAGAGGATACAATCGCAATGTCGTCAATTTTTATTTACTGCTTACTTATTTTTAATGACAGGGTATTATGTGAAGTATAACCATAATGTTGCTGAGATATTTGCAAGACTCTGGACCGCTGGTGTTTGCGGTGGAGACCGGTCTGGTGGTGAACGCGTTATCCCCCGATAAGGGTAACAGCGTATTCAGTCCCCAATGCAAGCACCAGCGGTCTGGAATTTTGCAAATATCTCAGCAATATTGCGATAGTGCAATGTACATTGCCCGAATCAGGAAACAACGACGACGATGTAAATTTTTCAGACTCTCGATCGCCTGGACGCAATCGAATGTGCGATTTTCTATTGACAAGTGTAAGCTACAATAATAAAAATGCTTTCAAGAGTTTATTACTGCTATGCTTCTCTGTGATTTCACATGACTTCTTCAAACATGATGATTTTCGCCGTCAAATTGCGCTCAACGTTTTATCCATAATAAATCCCTATGCTGTTTGACAAAGTCTAATTGTTTGAACTATAACTGGATAATCAGAAAACACTTCTATACGTCGAAAAAGTGCTTCTCGAATTTTCTCTGATGCTTTTAGTGGAATTGTAAGTAGAAATTCCCTATGTCGTTTCATGTCTCTAACAGTTTCCCCGTTAACTTATTGGATAAACGGCAATGCATGCGTGATAGACGGCAAATAACCCTCATGGTTAAATTAATACATTCATAAAAATTCTTCAGTTTTGTGATATTCCAGAGGAAATCTCCCTGTGAAATATAACTGAGTCGCTACAAATAACGGACTCGACTGCAAAATAAATGACTTGCTTGAAAGAAGGAAGATGTAGACAAATGAAAAGAAGGTACGGAAAGCAAGTAGAAACAAAATGACATGTGATCAAACATATCTTATTCCTGTATTAATAAAATAAACTGTGGGAATATCACGCATCGAATAACGACTAATATATCTTCACAGGAGCTCATGTAGCGCATTGCTTGAATGTGCCTCTGCGGAATACAGTGGATTGGATACCGGCTCCAAGCCGCGGCCCCGGCTTACAAATCCCTCTACCCCTCCGGGGTCAGCAGATTTCTTCCAGGCTTATAAAGAACGATGAAAACACTGACTTCGTAGACTCGTATGCCATCAAAAGTCATTCTATAGGTGGGATACGTACTCAATTGCCTTCACGTTGTTACGCATGGACCTGAATGCATGGCGCATCTTCGAGGATTGATCAACGTCGAATGCTTCATACTTAATCTTATGCCATCAAAAGCGTTGTAACAGCAACGAAAAAAACAAGCTGAACCGGTTGAACCTATCACTGACCCTACAACGACCGTTCATAAGGCACTCGTTTGGCCAAAGAAACATCCTTTTCAATGAGAATTGTGTAAATTCTCTTTAAAAATACCACCGATCAAATTTACGCTTGAGCTCTTCAATCTTTACGCGACAACTTGACATCTATAGGAGTCATATGGTGCCAGAATGACGACCGCTTTCAACTTTAAACGAACGTATCTCAGCTCAAAGTGAGCTCTATTAACTGCAGTGAGAACTAACTACTATTATTACATGGTCCAACATCAAACGTATCACACTACGTGGATTTTAGGGACTCCTTGTATTCGATTCGTTTCCATCACCTACTATACACGAAGGTCTTCGAACTCATTGCCTTTTGCTTGGGCTACCGCTTGAAGATTTTTTCGCCTTCGCTAAGAGTGTCGTTGAATTCTGGTCGAGTCAGTTCTCTCTAGAATCTTGAAAGAGCCGTGTTTTTGGCGCTCCCCACGTAACAAAGGGAATGGAAGTGAGCTACTCCGTGAGGTGTCCTACCAATTTCCAGACCCTAACAGGATAGCGCATTTGGAGGGCTCGGAGCGGGGTCAAATGAGCACGTGGGCAGGTTGAACAGTGCATACAATGAGCGCAATCACTGTCAATGCGTTATTTACTCTCTTGATAAAAACTGTTCAAAGAAATATCTCTGTATAACTTTGCCTACAGTAAGAAGGTCCTCTTGCTTTTATGGGATTCTGATTTTCTGTAGCCCACGTCATAAAACCCATCAACTTTCCCCTTCATGGCTCATATTTCGAAAAATCAAAGCAGATGAACAAACAGCATTTTATATTATTTTTTTATTTTCTGCCTTCTATACTTTTTATGGCAGGTTATTACGCGAAATACAACCACAAGATTGCTGAGATATTTGCAAAACTCCGGACCGCAGGTGTCTGCGGTGGGGGAACGAGCACGCTATTGTCCTTTCCGGGGAGTAACGCATTCACCACCACACCATGCAGGTCCTTCGTTTCGCCTGTCTCTCAGCTAGTTCTATCGATCTGTGTCGTCAGCAATCAGCCGTCACCGGGACTGATCTGGGGAGCCCACATCGGCACTGAACCCACATAAGCTGAGGCTGTAGTTGAATTCACAATAATATGGGAAAGGACAATAGTGCGTTCGTTCCCCACCGCAAACACCTGCGGTCCGGAGATTTGCTAATGTCTCAGCAATCTTGTGGTTGTATTTCGCGTAATAAATAAAGAGCATTTTGTTTAGCAGGATGCGATGGTATTTACTACTGTATCGTTATTCTTCGCAGCTACCGCTCTTCGGTAGAATATTTCGAAACTACTGAACTCCATTTTCTGCTTTTTTGAAAGAGCTGATTCTAAACATATCTGGATTTCAAAGGACACAATATAAAATTGTACGACTGATGCCATAGAGCAAAATCTCTTCTACGAATCCTAAAAGTTCCGATCACCTAAAACGCTTTAGAGATCGACAAACTACCACTAGCTGCCGAAAAACTAGCTTCGCCATGAACGCATTAGTGAACGTCTTTAGGTGAAATTCTATTCGAAGAAGTTCGACCAAACACTGGTAGGAACTAACGTTGATCAACTTCCATCTAATAATCGAGGCATGATGGTCAGCCGTCAATTTTCCTTTAGTAAGCTTCCAAAACGAAAATCTTCTACCATTTCACCTTTAAGCACATGAATCCTCCTGTATATCTAGTCTGAACAATCACTATCCAAACTACCTAAACCTTGGAATGACCATCTACTATGGATCATCGACTTGGATCATCGGCTCCGAGAAAGACGAAGACGTCGAAAGGATAGCTGATTAAACATCCCTATTAACCTCGTGTTAGCTTAATAATCCCAGAAGATACTGATTATTAATGCCGAGCTTGAATGACGGTCGATTTGGAAGATCAGTTTTTTACGTCATATTTCTTATCTATATCGTGTTTGACAGACGCAAATACTGACGATGCTGTGGCGATGGTGTGGCGCCTATGGCGCAGTGGTCAGAGGCACCCTGCAATACACACATGGTATCGATCCCCGCGTCCATGGCCCACCAAGCGTTCCATCCCTCTGGGGTCGGCAAATTGGTACCAGGCTTGTCTGGGAAAGTAACAGCACTGGCTCGATACATCGGTAGGCCACCGCGAGTCACTGCAAACGCTAAATATGCATTCAGTAACCTCCAACGATGCTTAGTGAAGTCGAATGCATGGCGCAAGCCTCAGGGAGTGATCAACGCAGGGAGCTTTATCCTTTTATCCTTTATCGTTTTCGACACAATTCATCAAAGCGATATCTTTACTCGATATCACCTCGCATTGAATGGTGATACCTAAAGTAGATCTAGGTCAATTACAATTTATTCATAGCGTTGATTTTGAGCTCTCACAAGTGCTTGAGGACATCAGGGGATGCATGTTCATATATTTATTTATATGATCTTATAAACTGATCTTCTTTAGCTGATGAGAGGTTGGTATAGGTCTTCGTTGTCGTTGTCGTTGTTGTTGGTGTTGTTGGTCGATGGCTGACGTTTCGGCGATTTCGCCTTCCTCAGAGCCTGGACGTATTTTATATTAGAATACTTTAATTATCCGGTGGAAAAAACTGAAGTATTAATGAAAATCAAAGTTTTAAATAGATGGTGAGTTAGGATGCTACGGTCATGAACCGGAAAGACGAATGCCTCACTATCACACGTGACCTGGCGCCCTATTTCAAAATGATATTTTGACCCCGGGGAGTGTAGTGCTCGCGACCCCACGTGAACAACGCGTGGGCCAGTGCCACTCGTAACATCACGGGGAGTAGCCTTTCAGTTTGACCGTAGCATCCTATCCCACCAGCTGTTTAAAACTTTGATCTTCATTAATACTTTAGCCTTTTCCACCGAATAATTAAAGTATTCTAATATAAAATACGTCCTGGCTCTGAGAAGGCGAAATCGCCGAAACGTCAGCCATCGACCAACAACACCAACAACAACAAAAACGACAACGAAGACCTATACCAACCTCTCATCAGCTAAAGAAGATCAGTTTATAAGATCATATAGATAAATATATCAACTATCTATGCCGAGGTTTATAGAAAGTCGGTCTTTTGAGTTATTATGCATGTTCAGTCGGGGTCAAACTCATAATTATTGATTGATCACTTGGCGCGTCCTTCGCATCTCATGCCAACTGCTCTTTCATCATTCTTCAGCAGATTTTCGTCTTAAAAAACATCAAAAATCCTAAAATTGAGGACTTTTTGTGATTGCTCAATATTTTCTTTAGAGAAAAAACTTTGCTAGAAACTCTTGTAGCGATGAAGAACTTACTGTTACATTTGTTATTGATCGATTGCGTGTTGTTTAGCAGAGGAGGTCAGACATTTGATCACCTCTATTTGACATTTCATGGTGGCCTGCGTGAGTGCCGTGGAAGTCACTTTAAGTGAAGTAGATGACTTTGACTCGCTATGGTCTGCTAATTTTACCATCATCGTCATCGTCGTCTTCTTCCTCTCTTTCATCTTCATCTTCCTCATCGCTATCATCCTCATTATCACTATCTTTTCATTTCCTGTCAAACTACTAGTTGTTTCATCTAAGGAAAGCCAACGTATCATTCTAGAAAAAGAGCTATCTTGTCATATTACAGCAAATGTTCTCTCATTGATAGCTACACTATGCATTAATGAACAGTAGTTGACATCTAGCGTTAAAAAAAATTGCTTATAACTCAAAGGATCGACTTTTTATAAAAGTCAGCATAATAATCGATTAATCGCTATGTATTATCTTTGCTGTTATGAACTACACTGTTATGAACTACACTAGCAGTGGCGCCTTCAACCACTGCGCCACATGCGCCCTGAGTGCGTAATATAACTTCGGATTGTGTTGTTTTTTAAATGACTGCTTACTTGAAGTAACTGTCGACGTGAAAGCAGTTTTTAGGTTTCGATCGATACTTGGCGAAGAACAGCAGCAAAGTAAATTTTCAGTGACGTCATGGCTTTTACAGTACCTTCAGATCTATCTGGTGGACTGTATTTCCTTGATGGAAAACGAACTACAGTTGTTTCGTCCACTACATTTGATGTGCTCGAACCGAGGATAGGTACAAACTAGTTATTTCTCAATATTTTTTCAAAAAATACATTTTATTACCCGATTTTTTCAAACCATACATAAATCATTAGCACCTTTAACTTGAATTTTTCAGTTATGCGAATAGTCGATATTTCATTCTTGGTAACTAAGTATTTAAATAGAGATAGTAGTTCGGTGTGAGTGGCGCAGTGGTAGGAGGCGCCCTGCAATACATATATGAGATCGATTTCCGCGTTCGGCGCTCACCAAGCGTTCCATCCCTCAGGAGTTGGCAAATTGGTACCAGACTTGTCTGGGAGAATAGCAGCACTGGTTCGATACATCGGTAGGCCACCGCGAGTCATTGTAAAAGCCAGATATGCATTCAACCACCTCCAAATGAAGTCGAATGCATGTCGCATCCCTCAGGGATTGGTCAACGCCGAGAGCTGAACTTTATCCTTTTATCTTCTAATCATCTGGTTACCTAATGACTTCATGTAAAGTACTATTTCTAATTTTTTGTATTACGTCAGCTTCCTGTAGTCATTGCGGTTACAATTGTCACGTACTAACTTGTTTTACTAACTAGACATTACTCAGAGGACTCGTTATGATAGAGTTCCGAGTGGACATTGCTTCTTTAATCTCATAGAACCCCAAAATCCATTGTATTGTGGTTTTTGTGATTTTATTATCTTTCGAAGCAATTCAGTTTTATTTGATGCTCGCCATCCATCTTTCGTCTTTTGTCCATATAATTTTAGCTGTATTTTAAAAAGGACACGCATATGAGAAGCTACGAGTTTCATTCAATGCGTGTTGTCCTATGACTCCCTTTGTTCTTCTTATCGTATACGATCGGTTGCACTATTCGCTGTAGTTCAGTGGTCTACAGCACTAGTGGAAATGATTTGGGTGGAAACGATGTTCACTCCATCCTTCCTAAACCCGTTTTTCTACTGAATTGAGATTTAGAGCTAAAAAATGTGTTAGAGTACTACATATTGTATGCTTGTGCTAATGTGTAACACGTTGAATTTCTAAGTTGTCGGACACTATTTCGTCGGTGCCAGTTGTCAACGTGATAGCGGGCCGCTCTTTCCGGCTGGGCTATTTGACAGTTATGATATCTTAAATGTTCTCATCGATCATCTTGCTTTAACAGAATCTCGTTTGCCTAGAATAGCTTCATCTTGCATTCCTTAAGCAGCCGTAAGTACATTTGTTTATTATTACATCACTCGACATCTCATGTATCACATTGCGCGAACCCAAGTAATTTTTGCATTCGATTCGTTTCGTAGCATCCACCATCCATGAAGATCTTTGAAATTTTTCGCATGTAGATCCAGCTTCTTGAGATCTTCCTCGTTAATATAATCGATTGCTGGTGGAGTCAAGTCTCCTGCGATTCCTGAGATAACCGTGCTGGAGCGTTCTTGCGTGGACTGGAGGAAGTCAGCTTGTCAGCTAAAGTTTGATACCAGTTCACCAACCGTGGATGGATGAGATGCTTGACGACCCTGAGCAGGGTCGAACTTCCCCTGGATGAGTTGGTCCCATCGCACAGTGTGAATGGGATCATTACCGTGACGCTGCCCGTTCCCTGAGTGCAATATTGTGGAAGTGTCTGTGGAATGCGAACCATCCGTAAACAGCTCAAGCATTTGTTTGAAGGCTATTATCCTGTAATGATAGATAAATAAGATCCTCTAATTACTAGTTGCCTTGGTCAAGTTTTACTGTAATGTAACTTAGTGAAAGTACACGTTGGTCTCTAGCTTGCAATCTATTTAAGGAGATATCTGACCGTCGAGCAATGCCTGCGTTCAAACCGTTCGTAAAAATTTGACTTTCCTCAAAGATATTCTTTACTGATTTTTTTTCAAATGCTAAATTCCCTTGTGGGTGTTGTTAATGCCAAGGATTTCTCCACAGTGTTACTGTAAGCAACCATATTTTTCATTGAGTTTCCCAATTTCTTGAAACTTAAATACATGGTCCTGCAGCGGAACGTGGCGTCATTAAGCATCTTGAGAGTCATTTCCAAATCAGTAGGTATATGTTCTATACACAGTGAGTGAGTTTAATTGTACCTTTATTACGTTTTGCAAACTGCACTTTCAGTTCTGGCAATCGAACCTGTTTTTTTTTCCTCTCATGTAAACCGAATCGAATTAGAGATACGAATACTAAGTTGAACTGATTAGGTGCTGTCGTTGCCCAGTGTCCAATCGCCGACGAACAGACAGTGGATCGAGCAGTTCAGCTGGCATCAAGTGTTCAGCCCACCTGGGGAGATCTTACACCGTTGGAGAGGGGTAAAGTGCTGAAAAGAGCTGCAGAAATTATCAGGGTACGGTCGCACGTGTTAGTTCTATTTTCACTAAGTCTAATTTTAATACTATATGAACTAATTATCTTTGGTCCATAGCTTTTTTGACCGAGTGGCTTTCAAGCAGCAACATCTTTGTGCTAACAATTGGACACATTATGTCAACTCAACAAATAAATCATTTAACTGTAGGGTGTTGAGGATTTCCTATTGTACATATTGCGACAATGAGCAGTTTTCTATGGCTTATGCATAGAACTCCGCCCAGTTTCCCATCAGACATAGCACACATTGATTTCAATGCGTCATTAAGTAAAAGCACCACGAAAAGTAGTCTCCATGTTACCCACCTGATTTAGACGGCGAAAAATCGCCACGTGATCTATGTATCTTTACTAATTCCCTGTTATATCTTTCTTCGGGACACCCAACATCCTGCTGAGATGGGTACTTTCCCAACAGAAAAGATCATAGGACACTCCTTATCAGCAACGTTCTCTATGGCGAGACGAACAAACTCGTCCGAAAAAATGAAACACTTTGTGAATCATGTAGTGTAAAAGACAGTTGTTGAGCAACGTCTAGTAAAACATCTGTGCTAGGGAAGCTATCGGCATAATTTTAACCTGTTTACTTACTGCCTACTGTTTTTGACGGCAGGGTACATTGCGAAATATAACTTCAACGAAGCTGTGATATTTGCAAAACTCTGGACCGCAGGTGCCTATGGTGGGGAACGAACGCGCTATTGTCCTTTCCGGGGAGTAACGCGTTCACCACCACACCATGCGGGTCCTTCGTTTCGCCTGTCTGTCAGCTAGTTCTATCGATCTTTTTGCCATCAGCAATCACCCGTCAACGGGATTGATCTGGGGAGCCCAAATCGGCATTGAACCCAGTTAAGCTGAGGCTCTAGTTATAATCACAATTTTAACCTTTTTTACTTACTGCCTACTGTTTTAGCTGAGAGACAGGCGAAACGAAGGACCCGCATAGTGTGGTGGTGAACGCGTTACTCCCCGGAAAGGACAATAGCGCGTTCGTTCCCCCACCATAGGCACCTGCGGTCCAGAGTTTTGCAAATATCACAGCTTCGTTGAAGTTATATTTCGCAATGTATCCTGCCGTCAAAAACAGTAGGCAGTAAGTAAAAAGGTTTATTTATTAAGGGATTTTGGCTCTCGATGTTATTTTTGCCAATCGTTTTTGAATATTCCGTTTGAAAACTATTGAAGCTCAGTCCTACAAAGATGCCTGTTCCAACATACGTTATTGCTGTTTACAAGCAGGTATTTGTTACAGGCTAACGTCGAAGCAATCGCTCGTTGGGAAGTAAAAACTAATGGAAAACCGATATACGAGGCTAGGGTGGATATTGAGTCATCTGCAGACACTATAGAATTCTTCGTTGGAGTTGCTCCTGCTGTTCTGCAAGGTGTGTTAAATCACTTAGCGAACTAGTAGGTTGAGCTACAACGCAAAATAAGTAATAAAACTAGTATAGGTTGTTTAAATCACTACTGCTTTACTGTTACCTTTAAAGGGAGTGTTTCACTTGGCTAGCCTTGACTTATCAACAAGCGAATGAAAGTCCTGATATCCTGATAAGCAAGCTAAACCACTCATTTACAATCTCCGAAGTAATCTAACAGGCGATCGGAATTTTGACCGTCAGTGAGATTTAGCGCAATCTCTTTGTTTTTCATTCAGCTCATCAGGAACCTCCTTTTTGTTTATATTCCTTAAGTTTTCAGTTATGTTAAGATGTTCTAATATTATTGTTTTAATACATTTCTTTGGGTTGTTCAGCTTACTGTTGTTTTACTTATGCCCTACTTCTTCGGCATGCTGTTAAACTCTTTTCTGTCCATCTGCTTTAGTTCACGTTATCAACTGGTAATCGTTAATGATGGTTAGTTGTCTGCGACAGCCTTCTTCAAAGTTCTCATATCTGTTGTGAAAGTGCTGGAATCAGTTTTGTACTGTGGAATCATTAACGGCTCATTTCCCCGATAAAACATCGAAATTGAGAGTGATTGGCGAAATAATCTAGGAACGAAAGCTCTCAATAACACAAAATACGAAGTAGTCTAGGAGTTAAATCTTTAAAAAATACAAAATAAAGGCCATAAAACTATATCAAACAAAGCTTCAAGGTTTTCTCAGGACACGCTTTCTTTTAACATCGGTAGTGATCAATAAGCTAATGTTTTCTCCTTGTATCTACACGCGGCTGTTGATATAAAATTCCAAGGCATCAACCTTTAAAACTTAATAATTAACGTCGATTTAGTGTTCTGACAAAGACAGGGTTCAGTTTTTTAGGTGATCAAATCGATTTACCTGGTGGTCCGACAACTCGTTTTGTCTACACACGTCGTGAGCCACTTGGTGTCGTCGCATGCATTGGTGCCTGGAATTATCCTTTCCAAACATGCATGTGGAAGGTGATTTGACCAGAACCGGTAGTGGTTAGATGATCGAATAATCGTTGATGCTCAGATCTCTTCTTTTTATTTTATTGTATTTTGCTCATTTTGTTCTATTTTTCGATTGTATGAGCAACAAATTGCTTTATCTTATGTGTTTGGCACTGGGAAATCTTGGAATTTTCATTCGCGCCACGATAGTGTGAAGTAAAGTGGGGTTTATGTAAAGAAGAGTTCTTGTGTTAAGGTGATTCCAGCGCTGGCTGCCGGTAATGCTGTTGTCTACAAGCCATCGCCGTTCGCTCCAGCATCACCCGTACTGATTGGAGAAATCCTAACGGCGGCTGGAGTCCCGAACGGAGTCTACAACGTCGTTCAGGTAGGCTATAACGATATGGAAATATGAAGTTGCGCCGCAAACTGCTAAGTCCTTGGAGGTCAATACTGTTCGTTCACTTGTTTGTATATTACTTATTTATGTGTATGTTTGTTTATTAGCTCATCTATTAATAATCTATTTACTTCTACTCTTCCCCGCCAGCTACTTAAGCGAAGCAAAAGGTGAGATAAATAGAACATAACAAAAGTATTTAGATGGAGAACAAGTGAAAAGAAGAGTACATGTGCTCACTGTAAGAACAATCACGATTCGAAATCCACTTGAGGTTCCGAGTTTTGCTCAAATATCAGCATCCTTGTGTTTGAAGAAAGGAAGTGGAAATCTTAGAAATTAAGTAGTAAATTTCCAAAAATCTGTTCACCGTTTACTAACCCACAGTAGTCACTAGCCCTACTTTTTTATACCCAATACTTTTGACAGCCAGTAGACTGTGGGATGGAGTCGTTTCGTTCTTCAAGAGTCCTAGTGATAATGCTACTGACCTCCTACAATCCACAACCATCTGTGATTGAGTGCGATGAGGACTAGGAAAAGCCATAACACGTCTCGGGATTCCAGGAAAAAGCGTGCTTAAATGGCATTCACCATAACAGTGAGGAGAAAGACGCCAAATCCTGAGGACTCATTCGATTCCATCTGCGAGCTCCAACTTTTCAGTAATTTTTTTTTCGTTGTGAGACAAGGAAACGCGTGGATGAAGTGGTGTATGCGGAACGTGACAAATAATAGTTTGTTTAAGCAAGGAACTATTAGCTCGGATAGCAGTGTTATCCGGACGATCTAATTATCCAGTAAGAAGTCATGCCCTCCACATTCCCGGAGTTTTTGGGAAAAGCGGGCCAGAGGGTCGTTGTAGTTGTTGTAGATAATGCATAAATGTCTACTTGATGTGCTTGAGTGCGTGATGTAATTTATTTTAGGAGTAAAATAGTGAATGTCGTACAATTTTCAATATTAATATGTGAATCAACTTTGCTTTAGAAGATTGAAGTGCAAAATAATTGGTTTGAAAACTGTAGAAGTAGTGCCTAAGTCTTGACATCGTTCAGGGAGAAGGCGCGACCGGTAAATTCCTGTGCATGCATCCGCTTATTCGTAAGGTAACGTTTACTGGTTCGCTTGCTAGCGGTATGGCTGTTCAGAGACAATCAGCAATGGAGAATGTAAAGCCGGTAATTATAAATGTTAATTTTAATACTGATAGTAAGAATCGTCGTATCACTTGTGGTGTTAGTAATCGAATAACTCAAATGGCCACCAGCAAAATATCCAATCATGTTTGTTAAGTGCCAGAGCTCCTTTATGTGCTTCACTCGCTTCAAGTAGGCAAAGGTATCACGTTTTTAGTGCTAAATCCTCAATTTTCACTGTTTTTTGGAGGAAATGTAGCCAAAGGCAGGTATATCAAGCCCTATTGTGCTATACGTTCACATAGAGTGCTGGATGGAATTGTCAGACGTTTTTCTCACCTCGAGTGTACCTTATTGGTGGAGTGAAACTCCGGCGCAATACATCGCACTTCGACTCTTGGGAACACTTCAACCGATAAGAATGCTATAAATTATCGCAAAACAGGGCAATAGTAATAGCAGTATCCTTAATAAATCTATACCAAGTATAGGCTTGCTTGATTCAATATTGTGATAACCTAGGTGACTTTGGAACTCGGCGGCAAGTCGGCGCTGATCATATTCGATGACTCGGATGTGAAAAGTGCGGTCGCTGCAACAATGCTGGCTAACTTCTTGAATCAAGGTACGGATTTAAATTCTTCTGTTTTTCCCAATAAGTGGAACTCGTCCAAAGATCGTTTAAAAGAACGGGTTTATGAGGAAGGCTCTAGGCTGTATACTTTAACACCACGTAAAGGTGGTACTGGGAGAAATCAGTATGTGTAATTTAGGAAAATTAGAGAAGACCGTTTTAGATGATTTTCCTAGTTTTGACAATTTATGGCCGATAGGCATTGAGCACAATGCATTGTCACGAAAATAATGGCTGCTTTCAATTATCAAGACACCTCACCTGACATTAACCCTATCTCGACTGCGTTTCATCAGAGCGGTCAGCATTGAAACCAAGATGCAAAGCCGTGAAGTGGTTTAACCTTAGCAGTAGGAATGAAGAGTGTTATCTATAGATCTTTGCTTAAAAGAGTCCGGTTATTATATTCTGCTAAAATGAAATTTTGGTCTTCTGTAGCCAGTAGGACGTCGTATTTGTCCTACTTTTTTGTTTGCTCAAGCTCTTATTTCGACAACTGGTGCGAATGAACGAGCGTTATTTCTTTCAAATGGTTTTCCTCTATGAACTACCTAACTTCGCAGCTATTCCGCTTATGACCGAATTTTTCGAAACCTTAATTTCCTCTTCAATTCTTTAGAAATCCTAATATTAAGTGTGCTTAAAATTAAGAGAGTGTTGCATAGAAATACTTACGAGTAAGACGATAGAACAAAGTGATTCTATGTACTTCTCTGTTCTTCAAATGCTCTGTTGGTCGAGGAATCATCGGAAGTCTTGCCGAAAAAGCAGCTTCGGTCGTTGTCTGTTAAATTTAATAAGTTCTCCTCTATAGTACCTAGTGATGTGAAGACGTTAAACGTTGTTCGTTTTTCCAAAACAGTGCCACATCCGATATCTGAATGACTTTAGCAACTCAAATCTTCATATTCGGACCTTATTAGGCACTTCCTATTTATATGGAAACATATATGAGTTCAACTATATGTGTTGTTCCAGCCTCTTGATGTTCATAGTCATTTCCTCTGCTGAATATGCTGTATTGATGTTGAGATGCGCATCATCTGGTTCTTCTCTCTTCTGAGAATGTACAGATATTTCACCAATGAAACATCGGAACAGCACTCTCAAACGAACACGATGACCATGTTTTTAAAATGTTTTAGTGCTTCCATACAAATCGGACATCTGCAATCTGTTGTTCAAATGCCAATAGTGTAATTTTATAGTACAGTAATATTGAGTTGAAATCCTCAGCGCTTCGATAACTTGTCCTTGCTTGACTCAGAAGTTTGTATTTTTACACTCCTTTATTCTGAGTATAAGTTCTTCTGGCTTTGTCCTTAATCACATTCATACATTAACTCATTCTATAAGCCGCAGTGTTCAGAAAGTGTTCTTCTTGGAAGGAGAACGGGGAGCAGTTCATATTCCCTTTTCTAACACTCCGATCATCACCCAATGAACAAGTTTTGATCATTCTTCTTTCTCCTGAAATCTTTCTTGAGAGCGATAAGCTTTTATCTGGGATGAAAAGTGTTATTTTATTAGTTTTTCACTACATATGAAGGAGAAAATTGACCATAATCGTGTCCCAAGGAAAACATGGATTTGGTATAACGACGAATAGTTTTTTCAGGTCAGGTGTGCACAAACGCTACTCGAGTATTTGTTCAACGAGGAATTCTCGATGTCTTCACCGCGGCTCTTCTTAAGGTAGTATTGCTTCCATTACTTAAGTTCAGAGTTTTAAATATAGCCCTACCTTTTTCTATCCACTTATTCCATTTGACCACTGATTTATCCAAACTTCTATCACGAGAAAATCATTGTAGTGCATCAGATCTGATAGGGAATAGTATGTACTTGAAACTGACATATTCGAAGTTGTTCGATTTGGTTGAAGTATTTTAGAAGTGCTGTAAAAAAGTTGTTTCTCATGATATTTTATAGTTCAATCTTCTTTTTCGCATTTCTAGGAATGCGACGAAAAACTAACTATTGGTGATCCATTACTTGATACTACACGAGTCGGAGCAAACATTAACGAACTACATCTAAATAAGATTCTTGGATTCATTGAAAGTGCAAAGCAAGAGGTAGGTGCGGTCGAATGGAACAGAGATGAGTTAGCTAAACGTTGAGTCATACCTGCATTATGTAGGGTGGTTGTCATTCCCGGTTTTGATAAATCACTCTTGAACTTTAGTGAAATGTTGGGCAGTTTTATTTGCCTTTTTAAAAAGTTTTTGTGCTTTTCATTTTTTCATAATGTAAGCATTTCATAGGGTGGCAAAGTGTTACGAGGTGGCAAGCGAGTACATCCCAAAGGCGTTGAGAATGGTTTCTACTTTGAACCAGCGATCATTACTGGATTAAAGGTGACAAACAACCTTCAGTCCTAGAAGTCATAGTTTACTACCAATGGCTTCGAAAATTATCTGGGCATTGGTGTTTTGTAGTTGAAGTATAGGAGAAGAACTAGGATGAATTGGGTTATTATTAAGAGACTTCAATTTTTCTCACGTGCAAAACATAACCCATATTCTTAGAGCTTCAGTGTGAGTAAGAAAGTTTACAACTTATTTTTAATCAACCAGAAATACCGCCGTTGTTCCCATCACGTAATAGTTTCTGCGGGACCTGGTGATGAATGGAGACTTGTCTACTCTATCACATTTATAGCTGTCCATTCTTATAACCGCAATGAGACCAGCCAACGAACTACTTGCCGAGCCTTCTGAACTCACCGGCCCACAGGATTTTGTGGCGCTGATGGAATCGACGCGGCATGATGTACCGAATACTGCAGTCGAGTGACAGTTTTATTACGGCCGTCTGCGCAAACCAACTTTTTGGGTTGTCTGCTGCTGTGTGAAAGAAAACACTGAAAACTTGTCTCTACATTCTTCACCAAATGAAGGCACTCGGTTGTCAGATGGTTCCACAATATTATATTCCTACACTCCGAACTTTGCTTTGCCGGCTTTAGCCCAGCCCCATTCTCCGAATATTTCGTTTCTCTCCAAGAACTTCACCAACTTCAACGGTTAGATATTGGGACGGGAACATTTTTGACTCACACATGTCATAGTTCTGGAAGAAAGTTGCTCAATATCTGAACAGTATATTCTTGAACACTGAGTTCTGGTGGTCGATCGGTACCGTTTTGGTTACATCCTTGATTGAAATAATTTTGTTGAAATAAAGCGGAATAAAGAGAGATAAGGCTTTCGGCATTGATCAATCCCTAAGAAATGTACAGTGTATTCGACTCCATCAAACACCGTAAAGGGGATTGAACGCATATCTGACCTATGCGATGACTTAGAGATGCCTAGTGACCTATCAAGTTAATATTTTTGTCATTAAGGGCAAAGCTGGCACTAATTTTACAAGCGCTGATAGGATGGAGGGGTTGCTATCTTATATGTAATGATCTAAACCGACTTTATTTAACCTCGGTATGAATAAATAATGGCCGTTTTTCACTGATGCTAACGCGAGTTTGTTACTAACACTTATTTGGCTGAGATTTCAACGTCTTCGTCTTCCTCAAGGCCAGATTGATCGGAATCGATTGTTCACAGGAATGGATGGACGAGCGACTGCACAATCGACTCGGATTGATTTGGCTCTGAGGAGTACGAAGGCATTGAAACGCTGGCCGAATAGATGTTGGTAACAACCTCACGTTAGCTTGCCAGTGGAAAAGTACACTGATCATGTGTGTTTTGTCAAGCATCTCTAAACTGCGTCTTATACCTAAGTTTAAGCACAGTTGGCTAGCAAAAGTGAAAGTGCCACACTTAGCCCTTACCATTTTTTCAACGTTTCTTGGAAAAAATCTTGATGCGGCATTACCATGATTGTGCTTATTTTATGCAAAGTAACTTTCACCGACAATGTTCACTTTATATTTGTTATTCTCAGAAAATTCTTCTTAACCCTCTTGGTCTTTTTTGAGAGGAGAGTTACTTCAGACATTTCAGGATGATGCGCATGCTGTACGTGAAGAGATATTCGGTGCTTGTTGTCTGCTTCTGCCGTTTGACACTGAGGAAGAAGTGATGAATAGAGCTAATGATACCATGTACGGACTGGCCGCGGGGATATTTTCCAGGTGGTCTTCGAGTGGTGATCTATTTGATTTTAAATGATTGATCCACTTCATTCTCTGATGTGTTGCGCTAGAGTTCTAGTTTTACTACCTTGATGAGAACCGCTGGTACTTCCAACTACGTTTTATAGCAACGTCCTCGTCACTCCGACCTATGAAAACCATTGGGCCCGTTTTACTTATACCTACATTACCTCATCTTTGTACTTATATTTTCATCAATGCGTCATTCATTAATTCCTGCCCTTTAGCTGTCATTGCTAGAGCTATCCTCTTTTCATTCTAAAACATACTAAATCAGATCTATCAAGGCTCGCTTTCTTTATCCCTGATGAAACCTATTCTCCTAACTAAAGCAAAAAGCAGTCTTCAGAATTATATGCTGTAAAATATTGCTATTTCAACTCCATGGGGTTTAGTACTTCAATGCATATCCCAGAAGGCTTAATACTTAACTGCTACAGAAATGCACTAAGACGAATCATGACTTCAATCCCTTCCGACTCAGAAAAGCATTTTGTGCGCGAAGGGTTAAATATCGGTCTATCCAATAACTGGCTATGCGTCATTTTTCTAAGGTATATATAAAGAACTTCGTCTGAGAATGTAAGGCGCAAAAATTCGTCCCTTATTTTATAAAGTTGCCAGTGTTTAATTCAATTTCCTAATGTTGCAGCAACTTAGCACGATGTCATCGTCTCGCCGCCAGACTGCAAGCTGGTACGGTGTACATTAATACATATAATGATACTGAGGTGTGTTATATTTACTCAATGTGAACTGGATCCTTGGTTATTCTCATTATTGGCTTTCCTACTACTTTTTGCTCCATTAATTAGCACGATTCCCTTGGAACTATAATCTTGGACAACTTTTTCCTTTGTATCTTGAGATAACCATAGTAGGGCACACCCAGGTCATCTCCACAAGCAGTCGCCGGCCTTTGTGAATTTGTAGGGAGGTTTTTTGTGTACATTGTTCGTTTGATAACCAGAACTTACATCTTACCAATGTAAGACAGAAAACGTAGGGAGAAAATGAAGAGTAATAGGAAATAGTAAACACAAAATACTGTAAAATAACAATAAATATGACAATAAAATACAAATAAAAAAAATGAAATAAATATGATAAGAACAGAAATGTCATACAAAAAATTGAAAGTTTGAGGAGAGATTTTCGTTATTCCAAGTATTCCAAGCATTTTTCTAAATCTCTGTGACTGTTACTTTTCATCTTTTCTTCTTTATTTTTGTTCTTCTCGTTATCTTACTTCCGCCGTTCGCATTTAGGTGAACGTCCCATTCGGTGGTTACAAAAACTCCGGTCACGGTCGTGAAAACTGCCTTGATACACTTCGAGCCTTTTCACAGACAAAAGCGATCTACGTGAATATTCAGGACACGACTGAACACTGTTTTTAAAATGCTTTAAATCCCAAATTGGTTGATGTAACACTATTCGACGAAATCGAGTGAATTGTCTTGGCCTTCATAAAAACGGAACTGTAAGTGACAAGTCCCATCTGCAATTTACCTATTTCTAATAAAGTTGTTTTCATGAAATATGCTATTTTTCCTTCTAATTTTTATTTAAAATTTCTAAGGGTTACTTACTGTAGAACGTTAAGAAGACCACCGCGAGTAAACAGTAAACGCTATGGGTTAAATCTGATAAGTATTTAACAAAAAAAGAAGAGGAAATATGAATAAACTGGCTGAGAGAAAGGCAAAATGAGGGCCTCGGTGGAGTAGTAGGTAACACATGAGGCGCCAGAAAGGGTAATTTCAAGTTCAAATCTGGCCTGGGGTCTGAATTTTGCAAACATCTTAGCATCATTGTGATAATATGTGTAGTTTCTCTATTTTTCTTCCACGCTTTCAGCTAACCAGTGAATGGAAATAAATCAAGCATCTCTCTTAAGAAATTACTCAATTTGCACCATAATACTTGACCGGTCTGACAATAATTTGAAACAATCTGTCTGCAAATAGCAAGTTTCCTGCTGATAAGAGCTATAAGTATCAGCTGAAATTTCCGCTCGCGCTAAATCGTTGCGAACAAAATGGTATCGGTCCCAACGATGGATAGCCGATGATAGGACTGTAATACAGGACTAGTCAGCTAAGTGTTGATGGTTCAACTACTACCCATTTTTTAGACTACCATTACATCTACCAGGTTACGTTAACTTACTTCTTAGCGGACTTGTAACCGCAAGATGAGACATTGACGTGTTCGCTCATCTGATCCCACTAACCATGAACAGGAAACCCCATTCGCCAGTTTTGTTTATTTCTAAAATACGACGTGAATATGCGGACATCAATGAGATTGGGGAACTCAGTGTTACTAGATAAAAAGTTGCGGAAAGATCTTCCTTGCTACAAGCAAAAGAAGAAGTTCATTGTTCTCAGTTCTCATTGATTCAACTCCTGAAGTACTCTGTAATACATAAGAAATATTTTTTTTGGAAACTGAGTTTTATATAGCTAATAAGAGGTTGTAGCCAAGGACAGTATTGGGGCCAACCTTCGGGTGCCTTCGTCTTCTTCAGGTCCCCAACGATTCGAGTCGATCGTCGCATCCAGTCGATGACTGGGATTGAACACCGCTTGGATGAGGTGACTTCACATAGGAATGCGGAATTCTGGAGGTGACAAACTCATTGAAGGCAGTTCCAACCTCGGCTTGGTTTCTGAACGCTCCTTGCACAGCATTTTGCCGGTATGATTGAAGAAGTGATAGGGGATAGGCAAGTGGGCTCAAACCACTGTGTCTCTAAAGAAGCCAAACGGGCCGAAACTTTAGCCATAATGAAGTGCCATTGGTCACAACCTCGAGATTCCCAATGCAATACGATCTTGATACTTATAAAATATGTCGCTCAGTAGCATTACATCAACAATTAATGTGTTAATTCAAAATTACAACAATACTTGTTCTGTACCTGGAAAACTCGAAGACCGTATTGTAGTGCGTCATTTTATTGCCCAACGTCAACAATCTAAGGCTCGTACCCTCATCTATGGCTTCGTTTCTAATACGTACGGAGGCAACCCTTTCTATTTTAATTCGAGCTTACGTAACAAATGACAGATCGGGTTAACTGCGACGTTAGGTTGTGCATTTGTTAATGAATGGGATTTGAACACAAAATTTGTAAATGAGTACAAAATCATCCTTAGAAATTCGAGGAAAAGCTGTCTCATCCGATTAGTGATGATGGAACATAAA
Organism: Angiostrongylus vasorum; assembly: GCA_018806985.1. Lineage (NCBI taxonomy): Eukaryota > Metazoa > Nematoda > Chromadorea > Rhabditida > Metastrongylidae > Angiostrongylus > Angiostrongylus vasorum. The sequence goes on along the minus strand of JADANN010000118.1, from coordinate 461,016 downwards.
GTCACTACATCGGAAAACATGAACCATAACTAACACTAGTGAATGAACCTCATTCTAAACGAAAACCAAAAACGCTATAAAACGTTGGATACACAAAAGGAGAGATGAGCCGTATGTGAATGAAGTCGAATGAAATGCCCTCTTTGATAGCTGCCGCTCCTATTGCATGATAAGATAAGCGGCAAAGATATGGTGATGTCATTTGAGGAATTTCATGTTGCCATCTGGACCGCTAGAGCGCTTGGAGGTGATTCAATGCATAACTAGCCTTTGCAATGACTCACGGTGGCCTACCGATGTATCGAGCCAATGCTGCTATCCTCCCAGATAAGTCTGGTACCAATTTGCCGTCCCCAGAGGGATGGAAGGCTTGGTGAGCCACAGGCGCCGGTATCGATACCATGTGTATATTGCTGGACGCTGTGCCACACACGCACTATCTAGCACTACCGCTATATTATTCGTCGACTTCTGGCTCTCTTATTTACTTGAATACTTGGACGGCCCGTCTTCACTGGTTGTGCGGGCCCCAGCATAATATTCACCCTCCGCAGATTTGCTGGTTTAGCCACTGTAGTTCCTTGGAATCACGAGGACAGCCTGGCCAAAGTCTGCCCGAGGCCCTCACCACCACAAGCAGTCGCGGCCCTTGTGGATCAGAGGGAAGATTTGTCACCGCGCCATTAATTTGATACCAGGACGGTGGTGGATCCTGGTATTGGTTTACTCTTAGTTGGACTTCTTGATGGAAGCGTCGGACTACTTCTCAGCTTGGGAGACACTGTCGTGAGGATGAACCCTCTCGAAATTGGTTTTTCTACAAGATTAAAGAGCTTTTAGAAGAGCCACTTTCCAATGTCAATAGATTCCTATTACATTTTTAATAGACTTTTTGCTTAACTTGTTACCTACTGCTTTTGTTGAATAAATGCGAGAAAGAGAGTGAGAGGAATAGAAGGAATGAGAGAGGTTAGCTGATTACGTTCTGTTTTGTCTCCAGTTGTAATGCTCGCTTTTATGACTTCCTGCTCTCAATAATAGTTTTCTTGAAGTATACCAAGGAGGCGAGGTTATAAAATTCGGGAAGATCGTTTAAAAATACGACATAGTTTTACCAAAAAAGAAATACTCCCACTGAGGAGCACAAGCCGTTAAGTTGCTTTAGCTTCATTTAACGAACTTGAAGTTCTGTCGTTTCTAGAAAAACTCATGTAAGATCTACATCTTGTTTTGTCCCACGAGATCTCAATGGAGTAAGTTACCTCTTCGTTCATATGATTGGGTATTACGTTAGATATTAGGTAGACAAGGATGCATGTGGCGCGGTGGTCAGAGGCGCCCCGCAACACACACGTGGAATCGATCTGTGCGCACGCGGTCCACCGAGCCTTCCATCTCTCTGGGGTCGGCAAACTGGTACCAGACTTGTCTGGAAGGATAGCATCACTGGTTCGATACATCGGTAGGCCATCGCGAGTACTGTCAAGGCCAGATATGCATTCAATGACCTTCAGCGGTACTTAATGAAGTCGAATGAATGGCGCATCCTTCAGGGAATGATCAACACCGAGAGCTTCATCCTTTATCCGTTACTACGATAGATCAAGGCACTTAATCCAACCTTCTGTATCTGTGGATTGAATCATGAACACATGACTTCAATCTACATGATTAACGAAGATTTCCCACTATGTGACATTCCGTTGACCTGTTTGGTAACAACTATGAAGAAATCACGAACCATTCGTATAGTTCACACAAGATTTCGACACATATGTCTCTAAACGTGTCTCTAAAGCGAATTCAAATTTTAAGTAATGAATTAAGTGGGAAATTGGATGGGCAAGAAGTGCAGTTGTCAGAGATTGTCAGAGATGTGGTGGATAAATAATTATGGCCACTGGTTTAACGCCAGCATAGGCCAAGCTACCCTCCCATAATCAATTCGCGCTCAACAAATTCATAACAGACTTTCCTGCCAAAAGCTCGCTTCTATCCATAAAGGTCGGCATCGGAATCTAGTGAAGAACTGGCAACACCCTAACACAGCTATCTTAGGATTCCTGGGCACGAGCGAAAACCCAGAAGTACGCACACCCATCCACAACACAAAGACTCTCGCAGAAGAGTGATGTGAGATAAGGAAATGAAGGAAAGAAGTAGGGGAACCTGTAGAACGGAAGTCGAGTCATATAAACAGATACGTAAGCAATATAGAAACTATATTATAGATAATTGAAAGCAGAAAGTCTTGTTGAAGACGAAATCAAATACTCATGCAATCTACAGAACATGATATTTCCTAAGCTTACGAACAATGAACTGAACACGAATAGCCCATTCTTCAGCATTTGCGAGCTCTTATGGAGCATAGCATTCCTAAAGGTTCTTAAAGTGTTACTCTCCCTGCACGGACTGCTTCTAATAAATTAGTCGTTTCACAACATGGAATGATCTTCAGATATTTTTGAAAATCTGTTCTGTATAAAAAGGCACCGTCGAGTGCAATTCTTCATTCGATCGGTGCTCCACATCACTGGATTCGACTCGATGCTTCGACGAACAGCCACCTGTGGATCATCGATTCCGAAGAGTCAATTCGACTCTTAAGAAAACGAAGGCGTCGAGACGTTAGCCGAGTAAATCTTTTTATCAACCTCGTGTTTGCTTAATGGTCGAAGAACGCCTTGATCTTTAGATATTCTGATCCACATCAAACGACACCGCTCGCGAATTCCACTGGCATTCGGATGCTTGGACTGTGTCGTGACCCATGTCACGGATTCCATTTGATAATCACGTTGTTTCCAGTTGTCGCTGCCGGCTTTCTTTGCTGGCCGGTACAACCAGAGTGTATCCGCCCGAGGTGGCTGCGAGGTGGCACCGAGTTCGGAATCGTCCAGATTGCCTACAGCATAAGGGAAGACGATGGCGGTAAGTCAAAGGAAGAGTATCAACCGATATAAATTACTTGCTAGATTTTTTCATATCGAGTATCGTGCGTCCTCCCACTCATAATGAACACAATGACATGTTAAATCCAGATTCTAGCACTACATCTCTTGTAGATAAGATGCTACCTTATCGGTTTTTCTGGAATGTTCCATTTCGGGTGATGAAGATGTCTCTGTCTCACTTCTTTTTCTCTCATAACCTTCTTTAGTTATCACTATTCCTATTCCAATTTGCAATCTAATCAACCGTATTTCATTCTTTCTCTTCTCTCTTTCACCCTCTTTCTTGGTTAATAGAAAAATTGACCGTTACTTATGCTCACGACCTTACTTTGTCAACAGTTCATTCATTTATACAAAGAACTAGTAACTAAACCATCCTTTTTGAACAAATTTACTCCAAATTTCTATGCGAAAAAAGATGTACAATGGATCCCCAAAGCTAAATTTGGTCTACCCTCTTACAAATATTCTTCACATTCCGCCATATTCTGACTTTCTTCAGGAAAAGTTCCGATGTTTTCGGACACCTGCTACAATCACTACTATCATGAGCCATGCTGCTCAATGAAGGTCATCGTTCCAGGTAAATAAAGATAACAGGTACAAATATACATTGTTTAGTATCTTCATCACTATTGCTATCTAATCAGCGTTACGGTAAGACCCATAGTATAGGTCGGTGTGAGAACACATGGTAATCTAATCATGTTCACTCACTTCTGACGATTTACTCTTATTGGTGTCACTGAGACGAGGCTTTTATCACTTGCTATCAATTGTTGTTGATTTTTTTGATTGGTATTTATCGCTTCCAGATACGATGTGTGATAGCATGTTCAATTTTGACAACACCTTCCAGCAACAACAACATGTCTCTACTGGTTGGTGAAACAGCGTTGACTACTTTACTTCGAAGGATTAAAATCATTGTTAGATAGATACTAATTAAACCCGGATTTTGGATAACTCGTACATACTACATGCCGCAGCAGTTATTATTGTTCTTACTACTAAAAGCCTAGCGTTTAACTTGAGTCAGTACATCACACATTAAATGAACAGCCAGTAACATGGATTTCCTTGCAAATCGACACTAACATCAACGTTTCCAGAGGGTTTCGATTTCCACCAAAACGGCTGCACAGAAATGGATTTGCTAATGCAGACGATGGAAGAGAATCAAGATTTCTTTGGTGAAGACTTTCTTGTAAAGCCCATTGGTTTGTGCCCTACTTAACCTAACGGCAAAATACGGGAAGTATTCTCTTCCCAAGTCAGTGTACTCTCTTAGACACGTAGTTTCCTAATTTCAAGCTAGAACATGGATGACAGATTATATCAGCTGATTAGCTGACAATCCACGTCCGTCACAGTATAGTTGATTTCTTTCATTTGTGTTGTGTTCTTCTTCCAGATTCCACGTCTCAGGTGTGTTGATTCCAGATTCCACGTTTCTCGCTTCACCGTCGTCAATGAGAACACAACGTTGTTACGACAACAACTTCAATGCGAATCATAATCATCAGCACCAACATCAGCACCAGGAGCCGTCGCATCTGTTTGGTAACGACTTCTATAAGTCGTAGTAAGTCCTAGTATTTCAGTGGAACTTGGACAATAGTGAATGAATCGAAAAGTTTAGAAAAAAGAATCAAGTCTTGCCAGAAATCAATGGGATGATCGGTTTGCCTCCCAAATTCTTATGAAAAATTCCATGAACTCTTCCCTCTCAGTTACTTACGGCATAAAATGTTTGAGATAACAGTAAGTAGGCTTCGAAAGTGTTCACTATTTGTACCTTGCACAACGAATGGCTGAACATTTAAAGGATAAACAGATCGTTCCAGAAATTCTAATGTTTGGAGACGAACTCAGTCTTATTATGATCTCTTCCTATATTCCAGCACAACAAGCCAAAGTCAAGTCCAGCACAAGCCTACTAGTGCCGATACTCCACCATCAGGTCCATCAGCTCCTGTGCAATTCGAGGAGTTCTCGTTGGCCACACAACTTCCGATACTTAACGGGTACACTGCTGCATATAATACCGCTCAAACCACAAAAGCCGTCACGAACTTTCCAGAATTTGAGGTATTGGCTTTCGTCAGTTTCCATCACATCCACAGTGCATTCACACCACGGCAAAATGACGACATAACAATGACACGGTCGTTAATGAAAGCGAATTGATTGTGTCATAAACAATACCTACTTACATAGATACTTGGATGGCCCGTCTCCACCGGTTGTACGGGCCCCAGCATAATTTCCATTTTTCGGAGTTTTGCTGGTTTAGCCACCGTGGTTCCCTGGAGTCCCGGAGTCAGTCTAACCAATGTCTACCCCAAGTCGTCACCACAAGAGGTGTCGCCGCAGTTCTGGATCAGAGGGAAGTTTGCCACCATGCGACTAGTTTGATACCAAGACGGTGGTGGATCTTGGTATTGGTTTACTCTTAGCTAGGCTTCCTGATGGAAACGCCCAACTCCTCAGCTTGGGGGGACCGTGCCAGGGGATGGATCCCGCGCTATACATCGCCGCCCGACACCCAGGAACACCTCCCAGCCACGATGACGTGGTAAACCGTTGGGAGCGTCATAAGCAATATCTGGACAAATTCTAAGACTTCTCTGAGTATTCTTACAGTAGCGAAAGTAGTTCAAGAATATCATCTCACACATGTTACCATTGAAAACACTATAGTTCCCAAAGGCGCGTGTCGCGCAGTGGTCGGAGGCGCCCTGCAATACACACGTTGCTGCGCTGCTGGTTTACGCAGCCTTCCATGGATACCAGCACTGACTCAATACATCTTTAGGCCACCGGGAGTCATTGTAAAAGGCAGACATGCATTCAATCACCTCCAACGATGCTTAATTGAAATCTAATGCATGGCGCATCCCTCAGGAATTGACCAACTCCACTGGCTATTTTATCCCTTTACAGTTTCCAAAATTAGCAACACGTTCTCTCGTCTCAGAAAGAACTTTCAGTCTTTGGAACACTACTCCGCTCAGTATTTCTTTACAACACCTCCAAACACTCCTCCAAATGTGCTACCAGTAACGGCGGCTTCGATGGCAGTACCAGCCATGCAGAATCTTCGCCAAAACCCCACCACCCCTTCTCCAGCATCCGATCGAACGCCCACAATTCGCAAGCTGCTTCAGCAGAAGAAGAAACGAATGACGGTTAGAACAAAAATTTTTTTCTCCACAGAATCATTTCGCTTCTAGAAGATTTCTAGGCTGTTCCATGTCATGTGAACTCCGTATGTAGCACGTGCCAAACTCGTACCACTTCCTTATGGCGTCGAAATCATCTTGGAGAAATTGAATGCAAGTAAGCTGACATTTTTCAGAGATCTCTCACCTCCCCATGAGATTACATAGTTTGGTTATTTAGTCCCTAAACCACCATAAGTACGTATATGAGAATTAATGAAAGTAGTAATATTTCGAGTAACTTCTTATAGTGCTTGCAATCTCTACTTTCGCAAGAACAACTGCAAACGACCGGTGACACTTCGCAAGGACGAAATCATGAAAAGAAAACGGAAACCCCGGATTGACCCTAGCCATCCAACTGGGACCTCCATGACAAGCACAACTCTCGACATAAAACCCACTATTACCAGACAACACTCTCGTTTGTTTACGTGAAGATTATTCACGTTCTCTTCCCATGATTTTTACTTGATTGTAAGCATAATTGAAGTCACATTTAATCTCTGTTATATCTGTTAGTACCTCAATAAATATTTAAAATGATGAAAACACTCGAAATACACCACAACAACGTCTTAGAACTCAACAATGCAGGTTCCATGGCAAGCACTAAAACTGATAAACTGATAAGGCTACCTTTATGCGCTAGCGAAGGTAAGCCAATCCAACGGAAACGTACAGCATCGCCCCAGTGAACCTACGAAGATCTGACATTTTCTCTGTAACCAACCATAAACCACCACAGACTCATAAAGAAATTTACTAAAGTACGCCAAGCGAAGTCAATGCATTGTGGAAGTTGGCAAGGCTAGCGCTGCTGGACTAAAGGATGGACTAGACATGCATACCATAATGAAATAAGTTGAGTGCGTTTACTCTTTCTATGGCTACAAAAGTGCTAGGCAAAGTTTCCACTTCTATCTCGACGATCTGTCAAGTACTGAAGACGTCCCCCTGTAATATAAGACTTCATTTTCGATCATGCCACACTGACAAACCAGATCTACTCCATCGATGAATTTGAATTTAAGACTAGTTGACGCAACAAAGCCAGGATTTTGCCTATTGTTCCATACCATCTTCAAACGTACAATGGCCTTCCTACATCGACTACTGCATCTCCCTAGTACTCTCCCAACTAGTAGCACATTGTACTGCCAGCTCCTAGCAACTTGAAAAAAGAATGCTGAATTTCGTAGGAACGGGAAATGGAACGCATTCTCTACGAAATAAATGTGTGAGCAAAAAAAATTTAGGTGGACGAATAGCCACAGTCGCAGACGACGATAAGTTATGAGTGGCGAAATGATATGATAGGTAGCGTATCAATAAAGAAAACAACATCAACTTAAATGGTGCTGAGGTAATTGCAAAGCTCCAGACCGCAGGTGTCTGCGGTGGGGAACGAACGCGCTATTATCCTTTCCGTAGGTTAACACCTTCACCACCACATAGTGCGCGTCCTTCGTTTTGCCCTTCTGACAGCTAGTATTCTATCTACCAGTGCCGTTACCAAACACCCGTCAATGGGCATGATCTGGGGAGTGAATAAAAAGCTAACATTTCGACTACAGCCTCAGCTTACTTGAATCATTCCTGACTTGGGCTCCCGAGATCAATCCCACTGGAGAGTAACTGCTGTTGACACTGGGTGGATAGAAAACTAGCTAGCAAAAAGGCGAAACCAAAAACGCGAATGGTTTGATCGTGAACGCGTTAGCTTCCGGAAAGGGTAACAACGCGCTCGTTCCCCACCGCAAACAACCGTCGTCAAGAGTTTTGTAAATATCTCAGAACCATTGTAATACCCTACCCTGAAAAAATGTAATGGGCAGTAAGCAAAAAGTTTACACCAACTTAGTTTCAAATTCTCAAATACAGTCGACTATACCATACTAAATAACAATTTATTAACAAAAAATGGTAACAAGTTAATCTTGTGCAATAGTGGTCTTCTCAGACACGTAGATTCCATCAAGGAACTTCCGAATATCTTTCTCTTTAACAGATGTCGACTGTTGAATGCGAGCAGCAGCTTGAGATACTAATTGGATGTCATTTCCTTCGATAATGAGCTCGTCCTTTTGAGAGGTGGACAATGTGGCAGTGACTCCTTCTGGAAGCGGCACGCGACGAACAATCTTCTCACCAAGAAAGTTACGAATCTAAACCATGTAACTATTTAATGCTAACTTTTTATTTGCTGTTTATTACAATCTTTCACGGCAGGATATTATGTGAAATACAACTATAATGGTGTTGAGATGTATGCCAAACTCCGGACCGCAGTTGTCTGCGGTTGAGAACGAACGCTATAACCCTTTCCGGAGGATAACGCGTTCACCACGACACCATACGGGACCTTCGTTTCGCTCACCTCTCAGCTAGTTTTCGATTTACCACTGCCATCAGCAATCACCCGTCAACGGGACTGATCTGGGCCCGCGAAACGAAGAATATGTTAATTGTTGCACTAACTCTACAGTAGAACATAACATCACGACAAAAAGCAATAAGTTGAACTTATCATGACCACTTTTAGGCACAAACTTCAGCAACTATACTACAAGAAATTCAGATAAGTCTACAAAGCATCGCGGATTAGCAGAGAATACTTACGTGATACTTGAACGGCCCGCCCTCACTAGTTGTGCGAGCCCCAGCATAATCACCATTTTTCGGAGATTTGCTGGTTAAGCCATTGTGGTGCCCTGGAATCCCGAGGAGAGCCTGGCCAAAGTCTGCCCCAGGTCGTCCCCACCACAGGCAGTTGCCGACCTTGTGGATTAGAGGGAGATTTACTACCATGCGACTTTGGTGCCAGGACGGTGGTGGATCCTGGCATTGGTTTACTCCTAGCTAGGCTTCCTGATGGAAACGCCGGACTACTTAGCTTGGGAGACCCTGCCGGGGTGACGAATACCCCGCTGTACATCGCAGCCCGACACCCAGGAACACCTTCCAGCCACGATGAGGCTGTAAACCGTTGGGAGGTAGCAAAGAATAGCGAAAACAAAATAAGGCCACATATAGGTCGCTATCATACTCACTGATTTCATGGTTACACTTCAAGAGAAGAAATGGGAACAGCGTATAAAACACAAACCAGAGAGCAGCAGAACTAAGACTAACCTCAACAGTTCTTCCGGCATCCTGAAGGGTAACATTGATAGGAAAGTGAGCATATACCGATCGCATCTTGTAGCGGAAACCTTTCGTGACCCCCTTCACCATATTTTGAATATGTGAACAAATTGTACGAATGGCAGCGAGTTCCTTACGTACACCAAACCATTTCCGAACACGAAGTTGGTTCTTGCCAACGCGCTCCATCTATGAAAATAAGACAGTTTGGAAGGAGAAACTCTGATTTTCCCACAGCATACAAAAAATGACTGCACTAAGATAAGATCGAGTTCAAATTAATGACATCTCTGGGAGAAGGGCAACTCAAAACTCAGCATCACACTATACTCTTGTTGACAAATTCTGAAAGTTATTCTCAGCTGAACAATCGTCAACACATCACAAACATGTTCTATAAGCAATGCGACTAAGCAATGACTTAAAACTCGTACTCCAAAAAAAAAGTCCTACTTTAGGAGTCTTTTATGGCCAACGTTCTGAAATCTGGGGGAATCGATCATAGTTTTACAACGAGGTTAAAGGAAGATAGTTTAGATAAAGTTAGTTCTTTTGAAGAAGGGTTTTCGAGGTTAGTAAAGATTCGAGTCTTTGATAGGGATCATCAATAACACCACTGTTTTGACAGGTACAGATCCTAGCTTCAGAAAATCTCACGTTTCACAGATCGAAATCCTTTCTTATTTATGTTTGGTCCGTTTACGCCAAATCTTCCCATAAAATATGACTCTGCTAACATTTGTTAAACGCACCTACATAACATTCATAAATAGAAGTGAATGAAAAAGTTCGAAAGGAAAGGGTTCCCAAGTCTTTGTTAATCCTGCGACTACTCTGTAATCACATAAAAAAAAACGAAACATAGCGACTTACCTCCATATGAAGATGACGGAAGTCACGCCTAAGAGTTCCACGAGGTCCAGTAACATGCACAATTCGATTTTTTACGGTGAACGTTACACCTTCAGGAAAACTCACTGTATCACTAGATTCGACCAGCTTCATACTGGATTACCTGTAGGATGCGACTGTAATTGAAGCAGTATAAAGACCGTTATACTATAGTAACGTTCAAAAAAGTAGCATGCGAGTAAAACAGTTTTTTTTTTCACTACCTAGCACCTTACAATCATCCATATGCTCATACTTAGATATTTGGATGGCCCATCTTCACTAGTTGTGCGGGACCCAGCATAATTTCCAATTTTTCGGAGTTTTACTGGCTTAGCTAATGCGGTTCCATGGAATCCCGGGATCAGCCTAGCCAAAGTTTGCCCCAGGTCGTCACCACCACAGGCAGTTGCCGTCCTTGTGGATTAAAGGGAGATTTGCCACCATGCGACTAGTTTGATACCAAGACGGTGGTGGATCTTGGCATTGGTTTACCGTTAGCTGCGCTTCCTGATGAAAACGCCGAACTCCTCAACTTGGGAGACCCTGCTGATGAGATGTATCCGCCCGCTGAACATCGCAGCCCGACACCCAGGAACACCTTCCAGCCACGATGAGGCGGTAAGCCATTGGGAAGGAAGCCCATACGAACGAATTAATCCTACAATTTGGTAAATATTGATTTGCAAGTAGTAAAATCTCCCACTAACAACAATTAATGGAACAGATCTAGCTGACAAATCAAAAAATTTTATGGAGGAATGCACCCAGTGTGGTAAACTCGCTCTATTTTCACTGCGTATCAATACGATTAATAAAGTTGATGCGCACTTGGATTCGATATACAGGCAGTAGATAAAGGTCTTATACGGATCGCTTCTACCACATATTTGTATTCGTCCACATATTTGTGCGCGGGTTAAAACAGCACGTAGCAGGACTTAGTACTGCCACCCTTTTTCGAGTACAAGTGTCCTTTCCAATGGAATATTAGTTCTTGTTCGCTCTCCAATGGAATATTAGTTCTTGTTCGCTCTGTGATGTCCCGATATAATACACAATAGCCAGTGTTTCTCCTCAAGTCTCGTAACTCATTTTCACTATGTTAGACTCGTTTTCACTGCTCTTTTTAAAGCATAATTGGCTGTCCTTTTTTCAGACATCAAGATGAAGGTCAGAGTGAAGCCTAAGGTAGGTTTCCTTCAGATATATGGCCTTACCTAATGTTAAGATGCGGATTCATGATGTTCAGAATGCCGTGGTTTCAACCTAATTTAAGCGGTTGTTTTAGTATGAGGCTGGAGCTGCGGTGAACTACATATCACGTCGTGCCGCTCTGAAGAAGCTTCAGTTATCATTGAGAGATTTCAGACGTCTTTGTATTCTAAAGGTACTAATTTCTCAGTACTAGTAATTTATCCCTACAGTATCTTGTAATATGGGATCAAGAAAGGAGCTGTTTAGGGTATATATCCTCATGAACCAGCTCATAAGAAGAAAGTCAATAAAGGATCCACTGAGAATAGAGTTTGGTATTATCGAAAGGATATAAATTTTTTGGCACATGAGCCAATCATTAACAAATTCAGGGAGTACAAGGTTCGTGTTGTTTTCTAGTACTTCTTTGCATAACTTTGTTCATTGATATCAGTTCTGGCCAATATATTTTTTTCGCGCATGGCCTAGATGCCTCAGCACTTCTTAAAGTTTGTTTCGTTACGCTGTAAGTCGTCATCCATAGTAAGGGTTATAGGGGTTAAGTGTAGGCTTGCATATAGCTTGGCTATTTAGCGTCTTTTCTCCATACTGATAAGTTCAATGCTGATCGAGTTTGATTCTTTCTGAACTCTGAGGTTATCGTGCTAAGGCTAACGTTTTCACAGCCACCATGATCCTTCTGGTCACGACGTTTCGATGCCCATTTAGGATGAATAGATGATTGTGGGCCTTTGTATGCGTATAATTTGACTTCATTTAACCTTTTAAGGTTTTCCTGAGGAAGTTGAATCACTATAAAGCGAAAAGGGATGAGTCGAAAGTGAAGAAGTTGTACGCAAATAAACCGGAGTATAGTCTGGACCGCGTTGTCAAGGAGAGGTATATCTTACGTGTTGTGTGTTTAAACGTGCAGATTGGAGTATAGTCATCTAGTGTATCGTAGTTGGTCTCAAAAGAAGGCTTCCAGATATCCTACTTTCGGGTCAGCTATTCGGGATCTGGACGATGCTTTATGTTTGTGCTTCGTTTTTGCCACTCTGCCCCATACCCGAATTCTAAAGGAAGGCATAATCGATGCTTGTCGTCGCCTTACTGCTGAATTTATGCACTATGTGATCGAAGCACATGCGCTAAGAAACACGTTCATATCCATAAAAGTGAGTTTGTGTCTTCCATCAGAGTAGCAGCTGTAGTCAATTTTTAGATTTGAAAGTGCTATTAATAAGTGATCAGCAGTTACTGAGAGATATCGTGTAGTGAAGGTCCTGAGTGCCAAATACCACCAATAGTGTACGTAAGATTGTGTTGAAATTATTGCAAAGTTTTCTTACATAAAAGTTTATCAGAAGAAGCAAAGCCTTCATGGCACAATGTGTTCATGGAATTGATATTATAGGTGTGGTATCATTAACAACGAACATTGGTTCTCTCCACTTTGTTTGTTTCGTACCATACATCTCCTGAGTTAAAAAATAAAAGGATAAAGCTCTTGCTGTTGATCAATCCCCTGAGAGATGCACCCCTGCATTCGTCTTCATTAAGCATCGTTGGATGTGACTGGCTCCATATCTGACCTTTACAGTGACTCGCTGTGGCCCTACCTATGTATCGAGCCAGTGCTCCTATCCTCCCAGACTAGTCTGGTATCATTTTGCCGACCCAGGAGGGATGAAAGGCTTGGTGGGCCTGGGGCGCAGGGATCGATCCTATGTGTACTACATGGCCTCTGCGACCACTGCGCTTCACGCGCGCAAACTTCTGATTTATTGGATATAATTCCATTTCGTTATTGCATTCATCTGATATCTCGAAATTCGGATTTAAATTCGATGTGTATTTGGCCTACAAGATCACTTAAAGGGACCTTCCCTGCTGTTGTTTTTTAGTAAATCAGTATTCATGAAATGTCGACTATCATTTAAGTTGCATAATTAGGTACCCCTGATTCTTGGCCTTATAGAATACTGTAATTTTAGGGAATATATTACCAAGCAGAAATATGCGGTGAGAAAGTAACGTGGATCGTTCCTCACGATCGTGGCCTTCCACATGTTACCGATGTTGATTTCACTGTTATGGTTAGGCTGTTACCATCTTACGAGTAATTAATGTTTAGGTGTTATGGAGATTTCATCTAAAACTTACAGGTTACTTTTTGCCGAATTTTATGTGGCAATGTTAGGATTTGTAAATTTCCGATTGTATCAGATGGTTGGACTCTATTACCCTCCTCAGATCCATACAGGTCAAAACACTATTGCAGCAGGTTAGATTTCTCTTTTCGTTTGATATTTTCTTTTTTATCACTATATATACTGGTGGTGGATTGTAACCTGATTTCTTTGATTTCAAAGACAGTAGGGTAGATTGGAAATCATAGCAATGTCCGATACTTTGGTGGTGGTCGTTAGATTCATTCGAATAGGAATCCTGAGCCTTTTTTACATGTGTAGCATGTTCTTTTGTTTTGCGATTATTTGAATATAGACAATGATGACGAAGAACGAATAGAGAAGATATACAGCTTGGCTCGACCCTTGGCCAAACGAGCTGGAGCAGAAAACCTGAATGATGAGGAAGCTATAGAATTGTTTGGGGATGATGACAACATTCTGGCGGAGAAAGTCAAAGAAGCAAACTTGATTAAAACTCTGTTCAAGGGACTTGTTTTCTTCTTAAATCGTGAAACACCTAAAGAAGCTTTGACATTGATAATAAGGAACTGTGGAGGAATTGTTGGGTGGAGTGGAGGTCCAACCAATCTAGAAGAGTCCAGCAACTCCATAACTCACCAAGTTGTAGATCGTCCTATGTCCAAATTCGACATCAATCGGTACCTTTTTATAATTCTAGTTCCCACTTGTTTCTATCATTTACATGTGATTCCTGGATTGCATTCAACCACCTATGGACTTCTATCGCTGGTTTCGCTTTTGCTTTTAGTTTAGTGGTGATAGATTTTACTGTAGGCGCTATATCCAGCCTCAGTGGGTGTTTGACTGTCTCAACGCACGTCGGATGTTACCTACAGAGAAATATATGGTTGGTGTACAATTACCGCCGCACTTCTCTCCGTTCACTAAACATAAGCAAGGAGACTATGTGCCACAGGAAAGGCTAGAGGAGTTAAGGAGTCTTGGACAAGGTCTCCACTACATATTCATTATAATACAATTCGATGTATTTAACAAAAGGTTTACGCATATTCTCTAAACAGACATCGGTGGTCTTCTTGAAAACGAACCAGTATTGCCATCAGCTCCGAAATCCAAAAAGTTAAAGCAGGTTGAAGAAGAACCAAAGGGTATGAGAGCTACTCTTGGAAAGATGCACAAAACCAATAAACAACTCGAAATAAATCAACAAGTTAGTTGATCCATTTTCGTTATTGACATCTTTCTTACTCAAATATCTCCTCTTTTCCAGTTTTTTTTCTCCGAAGAGAAATAGCAGTGAATTGGTGCAAAGTGGTAACCTTACTGTAAAAATTGTAGCACTCTGACGTAAAAATGCGAGAGATGATGATGGCGAAGAAGCACAAGCGGGTATACCATAGCATACGTCAGAAAATGAAAAAAGACCAGAAAGAATGCCTGAAGTTGAAAGAGAAAAAGGCGAAAGTCGAAAGTAGAACAGGACTGACTAACTAGGTTATGTCTTGTAACACTTGCTTTTCATCTTAAGCTATCATTAGACTGCTTTAGATTACCGAATTCTTAGACTTTGAGTCTTTTGTTACTATCAGTCTTCATTCAGTTATTGTCATACAGAGACTCTTCATCTCGGTTTATTAGTACTTCTGTTAGCCATTAATACTGTTGATTGTTGAGTTTTCCGTACTTTTTCTTCACTCGTTGTTGTTTCCACGTTCGTTGGCTCTGTATCATTGTGATTCCGGACTCATGATGTAAAATGTCTGGTGGTGTACGAGGATTCTCCGCAACTACTTTATTTCTGTGGAAATTAAACTTTGTAAAGAACTTGTACATACAAAGACTGATCAATTAATCTAGGTAGGATGCGATTTTGCGACACTTTTTGAAGACAACGGATATACACCACCTATCCTTACTAGATGCACCATACTGAAAACTAGTTACTACAGACCTAGATAAGTCACTTTCATGCGAACCAGTGGTTCCACTGGCACTCTTCTGTCCATTGTGCAACACAGATAAAACACCAGTCCATTTTACATACTATACAATGCATGTGCGTACAACCCTCGTTACGCTCAGTATTTGCACCACATCCTGGACACTTCCTTAAGTAGGTACGTAATAATCAGGATAAGTACATCTCTCTGTACTAGTGAAACGCAAGTTGAGGAGATCAGATTCAACATTCATATGTATCAGTATATCAACGGATCTTATTTTCGGTTGTTCACGGTGTAAGTATGTCATCTACCTCAGGAACTGGGCATATTAAGCAAGGTGCTAAGTTGAGGATTAGAGGGTGTGTGTTCATCAGTATACTTTCAAATGGCGTACTTTTGGTACATTAGATGTTCTCAGCCTAATCGGATTTTAAGACAAACCGAAATCTTCTCGTGGTACAAAGAAGTTAAATATGTTCCAAAAACTTAAGGAAAGAAAGCTAGAAGGACCCGGGGAATGTGGAAAACAGAGATTTTAAGGAAATAATTAGAAGAACCATTCCGTGGAGTGGAAAACAAAGAAGAAATGGATTGTCATATCTGTACACGCAAGACAGACGTTTGCATCTAATTCCATGCAAACCCCGGCCGACTTGAAAACTTGGTCTCGCGCGGTCGCCGCGAAAAGGTCTAAGCACCGATAAAATATTTGCGGATTACAAACGATAATGTAGTTAGCTACTATTATAACGCATAGTGGTGGTTTAGTATTGATTAGTAGCAGATCCAACTTGATGTACCATACAAACACCTACTTGGTGGTTGCTTGTATTGTTGTCGTTGAAGGATCGTCAGTTCCACAAATGCAGTCAATAGACTTGCATAATCTAGACAAAGGTCCTATCATCTCGTTAAGCATAATCTAGACGGAGTTCTGATGATCTCATTAGTTTTTGTTATAAACACGCTCTTACACAATAATCTACTTCAGTTTTCATACACGAACGGCAAGATGGAAATTTCAAAGAGCAAATTAAGCCAACTGAGCAATACCGGCAGAACAGTCGTAGGCAGTCTGGGCAAGACGTCCTTCCATCATCGTTTTCAGATTCCCAGAAGAACGATGAATTACAATCAGGGTACGGACAAAACACGCCTTGGTTATCTAATGCGATCAACTTTTCTGTAGCCATCCTTTGATACGCTTGATACTTCTCTTCACCCAATACGCGAAAATGATGTGCGTCGGCCACACATCCTATAAACAGTTCCCTATCACAATACTTGTCATAGTTTTTGCTCTTTCATTAGTTAATATGACTGAATTTATGCCACAACGCCCTCCCAACGGTTTACCGCCTAATCGTGGGTGAGAGGTGTTCTTGGGTGTCAGGCTGCTATGTACTGTGGGGGGATTCATCCTCCCTGCAAGGCCTCCCAAGCCAGCCCAGCTAAAAGTAAACCGATACCAGGATCCAGCTTGGTCTTGGTATCAAACTAGTCACATGGTGGAAAATCTCCCTCTGATCCACAAAGGCGGCAAGTGCCTGTGTCGGCGAGTGTGACGACCTGGGCAGGACTTTGGTCACGCCGACCGTGTAACACTAGTTTGATACCAGGACGGTGGTGGATCCTGGTATTGGTTTATTCCTAGCTAGGCTTCCTGATAGAAACACCAGACTCCCTCTCGGCTTAGTTAACTTAGGAGACTCTGCCGGCAGATGAATACCTCGCAGTACACCCCTGCAGTGCGACATCTAGGAACACCTCCCAGCCACGATGAGAGCGGTAAATCGTTGGAAGGGAACAAGTCATTATTTTGAAAATCTTCTCAGCGAGTACGACATAAAGTGAGGATGTCATATATTAGGACTCTAATATGGGATAACAAAGAAATATTCACCTTAATGAAGCAGATTTTGTTTAATGCAACGAAACAACTGTTACAAGAGTCTATTCATTGGCCAACTTTGCAAAACAAACAGAAGAACTTGTCGGATACAAATTTTTTCCACGGATTTGCCCCGATTGGGCCCACTTAGTAAAGGAACAATAAAAAGAGATATAAAACAACAAAAATTGCAGAAATATCAAGTCTATTAGATAGAACCTACTTTCACAACCAGGATAAGGACAGGTGATGGTGAAGCCGATAGTTGGTTGGAAAGTGAATCGAGATTCTTTCAAAGCAACAGATAAACATTCCTCAAAACACTGACGACAAACTAAATGATGACATCCAAGGTCGAACAAATAGTTGTTATGTACATCTAGGCATATACTACAATCAGCTTGCTCCCAGTTGCCACGTACTTGCGAAAGGACTGCTCCTATCTAAAACAATTTGCTATTTGAATAAGATTGTGGAAAAATCTCAACCTTTACCCTTCCTAAACTGAATAAGGCTATGAATCACTGCATAAGCCACCAACCTGGTTACAAGAGACGCATTTGAATTGGAATAAAGCATACGATGATGAATTACAATCCGCACAGTTGGCTTCGATTTGGTGCCTCTTAGTGACATCTCTCCAACAGGATGGCTCATTACTCAAAAGCACCGCTGAAGAGGAACATCTATCACAATAGACCCGTAATTTACCCCTCTGTATGTCACTACACTGTTTACACCAAACGTGAAAGGATCCGATCTCCGGAGTACTGCGAACCGGCGTAGCACCTGCACTTTTCCTATCACTGGAATCAACGGAGTTTGTTGGGTTTTCGACGAAAGCGATAAGCGACCTTAAAAGGACTTTTGTGGTCTATTGTAAACGAGGAACGAATTGGGTTTCTATAGCGAGAATCCGTAATAAATGTTGCGAAAACACGAACTTTTAGATACAGATAAACTCAGAAAAGAAAATCCCCCAACTCTCACGTTGTTGGTCCGAGTAGAAGTTCTCTCAAGAATGTTGTTTCCTCAAGAGCACGCCCACACAAGACAACCTAAAGTGGAGCGGATCAGAGAAGAAAAAAACATTAAAGACAATAATCGTCGCCGGTAACAGGAACTATAATACAAGGAGTTATGGTTGCCATCTCAACGATTTACTGCATCATCGTGGCTGGGAGGTGTTCATGGGTGTCGGGCTGCGATGTACAGTGGGAGGATTCATCCTCCCAGCACAGTCTCCCAAGCTGAGGAGTCCGGCTTCTCTATTATGAAGCCCAGCTAAGAGTAAACCAATATCAGGGCCCACCACCGTCTTGATATCAAACTAGTCGCATGATGGCAATTTTAAGACAGAATCTAGCAGATTTAGTAAAAGGATAAAGAATAAAGTTCTCGGCGTTGATCAATCCCTAAGGGATACGCCTTGCATTCGACTTCATTAAGCATCGTTGGAGGTGATTGAATTCATATCTGGCCTTTACAATGACTTGCGGTGGTCTACCGATGTATCGAGCCAGTAATTCTATCCTCCCAAACAGGTCTGGTACCATTTTGCCGATCATGGAGGGATAGAAGGCTTAGTGAGCCACGGGCACGGAGTTCGATACCGTGTGTACAGTAGGGCGCCTGCGACCATAGCGTTACACGTGCAGATTTAGTAACTTTTAATTTCACGTACTGGCATCTCAGTTTAAGCATTTAACGCAACTACTAACTGCGGTAGCTTAAAAACACTGGATTAGATACTGACAATACATAAACCGCAACCTTGTCACACAATGTTAGAATTCATAAAAGCACGGTTAAGTCCTTTGTAGGCGACCAACGCCAAAAATTACAGCTAGGTTTGATGCTATAATCACGAGCTGAAATCATCCTCTAAGCAATTCCCACCTTGACACGTGAAAACCCTGCTCATTTTAAAGAGATGACCATAGACTTCTTATGCCTGGTTATATCTTACCATAGTTTAGAAGTCATACTTTACCTTTTACAGAAATGAGATAATGAACTGTTAAACAGGAGTTTTTTAAACTGTACTTCTCCTGGCAATGCAAATATGTTTGTTAATAAAACTACCGTACCCTTAGTAGATGCCGAGGGACTCCGACCTTCTGGCTAATTTTCTCTTCAAAACTTCCAACCGTGTCGTTGAGGTCGAACGGAATCGACAACGACCTTCTTGAATGATCGGCTCGATTGTGCACCACAACAAGCAGCTCGTCCATTCTGAAATATCGTTCATTTGAGGAATCAGATGCCGTTTAAAAATAGGCATGAAAACATTGGATACCACCCCGCAAACAAAAGACTCGCATGGTGTGATGGTGAACAAGTTAGGCCCTGGAAAAGGTAATAACGAGTACGATCACCACCGAAAACACCTGCGGTCAAAGGTCTTGTGAAATCTTAGCATCATTGTGGTTATAGAAAACATTCTTTAACATTCCTTAATTGGTATGAGTATGTAGAGATGCTGCTAACTCGTCAATTCAGCATCTGACTTGGGAAAAAACTTGTTCAAGTGATCTAAATTGCTAAGACCAAAGCTCCTTATTCAGATTTCACTATTTTAGCTTCGCTGTGTGCAAAAAGAGGAAGAAGATGGTCAAGTATACTCATAGCAGAAGATGGAGGGCAGGGGTTTAGAGATGGCTTGTTTAGATAACTATTTTCATCACAAACGAGATTGGCATAGAGGAGTAAGAGACTACAGTCTAAAAGAAAAAACCTACAGAGTAAGTCACTGCGACCTAACATATGGCTCCTGGAAAAATTCAACAGTAGAATAAAATGTTAATGAGGAACTATCAAGCGATCGATATGCGCTTCTAACACTGAGCAAGCTCTACTAGATTTAAAGTAAAGTAAGTAGAGATTAGAAACAAAGTAAGTAAGCAATGAGGACGTAAATACACTTAGGGACTTAACGCTATGTGTTTAACCATGCTCTTTTTACAAATCATAGTGACACTTTCGTAAAGTGAGCATAAATACTACTTGTAACAGTTCCCAAGACCGATTTTCCATTAACCTCGGCATTGGGTTATAAATCTGTCGTTCCCTTTTCTTCCAGCAATCGCTTTTTAGCAATGTAGCATTTTTTTAGCATTGTAGTAATAGGTTTAGCTATTGTGTTGCCCTGGAGTCCTGAGGTCAGCCAAGCCAAAGCCTTCTCCACATTCGTCACTACCACAAGCAGTCGCCGCCCTTGTGGATCAGAGTGAGATTTACCACCGTGAGACTAGTTTGATACCATGACATTGGTGGATCCTTGGTATTGCTTTAATGTTAACTGGGCTTAATGATGGGAACGCCAGACTTTTTACCAGCTTGGGAGACCCTCCCGAGGGGATGAATCCCCACTGTACATCGCAGGACGACAACCAGGAACACCTCCCACTCACGATGAGGCGGTAAACCTTTGGGAGAAATAGGAGAGTTACTTTTTTAAATTTCTATTTCACACGTTCTATATGTTCTCGTGTTGTATTACCAATTCTCAATGCTCCATTCTAAGTAGTTTTTTCATTTCTCATCATAGTCGTAGCTGTTGACGATGTCAACAGCCTTTCGTTCATTAAATAATGCTGAATAATACAGTCTCAGTAGATCAAACTCACCCCGGAGAAACCGAATGAAAACTGGCTCCCATTTCTTAACGTTCAAATCAACTTATCAAGTAGCGGTTATATGACAAAGTGGTGCCGAAAACCAAGTAACAAAAAACATTCTGGTTTATTCGCTCTCTTCCCAACCTTCACACACAAAGAGGGCGATTGTAAGAATCTTGTTTTGAACAGCGACCTCTGTGTACAAAGTTGGAACTAAAGAAGGAGAAGTGCGACTTGGCTCGTCAGATAGCCATCTCCAATGGCTACGAAATTGTAACCCCACGAGATAAGTTTAGCAGGAGAGGGACGCCGCAAAACGAACGGTTTAGCCGGAACAAAACCCCGTTTATCTTGCCCTTTATCAGCGACAAACTAAATGTGGCGATAAAGTAGCGATAAAGCGATGCTTAGGAAAGGCAGATCTAGAGGGATCGGTAGCGATTATTGAAATACCACCGAATACTTTTCGTCGTCAGTTAGTTCGCAACCGCCTGTATGACCGTCTATATGAAACATAACTGCGTAATTTGCACTTATGGCATGGTCGGTGACTGCATGAGTTCAGGCACGATCTCTTGTGGTACTAGCGGAGATGAATATATTGGCAAAACGGGCAGACCCTTGTGTATCCGTGTAAAAGAACACCTAGATAGCAAACGAAAAGCAAGACAAAGTACCCCACTAGGCACGCATAGGATACAAAAGCATAGCGGGGACGACTTTGATGTAAAAGCCGCTATCCTCGCACGGGATCCTAAAACATCATAGCGCAAACTCCTCTAGGCTTTCTAGATAAATGCCAAAAACCCTACAATGAATAGCATAAAGGAATGCCTAGAGGTCACACGCGACCTGGCCCCGCGTGTTCGCATCAATTTCTGATGTGGGGTTGTGTAGTCATCAACCATATGCACCTATAATCAGCTATTCCTCCTCAGTGGAAATTACGTAGTAAACGGTGGGTTTTTCGAGAAGCTGTTGACCATATGATTGCCATGTAGATTTTCATCATTCTGTTTGTACTGTTGAAGCGTTTCACATACCAAACTGCGTCTCAGTGTACCCTTCCAGGCTCTGAAGAAGGTGTTGCTGCCGAAACGTCAGCTACCGTTGTGTTGTATGTGTTCCTTTTGTAAGGAAGTAAACGTGTGTTGAAATAACAACCTCTCGACTGCTGAAAAAAAAAGAGAACGACAGATAAGTACTACTCTTCTAATCGATTGTTACACAGGGTAACTGGTACCAGAAGTCCTGCTTTGAAGATAACCAGGTCCTCAAAATCGCTTAGAAAAGATGATGTTGACCTAATGACCAGCAAACCACACATGGATTCATCCTAGTTCGTCGTCCTCGATACGGTTAGTCTAGTTATCAGCGGAAAAGTCCTAGGGCAGCAAAATCCTATCCGATAAACAAAGATCAACGACTACCTGTGACGGAGAGTTTCGACCACCCACTCACGGATATCTTAGGATTCTAGCAAATCACAAAAAAAAACGCTGTGGGAAAATTCAATATGAACGAGGGGAGAACAAAAATCAAATCCACACGTGATCCCGATCGCTTTTTGATGGAAAACAATCAGAAAGTAAAAGAACAAATGTAAGAAGGAACGGATGGAACAAGAGCAAATGGAAGGAAGAACATTTGATTGTATTCTATCGTAATATGGAATTAACCAATACAAAAGTGTCAAGGGTCGCCCTATTCATGGTAGTCAACTAACGTGCTCTATTAATAATCCCTCCCTCCAACGATAATGAGAAATTTCGAGCTAGTCTTGAACAACCTTTAGTCACTGGCTTTCATTAGAGTTGTTGGGTGTACCCTGATCATTTACGTTAGTAAACTTCTTCTACATGCTTCGTCTTTCTTTCTTTGGCCCTTCCTGGAATGCGCGAATCTTCCAGGCTGACCACTCATAAGAGGGGCGTTGTTGTTGCTGAAGGCGACCAAACGGTTTTTTGTTTCGCAGCCGAATGCCGTCGTTTTGTTCCATACTGACTTTCCCTTTGTTTGTATAACATATATTTTGATTTCAGAACGAATATCGAATTCCTGGTTTTATAAGCTTCGAGTCGCAACTTCCACGTAGGGTGCTGAAGTATATCTTGAGCGACTTGGTATAACGTCATTTATTTCCTTTTAATGTTGATGTTTCGATGTTGAATCTTTCATATCTAAGCAGCCATGAGGTGTTAAAATGTCAAATGACGGCAGAGTACTAATCTGACTTCATCACCTAATGTTGAGCGCGTGTTGCGCAGTGTCAGAGGTGCCCTAGCGACACACTTGGGTTCGATCCCGCACCTCGGACTCGCCAAGCCTTCCATCCCTCCTGGGTCGGCAAATTGATACCAGACTTGTCTGGAAGAATAGCAGCGCTGACACGATGCTTCGCTAGGCCACCGCGGGTCAATATATAGAGCAAATATTGGGTTGAATCTTCTCTAACGATGCTTAGCGAAGTCACATGCATAGCGCATCACTCAAGGATTGATCAGCGCCGAGGGCTTTAGCTTTTAGATCTTTACCACTGCTCAGTCCGATGTCGAACCACGAAATACCCACAGGTGAAAAATCGGTCATGATTCTGCCTTCTCAGAGCGTTATCCTCTTATCACTTTAACCCAACATTCAACTATATAGTCGAAAATGCAAACATGATGTCTCTCATCAAGGAATCTATTTGTCATCTATTGGAATGAGATCTGAGGAAATCATTCCGGCTGCCTAACTAGCATGGTTATGACTATTTCCCACTAACTTAAACAAAAGTTTGCAAAGTCTCTGGTGTCCGACAGTAGTGATCTGCCCAAAAGACGGGGGAATTACTTAGATGACAATAAAGAAAACAATAAGTTAACAGTGATTCTAGTGATTACGAGTGTTCAGTTTCTCTCTGCTTTCCGTTATGGTTGAAATTCGGGAGGAATCTTCAGAACCATACAATCCTTCGGCGTCAGGTGGCACATCCAGAGCTCAATCTAATGGAAGCTTTCAGGGCTCCGTTTCACTTTCGGTGAGGTTTAATCCAGGTACTCAAAGATTTCCGAAGTGGAACTGAAGGTGGTCTTTTCAGACTTGATGAAAAGGACTCCTAAAGTACTTAAGAACTCTATCCAGGTCACAATTGCTGCTATGTTTTTTTAGTATTGAAAAACTCTCTTATTTCAAACTATTTTTGTTGCGCTTTCCTTGGAATATTCTTTGCAGCTCCAGCTTAGGATGATGATCATCTCGCGTCTCCTATACCTCATTTCACACTTTTTCTTTCTTGTTTCTTTCTTGACAGTTGAACAAAGTTCCTTACTTCAGCAATATGTTTCGGAAAATGTCATGGAATGTTGCTTACTTATGACACGATTGGCGACGTTGTTCTTCGCAATGTGTTATCTTCTTCCTTTTCTATCGCCTGTATCATCGGATTCCGCTTACTACAAGGCTTTCGCTGCTGGTGAGCCCAGAGCCCACATTCGCAACACTTTTTTTTTACAACGAATCAAACGAATTTTTATATTTTTCTCGAAATTTCTTCGCTTCTTACATCTCATAGCATTTGCTACAGCGGCAGCGACGAACGCTTTACGAATGCAACAACGAGTGGGGTTAGTTTCGTTCTCGCGTGAATTCTTCGCTCGACTACTTCTAGAAGATAGTTGTCACTATTTATTCTACTCCATTCTTTTCTTGACATCTGCACCTGTAACCATGACTCTTCTATCAATCACTCTATTCGCAGCACTTCATGCAGCTTCGCAACTGGTGAGTTTCGAAGGTTGTTACTCACTTGGTTATGCTTAAAATCGTAAAAGTTTCTTAAGCTAAATGGTATTCCTATAAGCACAATCATGCTGAGATAGTACCAAAACTCCGGCCCGCAGGTGTCTGCGATGCGGATCGAACCTACTATTACTCTTTCCGGGGGCTAATGTGTTCACCACCACAAAACTCCCAGAAAGTGTAATAGCGCCTTCGATGCCCACCGCAGACACCTGCGGTCCGAAATTTTGCTAATATCTGAGCATCATTATGGTTATATTTCACATCGTTTCCTGCCATTAGAAAATATTAGGCAGTAAATAAGCAGTGACTACATTGTGGTATTCCTATATGTTTTCTTTTTCACGTTAATATTCAGCGTATATTTTCTTCAAGTCGATGCAGCAGTGCTAAGATAAGCGGTATCTCTACTATCTCTGAGATCTATCCCGGCAAAACATTTTGTCAAGCTTTCAGTTGTGCTTCTAAGTGCAGTGTGCTGTTCTTTTGCAAAATTTACTACCCAGCGTTTAGCTCACATAAAAACAATGTCATATATTGGAGTAGGGACCTGGAGAGCTTGAAGTCCTGGATTTGCTAGTGTGAATTTTATAAGGAAAACTTCTTTCAGGATTTGATTGTTGCATGTATACTTGAAGAGAAAACCCTCGAAACGCTGTTATAGTATTATTGGCTAAATGTCATGTTAACATTGTTCCATTATCGTTTAAAGTATATGAACGTATGAGTCTATGAGTGTACTCATGTTTCTCTCATGTAGACATGCGTGATGTTTAGGTGAAGTTGCTCACAGCAATTGGTCACGGTGGCTCTAGTTTCACTCATCGTTTGGCATCATTTTCGCAGCAGCACACTGCAAACTGTCTTGGAATCATTGCTTGTGGAGAAATATTTCTGATTCCAGTGTTGATTGCGATGCTTTTTGTGTAGGATTTTTTTTTTGCGTTGTATACATTTTCATATCATGTATATACAATGTAATATAGTTTTATATCAAAACTAACACGGTGTGTCAAAGCGCTGTTAGACTGGGTACTACATAGTATAGGCCAAAGCGTGAAAATCGAGAACTTTGCATTTGAACCTCTGAAGTTTATCCTTTGATCATAATGATGTAGCTGTGTAGTTTCATTATGGTACTAGTTACTTCTGGCTTACTTGGGCGAGTCTGTTCTCTGTGAAACATCATTGTAAAGTTCCTACCTAGCACGCATAGTTCAAATTCTAAGGTTGGGGCCTCGGTGTTTGCGTGGTTGGAGAGCGATTTTCCAAACCCACTCACTGTTTTAATGAATGGATTCAGAATGGTTTTATCCACAAGAATAGTGGCAAAACATTCGTCCACCTCTGCAGCCATTCATCAAGATCCGAGTTATTTACGTGAGATTTTGGCTGTGAAAAACTTCCATTTCTATTCAGTTGAGTGTGTTACTGTAATGGAACCGTAATATATACCACATCATCAAAGTAATCTGTGTTGAGCGTAAGTGTTTTCAAGGTTTTCAAGAGAGAGCTGGTTTTACCCCTACCATCTTCATCTATTTAAGAGTCAGAACATACTGTCCAATAAAGAGAAGTGGAAATATAACAGTAGTGCAAAGATAGGGGGAACATTCGTTAAAAATGTGGACAAACATGTTGCTTTTTCGTGTTTTATGCCTTTTGGCAATATGGAAGATTTATTCCTATCGTATTATAATGATGTCATTTTCAGTGGTAAGGCCACTCTATTTGTGCCTTTCATTTACTACCGTTTCCTAACCCTGCGGTACTCCTCTCGTAGGAATCCGAACACAAGGTATTTTTACTGGACTGTTTGTATTGTTCCATTACAGCACTTGCTTCTTTTGCAGTCTCACACATGTTTTCTTGGCATTTCCATAGCAACGATATTGAGTTACCAGTATTGTAGGCAGGCGTTCGCGCAGATGCGTTATTCTCTGGACCAGGTGGCGGCATCTGCTTCATGCCCACAAATAGTTCGCTCTCTCATCTACAACTCTATCAGTTTGATTTCTCGTCTTGCTCCGGCTGTTTGAAGAATCTACCTATCTCATCAATTCGCTTCATCCAGAAATGTTTAAAAGATGAAGTTTAATCGTTTGTACCCTTCAATCATTTCCTGTTGATCCGAATTATTTCCGCAATAATGTGTCGATACAAGTCTCTAGTGTAGTTTTCGCGGTGGTTGTATATGCCAAGTAGTAAACGATTGGATTTTCAAGTGGAAGATGGAATGTATTGTACTTAATGGAGTCGAATGAATCTACTGCAGACGGACAGACGTCAAACATATCTGTTATCCTTATCCTCGTAAACACCATAATGAGCCTGGTGAGACAGACTATTATCCAATCCTTTTAGACTACTATTCAATCTAATTTAGTGATGACTGCCATTACACATATATAGTTTTCATCGCTGTGAAAGGGTGGTTATGGTAACTACAATGGAACCATCACAGCAGCAATATCGAAGTTCATCGTGATAGTAGGACTTGGATAAAACAGAGTTGAAATGTGCTACTACGAAACATGTTTAACATAGATCTTTATTGAAATAATGCACATAAGCATACTTAAACAGGTAGTGGAGCTGCAACCAGTAATGTTGCGCTAAATGAGCGCTCTAGGAAATATTTTGGTTCTACTCGCAGAGCAGAATTCTACACATTTGCAAATTAAGTGGTAAACACAATGAATAAGAAATAACGCTAGGCATAACTACCACATGAAATATGCTTCATAGAGATTTGCATGAAGGAAGCGCTTAATTTGGAGCTATATGTATTGTAAGAGAAGTGGTCCTTATTGAAAAGAGGCGCAATTTTTACTGTGAGAAAGGAAAGGTGGAATTGGACACCGACTTAACTACACCTAATATCAAATGTTGCGCTTGAAACTTTAAGAACGAAAAACTGTAGGATAACGTGTAATGACTAAGTTGTACAAATATGCACATCAGAAGTATGGGCAAACAACAGCAGCTACTTATCTATTTTATTCCTGTTACTGGAATGTTCCGACTGAATTGGCATATCAGCGATCCCTGAAAAAATGTTCTTAATAGGTGTTAACCCTTTTTTCGCTACCTATTATAATTTTTCACGGTAGGGTATGATGTGAAATATAACTGCGACGGTGCTGAGGTATTCGCAAAACTTGGACCCCACCCAGATCGAACCATGATTACGCTTTCTTGGAGCTCGCGATTACACTGCACTACTTAGGCCTTTGCTCTGCGTTTCTCTCCGCTAGTTTTCTACCCAACGCTGCCATTTTGAATAGGATATGAGAATTCTACCTCAGTCATAGTCTGAAAGAAAACGTCTACTCGACGAATTAATCTCAAGGTCCTCAAGTAGGTTAGTCACTTGGCTACGTACGCCTTTCCTGATGGCGTGTTGGGAACCAGCACTAACAGATTAACATGGGTTGTGTTCCACATAACTGAGGACATTAGATGATCTCATTTCATAGCGCGCATAGCAACAAAAAAAATTAGGCTTTGATCTGATACGGCAGTCATGCGAAATGATGTGCCGGACTCTACAGAGACCATCTTGCTGAAGTGAGTAAATAGTTGACGAGATTACAGGTGAATTGCAAGTAATCAACACTGTTCAGAATGTTTTGCTCGCTCCCAACAAATCTATTTGGTTGGTTTACTAAAGAAAGCAGTACTAAATGCATAGAAAAGAATTACTGTTTTTCCGCGAGAAAACTGTACAACCCTACCTACTAAGTATTGACTAGTTAGAAGCAGATCAGAACTTGTAAAGGATCATTTCTTCGAATTTTTGTGCTCAATACAAATTCTTTGCCTCCATACTTTAAGTTTTTGGCTAAATATTGGCGGGAAATAAAAGGTGTTTCAAATTTTTTTTCACATCATGCGACCCGTGTTTCACATCTACTGTGCGGATCCTAGCACTTCTCATATTCGAATTGTTTCCTCACGTCCTTCATCCACGAAGGTCTTCCAACTTTTATGTGTGGCTTCGGCTACTGGTTGAGGATGCTCACTTCATCTTGAATGTCATAGAATGTCATAGAACACTGGTCGAGTCGATTCTACCTGGAGTCCTGACAAAATCGGGCTAGAGCATCACAACTTGGATTTCAGTAAGCGAATTTTTTCCAGATATGCCCGATACAAATCTCTCGACCCCGGAGGGATGAGAGACTTGGTGAGACCGAAGCAGGATAGAACTAACACCGTGCTCATTATGATCGGCATCACTACCATTGTGCTACCCGCCACCTTTAGATAAAAAAAGACAAATGTTCCTCGCGAACGAATTTATTACAAATGAATTTAACTAAACTTACTATCGCACCCTACGCTCACACATGGCGCCCCGTTGAATTGTCCATGAGAAATCACCCTTATTCAAAACCCACATTTTAAAAACTGGAAGGATACAATTTAACAACTTCCGCCCAGCAATGAATATACGTTATTCTCAATATTTACCATTCACCTATTTGTTTCTCTACGGCAAACCGCCACGGAACAGTTCACCGGACAGATTCCGCCAAAAAACCTCGTTAGCAATATCATACGTCGACTCGTTACTTTGGGTAGGCATTCTGGATTCATGTGCATCTCCAACGTCTTCTGCAACTGGGAAAGCACGTCCTGCCATACAAGCAGACAGGACAGTATAAGAATCTAGAAGAATTAACTGTTACTGAAAATCCTAGAGATGGATTAAGAAAAAAAAGGGTAAACGAAAACAACAGTAGCAATGTTTTGGCGAATAGAAAAAAAATAGTACACAAAAAACAGTTAGAAAAAACTAAATAATGACGACTAACTTCTAATCAAATCCAATGCAATAAAAGGAGAAGGAGCAGATTTCTTGTAACGAGCTGGCTGAAAAAAGTATAAAGTCATTCACAAAAATGCATAGATAAACATCGAACGGAAGCAATATCTACCACTGTTACCAATAATCCAACGTCTTGATATCTTCGATATGCTTTATCCATAAGCCAAATCTAGTGAGTCCAAAGCGCACTTTTAATGAGTACTGGATCTAACCGAGAGAAGTGGCGGGAATGCGCCGTGGTTAGTGATGCCCCGTCGATGAGCAAGCAAACGGCTTTAGTTAGGTCCCCACCACAACGCTCTCCACCTGTCCACGTGGGGATACCTTCGCCCGTCTACCTCCATGGTTGGAAGAGTTCACTCCATCAGCATTCTAAGACATTTATAAAGAAGATGAAATCCTCAAGCAGCAGCTGAAACAACACGCAAAATGTTCGAAGACTGCTGTCGACGATGAGTGCGAGGAAAACGAATCGAATACAAGAAGTACTGTAACCGTACAGTAGATGTAATGACGGGTCACATAGAACAAAAAAGAAATTCCATCTAAATGAGCCTTACTTTTCTGTCGCACTCACTGTGAATTGAAATCAACCCATGCCGGTCAGTCTAACCTATTCAAACAAGTAACCTTGCTCATTCTGCCGTATTTCTTGTCGTATAATTCGGTTTTCTATGTCTTCTTCTAGCAGTTTTTTGTTTTCAACGTATCCTCCTTGGAGTTACTTGAACTCTGTGGTATTACTACTATTACTCTATGGTATTTGATGGAAAAAAAACGCGTCCAACATCCAACCGCGACATCATCTGTTAGTCAGTTCCACTGTATATACATACGTACATAATAAACAAAAAGGATAAAGCTCTGACCGTTGATCAGTCCCTGTGGGATGCACCACGCACTCGACTTTATTAAGCATCGCTGGATGTGACTGAATGCATATCTGGCCTTTACAATGACTTGCGATGGCCTACCGATGTATCCAGCCAGTGCTGCTATCCTTCCAGACAAGTCGTACCAATTTGCCGACCCTTGAGGGATGGAAGGCTTGGTGGGCCATGGGCGCTTGGGTCGATTCCACGTGTGTGTAGCAGTGGGGCCTCCAACCACTGCGCCACAAGCGCCACATACATACACATGCATGCATATACATATATATGATATATATATATATATAGTGTAGGTATTATTTATACCCTCGTATTGTCTGCGATTACCACGATACAGCATACTGATTGACTGATGAAACTCGAATTTTACAGCATCGACAGATAATGAACGATCCTCGTTTTTAGACAATTCCACACAATTTGTCGATAACTAAAGTATGCGAGGAGTTTAGAAGCTCAAACACCTCCACATGAAACTTTGCTCTATCGCCCTAAAGGCATCCAAACATCTTTCCTAAAATATCACGCTCATTTTACCTTACTTTTAAGTCTCATTTAGAACCCAACTTTTCAAAAACCTGGGAAACGAATTCAAAATTTCGAAGTGTCATAGACACAACAAGCACCTGAAAATACCAAAAACAGTATGGATCACAAGCGTGTTCTGGAAGAAAACTGGTATATCATCTCTTGACGCCCGAATTGGAACGTACGATGAAGAAAAATTCGTTTTATTGGCTCCAAGAAATATGATCTTATTTTGGCACAATGGACAAATTGTGTTTGGAAAAGACCTTTACGATTCTACGAATTTTTGCTCGAATAATAAATGATAAGAATAGCATCCGCCTGGCGTAGCTTAGAACACTGATATATGTAGACCGTTGAATACAAAAATCATAGCAAATAACTTCGTACAGCAACAAAAACGAACGCAAAGAAACTAAATGTCAGTAACAGCCTCGCGACGACTGACATCTATAGCTGTTATGATGATTCTGCGGGAGTGAGCGATAAGACGTTTGCAGGTCTCATTGTCTTTCCGGTGGTTTATTTTAACATGTAGAACTATTTTTCTAAACTTTTAGTAACCAACTGATAGTCTGTAGAACACAAATATTGTGTTAGGTGTTGGCCGAATAAGGCTCTATTTTGCACTTGGAAATATACAAAAAAAAACTTATAACTTTAACATTACACATATTCTATACATACATTATACATCTATACATTTGTACTATACATATATAAACTATTTCAATTCCAGTTGCTATAGTGAATGACAGTAATGGTACAGAGTGTGTGGGTATAAGAAACTAAAATAGAGAATCATGGCTTGCAAAACACTTCCTAATGCTAATAGTAACGTGTTTGTACGACGGACTATGGTAACCATTCGCACCCACAGAGGGATAGAGCAAAGCCTTTTCCACAAACCACTAATGTTCATAACACACAAGATCCTATAGTTATCGAAAAATTCTTGTTCATTTTCAAAAAACCAGCTAGTCCACAAAGCTAGAAAATGGGCGTCGACTAATCCGCAACGAAGCCGAGATTAGGCGTGTCGTCAGAGTGTTTAATAATTCATGGCGGACCAGTTTATCCACCCTAAATATGAGTGGGAATCCACTCACGTCGTATTCTAACTGAGAAAAGTGTCGACACTTAAAAGATTTTTGACATTCGACGTTCCAAATAGACAAGAATATCCAACCAGAATAAAAACAGAACTTAAAGAATAAACAACCTGCTGTTTCTTCTTTGTCATGGATGTCTTCTCAGTGGACTGCTGTTTTGCGGAACCATGCCACTGTCCTTTGTTGGGTACTGTTACCTTCTCACGTTGGCCACTACTGTAAGCTTCTAATCTTGCTCGGATAATATATTTCTTTATTTTCACCGATAATTCTTCATTTTCAATCTTCAGCACAGAAGTTCGGTTACGAACAATCTTGTTCCTCATTGCTGGTACTCTTCTAACTTCAGCTTGGCCAAAATCCGACGAAGTTTTGTTTCCGTCCTGACATTTCCGAGAATTTTTGGCCGATGTCTTATTGTTAATGTCGTCACATGTGTTACTGATGTTCATCTGCGTTGTAGGTTTATCCACAGTAGCAGTTAAATCTTTAGAATTACAGCTCATCCTATGTTTCTTCGGAGCCCTCGTTTTCGGTTTGGCCTGAATGCCATTGTTTAAAACGCTGAAGCAACAAAGGGGGAACATTAAGACATATAGGGATGATCAAATATGGGCAAAACACGGGACATAAATGGGCTTCGAAACCGCGACTACCACTTCGACTAACATAGACGAGAAAAAGGCACAGCAAGTGCCTCAGTTGGTCTAGTAGGTAGACTACACTAAGGTAATCGCGGGTTCGAAGCCCAAGTAAAGTTCCGAGTTTTGCTCATATCTCAGCATCGTTGTCGTTGCACTTCACAACACGATCTGCCATAAAAAACAAAATCCTCACTCTAGGGTTCTTAAACAGAAAGACAAAGGGAAAAAAATCTAATCCACCTTAGTCTTCCGAGTTCCTGGTTTCGTAGGGATGGATTGATTACATATCGCGTCGTCTGCATTTTCCGCCATTGTCAAAGAATAATTTGGTAGAGACCCTTGAAAAGTACCCGGAAATTTGTTAAAAAAATAAAAGTAATTAACATCAACTGCTTACTAAAAACCAAAGAAAAAAAAGCACTGTTTGGCTCCCAAGCGATAGTTCATAATTGACTCGTGCTGCTCACTGAGAGGCCAGAAATGGATGTCAAGTACTCTCTTCACACTTGGTGCACACCCTTTACATGTACCATACTCGCAAACAATAGTTTCTGTGGTTGGTGCTACGTTGGAAAGAGCAAAAAAGATTCAAAAAACACGTTTTTTTCTGCAAATTATAAAGCGCACAATATAGTCTCCTTCGCATGATTCCTAGCAGATCATCGAGCGAAAAAAATATATGTGGCAAAATAGATTTCTGGAAAGAAAACGAATCATATATAGCTCAAAGCGGTCATTTCACCCTCTCACACATGAGTCATATAAGACGCATGCTATAGCTTATGGCTTAATCGTAACTTAAGAGCACAGGTTTCGCAGTATTACGATAAAGAAAGAACAAAGAACAGCTTACCTGGGTCCGTCGCGTGCTCATTTGATTTGTTACATTCCTTAAAATCAGAATGTTATCGATTTGTCATTTCTTGTTTGGAAAGGATTTGTATAATACAGAAATATATGGCAATAAGCCATAATTGTCCAAATTTTTTCGGTTTGGAATGAAAATATGAAATTACATAAGGAACCACAAATTCCCTTTATGCGTGATTCAGCGTCGTTTAGTCATGAAGGTAAACAATGCCACTGCACATATATAAGTGGGAAGATGCGAACCAAAGTGACGATGCATTTGGTCAAAGATTTATGTACTTGGATACTTGGATGGCCTATCTCCACTGGTTGTGCGGCCCCAAGAATAACTTCCATTTTTTCAGAGTTTTGCTGGTTTAGCTATTGTGGTTCTCTGGAGTCTCGAGGTCAGCCTAGCCAAAATCTGCCCCAGGTCGTCACCACCACAGGCAGTTGCCACCCTGGTGAATCAGGCGGAGATTTGCCACCATGTGATTAGTTTGATACCAAGACGGTGGTGGGTCCTGGTATTCGTTTGCACTTAGTTAAGCTTCCTGGTAGAAACGCTGGACTCCTTCTCGGCTTAGGAGACATTGCTAGGGGCGAGTCACTCCGCTGCACGCCGCAGACCGACACCCAGGAACACCTTCCGCCACGCTGGAGCGGTAAACTGTTGGGAGGGTCTGAGATTTAGCGCACTTAATTTAAGAAATGAGTCCCGGCTTCACTGGGTAGTAAGCCTCTAAACTTCATAATCACAATTAACCACATTCACACACTTATGTTATGTCTTCTTGTTTAGAATGTACCTTCGACAGCAATTGAGCCAAAACATTGCTGCTAACTAGCTGGACACCCATCCTGTGTGAAAACAAAATCAACTAATATTTAGTTTTAAGCTCACAAAAACTGCAGTAATCGGTACATTTGTGACAACTAAATAAAGGCTTATCCATTTCACCACAACAAAATTAAGCTTCTTTAACGCAAGAATATTTTCGACGAATTTTTAGGATCGGTTTTATCATCTTGAAAAGCTGTAATAAAAAAGTGTGATGAATACGTTGTAAGGAATAAGGAAGGTTTGTTGCGCAAACTAGAGTTCATAACGACGATCTCTTTGTGATTTTCTCAACTCACAGCAATCCAAATTGTCGTTTCACAGTTCTTCCACACACTTTTCCTTTGTTACGTGTAGATTTGCATTAATAAACGCCTCCAAATATTCACCACACCAATAAGCGCAGTCCATTTGGTACGACTTTTCGTTAACACTCCTAGTCATCAGTGCTCTGATCTTTGTCGCAAAACTCCCAACATAGCTTGCACCATGCGCTTGTTAACGGTTGACAGCTTCTCGACCAAAGACAATGCCGACTTTTTTTTAAAAAAGAGCCAAAACTTAAACAGAAGAAACTCATAATACTTCCCAGGGCAACGAATACATTGTACTCGATTCGGGATACTGTTGACTAAAAGTTCTCACGATTACTACGAGATAATTCACCAACATATTCCATTAGAAAAGCTTTTCGTTAGTAAAAATACAAAGCATGATACAAGAAGAGTGACGTTCTCCGTGTCTCTATTATTTTTGGAATCAAAGCGTTATTGGTGCTCGCTAGAATAGATCTAACAAATGCGGAATAACTATTCTTTGAAAGGAAAAAACGAAGCAACTAATGCATAGATCGATTACCTTGATATTGCTTGATACAACTGGCTGTAAGGAACGTTTGGGGACTTTCAAGAAAAGAGAGTAAGCGGTTGCTTCCGAGAAGTCTGGTAATGGTGTCCTAAAATGTGACAGAGTTTAAAGTTGAGATCTAAGGAAATATCCGCCAATACCGCTCTCTCGCTTAATAGACAATAATAGACTGATCCACCGCCGATTTGCAGGAAAGACAATGACCAAAAAACAGAAAAATATGGATGTGTGAACCAGCAACTAGACCACACAGCACTGAATAGTATGATTAAAAAACTAACTAAACCTTTGAAAACAGAACCGGCTAGCGGTCATAAATCTTTCTTATTCATAAGAAACCTAAAACCACCTTTCGATGGTTCAATGCGACCTCCTATGCTAGCTAGATTTCAACATAAAAATTTGGATTCTTCTACATCAAAAAGGTATGGGTAGTTCCCGCTAACAACATATGTGGAGATTTTTTACTTGACATAGAATGAAAATTGGTTATTAACAACAACACATTAGTGGAACTAATACATTTATTAGGTGGTCACATGTAGCGCAGTGGTTAGAGGGGCCCTGCAATACACATGAGTTCAATCCCGCGCCCTGGGCTCAGCACGCCTTTCATCTCTCCGGTTCGGCAAATTGGTATCAGACTTGTCTGGGAAGATAGCAGCGCTGGCTTGATAGATCGGTAGGCCACTGCGAGTCAATGTACAGGCCACAATGCATTCAATCACCTTTAACGATGCTTCATGAAGTCGAATGCATGGCGCATCCCTCAGGGGATTGATCAACGCCTAGAGCTCTATCCTTTTTTCTTTATTGATACATTCATATAAATATTTCGAAGGTATTACCCCAAAGAACCGCTCGAAATATAGTACATTTCCCATCTGAGTATATTGTAAGTTTGGCAGGACTATCCCTTTGGAATCCTCCCAACGGTTTACCACCTCATCGTGGCTGGGAGGTGTTCCTGGGTGTCGGACTGCGATGTACAGCGGGGGGATTCGTCCCCCGGGCAGAGTCCAAGCTGAGAACGAGTCAGGCGTTTCCATTAGGAAGCCTAGCTAAGAGTAAACCAATACCAGGATCCACCACCGTCCTTGTATCAAAGTCGCATGATGGCAAATCTACCTTGATCCACAAGGGCTGCGACTGCCTACCGTGGTGACGACCATGGGCAGACTTTGGCCAGGCTGTCCTCGGGATTCCGGGGAACCACAATGGCTTAACCAGCAAATCTCCGAAAAATGGTGATTATGCTGGAGTCCGCACAACTAATGAGGACGGGCCGTTTAAGTATCAAGTAAGTATCCCCTTTGGAATTTTGAGAAACGTGTAATCCAGCGTCTTCACGTCACCAACACTGGCGATTCTCCGCTGTGGAGGATCTGAAGGATGTTTGCCAAGCTGCCGTTTTTTCTAAAGCGATGACCAATGCTGACATTCACTTACTCTTAATTGGGCTTCCTGACAAAAATGCTGTATTTCTTATTAGCTGGGACATCGCTCGAAGGCAGAACACCCGCTATATATTGAAGCCTGACACCCACAAATATCCGCTACGAGGACGAAGCGTTGTTGTTGTTGTTGGGGGAAAACAAAACACCTTAAATCAATCTACATGCGATGAAGCTGGTTCTTAGATAGTTGCCGATAACTTTTCGAAAACTACAGCTATAAGAAAGTGGAGACCTGAAAAACCGAAGTGACTTTGGGCAGTCGTTCCAGAGGTACAAATGGCCGTTTTGTTACAGCGTTCCTACACTGTGGATAATAGACCCGAACGAATCCGGTTTTTAGGAAGACGTCGTAAGGCTAAGTGAATAAAACTTTATAACAACTTCGTGTTAACTTAATCATCGATGAAAATATTGAATAGTTGTACAGAAGTTAAAAGATGGTCGGTCTTGAAAGTTCTTGATTGCCTACGTAGTAGTTAACATAATGCTGAATACTGTTTCCATGTTAAAATTTTTTAAAAAATTAGGATCCTAAAAAGTAGGTGCGATCGGGAGATTTTAACCTAATTGTGACAAGTAAAGACAAGGACGACGCATTGAGGGACAAAATTGCGTCAGATTAGATGAAATTCTGTTTGTTCAGTGGCATCACCACTTACGATAGAGGTTCCAACAAATAGCGATAAAAAGACGATTTGTGGGCTTGAAAGTTAAGTCTCCGCAGTAGATCACACTACTTGTATCGTGTTAATAGATTTCATTTGTTTTAATCCCTGATGCTAATTTTCACCATGAGTTCGGAGAAGTTTGTTTATACACTCGCCTAGTTTCACATAGCACGCCTTGTGGACTAAAACAACTCATCCAAGCCACGTTCCTCCAATAAAAAGCATCACATTGTCTTCATGTCTTTTGCCTCTATTTGGTTAGCAGTTTCAGTCCTCTACATTCTGCTCATTCAATACATTCTTCTCTGTATGTTTCCGAATATTTCAAATTCTCATGTGTGCTGAGAAAAACTGGTCCACTGTTCAACCATGGCGCAGTAAGCTTTTTATAGTCGGTTTCGAAAAATGTTTTGAGCTATCCCAGTAAACTTTTCACTCGAGTCATCCTAAATAGAATTGGCAGAACATTGGACGAAAGGCGGCCATGTGAGCAAGCAGGGTTTCGAAAAGGATTTAATATGATGGACCACATCCACATTGTACAAAAGACCACTCTGTCTCACTTTCATCGATTTAAAGAAGGCCTTTGACTTAACTGAGACAAAAGCAGTCATGGAAGCTCTTGATAGTGAAGGAGTCACTACTCCGTATATAAAGGTTCTTCATGAGCTTTACAAAAACTTCACAACCAAAATATCACCACTCTACAATAATATTAACATCGACGACAAAAGAGGGGTCAGGCAAGGCGACACCATCTCGCCAAAATTATTTACCGCCACCCCTCCAGAACGTCATGCGAATACAGGAATGGACAACATGGGAGTGAAAAACCGATCATCGGCAATTACACCATATTCACTTTGTTGATGAGTGTGTTAGTTGGCCAGTGGATTAGGGAATTGGTCGGATTTGTCTTTTGTTCGTCAACTGTACGTGGAATGCTCGACATTATATGAATTCGTCATGCCGGGCTTTTTTCCCATAACTGTCGTGAACAACCTCGAGTTTGGATTATAACAGTTTGTAGTAACAACAGCGATACAATAATAATATGTGATATTTGACGATATGTAAGCTGGGTGAATACGAGCTAGATTGAAATGAGAGCAAGTGAGACACTTGAAGGAAGCTAGGCGGACACTGTAGTTCGAGCACTGAGGAACTGAGGGTCTGGAAGATAAGCACTGGAAGAACGCTAAGAACACCTGAAGACGAATCCCGGGCTGCCTGTGTTACTTCTGTGGTGGGTGGAGCTTTACCAGAGGGAACTAAAGACAGCGCCTAGAGAGAGGTTATAAAGGTTTTTTTGATTAGCACAATCTGATAGAGCTACATATGAAAGGGCGCAGGTGCTCGTTCGGAAACTTATTTGGAACGCCAGATGCTGGACAGTATACTTAGCTGACTGCTGCTGATTCCGTTTTCAGCCACCTGCGAAGCAACTGCATGAAATGGTCGTTAGGAGGCAATTTAAAGAATGTGCAAGAATAGATGCATAACGATTACAAGTAAAACAGTTATAGTAGAAAACTTAAAACTATTTGAGGAATAGTTACTATAATGAGATTGTTCTCATAATATCAAGTACTAGCCAGGTGGAAAGAAGCTAGCCGAGTTCTGTAACCTTTATGGAAAGGTTGGTCTTTGACTAAATCTCGCAAAAAACATGATGAACGATTTAGCTCCAGAGTTGAGCAGAAGGAAACGGGTGGCTTACATAGCTTTCAAGAGAATCGAGGATGTAGTGAAGAGAACAAAGAACACCCGACTCCGCGCCCACCTTTTCGACTCAACGCTACTTCCTGCTCAAAGGTATGCGTCAGAAACCTGGTCGCTGCGTAAGCAGCGTGAAAGTTCACTCAGCGTTATCGAACGCGCAGTCGAAAGGAAGGTGCTAGGAGTATCCCGTTTCACACAAGTAAGGGATGCGATCCGAAGCTCCGACCTGCGTCAAAGACCAAAAACCAAAGATGCCGTTCTGTACGCCAAACAGTCGAAGATAAGGTGGGCCGGACACGCAATGCGTATGAATGACAACTGATAGACAAGAGCCGTTAGTGACTGGATTCCTCGGGATGTCAAACGTACTGCAGGAAGACCACCGGACCAATGGTCAGAGTTCTTCACGAAAAACCTAGAAGAGAAATATGATGGTCGACGAGTCCCTAGAGCGAGCAGAACCCACTGGGCTACTCTTGCACGCGACAGGGAAAAATGGAAGATTTACTAGCGCCCGCTCGAGTCACTCGACAATCAACGAGACTACAGGTGATATAAGTGATATCCCAGCACTTTCCTCTATTTTTCATATCCACCCATCCATACGATAACTATTACTTCTTGCAGCGACTGAAAAGCGATGAACATCCAATCACTGGTCAGAAATTAAATCTCATCTGCTTTGATCGCATCGAGAAAAGACAAAGTTCATATTGACCGACTGGTTATGAAAGATGATTAAGAACCTGAAGACTCTTTTGGATAATGAGAAATCTCTTAACGATATCGTTGAATAGTTCCAAGAAGCTGAATCGCAGTTTGAGTACCAACGTGACCATGACGAGATCAACGGTAAGTGAGAATTCAATATGGCGCCTCATGACCAATGGATTTTCGATGACAGTCATGTGAAATAAATTAACTCTTTCTGCTTGAATCCACAGAACCGAAAAGTGTTTCCGGTTGTGAACGAGATGACTTATGGGCAAGGTGAAGACCAGTAAACGAAAGCACGCATCTTGAAGAAACGAAAGTATCCATCATTGGTGCCTTAATGTGGGGATTATTAGACTGCCACGGCTAAGGGAATAATGACCAAATCATCTCTTAAATTATATGGTGTATAAAACAGTTCTTATAAACCGATTCCTGGTACGACATCCGTATTGGGAAAGCTATGTGATTAAAAAATCTGTCGTTTTCTTTCTCAGCAATCGCGAGGTTGTTAAACAGCATAAGTTTACTTCCATACAATAACACATACAATACAACCGTAGCTGACGTTCCGGCAGAATCGCCTTTTTCAGAGCCGCCTTTTTCACCTGTCTTCCATTGAGGAAGAACAGCCGCTCAGAGACCCATACGGTTGACGAATGCCTCTTCCTCTTGACCAACCAACTCTTCTCCTCCAAAGTTGATCATCCAAATACAAAGCACAAAAATGTTCCTTCGTCACATCTTTCATCTTTCTTGAGAACATTTCGTTCCGTTTGCTCCGTAGTGCGGCGCGAAGTAGTTCCATTTTGATGCCTCGTACTTGTTGGCTGCCCTCTGGTTGACCGCATATTTCGTTAACTCGTTTTCGTATTATGAACTTTGACACGACTCGGTGTTGAAGGCAGAAAGTGGATCTGTTGTCTGCCTAAGACGATCTTTTCTCTTAGTGAGAGTGGTTCCTTCACAAGTCGAAAACATCTTGCTGGTACATCTCATAACAGTTCCCAAGATCGACTTTCTATTAACCTCACCATTGTAATAATTGTAATTGGAATTATAAATCTGTCGTTTTCTTCCTCAGCAATCGCGAGGTTGTTAAACAGCATACGTTTACTTCCATACAATAACACACATACAACACAACCGTAGCTGACGTTTCGGCAGAAATCGCCTTCCACCGAGGAAGAATAGCCTCTTAGAGTCGCATATGGTTGACGACTGCCTATAAGCTATGTGAGTTCAAAACAGTTGATGATACGTTGAAGTAGAAAGGGCAGGTGGTTTTCAGTCATGTATAGATCGAAGTCCATTCATATCGTTAGGAATGCGTTTGGTAAGAACACGAACTTGGCTAATAACTATTCTTGCCCATATGGAAACAGCTGTTAAAAGAGAACGGCTCAAAACAGACGGCACATATCACTCTCATTCCCAGTTTGATCAAGAACATTTGCAAACACCCCTATAGCAAGGAAATTCTTTCAAGTACTATTTCTACTATAACGCAGTTGAGTTTAGCTCAAATCAATAAAAAAGGATGTAAGTAACAAAAAGTCTTCTCATGCGCTATGACAGAGATCCAAATTTAACAAACAAATTGGAAGGCTTTTTTTTCTTTTCAACTGAACCAGGACAAACATCGTACGCCACAGTCAGAACGGTAATCTTAGGACTTCATAGCTCGCTAAATTTGAACAATATAGCTTAAGTTTAAACGTAGAGCTAGGAAATCAGATAATGACAAACGATAGGAGATAAACATAAGGTAGCTATCAATACTCAGAACAAAGCAGCAGAAAAAATCCTTTATAATGTTCTCTCTTTTTATTCACTGCCTAAGACACCATCGGTCCGGAGTTTTGCAAATATCTCTGCATCATTATGGTTATATTTCACAGAACCCTTTACGCTGAGAGAAAATAGGCCTCTACTTTGCTAGAATAAACTATCATTTAACGATCCCAGACTTTATAAATCGACTTAATCATCATTTAAAGGTGGCTGTTATCTATCACAACAATGTCTCCAAATGAACATGCTCATAAATTCAAAAAATCATTTAAAGACACCTCGTTTCTTTTTGCATATTATGACCACTAAACTTAAAAATGATCTTTTCACTAAATGTCAACCAATATAATAGCTGGTGCTACAGGATACATTTATATAACGAAAACAGATCAAAATGCAGGGCTATAACTCAACATCAACAACCGTCCTGTACAAAAAAGGCACTGCTGAGTGACGTTCTTTACTCCATTGGTGCCACACTCCAGAAGATTCGACTCGCTGTGACTGATTACAATAGCCCACATCAACAAGACGAACGACTGTGGAAAGCCGATTCCATCCGGCTCAGAAGAACACGAAGGCATCGAAAAAGTTGGCCAAACATTTTATTAACCACCTGTTAGCTAGCACTCCATAGAAATACTCAGAAGTGACAGCTACTATCAATTAACTTGTTGCATATTAATTGCCTTGTAGTTGGAGATGATAGTTGTTGTAGTAGCGAAGTGGTTACTGATGCAATCCATCAGGAAGCAAGGCAATGGTTTGACCCTCTCGACCAACGCTGCTATCCTGTAGTCCACGTGGGAACGCCTCAGCGCTGCTATCTCCAAGACTGCAAGGAGAATCGACTCGATCAACATTCTACTACATTCGAAACAGGAATATTCGAAGACCTCTGCAGACGCTGAATGCGAGGGAAATGAATCAAAGGCAAGAAGTGCGGATATTTGCACAGTGTATTTAATGGCGGGTCATGTAAAACAGAGCAAATAAAATAAATTGCCTTAATTTTAACCTTTTTGCCTACTGCCTACTCTTTTTGATGGCAGGGTATATTGCGAAATATAACTTCAACGAAGCTGAGATATTTGCAAAACTCTGGATCGCAGGTGCCTATGATGAGGGAATGAACGCGCTATTGTCCTTTCCGGGGAGTAACGCGTTCACCACCATACCATGCAGATCCTTCGTTTCGCCTGTCTCTCTGCTAGTTCTATCGATCTTTTGCCATCAGCAATTCGTAAAAAAGGTTAAAATTGTGATTATAACTTTAGCCTCAGCTTAACTGGGTTCAATGCCGATTTGGGCTGCCCAGATCAATCCCGTTGACGGGTGATTGCTGATGGCAAAAAGATCGATAGAACTAGCTGAGAGGCAGGCAAAACGAAGGACCCGCATGGTGTGGTGGTGAACCCTGTTACTCCCCGGAAAGGACAATAGCGCGTTCGTTCCTCATCATAGGCACCTGCGATCCAGAGTTTTGCAAATATCTCAGCTTGGTTTAAATTACCTTACTTCTTTTGATGGCCATAAAAGTTATTAAGGAAATCCCTGTTACCATATATACGATCCATTTTATTTCCTGACCTTTAAAGGCTTTAAAGGATTTACAAAAAATGGGAAAAGGTTGTACAACTAATATGAACAAATATGAGCAACATCGAAAAATTTAGCTTACTCATAATATCAGCATCAAGTAGGTACTTCGTAACGCTAGTTATGAATGACTAGAGATTAAGTAACGATGAATTCGGATTCGAGTGGTCGACTAACAAGATTTGCTGCCGTCATAGGAATCGCTAAGAGTTCCAGTCGAAGGCAGTAAACTCCCTTCAAATCCACAAACGCCAACAACTGCCTGAGAATGAACCAGCGCGAGTATCTCGGGTACAAAGCAAAACAACTTAACTTACTTACTTGAATGGTCCGCCCTCATTGTTTGTGCGGGCCCCAGCATAATTTTCACTTTTGGAAATTTGCTGGTTAAGCCATTGTGGTTTCCTGGGATCCCGAGGTCAGCCTGGCCAAAGTCTGCCCCAGGTCTTCACCATCACAGGCTGTCGCAGCCCTTGTGGATCAAAGGGGAGATTTGACACCATGCGACTTTGATAGTAGGATGGTGGTGGATCCCGGTATTGGTTTAGTCCTAGCTAAACCTCCTGATGGAAGCGCCGGACCCCTTCTCAGCTTGGAAGACCCTGCCAGAGGATGAATCCCCCGGCTGTACATTGCAGCCCGACAACAGAAACACCTCCCAACCACGATGAGACGGTGAACAGTTGGAAGGAAAACAACTTAAACTCAATCAGAATTTAGCATTTCAAGAAAAACAAAAACAGCACCGATCCTCAATTTGCAGCAGAAACCACATCCGAACCCAACCACCACGGTTGAAAGACAATAAAACAAAAAAAGATAGTGTTGCCCAGTTAGGTATCTAAATAAGTGTTGCTACCTGTTAGTTCCCTTTTTTTTCTTGTTAGTTTTATTTCAATTCTTATTAATACTCAGAGTTCACATAAAGACACTTCAGAAATTAGGGGAAACTGTGTGGGGT
This sequence comes from Angiostrongylus vasorum, assembly GCA_018806985.1. Classification (NCBI taxonomy): domain Eukaryota; kingdom Metazoa; phylum Nematoda; class Chromadorea; order Rhabditida; family Metastrongylidae; genus Angiostrongylus; species Angiostrongylus vasorum. The sequence goes on along the minus strand of JADANN010000118.1, from coordinate 416,706 downwards.
ATTCATGAGCAGAGAAAACTTTTTTTTTAAAGTGGAAACTGAAATACAAAACACAGCATAAGCATTATGAAAACACTTACATCGAAGTCGAAGACGTTCCTTCATTCCATGTGTCGTTCGCTGGTTTGCGAAAGACACGTTCAACTTCCTTCTTCTTAGACTGAATCTTATTTTTAGGCTGATCGTACGGAATCGGTAACATAGGTGTCTATAAATATGTTTGTAACAATGCATGGAAAACAAAGTGGCCAGGAATAACGAAAGGAGACCAACACATCATTGTATTTAGTCATATTGAGATCACCTATAGCAACTATTCTAAGGTGAAGTACGATACAAAAGACCGATTTTTTATAAAGCTCAGCATAAATAACCAATATATTCATCGATAGGTTCTCATGAACTGATCTTGTTGAGCTGATGCGAGGTTGGCTTAAGCTGTCGTCGCCGTCGTCGTTGTTGTTGTTGCTGTTGTTGTTGGTCGATGGCTGACGTTTCGGCGACTTCACCTTCCTCAGAGCCGTGCTGTTACGACTGGGACTCGTCATGTCGTCATGGAAACGTCAGCCGTCGACCAAAAACAACAATGAAGTACTGAAATTCCAAATACAAAATGCATATACAATAACAAATCGAGTACTACCTTCGATATCGCTAAGCAATTATTTTTGTGCAAAACTGACAATAAATTAGGTCCCAGCAACTAAACCCAGAAAAAGAATATGGAAAATAGAACATAGAAATATAATTAGCCAGATATGAAGACAAAGAATACGTTAAAATTATTTTTAATTATGAAAGAATAAAACTACGATGTTGCTGAGATAATTTGCAAAACTCCGGACAGCAGGTGCCTGCGGTGAAGATCGAACGTCGTTACTATCCTTTCCAGGGGCTAACGCATTCACCACCACCCCCATGCATGTTCTTCGTCTCGCCTTTCTTTCAGCAGGTGTTTTATAGGCACTACCAGCAATCACTCGTGAGCGGGATTTAAAAAAAGAATAATTCTAAATCCTTGCACATACCGCTATATATGGGCTCACTGATTCGACTTGTCTCATGTATTCATACAATTCTGGAACACTAACTTTCATCTTTTTGAACGCCATCTCAACATCTGCGAGTGTTGGCTCAGCGCGGCCGCCTAAAACAGTAACAAGGGTTAACCTGGTAAACGAAGATACGCTTCTCTCCTTTCAATTCACTTATTTTTTAAAAGTTTTTTTCTCGTTAAAAATTGACAATATTCACTTTCCTAACTTTCTCTACTTAAAAATTAAATGAGATTTCAACTAAACTGAAGATTTTGCACTTTTTGTCAATGTTCAGCAAAAAACAACCTTAACTCCATCCTTTTTGAAAGCTATGCGAAAAGAACAACGGATGACAAGAACTACAAGAGAATAGCAAAAATGTGCGGACTTAAATTGTACTTGTTTCAAAAGTTCTTGCGGCTGCTGCAAAAGAAAACAACTAAAAGGTCAGTTCAACAAGGAATGCGCTGTAGGATTAGCAACTCAATTTTTTCGCTTAATGAGAACTGAATGGATCCACAATGCAACAAAAAACGTGACAACACTAAATCGTATTGGACAATTAGAACCCCAAATGCATCCACAAGAAGCTACGCTAACTCATACTGAAAGCTTCGACCAAAATTCAATGCAAAGGAGTACAATAGCCAGAAACTAGCACACACCTCCGAAATCACAAAGAAGGCTCTAGTGATGTAACCTGAAGCCTTTCAGTGACTGAACCACTGTGCTTGGGTGTATTCCTGGATATCTAACTCTGACACACACCACGGTGGGAGGGGGGGTTAACCCCAGGAAGGTTTCCCGAGTTGAAAGGAAATTTGGAAATTTCATACTCAAGCGTAGTTAATAGTAAATGGGCCAGGAATTGGTGGCACCCCCTCAACGACACAGTCACTAGCTTACAAGCGAATAACGACATGGGGAAGGCTTTGCAAGGCTGTCAAGACCCCAAAGAAGGGGACAAAAGAGCCGCCGAACCACCTCCAATGAGAATTATGTCGTGGTCCGCGCGATTATTCGTAGTCGGAAACGCGGCGATTAAAGTATTCGCAGATAACTGTCTAAAAAAAATTGCTAACTAACGGATGTTCACTATAATAACAAGTGACATGGTGAAAATTCAACACAGTTACAAACAAATGAATGTAAACAAAGGTAACCTTGTAAATATAAATGAATCCATGGATTAAAGTATGAGTGCTTAGAACTATAAATCACTAAACAACTCACAATGTTCCGTAAAGAGGTGTATACGCTCAATAAGTCGTTGAAGGTACAATTTCATCACATCACTTAGCGCATCCAAACACTTTGTATTCGTATGGGTGAATCCCATTTGTCCCAAACATCGACTTGTTGCTGCTCTAATCTGCAAGAAGTTCTCCAGGAAGCTAATGAATTATAACAATTATAACAAGTTTAACAGTAACAGATTTTGCTAACAGAATTTCAATCCCCATTCAGGCTAAACTCAAACTTTTACCCTGCTTTCCATTTACACCGATGGATCGCGTTCTAGCTCCTAAGTTAAATGTTTGATTTTCGGTTATTGTAACGTGAATACCGGCTTCAAAATCACAACATTTAGCTCATGACTATGCCTGAAATGGGTAGTGCAGTGAACAAGTGGTTCCACGTGGAACAACCCAGCATAACGACTAGGTTACTTAAATCCACCGAAGAGAGAAAAATTAAACCTGAAGTATCAACACATTGGACAATAATCCGTCACCTTTAACTTAGCATTTATGTAAGTACTAACCGTCACCAAAAAAACCAAGAAGTAACATACGAGGAACATGCTAGATAAGGTAAGTTGAGCTAGTTCACAGTCGAGACAGCACTTAAAGAGTCGGAAATGGCTCAGAGTTCTTCGAAATACGATTTTCCATAGCTACTAAGTGTATCTGTCATACAAAAACAGATTCCATAGCTAAAGGTACGTCCTGGAACTATGCATACAGTCTACTTATCCTAAAACAGTATGTACCAAGCAGGTAGGACTAGACCCTTTTTCTTGATCACAATATGGACCAATAGTGGTTTAACAGAGCTGAAGATAATGCGATAAACTAAATAAGTTCGTAAATCCTTAAACATGGTCAAACCGCTCCCAGAGTAATCCAAATAAAAAGTCGACTATTCAGGTTCGTTACAGCTTAAACATGACCGCATTACATCAATCAAATCGTGGCAAAAAAATGGACCTTTTAGGCTTGTTATGCCGTAAACATGGCAAGACTACTCTTAAGAAAATTTTTAAGGAAAACAACCAGAAGCCTCCTTTATGTGAAAATGTCGAGACAGTTATCTTACAAAGTCAAGTGGCTCACCCCAGGTTGCCGATGGCTGACTAAGGTCAGATCAAAAGCGGTCATGTGAACGCCCTGCGAGACACGTCGTTCCACTGGATGGATTCCCTGTGTCTATTGCGCAGGACACATCTCCCACATTTATCAAGGGTTTCTCAACTATATCTGTGTGGTTCTGCTTACTTATATTGGACTGTACTTTGTATATCGGCTCACGAACAGCTGGCAATCAAACGCCTAAGAAGTGCACGAAAACCCAGAGGTAATCACCCAAGAAAAATCCATGCATATCAGGAAAGTCTGATACGCTAACGTTTTTCACAGTTCCCACACAGAACTTACCAATATACAACTGGCTATACACTTGCTAAAAAATTGTGGAGAAAAAAGAATGTGAGGTGAAACCCCTTATCAATGCAGTAACTGTCCATCATTACAAGCTAAATAGTATAAGTACCATGGCTACTAGCAGTACTACTACTAGTACTGCCACTACTGTCTAAGTAGTATAAGCTTTAGAGTCATCAAAAGGAAAATACCTGTACATCTAAATAGTTATTCATTAAGTCCATAATCGACAGAGCAGCAGAGTTACGAGGAGACGACTAGTCTTCTTCTGTTCTTAGTGCTAACGACAGTGAAGATAGTACTGAAAACCTGTAAATTAGAACTCTTGCGAACCGTATACCTTATCAACGCCCCCTAATTATAACTCGTTAACAAGCAAAGACGTGCTAACAGCATAGGGATGGTGGTCGCCAGTCACAAAACAATGTCATGTCGGAAAGTTCTTATATACCGTATGCCAAAAATTCGTCTCAGGACCTATCGAACTTGTCAGGGCACCTTGCGATGCACATGAGATCGGTTCCAGGCCACATGCACGCCATGCCGTCCATCCTTCCAGGGTTGTCCAGCTGGCACCAGACTTATCTGGGAGGATAGCAGCACTGGCTCGATACATACGTAGGCCACCGCGAGTCACTATAAAGGCCAGATATGCATTTAATCACTTCCAACGATTCTTAGTGAAGATGAATGCATGGCGCATACCTAAGGGATTGATTAAGGCCGGGAGCTTTAACCTTTATCCGTATATTGTGTTGATGGTCTATTGATGGATTACGAAGTAGATCGATATGACGCGAATTCTTTCATTCTTTTAAGTTGAAAAGAGAAGCGAAAAGTTAGCAAAAAATGATTTCCATACTTTCAAACTTTAGAGTCATATGCTATTATGTCATGGTTTGATGACAAAGAAGATTAACCACTCGGATAGTAATGATTTCAAGTCCTGTGTCATCTCTTACAAGTCAAAAATAACTAGTAAGCAATAACGAAAGGGATTTGTTTTCAAGGTTTTCATGTCACTACCAAATCATCTCAAAAGCTGCGTGATGCCGTCTCTAAGAGTAGTCAACTTTATAATAACAGGCTATGAAGAAGTAGTACAGCAGCAAGTGGTAAAGCACGAAAATGTAGCTTATAAAGGTAGCCATTAGACTGCGCTACTGCTAAGAAGCATAGGCCTACCGGCAACACGTGGTGCTTATAAACCCTACCTATATGACGCCTACATGCGAGATTTTTACAAGTTTGTCATGTTCTGATGAGTTCTGATCCGATTACAATGATTTCTAAAGCCGTCAGGTGTTCCCACTTTGATTTTTTGCTCTCTTCAATGAGAAGTACGTAGTTGGTGGTTTAGGAGCTCTCTAGCAATAATCATATGTCTAAGTATCTCAAGAAATGTGTAGTAACCGTACAAGGATTGACTCGTTACCACGGTATCGTTTGCCTTCATCAAAAGTCGAAATGTAGATTGAAAGTCTTGCAAGGAATAAAATAAAGTTCTTCTACGAAAATTCTTAAAAATGTAGGAGATTTTTTGTTTGCTATAAGTTCTTTTCCAAGGATGAATTACTTTGAATAGAAAGGCGGTTCTTTTTCTTATTTCACTACCCTCCCCCAATGGTTTACCGCCTCATCATGACTGGGAGGTGTTCTTGGATGTCGGGCTGCGATTTACAGCAAGGGATTCATCCCCTGGCACGGTCCCCCCAAGCTGAGGAGTTGGGCGTTTCCATCAGGAAGCCCAGCCAAGAGTAAATCAATACTAGGATCCACCACTGTCCTAATATAAAACTCATCGAACGGTGGCAAATTTCCGCCTGATTCACAAGAGCGGCAACTGCCTGTGGTGTTGACGACCTGGGGCAGACTTTCGAGGAGTTAAGCAAGGCGATACCATTTCGTCAAAGCTATTTACCACCACCTTCCAGAACGTCATGCGAACACTGGAATGGGATAATATGGGAGTGAAAATCGATGGTCGGCAGTTATATCGTCTTCGCTTTGCTGATGACATCGTCCTTATAACACCGAACATTAGCCAAGTGGAACGTATACTTGTCAACTTTGATAAAGGCTGTGGAAAGATTGGTCTACGACTAAATCTCACAAAAAACGATGTTCATGAGTAACGGATTGGTTTCGAATGCCCCCATTCACGCTCAACGGAACGAATATCTCCGAATCCTCCAGTTATGCCTATCTAGGTCGGGAAATCAATATGATGAACGACTTAGCTCCAGAGCTGAGCAGAAGGAAACGAGCGGCTTGGGGAGCTTTCAAGAGCATCGAGGATGTAGTGAAGGGAACAAAGAACACCCGACTCCGCCCACACCTTTTCGACTCAACGCTACTTCCTGCTCTAAGGTATGCGTCAGAAACCTGGTCGCTGCGTAAGCAGCGTGAAAGTTCACTCAGCGTTATCGAACGCGCAGTCGAAAGGAAGGTGCTAGGAGTATCCCGTTTCACACAAGTAAGGGATGGGATCCGAAGCCCCGACCTGCGTCAACGACCAAAAACCAAAGATGCCGTTCTGTACGCCAAACAGTCGAAGATAAGGTGAGCCGGACACGCAATGCGTGTGAATGACAACCGATGGACAAGAGCCGTTAGTGACTGGATTCCTCGGGATGTCAAACGTACTGCAGGAAGACCACCGACCCGATGGTCAGAGTTCTTCACGAAAAACCTAGAAGAGAAATATGATGGTCGACGAGTCCCTAGAGCGAGCAGAACCCACTGGGCTACTCTTGCACGCGACAGGGGAAAAATGGAAGATTTACTGGCGCTCGCTCGAGTCACTCGACGATCAACGGGACTACAGGTGATACAGATGATCCATCCACAATAGGTGATGTTTCGGCGGTTTAGCCTTCATTAGAGCTTGGAGGAGTCAAATTGACATGGAATCTACTTAACCAAACACTAACCTCAGCACATAAAACTTTGTACATGAATTTTTCATCCGCGTCATAGACTACTTCTTCTAGGAACTCACCGTTTTCGATCGGTGCTCCACTTCATTGGATTCGACCCGGTGCGACCAAGGAATAAGCAGATAGTGAGGTCGACCATCTGTAGACCACCGACTCGAATCCATCCGGTTCTCAAGGAGACGATGTTGCCGAAATGTTAGACGAATAAATCGCTTTTTCAACACAGGATTTGTTTAATAGTCGACGAAGGTACTCATCGTTTTGTTCTCTGTACGCCTTCCAGTTATTTGGGTGTGGACCAGGAGCACATTGTGTTACATAGCCGAGGAACGTGGCTGACTCAGGTCAAAAAAAACAGCTTGAGGTAAGGAGGAGTGTCACGTGACGACGCCTGACATCGAGCTGTACCCCAAGCTGATTCTTTGACCTGACCTACGCACATTCCTGGCTCATGGAGGACTCTGTTAGTACGGTGTTCACCAAATAACTGAAAAGCTCACAAATAACAAAACCATAAGTAAAAATAACAAGCTAGCTGAGTGACAAGCGAAACGAAAGACCTGTATGATGTGGTGGTGAACGCGTTAGCCCCCGGAAAGGCTAACAGCGCGTTCATTCCCCACCGCAGACACCTGCGATCCGGAGTTTTGCAAATGTCTCAGCACCATTGTGTTTGTGTTTCGCATAATACCCTGCGATAAAAAAATTGTAGTAGGCAGCAAATAAAAAAGTTAATATTGTGAAACCGTGAGTGTTTAAAAGAAATTGTTCACAATGCGAGTAAACATTTATGCATTATGTTTTATTTGCCGAGGTTATGAAATAGCTTGACTGAGTGGGAGTTGCTGGTGAACCTGACTTTTCCATGCTATAAAGAATGCGAAACCGCCGAGACGTCAGCCATTGTGAATGAATAAATGCTATAATAACAACCATACGTTCGCCCATCAAGAACATACTGAATTATTGATCAGTGCCAAGAATTAAAGAAAGTCGGTCTTGGGATTAGGAGCAGTTGACGATGTTGGTATTCCTTTGGCCCGTAGATGAGCATGGACGATGGCCTAGCGAGGTGATAGGATTTCTTAAAAGCTAAAACTCTCGACATTGGTCAATCCCTGAGGGATGCGCCGTACATTGGACTTCATGAAGAATGGCTGGAGGTCACTCAATGTATATCTGGCCCATAAAATAACTCGCGGTGGCCTGCCGAAGCATAGAGTCAGTGCTGCTATCCTCCTGGACAGGTCTGGTGCCAATTTGATGGTCCCGGAGAGATGGAAGGCTTGGTGAGCCTGGGGCGCCAGATCGAATCCATGTGTATTGCAGGGCACCTCTAAGCACTAAGCTACACGCGCCCTTTTTAGGATTTCTTATGAGTCAATTATTTTGGGTCAATGGAAAACTCTGCTACAAAGCCTACCTTATGTATTTTTTTGACATAATCCTTTTTCTACGGCTGGGAAGGAGTTCAGCCATCTAGCCTATTGGTGCATGACGGTTTTCTCATATTTTTTCCCGGCTCCTGTGGTGCTACCATTTAAATTTTGGTACGACTTTGTCAGGGATTTGATTGGCTTCGGATACTGTTCTGATATTGTAGAAATATGTTCTTTTGAGCTTGAATATGTAAATTAAGCAGAAATTAGCAGCATGTCACGATTACATCAAAATATAGCAGCTGGTGTCCCGAGATACCTTATAGTTAGTCCTGGTTTCCAAAGTAACCTCATGACAGGGCTTCGCTTAATTGTGAATTTGTCACTTGACGTGTTATATTACTTCCCCTCGCGATAAATCTAATATAAAAAGAGGTCTAGATATGTCAGTTTATATCTTATTTTGTCTATTGATATTTTGGAATCGATCATCAACTGTCTTATGATCCGAACTAGAAATAAGGCATTTTGAGAAGGTAAGTCAATAGGGTGTAATTGATTTAAAAATGAGTGACAGTTCTGCGAAAAACACTTCACTAATCATTAAGGCAATGACAAAGGTTGAATGGAGGAAACATTCAGAGGACCAAAAATCCCCGAGTGGATTCTCGGATTCTCGTGTATTCTACACGCAAATCCGAAGACCTTGGATTATGGATGCGACTAGCGAACCGAATGAAAGAACTGTTCAAATCCACATAATATATGAGATCGAGTCATATGAATAAAATTCTGACGTAATACTTTCTGCACCTTTTTGAGCAAGCATAGAGCTTCGGTGATAGAGCAGTACAGCGATCCACCTGTAGTGTAGAATGCCTTACACATTTGCGCATTTCTCAACCATTCTGCAGAAACGAACAATTATGAAGAACTGTGGAACAGTGCAAAGCTAAAGCAATCACGTGCCAAAGTCTCTACACTTGTTTTCAATATTTTCTCGGAATTGCCATAAGTTGGTCACAACACAGTTCCTGTATTAGCCAGATATAGCTTGAACACTCGGTGGCGGTTCTTGGATTGATATTACAGACATAGCCCGCCCTTGCGGTCATCGTCTGCACAAGATTCGCATGCATTCGAATCTCTTCACACTCAGAACAGAATTAGGTAACCTTAGCCATAGCCAACAACTTTTATCCATTCAGGTTAATTGTGCTTGATCATTTTTTTTTACATTTTTTCTTTCAAATCATCGCTTGCGTCTATCTTTGTTCTTGTTTGATGTTGAACGCATGCATCGAGGATGCAAATCGTGATCGCTATCTCTCGGAGTTTGGGTTGTTTAAGTGAATTCTGGAATTCTCGTAACCTCCGTATTATCACGTTTGTCGTTGGCATATCAATCGCTATATCGAATTCAACGAACCAACAGCATCAATTCACTTTAGGAAAGAAGAAGCACGGAGCTAAGATATAGAATCTACAGATCAGAAGACAAACCAATAGATACGTTTTGTCCTTAGTTTAGGTACTATCCGCTACCGAATGTTGCACCTCAATGGTATATACTTAGCCAACTGTAATCCCTGCATTGTTAGGTATTTGTTGATTCTCACAGACACGTAATAATCGTTGAGAGTTGATTTGCTTTACTAACCATCCGTAACGAACTTCTCAGGCATATCATCGTTCAAAGTAGTGATATGTGATTAGCAGCCATTTTAACTGGCTTTAAGAACACTGGAAATGAACCAACTCAGATTATACAACTGCCGACTACTCACTGTTCTCACAGCATTCTTTAGACGGATATTAGGAATGGATCTCCTTCTTCTATCCCATTAGTACGCTTGACATTTATCGATGTAGGTTCAGAAAACGCTTTTTTATTAGATTTCATCTAGAGAAATCGGCTATGCTTTTGGCGGGAGTCTCCCATCTTTCCAAGATGGCGGTCGCTGTCATAGCTGATAACGATGTCGCACTCACACTGAAGTGAATCATCAAGCTCAAGAACGCTGAGATTTGAGTAGAACTCGGAACGTTAGCTGGGCTTCGAACCTGAGTTTAAGCTTTCCGGAGGTTGACCTGCTATCCACACCACCAACTGAGGGAGCCCCTTGGTTTGCCTTTCTCTCAGCCGTGTTTTTTTTACTCTATCGGTGATATCAGCAATCATCCGTCGACGGGAATCATCATAATCGCAAGCGTCTGCACATCAATCCTACCTGGATCCTGAAACGTGCTTATGGTTGGAAATCGATTATGTAATCGAAAAGTATGACAACAGCTTGAAGAACGTGCTCGAAGCGGAGACGCAGTCGTAATGTTTGCTCAGCAATGATTCAGCCCAGTTGTCGTCGAGCCTCGACATCGTACCTTTTCCAACCATCCACCTACTAAAATGGCTTTCCCTAATCAGTTGCTAATCTGCTCAGCTATAAAATTAGTAATTGTTGTAAGTTTATCGATTTATTGATTTATGAAAGCAAATGATTGTATGTGGTTATCATTAGTGTCTTCAGATTTTACCTTTTTACAATTCACCTACTTCTTTTCACTTTAGTCACTTTATAACGAAAAGCTTTCAGTAACTTTCCAAGCTTCTTATTTGAATACAAGTGTTATTGAACTGTTTTTATTAAGTGAAAACGAGGAAAGAAGCCAGGTGTTCTGTTGGATTCGTGATTTGTTTTCATTAAAACTCATTATTCAACAACTATGCTTTCGACCACTTCACTTCAGTGCAATTTTTACTATCCTTGCTTCAGTATATATATGTGGTGGAAACCCTAGAAATTCTCTTTAGGAGCAATGGACAGATACGGAATGGACAAATATGAAATGAGTAGAGTCTGTTATAAATTTTCTGCTTATATCTAAGTAAGTGGGTGCGCAGTGGTTAGAGGTGAATTGTAAAACACATGGGTTCGATCCCACACTGCAGGCCTAACGACCCTTCAGTTCTTTCTTCAGGGTTCGGCGAATTGCTACCAAAGTTGTCTGGGAGGACAGGAGCACTGACTGGATATATATGTGAGCTATCGTAAGTAATTGTAGAAGCCACATATGTATAGAATCACCTCTAACGATGTTTTGTGAACTCGAATGCATGGCTGATCCCTCGGAGGTTAATCAACGCCGAGAGCTTTATTCTTTGTCCTCTGTTTAAGCACCTATAATAATGTTTGGATATCACGATGTTTAACTTTTATTTGCTGCCTATTCTTTCTTCTTGATACTATGTGAAATCCAGCCATAAGGATGACGAGATATGAGCTAAACTCGGATCCTCGGGTGCGATTTGAACCAGTAACTTTCCCTTCCGGGGGTTAATGTTCGGAAATATCGTTTTAATACAATTGCTGCAGTTAGTTGTAGATGCCATATAGATCTAGGTAATGTCTCATAATCCAGGTATTTTAGCATCTCCTCATATATTCAAAGGTTTGCCATATACCACGTCCCAATTTGTAATATTCATTAGCGTTTAACCTTCAGCTTTGATTCCTTGTAACGTCGATTTGGTATCTAACTGTAAGTGTATTGCCTTTAGCCTTCACATACTTTCCAGCTTACTTGCGTTAGGATGATAACCTTGATGTCCACTTAACATGAAACCCTGCTCTCGAGTGATTACTCTTCGTATTGATATCTGGTTATGAATTAAAATTAATTAATAGCTTGACCTCATCGTTAATATGCGAACGAAATTCGTACATGTCATGCCTGAAGGCGTCAGCAAATAGAAGTTGCGTGTCGTCGTGCCAGCCGTTGTATTTACCTAAGCTGCTTGCACCCGTCTACAAATTCCATTCCCACCAGGATACCTACCTATCGAGTGGTTCACAAGCACATATGTATTAAGTATCTTAGTGCGTAGGTGGCTTTCATGACCTCGACAACTAAAAAACTGCTCCCTCGTCCGACTTTCTACTAACCTCGCCATTGATCAAGTAGTTCTTCGTATTGTTGTTGAGCAAACACGAGGTGTTATTTTTATTCTTTATTCACGAACAAGCTGACGTTTCGGCGTATTTCGCCTTCCTCAGAGCCTGGAAAGGTCAAGTTGACAGCAATCTATTCGGCCAAACACCTCTATAACCAAACAGAGAAAACGCTGAACCAAGATTTCAATCACATTGAACACAGCTTTGCACACTCACCGCTTTCTATGAGAGACGGTGATTGCATGAGCTCGGGTATAGTTTATCTGATCTCCTGTAAGGCGTGCGGAGACGAATACATTGGCGAAACGGGCAGACCCCTCTGTGTCCGCATAAAAGAACACCTAGTCGGCAAACGTAAACCAAATACCCCACTAGGCACGCATAGGATCCAGAGACATAGCGGGGAGGACTTTGAAGTACGTGTCACGATCCTCGCACAGGAATCGAGAACACAAGCGCGCAAAACTCTCGAGGCGTTCCGGATTAATTCCAGAAATCCGAAAATGAACCGCAGGGAAGAATGCCTCACCATCACGCGTGATATTGGGCAGTATATAAGGCTGTCATTTTAATGGGAGGGGCATATTACGCTTCCATGTGAACTCTGTGTGGTTGGTCTCCACGCGACATACTCAGTGGAAGCCTCATAGAAAGCGGTGAGTGTGCAAAGCTGTGTTCAATGTGATTGAAATCTTGGTTCAGCGTTTTCTCTGTTTGGTTATAGAGGTGTTTGGCCGAATAGATTGCTGTCAACTTGACCTTTCCAGGCTCTGAGGAAGGCGAAATCCGCCGAAACGTCAGCTTGTTCGTGAATAAAGAATAAAAAATAACACCTCGTATTTGCTCAATAACAATACGAAGAATTAAAAAACTGCTGCTTTGATTCAAAATTTATACGAGTCATTTATAATCTCTCCGACAATTCGTCTATGCCTCACTAGAACTTCTAGAAAGTGAAAAAAGTGCCATTAGTAAAATGAGACTTTGAAGAATTTTTCCCAGCCGATACGCATGATCGCTTTCATCTTAGTCGAGTAGCGTCATCGACTACAGCGTAGCATTGAACAGCTACAGCTGTAGTATCAGCTTGTGAGACTGTTTTCAGAAGTGCGTAGTAACAGATGCTAAGGAAGCCATGGAACAGCATTTTTAGGGCAATTGCAATAGTATTAGGTTAGAGTTCTTAAGTAGGATAGCTTCACTACTTGATCCACGAGCAATGATAGGTTGCCGTATCTGCCTGCGCATTTGAATGTCTTCTCGTACTTAACAATGGTTCCGGCAACTAGTAGATTATACTCTAGGCAGGCTAATTTATATTAAACATATCCAACATAGTGAACCTAACAATGTCTGAGGTATTCTGCAAATCAAAATAACCGTGTGTGTTAGGGAATCGGTCTTGGCAGACTAACTGTACAATTGACGAACTAAATAAATATTAAATAATGTTAACTTTTTTCTTTGCTGCCTATTATAATTTTTCACGACAGGGTACGATGTGAGATCGAACCACAGTGATGCTAAGATATTCGCAAAACTTGGACCCCAGGCCAGATCGAACCACCATTACCCTTTCCGGCGGCTCGCGGATTGGAAATATTAAATACTAAGGCACACTGATTCAGAAGTTCTTAAATCTTTATCTGCTATATACTTGATACTTGATACTTGAATGGCCCGTCCTCACTGGTTGTGCGGCCCCCCGCACAATCTCCACTCTTCGGAGATTTGCTGGTTAAGCCAATGTGGTCTCCTGGAGTCCCGAGGTCAGCCTGGCCAAAGTCTGCCCCAGGTCTTCACCACTACAGCCAGTCGCAGCCCTTGTGGATCAGAGGGAGATGTGCCACCATGCGACTAGTTTCATACCAGGACGGTGATGGATCTCGGTGCTGATTTACTCTTAGCTGGGCTTCCTGATGGGAACGCCGGACTCCTTCTCAGCTTGGGAGACCCTGCCGGGGATGAATCCTCCGCTGTACATCGCAGTTCGACACTCAGGAACACCTCCCAGCCACGATGAGGCGGTAAACCGTCGGGAGGACATGCTATATAATTTAAACAAATGTCAATCGTAATACGTTAAAGCTGCAATGTAGGAATGGACCCAACCGAAATGTTGCTTAAGCCGCACTTAAATGTATTTCTCACAGCACACACGGCATCTTACATTCAGAAACAAGAAAATCCCAGACCAACGGAGGAGGTGGCGCACGAAATCATGCCCAAGAAATGTAATTGTAATCGAAGGAATCTTCGCAGCTGTTGTCCCATATGCATGTTGAATATACTCTACAAACTCTTCACGAAGGTTATCCTATCACTCATATCAACGACAATGGATGAGGCACAACCAGTTTAGCAAGCAGGATTTCGACAAGAATTCTGCTGCATAGATCACATCCAGACCGTGTTCCAGGTGACAGATGATAGTTTGTATTGAATATCACCTGCCCCTAGTCCTAACCATTGTCAACTATGAAAGTGCGTTTGACACTGTTGAAACGAATGCAGTCCAATCAGGACTGGTCGACCAAGGATTGGACTCGCCCCTACATAAGAACTCTATCTGACCGTCATCGGAGAGACACCAGGATAGTACGGGTTTCCCATCGATCTCTTACCATAAAGGACAAAGGATAAAGCTCTCGGCGTTGATCAATCCCTGAGGGATGCGCCATGTATTCGACTTCATTAACTATCATTGGAGGTGATTGAATGCATATCTGGCCTTTACAATGACTCGTGGTGGCCTACCAGTGTATCGAGCCAGTGCTGCTATCTTCCTGGACAAGTCTGGTACCAATTTGCCGACCCCGGAGAGATGGAAGGCTTGGTGGGCCATGGGCGCGGGGATCGATTCCACGTGTGTGTCGCAGTGGCGCCTCCAACCACTGCGCCACACGCCCTCTGTTATCATACCCATAGGAAAAAGGGGTTCGAAAGGCGACACCGTATCAGCAAAGCTGTTTACTGCCTTAGTGGAGAATGAAGTCATCGGATTGGGATGAGAAAAACATATGTATGCATAGAAAATTTCTATCAAATCTTCGTTTCGCCGACGATATCGTCGCCTTCTTAAAAGGTGCCAACGAAGTGGAAAGGGTGACCAGTGAGCTCAACGAAATGGGACAATAAGTTGGACTGCGTATGAATTGGAGTGAGGTCCAGCTCATTAAAAATCCGTCTTGCGAAGCTGAACAGATCAAAGTGGATAGTTCTGTGATTATAGAGACCACCTAGTACATGCACCTTTGGTGTTTAATGAACGTGAAGAACAAGATGAAGCAGGAATTAGACAGAAGGAGGAGAGCAATATGGGCCGCTTCCGAGGCTCTCAAAGAAGCCACCGACTATCTAAGGAACCTGAACATCCGCGCTCACCTCTTCGATTCAGCGGTCTTCCCAGCGCTCTGTTGCAGCAGAGAAGTGGGCTAGTACTTCAGCTACGTCGAGTATACTGTGCGCTATTCATGTAACGCTTGAACGATGTTTTCTGAAGTATAATCGGCACACGAAACATCTAGCTGCAGTGCTTAGCTCTGATTTTCGGAATCTATCTCATCTTCAAGACCCAGAAGAGCACACATCGACAGCGAAACATTAAAGGGCCGCTCCTGAGGAAAAGGAGCGACGGATAGAACAGAAAGGAGAACCCACTTCACGAATATGCAGACGTCCCGTAGGACGACCACCTACACATTGGGCGGACCTGTTCGTAACTAAAGTTAAACAATAATCCTTAACAATAATTCAAATATTGTTTTGTTGGTAAACAAATAAGAGGCAGTTGGTACAGCACTTGTTCATTCACAATAACTGATGTTTCGGCGGTTGTACCTTCTTCAAAGCCGTTTTGTTCTTTGTAAATATTGCAGTCGTTTAGTGGAGACCAACCGCACAGTATTACATAGGCGAGGAATGAGTCAATACAGTCAAGTTCACAAAATCAAGCAGCTGTACTCGCAGTTGTAGTTGTTCCACATATAAGACTCGCACTCCCGGCCATGCTGTAAGGAAACCACCATCAGCGACGACGATTGCGATGCAGGGAAACGAATGGAAAGTGTGCTGGGGTCCCCATAACAAGTGAAAACGGGTCGTCCATGTATTCAAGTACGGAATATTTACTGACGTAAGTAGATAAGTATTTCATATTCCCACTATGTACAGCGAGTTTTCGATGACCGTTTCTTCCTTTTTGACCACTACGTACAGTGCTATGGGCAATACATGAATTGTCCTCGAAGCAGATGCGTTGGAATCCCACAAACCATCTCTAACCAGTGTTACCTTGTCCGTATACTGCACTAATTTTACCGTGAATTTCTTGTTTTTTAAAAAAGAAGACAACGAAATGTGACGCAAACGTTGTTGTTTTTGGTTTTCCACATTTGGCCTAACATACAAACAAAGACTAAATCAAATGTCAACAAAGAACTTTGAACAGAAGCAAGTGGGTTTTATTACCATTGTAAGTAACTTCAGTAAATAGGTCACATAACTTTCAATGGTTGTTTATTCTTAGATGATTTTGAAATATCATACATGACTCAGCGCTTCTTCTATGTGCTGGTATCCTTTGAAATGTCCATTTATAATGATAGAATTCATTTGCAAGTACGTTCGTGTGAGCTCATTCCAACAGACATTCCAGTTGAAGACAACAGCTGTTGGTACGGGTGGTTCGTGTTCCCGGCAATGACATAGCTTTAGCGTGATCAATTTCCTAGGTAGTCACTTCATTCAATACAGGGTGAAGTTTGAGAATAAGTGATATATTTAAAATTGGTCGCAGTGAGTCGACCCGCTCGCGCAACGAAATTGGGTTAGAAGACTGGATATGGATTTTTTGGAAGTGGTTTGATTGACGTTTCCAGTGCTTCGTGAGTCCATTCCACGTTAAGCAGCTAACCCTCGTAGAGAATAGTTTGCCTCGAAACCAGTTGACCACAATGGGTAAAACAGGCGGATACGAAATCATAATGTTTGATTTCTATTTGCTGCTTACTACATTATTTTACGGCAAGGTATTATTTGAAATACAACGACAACGACGCTGAGATATTTGCAAAACTCCGGACCGCAGGTGTCGGCGGTGAGGAACGAACGCGCTATTAGCCTTTCCGGGGGCTAAAGCGTTCACTACCACATCATGCGGGTCCGTCGTTTCGCGTGTATCAGCTAGTTTTCTGTCTAGCATTGCCATCAGCAATCATCCCGTCAAAGGGATTGATCTGGGGAACACAAATCGGCATTGAACTCAGTTAAGCTGACGCTGTAGTTGGAATCACAATGTTTGCTTTTTATTTGCCGCCTACTACTTTTCAGAAAGGAGTATAGCGCGTTTCGCTCAACACCGCAGATACCTGCGGTCCGAACTTTAGCAAATATCTGAGATAGGATATCAGTTGAAATACATTCATCTCTTTCTGTTTATTTGTTACCTTTTCGAGTTGTTGAAAGAATCTGTTTAAATTGTACTGGATCAAGTAAGTTTAAGTTTTTACTTCCGACTAGTGACAGAAGTGTAACAAATGGAAACAACGAAAAAACGACGAAAAAAAGAACTGAAGAATTTCCTTGTCATATGAAACCTGAGGATGAATGAGCATATCCTCTTATCGTTCAGTTACTGACGATCGTTGTGCTGATTCTACTGGATCCGACCTATGTGACGGCGTACATTTCCGTCAACTACGAGATTGTACTCATCTACATCGTTTCGGCACTAACCCTATTGTACTGCGTCGTCTCCGTTGTCATGTACTTCCTGCTTGCCAAACGTGGTGATGAGACACCTCTCACCAACTGCTCACTATCGGTCAGTTGGTTTTATTATTTTATTTTTTTAACATATCATTCTTATGGCTTTGTCCGATGAAGACATTCAACTGTATAAAATAGCATTGAAACAAAATTGATCAATAACTCCAGGCTGTCACACCTTCGTCTTTTTTAATAGAGAAGGTTAGGGACTGAAAGCACTAGCAATCCTCGAAGCTTGAAGTCAGTGAAAAAGAATTAAGAAGATTGTTTTGCAACAAAATATTCTTTTCTCTTTAAGAACATTAATTTGTTTTGACCTTAAAACCTTAACTTTCATAAGATAAAATCCTTGAAGAGAATGATTCTTAAAGTATTGGACTGTTGATCAAAACCAAAGACCATGTATCATCTCTTGCTTTTTTCTTCTAGGAGGTGATCTTCTCTACGGCCGGAATCATGGGATGGCTGATCATCATCGGTATAGGTGGCACAATATCTCAGAGAACCATAATTGAGACCGGAGAGCGCTTCGGATGGATTGGAGTGAGTAATTGTAGATTTTAACCTTTTTTTACTGCCTACTCTTTTTAATGGCAGGGTATATTGCGAAATATAACTTCAACGAAGCTGAGATATTTGCAAAACTCTGGACCGCAGGTGCTATGGTGGGAGAACGAACGCGCTATTGTCCTTTCCGGGGGAGTAACGCGTTCACCACCATACCATGCAGATCCTTCGTTTCGCCTGTCTCTCTGCTAGTTCTATCGATCTTTTGCCATCAGCAATTAGTAAAAAAAAGGGTTAAAATTGTGATTATAACTTTAGCCTCAGCTTAACTGGGTTCAATGCCAATTTGGGCTGCCCAGATCAATCCCGTTGACGGGTGATTGCTGATGGCAAAAGATCGATCGAACTAGCTGAGAGACAGGTGAAACGACGGACCCGCATGGTGTGGTGGTGAACGCGTTACCCCCCGGAAAGGACAATAGCGCGTTCGTTCCCCACCATAGGCACCTGCGGTCCAGAGTTTTGCAAATATCTCAGCTTCGTTGAAGTTAATTGTAGATTGTTCATCAAACACACGAACGAATTTCTGTATTCATGCCTTTAGAATTACTTCTATCGCATGGGAATTTGTAAATCAATGACAAAAAAGAATTTTCGAGATGTGTGGTTAATAACCACAAAGATACTGAGATATTCGCAAAACCCGGACCCAGGACCAGATGGAACCACGATGTCCTTTTCCGGGGTTCGCGCATTATACACTACGCCACGGAGGCCCTTGCTCTGCGTTTCTTTCAGCTAGTTTTCTACCTGACACCGACAGCAATCACTCATCAGCGGGATCGATCTGGAAAGCGCAAATCGGCAGATTGCAGCGTAGAAACCGAGCTGAAAGAAACGCAGATCAAGGGCTTCCGCGGCGCAGTGTGTAATGCGCTAGTCCCTGGATAGGGAGATCGTGGTTCGATCTGGCCCGGGGTCCAAGTTTTGTGATTATCTCAGGATCGTTGTTGTAGTGCATATTATATCCTGTCGTGAAAAATTATGGTAGGCAGAAAATAAAAGGTTAACATTGTGATTAGTAATCGGCTTGTGGTTTGCCTAACTGTTTGATCAGAAAAAGTTTCTTTCACAATGAACCATCACTTGCTAATTCTTTGCTGTATATTTTATTGCTTGCATCATCGGAAATCCACGGAAACTGTTAAAGTAATTAATAGGAGGGCTACAACAATTTGAAGAATTCTCATAGCACGACCATCAATCACGCGCGAACTGGCCAGTTAAGCCCGTTCATAGGTGGTCTGTTTTCTATTTTTACAACCGTAGTTGGAGAACAAGACACAATCCGCTAAGTTCTAAGAAAGCATTAATTACCCAGGTACGTTTGTCTTAGCGGGTAAATTACCCGTTTTCACGTGCAGTGCTGCTCCCATTCCTTCTTTCATTCATATCGGCTTCTCATACCTTTGTCAACGAACGTGAGCTAGCGAAAAATCGCCCAGGTCTCTCACCTCTGATGTTCGCAACGCGTTAGAAAGCATGAAGACATACAGAGCACCGAGATCCAACAATATTACAGCTGACTTCCTTAGGAGCCATAAACAACATGTGCCTCTCGCGGTACATATAACATGCTGCAGTCAAAAAACAGAAAGCTGCAGATCAGTGGAGGACATCGCCTACGGTCATAGTGCTCAGGAAAGGTGACAGGAGTCATCTTCGTAATTGTCCTCTGACATGCTTGGTATTCTCTACCAGCTGCCAAGTTAACTATTGCACATATTAAGTGCTCATATTAAGGATCAGGTACAACCAGTTGAGCAAGAAGGGTCCCAACAGGGATTCTGCTACATTGACCATCTCTAAACCGTATACTGGGTCCTAGAATTCTGTTGACAGTATCGTATCTGATTTCTTCTAGCCGTTTTCGACTACAGCATCGAAATGTCTCACTATTATTGGTGCACTGCGAAAGTAGCTCTTCATTTTTCAGTAAAAGTGCTGCGATGTTCGGTAAATTTACAATAGTGGGTGAGAAAAGCAAAGATTTCCTTCTGTGGTAGAGACTAAAATCGTATTTTATCTTCGTTTTCTTCATTCGTCGAGCTTAACAACAATGAGCATCAAAGGAAGGTTTCCTTGATTTATCCATGTATGGATATGTATGGATGCGTAGTGGGACACCTGTTATGCAGTAATTGGATGTGCTTTGCAATAAATGATGGATCAGTCGATAGTTCGAATCTGCGCTTCTGGCTCATCAAACGTTCCATCGTTTTTTGAATTGGCAGATTGGTGTTGTCTTGGAGAATACTAACGCTGACTTTAAATCTTGCAAGGCACCGAAGTCATGGTGTAGGTCAGATATGCATTCATTCATCTCGTACAATGGTTCACAAAGTCGAATTCATGGCGCATCCTCAAGAGAATAATCAACGCAGAATGGTTTTTCTTTTCTTTAACTTTTATCTACTGCCTACTATTTTTCTGTGGCAAGGTATGATGTGAAATACAACCAAAGCGATGTTGAGCTCTGACCAAAATTTGGAACCTCAGGTGTTTTTCGAACTCTCGGATACCTTTTCCGGAGGTACACTTGTAATCCACTGCACCACCTTTCTTGCCTTTCTGTTGGCCAGTTGCTTACTTTAACGGTGCTATAAGCAATTACCCATCAATGAGAATGATCTGGAGAGCAGAGATCGGCATTAATATGAAGCTGCGGTGCGGTCGAAATCACAATCAAATTCCACTTACTGCCTCTCATTTTTTTGTGGCAGGGCATTATGTAACGATAACCACGGGTTCGAAGCTCACCTGGGGGTTCCGAGTGCCATTTATAGGAGAACCAAACTGAACCAGCCTGTCACATTCCCTGCTCGTTAATAAATAAACAGGAATTCCAAATGAATAAAATTATAGAAAGGACACGTCTGATGAGTGGTGCTGTAAAAAGTTTCCTTAATCAATTGACAACTGTGTCTTGGTATGAATAAGCTCATCAGTGACACGGATGCTTATCTATTCAAACAACCACTTTTCTGTACATTTCGTTCTTCATTTTTACCATGCAGATCCCAGCACACATTGCATTCGGTTCATTTCCGCGCATCCATCATCCACGAATATCTTTCAACCAACTGTTTGCATGTTGGTTGGGCTGCTGCTTAAGGACCGTCGTCTTTTGCATAAATGGCCGTTGAATGCTGATTCTCCGTGGAGTCCTGAGATGGATTAAACCATGATAATTTCAGCATGATAATTTAGAAATCGTTGAGACAGAATTCCATCGTCGGAATTATATAGTAGCACTGGGAGACACTGCAGTTAATTTTAAAACAATGGTTGGAATAACTGCTTGACCAAATTCCAGGCTTTGGCAGGAATTATCGTTGCGTGTTTCCTTGGCATCGCCGCGCTGTTCACGATGAACGTCATCAACGACAAGATTCTGGCTACTGGACGAATGAGGAAGTATGAAAAAGGTTATCCTCAGTAATTTATCGTCCTTGTTTTCCTCTTATCCTTCATCTTTTATCCTTTTGCGTTGTTACCTTTTCTTCCTCATATCACCACACCTTATCGGAGTCTTACTACTATGACTTCTATTTCTTCTGTGGATCATCCAGAAAGGAAATAAATGTCAGCATAGAAAAATTCCATTTTTTCTTGTTGTGATGCTAATTGCTTACAAATGTAAAGTACATGTTGGATATATGATATCTCCATCTACCGTAATCTACTTATTCATATCCGACTGAGCGCAACTTTTTACTGTTGTTTTCTACCTGATGTCTCTTTTGACTGTGAATAGAATAGTCCGTCCTATGTGATATATTCGAAAGCATTGTGATAACTTTTTAAAGATTTCTGAAAAAAAAAACCGTAATATTGGAACCTTTAAAGAAATAAAGTCTGCACAGTGAAGATTTGAAATTACTTGATGAAATTATCGCAACAATGGGCACGTGTAGTGTAGTGGTCAGAGATGCCCTGCAATACAGATATGGTTCTTAGTTCGATCTGCCACCGCGCCCCCAAGTAAGTCGTCGATCCTTCCACCATATGCATATCGTCATACCAAACTCGTCTAGGAGGAGAGAAAAACACTCAACTGATACATCGTTAAGCAACTGCGAGTTACTAAACACTCTAAATATGTATTAAGTTAGTCCCTTTTTTGATGGGAAAAACTTTCCGGGTTAAACGCTTCCTTGTGCGAGTTAACGAAATGATGAGAATGACACGTAGTTGAGAATGACTACAAATGGGAAAACATCTTTTGGATGGGCTACAATTATTTAAAATTATCCAAAAAGAATGCTAAGAATCCAACCATAGGGATCCTGAGATATGAGCAAAATTAGGAGACTAGGCTGAGCTTTACACCCTATGATTATCCTTGCCGGGCACACGTGCTATCCATCATTCCAACCTATCCATCCTATTCATATGATTATCCACTATCCGTGCTATCCATGCTAAGCATGGAATCCCTTGCTTTATTCTCAAGACTTCAGCAACCGATCATGCAATTTCCGGAGCGCCAGTCTACATCACGATGGTTCTTGCATTTTGGGTGGAAAATGAAAGAAAGGAATGATTATGTATATGACAGCAACGCTTGAAATTTAATTAGGATTGGAGTGACGTCGACTGCGTTGGTGGAGACGTTAAAATAAGCTTTAGCAATCATTGTAATTCTTCTTTTCCTCTTGCTTTTCCTTTTTTCTTAAAATCTTTGCACGAACATCTAAAACTTCAGACGTTCTTCGCCACGACGTAGCTAATCTACTTGTTATTTTTTCTCAAATAAATACAAGACTCGGTCTGACTCATGAATGAAAAAAAGTCCTCTTATATTCAATTGCAACTTCGTACATTCTTAAAACACTAAAAGCCATCGATTTTCTGAAACAAACGAAGTCTCCACTGCAAGAACTCAAATCTCTATCTGCAATGCTGAGATATTTGCAAAACTCCGGACCGCAGGTGTCTGCGGTGGGGAACGAACGCGCTATTGTTCTTTCCGGGGAGTAGCGCGCTCACCACCACACCATGCAGTTCCTTCGTTTCGCCTGTCTCTCAGCTAGTTCTATCGATCTTTTGTTATCGTTCCCCACCGCAGACACCTGCGGTCCGGAGTTTTGCAAATACCTCAGCGTTACAGAAGTTATATTTCGCAACGTACCCCGCCGTTAAAAAGAATAGGCAGTAAATAAAAAGGTTAGGATTTAAATCTCTATGTTTTAGAGAGATTTCTAATATTGATTGTTCTGGTCAACTCATCATGTTGACGTTACTCGAGATCTTCGATCCCATTCCTTCATCCAGGGTTTAACTCACCATTTACAGAATTCTTACCAGTTCCTTTTAATTTAACGTTCATTCTTATTTTCAGCTTAACTGGGTTCAATGCCGATGTGGGCTCCCTAGATCACACCCATTGAACGGTAATTGCTGATGGCACTGGTAGATAGAAAACTAGCTGAGGGAAACGCAGACCAAGGGCGTCCGTGCTGCAGTGTGTAATGAGCGAGCCCTCGGAAAGCGGAATCGTGGTCCGATCTGGCCCGGGATGCAAGTTTTGCGAATATCTCAGCATCGTTGTGGTTGATTTCGTTTAATAGCCTGCCGTGAAAATTATAGTGGGCAGTAAATAAAAAAAGCAAACATTGTGATTTCATTCCTATTGTTCATCTGACTTTATTCTCTACATTCTCAACCGTTACAAGCCAGTCCGACACTTTTTTTCACTTAGTTTCTCAGCGAACAATTCTTCCACCCATCCTTATCGGCGGCAACATTCATCTCAAGATCCGCAGCTGTTTGTTCTCAGTACACTTTTGTAGGACTCAACAACGGGAAAACCTATATGTGACGATATGCAACAACAAAAATGCGTTTCATCGCCGATGTTGTACTGGAACGTGTTTTGAGACCACAAGTGGGAGATTATATTCTGGATGAACTGCAACTAAAAGAAGAATGTAAGTGAATCCGTGAAAAAAACTACCGAGAAAAAAATTTTGTGCGAATATGTAGATAAAAGCAATCCACCGGTTTTTTGTCCTCTCATTCAGCTTTTTTGAAGATTTCGCTAATTGGCGCAATAATTTCTCGGGTTAAAATCTGTGCCGCAGTAGCTCATTTGTTTCACCAAATCGTAAAATGAATTCGATTCCAAGACGGGACTAAACCAAGCCCTCCATCCCTCCAGGGTCGGCAAACTGCTACAAGATTGGTCTAGGAGGATAAAACCACTTGTTTGATACATCGATAGGTTAATGCGAATCATTGCATAGGTTAGATATGCAATCAATCACCTGTACAAGCGAATGCAACGAATGAAGCCGATTGCAAGGCGCATCCCTCAGAGATCGGACCAAGGTTGAAAACCTTATCTTTTTGTCATAGAATGTAACATAATCTATAGTACATCCATAGTGTATTTATAACATAATATAAATCCATAATATGTAATCTTTCTGTCACATCTTAGAATTGATTTTTGATGTGGGGTGGTGCGGTCATCAACCGTATGCGACTCTGCTCAGCTGTTCATCCCCAGTGGAAGGCACGTAAAAAACGGTTTTTCGAGAAGCTGTTGATTGTGTGATTACCGTTCCGATTTTCATCTTTCTGCTTGTACCGTTAAAGCGTTTATACCGTTGAAGCCTGGTAAATTACTTACCAATATACCCATCCAGGCTCTGAAGAAGGCGATGCTGCCAAAACGCCAGCTACTGCGTTGTGTTTTTTTCTACGGAACTAACTAAATGCAGTATAATAACCTCGTGACTACTGAAAAAAGAAAACGACACATTTATAATCCAATGCCGAGGTTAATAGAAAGTCGATCCTGGGAGCCTTATCTTTCCAGCCTTTTTTTGGTACCCTTGAAGTAGCAGACATTCACATTTAAAAGGCCAGCAAATTTTACAAATGGGATACTATTTGTGGAAGCAATTCTCTAAAAGACGAATTTAACGACGTATACTTCGTCCTATTTTTTCCTTCCATTCACTCATTCAACTTATATGGTTGATTGCTCTTAAGCTGAGTACGATTTCATTATAGGAAAACTGGGAAATTGCAAGAACTCTCAGCTTGCTCGCAGTGCTTCATAAATTTTCTTGCTTGGACTATGTAATATGATTTCATTGATAAGGGTACAATTAGCACCTCATTCAACTAACGCTTTTATCCACATCGGCTGGAATTGTCAGTGCTATGAGTTGCACTAATAGAGCTTTCATTAGGAATATAATGGTAGGAATGCTATGGACGGAAAATATGTTGCCAGCGAATATCCTAGCAGCATCCAGAGTGAGTACTTAAAGAGAAAGTAGATTAGGCCAAACCAGAAAAATTATCATGTGGATGGAAATTTTACTGTGACCTGAACAAAGCTTTGCGAAGGGAGCCATTCAAGTATTCAGCTAAATAAGGTACATTTTAATAAAAGCGTGTAGCGCAGTGGTTAGAGGAGCACAGCAGTGTGCACAAAATGGTCGTTGCTTTAACATTGCACAGCGGACAAACTAAGGCTTTTTATCCCACGGGGGTCTAACAACCGGCAGCGAACTTATTTAAGACGATAAAAAATGCTGAACTTCTACAACACTGGGCCCCCGAAAGTCATTCCATGGGCGAAATGAGAATCCATTGACTTCTACGATGTTTAGTGGAGTCGAGTGCATCGCTTCTCTCCACACAATAGATTAACGCCGAACACTTTATCGTTTGTTGGGCTTGTTCCGGAATTTTCGATTAGTCCTCTGCATAATGAGCTCTACTGAATTGAACGACATGGAGAGTATTATGTTTTCATATGGCGATACGTATTTTTATTATTTTAAATACAGAAAACAAATAAAACTACTTGTGAAATTCCGGCACAGGTGAATAACTCGCTCCAGTTTCATAAAAGGAGTGTGTACCTCACTACAAAACAGCGATGTAGATCGATTTGCTGATGAACAACTACTGAGACTTAGTCTTTATCTGATTGCACTGATAACTCAGAGCAGTTCCATTCTTTATGTTACGCATTAATGCCTCTATTGAAAAGAAAAAAAAAAGAGAAGACATGAAGAACAGACATCTTTATGTCCTATACGATAAAGTAAAAGTAGAGTGTGTACGCAGAAAAGAAAGAAATGATTCTGGGATGACATCCACTGCCCTCTCTTCTTGTCGCTCTGTCTATTTGCGCCCGAAACGAAGGTATTCGTGTTTTCTCTTGCCGAACCTATAAACGATTCGGTTGAAATATTTCATGTCAGGACAGTTAGCGGAGGTATCACACACAAATGTAGTTATTTTTAGAGCATTAATAGGTGTCTTTCTCAAAAATTCTTTCTAGAAGCCTATTATTGAACGACTCAATATTTCACCGTTTTACTATGGTTGGAAAAGTGTTCCTGGATGTCGATTTTCTACCTGCAGCTGGATGCTCATGCTTAGACGGACTCACTCCTATTAAGAAAGGGTTTATCCGAACTGCCCTTGTTGAGTCATTTGTTGTTGTTGTCACTTTTGTAATTTGATGGCTGACGTTTTGGCGAATTCGCCTTTTTAGAGTCATTTTGTAAGGTGTGTGACCACTCGTGTGTTGTTTACGTGGGATTCATCGTTTATATCCCAAACATCAGCCAATGATAAACCTTTCCTCGAGTTAGCTGCCTTTTGGGATGAAACCAACTCAAAAGATGGCAAACCTTCTTTCCAATCACGGCGGTTGGCAAGTAACTTTGCTAAACGATTCAGGAATGTACTCGAACGGTCGTATCCTTTGGATAAGAAATTTTTATCTACTAGATAAATACCAGTCAAACAGAAACTGTGCTATGATCCATTCGAATCTTCTAGAAAACCGGCCATCCGCGTACTCTCCTTGATGCCCCTCTGAACACCATCTTAGGCGTGTTTTTAATTTCAAGTGTATCTATTTGCAACAACTGCTTATAAGTGAGATTAAAATCGATGGCTGAATGAAAAACTATTCAGTAGGCTGATTATCTTGAGTTATTCTATTACTCATGTAGCCTGACACTGAAAGGAAAAGAAGAACGAAGCACAAATAAAGGCACACTGAAGCCTAGGAATGTTGACATTGCAATGGGCAGTTAGCAAATTATATAAATTGCTTTCTGTCCGCGCGACACTGAACCCAACAATATAGTCCACTTTCATAGAATTGTATATGCATGTGCGTGCTCGTGTCTGTGTGTGGATGTATGTGTATGTGTGTGTGTGTGTATGTATATGTGTGTATTTGTGTATCTACGTGTATATATGTCTGTATGTCTACACGTATGTGTGCATTCTACAAGCACTTTCAAAGACTTCTCAAAATGAACCCTTTGTGAAATGAATTCTCGCTAATATGTTTCCCACGGGACCACTACTTTATCTGATGACAAACCGCCGTATGTGAGAAATATGCGATATCTAACACTCCAAAAAGTGCAAAGAAAAAGGGTTAAAAAGTCAGCCAACTACTGCCAAGTTTCCAACGACGTGCTGCACTTTTTTCTCAAACCCGTTTTTTATAGGTTCGAAGATGCCAAGACCCACTCACATGATCACATCACCACTAAAAATTAGTCATCGTCTCTTTTCTTTACACTGAAAAATGACCAGAGCTAGCCGAAGGCATTTGTAAAGCCATTGCTAAAGCTGCAACTGAATAAGATGATATTGAGCCCATGAAGTTTCAGTGATATCCAATATTGCCAATGAGTCAGGAATTGGCGCGCACTAGAGCTATCATCAGCTCTACGCAGTATTTTACACAAGTTTTCACGACTCCCACTTCCCACCTACCTCAAGTACTCATGCTTTCTCTTGCCAAATCGTAGATACTCATGCTTTCTTTTGCCAAATCTGAGATATTCGTGTTTCCTCTTCTCGACGCCGTTCTCGTCCGCCTCAATGCTTTCATCGACCGCCGATGTGATTCCTAAATTTCATCGATTAAACAATGAATAGAGAACCGAAAAATTTGAATGAAAGTCCGGACTCTGGAATATTTCTTTCGAAACCTTACCTACGAGTCAATACCCATTTATTCGGAAACTACTTTCTCAAGGAAGTTTTAAACGAGCTCCACTGCTTTGTATGCATCCGGAATTCACTGCTTAACTAACCATTCTGTCATTTCCGCCCTTGTGAAGTGTTCTGCCTTACGAGTTTCTTGTCTTTCCAACTTTGTCCACCTTGTTTGATATTTTATTTTTGTATCTGCTGATAATTATGATAATACGCCTCGTGTGGCGCAGTGGGCAGAGGGGCACTGCAACACACAAGTGGAATCGATCACCGCGCCCACAGCCCACCAAGCCTTCCATCCATCCAGGATCCGCAAATTGGTACCAGACTTGTCTGGGAGGATAGCAGCACTGGCTCGGTACATCAGTAGACCACCGCGATTCATTGTAAAGGCCAGATATGCATCCAATCACCTCCAAACGATGCCTAATGAAGTCGAATGCATGGCGCATCCCTAATGAATTGATCATTGAACGCCGAGAACTTTGTCCTTTATCTTTTATCTAATGATAATGATTTCTATCAATTCCTATGTGAAAACTTTCTATTCCTGCGAATCCCATTTTTTTTCCAGCATTCCTTTGGTTTCGTGAGAAAACTAACTGCAACGAATGAACACCGTACGCAATGGTGGAAATTCATCCGAAGTCGAAACCTCTTTTGACCAAAAGTAGTCCATTATTTAGCACTTGATTTCAAGGAAACAACTAGGCGAAACATGTCGCTAAAAATTTGTTCCAGAGGCGGATTGCTTTCATGATATAGCCGAAGTGAAGATAAAATCCTCGCTACTCTTAACAAGAATGCAAAAAAAAGAACAAAAACAAAAAATGCCTCTATCAGAAAAAAAAGACGTTTAGCTTAAAAATACACGGTATGAGATGATTGCTTTGAGGGGAATTGGAGAAGATCGCCGAGATAGTCCGAGTTTCCTTCCGTATCGTTCTAGTTTCTTTTTAGCATTGAAAGCTGATATTGTCCGCTTCTTCACTGAATCATTTGAACAGGGAGAAATTCGTAGAGAATTTCGTAACAGGGAAGAAACCACAAAGTGCGTCCAATTTCCCCTCTCATTTCCCTCGTATCAGCTTTTGTTCACATTTAATTCCTCTACAACGCTGAATAGAAAGGACTTTCTATGCGCTTCTAGTCCTTCCAATCTCTGCATATTAAGTTATACCATCTACAGGTCTAATTCACTTTGACAGAAGCTTTTTATGATGGAAGAAAAGAAGTTTGTTAAAGAAAGTTTTTCACTGGACGTTTGGATTTGGAAGGACTTCATTTCTAGTAGGTAAGAGGGAGGAGTTTACGGTAGACCGTAGTAGTGGTGGAAATACTGTTCCTTATAAATGTATCGTTTTCTTTCTCACCAGTCGCAAGGTTGTTTTTCAGCACACTTTTACTTGGAAACTGTTTCTTCTGTATTTAAAATGCTTAGAGAATGCTGAAACATGGCCATTTTCAATCAGACGATGCTGGGAGTGGAGATGTTCCTGCACATTCTGTTTCCGATGAGTAGTGTTTCTCAACTACATCAATTAGGTTGACGTGAATCGCATTCCAATTAGGCTCTCCTACTTTTGTTTTTTCTCCAGAGAACCATTTAACGCCTTTCTCTTAGAGGAATATGGCAATGCAACGTTTGATAATGTGTTGGATTTGTCAATTTGGTCCTGAGCATCTCTTTGGAAACCGTCGAAAAGCATCGATAGCAGAGTGTCGTAGGAATCGCTTCACACTATGGATGTTTCGATTTCAATGGATTTTGCAGACAGAATGGTATTGAAGAAGGCAAGGAGAATTCGTGAATTGTGGACTGCAAGACCATATCGATGGAAAAAAGTGGCTGTGATGATATTCTGAATAACTCTCCAAGACGGTGCGTGTGATGTAGTGGTGAGCGGTGTCTTGTAATACACATGTGATCTTTAGTTCAATCCCGAGCCCAAGGAAAAGCGAGCTCTTCATCTCTGCGAGGTGGGCAGATCAGTACCAGACTTGTCTCAGTGGATAGAAATACCGACTTCATTCTTTGGTAGGCCCAACAATTCATCACTTACGCAAACTATGCATGCAATCACTTCAGCTCTACGGTGCTACGAATTGAGCCGAATGCATGTTGCTCCCATAAGTGATCGATAAACAACGAACGCTTTGTCCCTTATTCTATGGATATAAACTCATAAGCTATAAGTTCTACATGCTCAGTAATTTGTTGTCGCCGCCCACCAAAACTGATGAGGCACTGAATTGATAAGTTTAATATTCTCTTGCAAATTACCATTCGACATGGTCGATTGACATTCGCTAATTCACAGTGAGGAGCACAGTACTCCTATATGAGAATGTAGGAAAAGTATATCGAACATTTTCAAGTCTCTAAATGAAAAGTGAGGTGGAAGTTTGTGACGAAGCAACCGAAAACTTCAAAGAACTTTTTGAACCACTTCTTATCAGGTCACTGAACAATTATGAAATCGAGGTAACCCACCAATTTCCTACTATGGTGTGTTTATGAAATCGAGGTAACCCACCAATTTCCTACTATGGTGTGTTTATGAAGTCGAGGTAACCCACCAATTTCCTACTATGGTGTGTTTATGAAATCGAGGTAACCCACCAATTTCCTACTATGGTGTGTTTATAGAATCGAGGTAACCCACCGATTCCCTACTATGGTGTGTTTTTACATTTATTTACGACTTTTAGACATTCTGATTCTGAGACAATCGTCTTCGTTTTGCACTTTTCAATTCATATGGAAACTTTTTCAGTTCATTTACAAAATAACCCATTTAAATAACGCTAATCATCCTTCTTCCTTTTGTTTTCTCTTTCTCTTTTCACCAAAGAAAAGATGCACGGCAAACGGCCTCAAATCCCAGCCGTTTTTCATGCTTTATTTATCACTTTTTGCTTATTTTACATGACTCATCATTACGTCTCCTGTGCGGATCCCAGCTCTTGCATTCAATTCGTTTTCTTCGCCATCATCGTTAATAAAAAATCTTTCACACGTTTCGGCTGCTGCTTGAAGATTTCGTCTTTTTATGAATGTCGTAAACTGCTATACGAGTCGACTCTCCTTGAAAGCTTGGAGATAGTGGGGCTAAGTCGTTCCCACCCACGTGGGTTGGAGAAGAGCACTTAGGGAGGAACGGGAAGATGGTAGAACCAGTACCTTACTCTCTGATAGCTCATTAACCACTGCGCTATATCCCACCACTTCTCTTATGCTTTATTTCGTGGAAGATTAGAGAAGTGCAACAGTTAATAGAAGAAATTTTTTCGCTGGATTTCCTAGAATACTTTTATCTCGATTCTTCGTACAAACAGTAGAAAGGGTTCCTAAACATCATTTTAGCGAGTACTTTTTTCACCTTTTTCTCTTCAGTGAAGGAGTTTTAGAGAATGCTAAGAGCTGACCTTGGTTCTGCATTAGTCTGTCGAGTCCTTCATTGACGAGAATGCCGAGCTGAGCAAGCAATGTACTGGTCTCACTGAGCTGACAAAGTAGAAGTTCCTGCTGGTCACCGCCATTTGAAAGGATCTAAATAACAGCAACTTTTTTTCAGTACTACCATTTCATGCGTATTACACTATTTTTAGTGGCTTACCAGCACTAGTACTGTGCCATATTGATAAACGCAAGTAATTCGAGATGCACTTACGAGAAGAACGAGACTCTTGAGAAAGAGTTGTAAGGAAAACGAGTACATTGTATGGTGTGGAATATCGGCACGTCAACGGATTTCCACTGAGGATTTACTTACACATGAGTATTAACAAAATCCATTGTTTTTCGCTTCATCATCGAGATACGAGAGGTTCTAGATGTGAAAGTACATTCTACAGCAAGTTGTTCACCTTTAACGGCAAGGTCCCATAAACTGGAGAGTTTCCTACTTTGTCTAAGAGTCCATTTAAAAGCAAACCAATTCCTTAAGTGTAATTAAAACCGTCCAACCACAGAAGAAAAAACGCCATGACGAACGTCCCGACTACGCATAATGACTGTCTCTTCTTTAGGTAACAATTTGCGATGCCATGGATGATTTCGGGATTACTTCGCATAAATCTTGGCAAACTTGTAATAGGAGAACCAAATGAATGGAAGATATGATGGGGTCCGCCCGGTTCTTCGTAAAGTTGAATAATTCAACTTGAAGCGATAATAAAGGGTTTAATATGCTATGTGAACCTAAGTTTTCTCCACATTATATAGTACCGTTTTCTGTTCCCACCGCAGACGGCAGCAGTTTGGAGTTTTGCAAATATCTCAGCATCATTATGGTTATATTTCTGTTTATCATTAAGTAATTTCACTCCCTTCAATAGTAATATTACCGTCGTCTCCCATCCCTCATAAGTAGTTCAATTATTAATTTAGTTAAAATAGAAAAAAAATCGATCCCGTGCTGGTATCCTCTCAGAGAAGTCTGGTACCAATCTGCCGATCCCGGAGGAATGGAAGACTTGATGGGCCAACGGCGTGGGAATCGATCCGTTGTGTATTGCAGAGCGCCTCCGAACACTGCGCTACACGCGCTTTTAGTTAAAGTTTCAAAAATTTCTTTTAAATACTTGTGCTTTCAACTGGCGAAGATGACTGTATCAGTACCAATCCAAAGACCCCATTTTGATCATATTCTTGCTATGGGAGGAATCCCTAGCAAAGCAAACATATTAATCTGCAAAAGGAAGTCGTGTGATTTTTTCTGCTCGTGATTTTTGGTCTTCTATAAGATTGACTTTTTTTCGCTGTTTAAAAATGTTTAGCGGTGATTGAAAGATCAGAGATAATAAGAACTATGGAAAATATAGTAGAAAGTTCTGTTTCAAGTTCTCCTTACACGGATTTTTTTCTGATCTCAAAGCGTCAGTATCGAAGTTGTTAGAAGCATTTCTGGAGAATTCCAGTTTTTCTTTAGAAATGTGCTTACGATTATTAGCAAATTCAAATTTATAGCGATGTCGACAATTTCGTATTGTTGGCCGTAGAAATGTGATTTGGCGCGAAAACAAAAGTAATCTACTGGATAATTGAGAGTTATGAGAAAGGAATGAGTGGAAGGTTAACATCTGGATGATGTCCATGAAAGCAGCGTTTATGGTGGAAGATTTCATTTCGAGACCTAGTAGCCTTTTTTCTCTTTTTTCTTCGACTCGAAATTCGTCATAGCTATGACAGCTAAGGTGATTGAAAACCACAATAAAGGACATCTATCCTTTACAAAGCACGCGATTCTCTGGGTGAAAAAGTTTGGCAAATCCGCTGACTATTCTATGACAAATCCCAATAGGGGGCTTTCCCTTTAACCACGGCACTGATCAAATAATTCACTATTTTCTTGATGAGCAAGCACAAGATTGTTATCGACGGTTTCGCTTCCTTCATAACAAGGTAAGGTCAAATTGACACGCAGTCCACTCAGTCAAGCACTTTCATATCCTTAGCAGATAGGACTTTTTTACATAAACGTTTATTGTAAACGTAATTATATTACCATTAGTTTGTATTATTGCAAGTAATTCTAGGTGTTTGCTTGTTTGTGTTTTATTTTTTATCTTATTTTCGTTTCCATACGACCCGTCCCGTCTTCACGTTAACTGTGCGGATACCAGCTCTTCTAACATTGGATTCGTTTCCTCTCATCCATCATCCACGAAGGTCTTCGAGCTTTTACATGTGGCTTCGGCTGCTATTTGATGATTTATTTTTTTCATCTTGAATACCATAGAATGCTGGTCGACTCTGATTCTCCTTGGAGGCCTGAGATAGCAGGGCTGAAGCGGTCCCACTTGGATTACAGAGAGTGACTTTTTTCACGGGCAAGTCCGGTACCAATTTCCATACCCGAGAAGGATATGAGACTTGGTACGCCCAGAGTGGAACCGAACTAGCACCGTGCTTACGTTTGCGTTTACTGATTAACATTTATATACCAAATTTTATTTGCTGAGGTTATGACAGTGTTTGGCTGAGTGGATTTCGTATCGACTTGAGAGTTCCTCGCTTGGATGAGGGCGAAATCACCTAGAGGTCAACTATTGTGAATGAACAAATCTTGCTGTTCACAACCTCGTGTTTGCTCATCAAGGAAGCAGTGATTCTCGTGACAGTTGTCCGTCTCTCAATTTTACGACGTGTCTTCGAATAAGCCCTAACAACTCGCAAATGTAGATTCCTCCTGAGAACTTGGATAGAATTATTAGGATTCCGTAGGAGAAATATGTGCAAAAAAAACAGCTTGGTAGTCATTGTACTCATAGATGCGTCTAATAATTTGCCTCTCAACGCTTTCCCAATCGCACGTATTAATATTTTGGGCGTTTTTTTTTGAGAAGTTTTTCTTCTACAGTACCTTCTCTGTTGGGACAGTAGTTCCTCTACCCTACATGTTGCAACAGAGCCCAAAAAGTACCTGCTTTCTACACATTGCAGTTTATAGAAAAGCTACTATTAGTAGGAATTGGTTCATCTCTATGGACGGGGAATCAAGTGTAGTTATGGATGTGTTAGTAATTCTACGAAGAATAACCAGTAAATGAATTCCCTTTAGGATATTTTCATCCAAATTTTGTTCCAGAAAGTATTTTTGCAGTATTTTTTGCCAATCGTTTCTAAGATGTCCAGCTATTTTCTGAACAAAAGCCTAAAAGAACTGCACAGAACCACAAAAAGGCTTGGCAAAGTTTTGCCCTACGATTTTTTATCATAACAAGTGTCGACTACCTGGATTTATTTTTTATCAAGCATGCTAGAGTTCCTCTACAACTCATGCATAATCACTTATCAAGTGGTTCTCATGTAAATGACACTTGCACCCTAAACTCAGTGGCGATCGATATGCGAGATTTGCGTGTACGTCGTACCAAAGGGCACTGAAAATCCCTCGACCCATCATCATGTTCGTTAGATAACCAACCACTATTCATTCATTTTCAACACATTTTTTTTCTTAGAAAGGTTCTTTTTAAACAATGCCAATGTCAGTAGAAACCTTGATATACTCAATTCAATCCAGTCTTTAATTTGTATAAAGTGAAGATTACAAAGACTTTCACTATTACCCATAATTCCTAGTTGCTTCTCAATGTAACAAATTACCCTAAAGGTCTATGTAAAACGAATCTTTCGATTTGATACTCACATGACCACACTTGATGAATGATTGTGAGAGACGCAGAACATGGTTTTTTTCTAGTCTAACAGGGCGAGATTTAGTTTGGCAAGACTCTTTTTTGCCTCGAAATTCTAGTAGAAACCCTCATCAGAACGTTCTTCACGTGTTCAAGCAGGCGGGTTTTGTGATCAGAAGGTGGTCTGACACCTTCAGACAAGATTTATTCCTAAACGTGCACCATAATTTGCACTGGTTTACCCTTTGCTGTGCGTCCGAGTGGAAATGTTGAATACTTTCTCAGCTTAGATGACACTACTGGGTGCGTGAACTCTGAGTGCTCCATATCCAGGGACACCCTCCCGGCCCCCAATGAGGCGGAAGTTGTCTGGGGACTACAAAATGTGATAAACAGAGAGTAAAATTCCTACCAGATGACCTACGTTATAAATAAGCGCAAACAATACTAGGATAAAGCTGATCGGTAAGGGTAGCTTGGGAAATCGTAGCTTCGATACTCGAAGCGAATTTGATCATTTCAATTTCTTTGTTCGTGAACGACGTAAATTCGTTCTGTAGCTAATTAACCCATGCCCAGCTTTACTTGTTCTTGACATGTTGACAGAAATTTGCTTCATTCTGCGGAATTTTAATAAGTGAGTGTTGAGTGCATTTGCGTTTTCTTGTTTTTCATCGGCGACATCGGCCACGGTGTCAGTCCAAAAAGACAATCCACGCTAGTAGCTTGCAGCTTTATCTCGTGTTTGTTTTTGTAGAAGTGTTATTGGATTCTTCAGATGATAGTCCTGTAATCGCTAACCCTGGTCTAGTTGAGTGATAGATAGCGCAGCTCACAATCACGAATTTGACATTGCTTTGACGACCATTTATGCTTCTGGTCGATGCTCTATGAACTTTATATTTATAGTGTTTTGATGAAGTTTCTATTCGTTGCCGATATAATAGCATTGACCATCGAGTTCATTCATCAGTTCATTAATAGGAGACGTGCACAACTGTTGTTGTGAAATGTGAGCGTTTATAACTACACTATCCCTGCTGGAATATTCTTCTTGATCATTTCTGAGAATCCATGTCGGGTAACCATTACCTGCCCTGTGCAGTGTTATTAGTATGTGTGCCTGGCCCAAACTAAATAGATTGAGTTTCGTGGTGTTGACGAGGAACGGATGTTTGTGGATAGAGGGAGCTGACAGATTGCGAAGCTCATTGGACAGGAAGCTCAATTGAGGACCACCTTGATATCTCACTGGGAGATGTAGAACAAGGAATTTTTTTTGTCAAGGATAAATGATAAAAAAAAGGATAAAGCTCTCGGCGTTGATCAATCCCTGAGGGATGCGCCATGCATTCGACTTCACCAAGCATCGTTAGAGGTGACTGAATGCATATCTGGCCTTTACAATGACTCGCAGTGGCCAACCGATTTATGGAGCCAGTCCTGCTATTCTCCCAGACAAGTCTAGTACCAATTTGTCGACCCCCAGAGGGATGGAAGGCTTGGTGGGCCATGGGCGCGGGGATCGATCCTAAGTGTATGGTGCATGACGCCTCCAACCACTGCGCCACACTCGCTCTTGTATCAGAGATATCCACTAAAAAACTACCATTAATGTATGATTTCCTTTTTTCTCACTCTTTGCTTCTTTGAGGAAAAAATCGTTCATCGTGGAAATTAAAGAGAGGCTTGGGGTGTTGCAAGCTGATTATCTGATGATTATTTAGGACAACACCTTATCATTTACTACTTCAATGTACTAAATTACTTGTTACCTATAGGTTAAAGAGTTGCTAACTAAGTGCTAATCCTGTTTTAAATTGCATTATACATGAATAATGTGAATTCTAAGAGAACTTCCATAGGTCTTCGTGGTTACTACCTCTTTTTCCGGTCTTCTAATGGCAACTTATTAGCCTTCCTTAATCGAATAGGAAATCTGGCCAAAAATCGTTTTCGCTCTTTCCACTTGTATCTGATCCCTCTGGAGAGTTTCCAAGCAGTGAACGAAACATAGAGGGAGGAAGGGAGGGCATAAGAAATGAGCGAGAGGGAGAGAGAGAGAGAGAAACATTAAGTGACCCAGTCCTTGGAAATACAGGACTTTAATACGAAGTTGTACCGAGACTCTCTAGTAATAATACCTGGATTTCGAGAAATTTCCAGTGGGAATTACCTTTAAAAAGTTGGATGGATCATAGGGATGCTAAGAGGTCTTTAATATTATCGGCATCGTTTCGAATCCACAGTCGTTTCACATCGAATGAGTGGGAAGAATCTTCTTCGATAGAGGATTATTCACTTGCTTCTTATTCTGTCCAGTTTTTATTAACATTTAGACTAATATTCATAAATTAGCACCTTGGATTCTTAAGTCTCTAAGTAAGGGCAATATATTCGTATGAAAGAGCGCATGATACTATGGAAGACATTCTTTTCTTCACATTCGTTTGCTAGGGTATCATTATTCTTTGCATAGCTCTATCTTTTCAACGTTTCAAGCTGTGTCTTCTCTCATAAACTCATCTTATATATAAAACTGATCAATATTTATTTAATTTGTTGGGCTTATACGACGTTGTTACACAAGTTTTCTTCGGCTAACGTCTCGACGTCCTCGTCTCCATAAGAGCCGATGGTCCACGTCGATGGCCTGCAGTTGTTCTTCTTCTTGATTTGGCGATCATCTTCATCGCTCCACATAAAGAAGACGAACAACTGTGGACCGCCAACGTGGATCATCAGCTCTGATGAAGACGAAGACGACGAAACGTTACCCGAATAAAACTTGTTTTACAACTTCGTGTAAGCTCAACAATTTAAACACTTGTTGCCTACTTTACTACCGAGGTAAAACGATGGTCAGTTTGAAAATTATGTAAAACTAGTTCATATACTACGGTTTTAAGCAAT
Organism: Angiostrongylus vasorum; assembly: GCA_018806985.1. NCBI lineage: Eukaryota > Metazoa > Nematoda > Chromadorea > Rhabditida > Metastrongylidae > Angiostrongylus > Angiostrongylus vasorum. Next base: position 378,341 of record JADANN010000118.1, on the reverse strand, counting down.
TCGTATCCTTCACATAGTCAGGAGTATTCATTTTTTTACATGGGTCGCACTACTTCTCTAGCAATACGTGATGGCAACAAAATTATTGGTTTCACGGCTGTGATTGTAGAAGCTAGATGAGGTTAACAGATTCCTTAGCAAATCACTCGAAACCCCTACTTTTTAAGGTTAATTCAGTATTTGATGTGTGAAATATGCGCCCTTCTTTCTCGGACGCTGCTGACTACAACGAAACTACCGACGGTGGCATAAAATGAGATAACAAGCGTTGGAGTCAAAAAATGGCTGAATGATTTGAATAAGGAAATTTCCCTACGGCATGTAAAATGTGGGCTAAATTGACTGGCGCTGATCCACCCTTTGGCATGCGTCATGCATTGGACTCCGTTCATATGTTTCGTAGAGATTATTGCATGCATATCCAACCTATACAATGACTTGGATCTACCGATTTACAAGCCATTGTTTCTTATCCTCCAAGAAAATTTAGAGAATAGTTTGCCGACTGCAGAAGGACCGAGGTATTAGCTTACCCAAGGTGCAGGATGGAATCAGTGAGCGTGCATGTTCATGTGTTGCAGAAGAGCTCTTACCAATGCGCTACATTAGACATTACGATACTTTAGAGCAAAAAAACGCAGATTTCATTGGAATCGTAAAAAAAGAGGAAACATGGTCTACTTCAGTATCTGTAAACATAAAAAAGGGTTACAGGTAGGCTGCGTGCATAGTTTAAGAGTTCCGTATAGCTCTTATCGACAGAAATACTGTTTGATAAAAAGGAACCAGTGGTTTCCGCATGCCGGCGGTTGAACCTCGGACCCCTAAGGACCCCTGAAAAGTTGTTTCTAATCGTTTCTTTCGAATTTTTTTTCATATTCGTATAATTGAGGGAGTGGGGGAGAGTAGGGAGAAAACTGATTCTTGTTTAGTAAAGCCATATGAAACTCCATGCACAACCGTTTAATCTCATCCATAGCAAACTAGAAACCCTGAGTAAATCTAGGCTTCACTGTGTATTTCTGCCGAGGTATAGTTGAAATTTTCATTCGAAAAGATAGTTTTCATTCGTTTTATGAAGTTTCAGTTCCAAGAAGACTTGGTGTTTTCCAAGCTCATTTTCTTGATGTTTGCACGAAATTACCCAGAAGAAACAAGCTCTCAGCTGCACCGATTGGGCTTGCTTTAGCTTTAGTTTCTCATTGTTAATTTCTTCGCAATTAACTCAGAAGGTATCTGAGAGATTCGGAATTGAAATCTGCAGAGGAAACTTAAGCCTAAAGTCAGCGATTGCATTACTGCGACGAAGGAATGAAGAAAGCAAAAGACAAACGGTATTGATCAACTAATTGTAAGAAATAAGAAAACAGTGCAGTTTAAAATCTACATATCCATATAATTTAAACAACTTAAAATAGTTTTTGGATTTGTTTCGGAATTCTTAGAAACCAGAACCCTTTTAGCCTTTCTGAGTCTAGACTCTTAGATGACGAAAATAAGTAGCGTAATTGATTCGGGAATGAAGCAGACAATCCACTGAAGGTCAGCCGATCTTCCATTTTCTATTTGTTCCCAAATTATACGTACACTACTTATGGGTATCTTGAGACGATAGAGGTTATCGTGCAGCCAATAGTGTGGAATAGTGTGGATACTTACAGAAGATCGTGTGGGAGCAAAAATCTGTTCAGTGGGATTTGAGAGCCTATTAGCTTAGGACAAGCTACAGGTGGCAAATATGGTAAAATATAAGGCGCTTGACTTTAATCTATCCTTTGGGTGATGCACTATGCATTTGACTCCATTAACTACCATAAAATCATAGAAAGCTTTCGGCGTTGATCAATTCCTGAAGGATGCCCCATGCATTCGACTTCCTTACGCATCGTTAGAGATGGTTAAATGCATATCTATGTTTATATCTGGCCTTTACAATGACTCGTAGTGGGCAGCCAATGTACTTAGCCGTGTTGCTATGCTTGCAGACAAGTCTGGTACCAATTTGCAGGTCCCGGACGGATGGAAGGCACGGTGATCCTGGGGCGTGGGATTCGATCCCATATGTATTGCAAGGCGCTTCTGACCACTGCGCTACCCGCACCCGTTAACCACAGTACAAGTGATTAAATAACTATTTGGCCTAGATAATGACTTACTTAGGATTATCCAGATATTATCTCAAGGTTTCTCTGTTCCCAGACAAGTTTGGCACAAAGTTTGCAGCGGAGGACTTCGTTGGCCTACGGCACTGGATCGTACTGACTATGGTATGCAATGAAGGGCTCCTCAAAACCACTATGATAGATACATGCTAGGTGGCTATTATTGAAGCAAGTATCACGCCTAGTTTCTACCAAGTGTTTTAATACGGCGTTCCTCGTTTGTTCTTTTTTTTCATGAAGATACTGTTAGTTAACAAGGTGAATAAGGTAAACGTCTCCTCTTATCGTTTAAATAGCTGAGCTTCTTCACTACTCGATGCTTCATACCCGCAACCGGAACAGATACGGTGACGTGAAAAGGTTTTCCTTGTTGTCGACGTCAGTGTTTCCCAAGTTGAGAAAAAGAGTTTGACATTTCCGTCCGGAAGCCAAGCCGGGATTAAATTATTGAGAGTGATCTATGTAGCCTGAGAGTGGCAACATCTCGTCGATCACCAAGGACAGGCGAATGCGTATAGTGACAACTTGGGATGCTAACTGTAAACAAAGTTGTTTGGCCACTGCGATGGAAAAGATCTTCATTCACTAAAAAAAAGAATCCAAGAATAATGCCAGCTTTTTCTTCCTTCCTATATCATAAATTTGACAGCTGTTTTCGTCAAGGTTTCTCGAAGTCTTCAAAACAGGGCTAAGTCTATGAGTTCGTCAATTCGTATGTCTCTCTCTCTCTCTCTCTCTCTCTCTCTCTCCAATGTGGACTAATGGTGAGATTCCTTACTCATCGATGCTTAGATCTGCTTAATCTGCTGTGCATTTAAACAAACAAAGAGTTTCCCTTTTGGGGGTGAATAAAAAGGAATTCGGTGTTGTTTCATGTCTTCCAGAAGAAAGAAACCAGATGTTTCTTTAGTCGATAAAGTTGATAAGAGTAGGCAGTGCCACATCTTATGAAGTTTCTTCCTTCCGTGAGTTTATTCTAAGCAGTCAGCAACATTCCTACAACTTTATAATCTAAGCGATTAATTAGAATTCAATGAGCACCTTGTTTAATGAATTTGGCAAACAACTAAGTCCAGATTAAACCTCATTGACTACGCTGCCGTAAAACTCAAAGAGCATTGCCTTCATAATGAATTGAAGTGGATAGGGAGGACTGAGAGAGAAATTGCTTTCTGATGACATTTTTCTAATGAAATTCTGATGTTTTTTATCACGAAACTTTCAAAAAAGCTCAGAATTTACAGAGTAATGCTTTTGGAGGTGGTTGAGTGCTTGCCCGAAAGTGCTTTTACATCGAATGAATTCGGTTCGTTCCGAAACGAAGTAACTTTCGGAAGATTGCTCTTTCCAGATGACGTTCATTGAAACGGACGAACGCTGCTTATTTCGTCTAAGTAATACTTAGAGATGAATTGAAATTTCTTGTTGTCTTTCTGATGGAAGACATTTTCCATCGAAATGGTCCACTAATAGTTAGAGTTTCCGGATAACGAATTTTCCTGCTGACTATTCCTACATCAATGAAGTTCATCTTGTGGTGGAGCAGAGCGACGCAGTGATTACTTTTTATATTTTTACTTCTCTTTTGCAAGTCCTCCGATTTCAAAGCACTTCACCGCTATCGCGAAGCGCCTTCTTAGCCATCGTTCGTAATTGGTAAACATCAACGAATTAGCGGTAATGCGAGTTTATTTCAATGCGTACATTCCCGTGGATAATCTATTGATGCAACCTTAAACTAACATTCTCCATCTCGTAGTGAACTTTTTTTAAAATGATATAAAGAAAATATAGATTTTGCATGTCTTCGCCAGCCAGATACACGATTTCATATCCTACCAAGATGAATTTTGAAGACTCATCTTAGAGATCAAAGAAGAAGTTTTGCTTCCACTTTTTCGTCGAAGCTCGACTTTCAAAAATGCGAAACAAGAGCGAATTTCGACATTCATTTCCTAAGCTTTTGCAAGCTGACATCTTCCGTTAGAGCGATAGGCAAAAAAATCTGCCGCAAGTGTGTTAAGTTTCCATTTCCTCAAAAACCTGAGTTCTCGAAAGACCGCTGAAATAGTGAATGAACGAAGTGATCCTTCCGATGAAGGCTTATTCTCGGCGAAGGTATCTTTGTTCATGTCCAAATTTTCTTTTGAAATTCCATATGAAGGATATCATAATGAAGGCAAAGGCTGGCGAAGTGTCCTTGACCTTTCGAATGGGAATTTTTTGAGATTTGAATAAGAACTTTTACTATGGTACGTGACTTCGTTCCAATGAGGGCAACACTATGAGAGTGCTATGAGTAGTAAGAAACTTCTCGAAATATTAGCTAAAGGCATAGCTTCTCTCCTTCTTGTCAAATATTTGTTACTCCATGGAAGAGTTCCTTGTTTTCTATTAATGTAAAGTTTTTGTTATTGTGTTGATAGCTGTTCTACCGATGTGACAAATCGATACTTATAAATGATTCTTATATATTTATTATGAAAAAAATTGCCACGCGGCGTTTTTTTTCATTACTTAAAAAAGTCTTCTGTTCTGATGAAAACATCTTTCTACAGAAGGTTTCTACAGAGGATCGAAAAACGGCATAGTAGTTTTGTTCAAGAAGATGCTCTTCGCTCTATGTTCTCTATATTGTTGATGATCATATCATAATAATAATACATAATAACTAAAAGTATGTTGGATACGGACCTCGTTGCAGTTCCTCGGATTGTTGGTGGAGTCGACGGTTGTGGCGCACGATAAAGGCAGAAGAGTGGAGAGCGTGGCCAGCACCAGACCTGTTCCCAGTCCGCGCATCCTGCGAATATGTCTACCGTCAAGCTCCTCCCGCCCCATCGTTCCCTGTCATACGGTAGGAGGCGGAACCTATTTACTAAGGCTTGATGAATTGCTGAAGACATAATCGTCATCATCAACATCGTCACCATCAAATGGTTACGACAAAAATTTGGTCGTGGTGGTATTAGCACCGGAGAACATTCATCATATCGTCTACGATGTTCTTGTAAAGAATTGTGAAGTAGGTGAAACTTGCCAGAAAGTCTGAGACACCGCTAATCGAAAGACGACACCAGAAAAAAAGAGAAACAGAAAAAAAACCAAGCGAGGACCTCAGTGGTGTAGTGGCTAACTCATGAGCCCTGGAAAGGGTACTCGCATGTTAGGCTCTGATCTGAGATCTGAGTTTTGCAAATGTCTCAGCACCATTCCGGTTGTGTTTAGCATATTACAATGTCATGAAATAAACAGTAAGCAGTAAGTAAGTTAACAGTTAAGTTATAGGTTGTAATTTCGACTATAGCTTCAGTTTGGTTGGGATTCAACGCCGAGTGTGCTTCCCAAATCAGTCCCGTTGACAACTGATTGCTGATGACACCGTCGGAGTAAAAAAACCGCCTAAGAGAAAGAACGGAGGGTGTTAGTGGTGCAATGAGTAGCAAGTGCACCCTCGTAAAGGATAAATGCGTGTTCAACTCTTGCCTGTGATCTGAGTTTTGCAAATATCTCAGCACCATTGTGGTTAGAAGCAGAATTGTTAAAAAATTTCCATAATCGACTTTCTAGTAGCCTCAGCACTGGTCAATGTATCTACATGTTCTTGTAGACGCCACTTTGTTGATGCAATATTTATTTCAGAATGGCTAACGTTGAGGAGGACTTTGCGTTCTTCAGAGCCTGGAGGGATCATACTGGTACGCAGTCTTCTCAATCAAGTGTTTTCAATAACCCTGATCGGAAAAGCCTAAAATCTCAGTTTTCAAAGGACGGTGGACAACTTCTCTAAAACACTCACTCTAAACACTTTTTTATCACAACTTTTCTCTATTGTATATTTCTTTAGTAAGACTCGTTATCGTTTGCTGTATGATTGCCTGCACTTTTTTATCATTCTATTCGCTGACTGGCATCTACCATCCACAAAGGTCTTCACGTTTGTCTATATGTGTGGGTTCTGCTCTTGTTTGAAGATTTCGGTCTTTACGACTGTCGTTGAATGCTGATTGTTTGCTGAGAAAGAAAACGACGAATGCTGATTGATTTAATTATGCTTGAGATCTTGGAATAGTTCTAGTAGATCATTCTCAGTCTTAACCGTAGGGTGTCGGTGAGCATTTCGATCGGAGGTAGCCTTTCCAAGACAGATTTGGGCTCGTCTTGTAGGTATCAAGAGGATGAGAGGGTTGGTTTGGCTCAGTGCAAAGACGGCCCAATGGCCTTGCGTATATTATACGCTATTTCTAAGTACTGCACCATCCTCTTCTCCTAGAACCTGTCAAAAACATACTCCTTTATTTAAATTTCACTGTCTAAAAACAGAATATTAATTAAGTCCCGAGATTAGGTATGGTTTGCTTGTTTTGTTTCATCCTAGTACCACTTTGAATCAAGGGCTACAGGTAGCACTGTTGTCAGAAGCACCCTACAGCACACATTTGTTCAACCCTAGTTCGATCTCTCTCGCCGGACTTACCAAGTCTATTCATCCCTCTGGGTTCGGCGAATTGCTACTAGGGCTTTTCCCGTGAGGATAGCAGCACGACTTGATGCATCGGCAGGCTACAACTTATTGTACGGGCCAGATATTCATTCAAGCACCTCGTTGTTCCTTAACGAAGCCGAATTCACCCTACATCGAATGCTTCAAACATATACTTCAGAAAATGACCAACAGTGAAAGGATTTCTTTCTAGTTTTCACCCTTTTGAATCATTCCTGTGACATAAAACTCGACTGGCCTCTTCCAACGTTCAAATCTCTAGTAACCATGCATTCTTAGGAAACAAATGAGCGTATGAATATCGGAGATGGTTTTATGTGCGTAGATGTTTATTAATCATTACGGTTCATATCAGTATTTCTTTTTCTGAATGTGGAATGCGGCTCTGAAGAAAAACTTCAGGTGTGACCTTGGCGGATCTGACGACGTGGAAGCGCTCTTCATCCAAATGCTGGCTTCTTTATCGACCTCTGTCGACATTCTCAACAGCATTCACGGCAGGTCTACACGATGATTTCGTTTAGAATTCATGGTAGACAGTTTTCCATTTTCCTCTCAGCCCTATTATTCGCACAAAGTGAATAACTTCGTCGGCCAAACAACATTGTATAAAATATTTACAATGCTGAATGCAAAGACACTAAGCATTGCTGGCTTCGGTTTTTTCAAAACTACAGTTATCTATTCCTTGTTTCTTAGATAATCTTCACGGGAAATGACAAAGGATTAGACAGACGAGAAGCATACCAAGTGCGTTACGAAGGTCGGACGAGTTTGATGATTCGTTAAGTGGTAAATGATGAAGTAGATGATGAAAGATAGAAGGTATACGAATACGTCGATAAAATCGATGACTCTGACAACTTTCTCATGCTTTAAAAACTTCGAAAATCCCGTTGGTTCATGTTGTTCCCATGAATACTCTACTCTTCATTACTCATGTTTGTAGAAATCTATTCTTCCTTACCGTTAATTTATGTTAACACGGCGTAGAGTTTGGTTTTTTTTCTTTTTCCTTTCCTTCTTTTTTCTTCCTCTTTTCTTTCTTTTTTCTAAACCGATTTTTGAAATTGGAGGTGAACATCTGTGAGATGGGATATATAAAGGGATATGTAGACATTTCCTGAGCGTGCCGTTCGATCCATTGTATGTGATAGACAAGCAAGAATGATGATGCTCCATAAGAAGAAAGCCGTGTCGATTAACGAATGCACTCAACTCAATTGCACATATCGGACATGCAAGCTCATTTTTTTTCCACGACGAGAATGCATTAGTATCACCAGAGTTGCTGTAAATGAGAAACAATCACATTGTTTTGTGTTAGGCCTGACCACGCACAGGTGAGTATTTACTCTCTTTGCTTGTATTATATAATTTGACGTCTCTCTCTCCTGCAAAGGGATTCTACAGCCTACCAATCAACTGAAAACGTATCCATTCGGTAGCTGAAAGCATTCGCAGAAAGTGCATTTTAGGGTCGTTGACAATGGAAAAGACGAGAAGTTCAGTAAATACAATGAGCTAGATGAAGTTGAAGCCTTGTACCCCACTTTGTTGGCTGTTTCAGTAAATATAACCAGCTATATGAAGCCGAAGCTTTGTACCCCATTTCTTCTTCTTTGAGCCTTTCAGTGTTGGCTGTTCCAGTACATATAACGAGCTAGGTGAAGCTGAAGTTTCATACCTCATTTCTTCTTCTTCCAACCTTTCAGTGTTGGCTGTGCGTGTGTGGTTCGGCCGTTGTCGTGTAACAAATTTCACGTCAGTTTTTTTTTCATCCATTGCATATGGCAGACATTCATGAGGTATTCTAACGGTTTCGTGACAATATTTCTTCACTGTAATGGTCTTATTACTGTACCAGAAGTGAGAATTTACTGTTATTTATTACATTACCTGATGTCATGATATCATATGTAGCACACTGTGCGGATTCCAGCAGTTCTTGCAGTCGACTAGCATCCTCTCATCCACCATCCATTTGCAGTCGATTCGCTTCCTCGCGTACACCATCCACGAAGGTTTTCGGACCTTTTTTGCATGTGAGTTTCGGTTTTTGCTTGAGGATCTTTTAGTCTTCGTCACGAAAGTTCTTCAATGTTGGTCAAGTCAATTCTCCCTCCTGGACTCTTGAGATAGCCGCGCTAGGGCTTTCCCAATGTGGATTAGATGGAGTGGGCTTGTGGGCAGGCAACTCTGGAACCAATTTCGCGATCCATGAATAATGAAAGGTTTTCTAGATCCGTGACGGCACCTATAATAACTGAGGGTTGGGTAGGTTGTGCCATCTGCGAAACATGGGGTCACTACAACAGTGTTACCAGCTCCCTTTCCAGAAGTTGCAGTGAACGATATCGTTTTTACTGATCATCAGACCATTGTAAATATGATTTCAGGAGGAACTCTAACATTTTGCTTTGTCCAGTCGTTCCGTAGAAGGTCGTCGGCCGTCATACAAAATCCATTTCAGTCATAGCAATGCCATCAGAAAATGAATAGCTTTTGTTCGAGCACAAGAATGATAACGATGATCTCCACTTTTCGTTCATTTCACCTGATTGATTTTTTTCCTTCGACTTTCCAATTTGATTTTGACACTTTGGAAAAGGCAGCCTCACTTATCGTTGTATTTATGGAACTGCTTCAGTTTAGTTTTCAAGTCACCGGTGATGTCGTCTTTCCCCCGTTCTATTTGCTGATCGTGAAGCCTCCCTGACTGCCGTTCTCCTTAGTACTGTGGCACGAAGCCTATTTGATTCCAAATCCGTTTATATATTTTATTATTAGAAAAATTTCATAGTGAATGCAGTCTTATCGTCTAATGAACAGGATCAATCCCCCGAAGTCGTATGTTACCTACCCATCCATTATTTGTTTAGTATCTTTATGCACTGTATTTATGACTTGTCTTTTCATCTGCAAACAGCTTCACTTGACTTCCTAGAGTGGCATTCATTTGAGTATCATGTTAGTTTTGAAGATATAAAAAATTTGCTGCTAAACTAGGCGTTTTGTTCGCTAACAACTCCTAGGCCTAAGCTTTCAGTTTGTAACCGACTAGCACAGACAGTTTTTAGTTTTTAGTAAGTAGAAGGAAGTGCTATCAATTGAATTGTGTGTCTGGAGTACGTAAGCTTTTAGTACAAGTTATTAAATTAGGTCTGGAATGTTGAAAAGAACAAGATAGTTCTCATTGTAGAGAAAATGTACTTGCAAGGTGATTTCCTCAAGTAAATATCACTGCGAAAAAGGGAGTAGGAAAAATCGAAGGCTAGCTTGTTGTCCGAACGTAAGCAATTACTTTAGTTCGTAGATTAGACGTAGAGAACAATTGTGGAGAACGACAGCTGATGTCGGAACGTCGAACTCGTTTCTTAAAGAGTTCTACTAGCGTGAAGATTATGAACGCGGGGGTGAAGACTGATGTCAGAGGGTCGAACTCGATGAAGTTGTTGGAATTCTACAAGCGTAAAGAACAGAACTGAGTCAGTGGAATACTCTTGACGGAACTTCGAACTCAGCCACGTCATTGTGCTTTCAAGAGTTTTTTTCTATTGACGGGAAGACCAAAGAAATGGAAATGGATTGCTCATGCTGGGATATTGAATTCAACCTTGGTGTTGTTTCTTCGGGAGTTCTACTGACGTGAAGCCCACAGAAGGTGGAAAGCAGATTTCCGAGTTTGGAATTCACCATTGTCTCCTCGTTAGTGGTACGAATACTACTAGAGCTGAACTCTGTGGAGAAAAGTAGTCAATATTTCCTTCTTTAGCTTCTTTTACATATTAGAAGAATAGACTTACTAACATTTATAATAGACTCGGGTAGAAATATAATCTCCTCCAGCACCTGCTTTTTCACCTGTGCTTTTCTGAGGACTTCGTTAAGAACAGAGATAACATTAGCCTAGTAAAAGATTCAGAATCCTTCTGAAAAAAACACTCAAGGTTTAGCTATTTTACACGTGCGTCGTGAAATTGAGCCACGGATTAACCTAGAACTTCTACAACTTCTACTATGGAAAAAAACGTAGAAATTGTTTTTTGTTCGTTGTATTATGAATTCTTACTACCTTCTATGAAAATAGGAATGGTAGCGAAGCTGTTCGGAGGATCTGAAGTCCCACTAAGCATGAAGTCCGTAGTTCTATAACACAAGTAACCACAACGATGTTCTGATATTTGCAAAACTCCGGACCGCAGGTGTCTGCGTTGAGGAACGAACGCGGTATTACCATTCCAGGGGACTAACGCGTTCACCACCACATAGTGCGGGTCCTTGGTTTCGCCTGTCACAACAAATAACATTCGTTCTCAATGTGAGGATTTGCTGAATTTTTTTGTGATGAGTTAAGCATATAAAAGTGACTAATAGCAGATCAGTGGAGTCATATCCTAGTACTTTTAACTAGTTAAACAATAAACCCATCGATGGAAAACACAGTTTTTCTCAAAGTGTAGATGAGGTTTCGCCATGTTCTTAGAAAACACTATTATAATGATAAGGAGATGTAGCAGCAGTGATGGGAGAAAGTGGAATAGGAACGATTGCTTTCTTTACCAGTGGAACAAAATTCTTTAACAGTTCCCAGGACCGACTTTCTGTTAACCTCGGCATTGGAATATGAATGCGTCGTTTTCTTCTTCAGCAGTCAAGGTTGTTATACAGCATACATTTACTTCCGTAGAAGAACACACACAATACAATACAACAATAGCTGACGTTTCGGCACTATCGCCTTCTTCAGAGCCTGGAAGGGTATAGTGATATACAATTTATTAGGCCAAACACTTCAATAACACTTGCAAAAAGACGAAAAACTCTATGGCAATTACATGATCAATAGCTTCACGAGAAACTCACCGTTTTTTTTCTCGTGACTTCCAATGAGGAAGATTAGAACAGCTGACTATAGTCGCATATGGTTGATGACTGCACCACCCCACATCGGAAACTCATGCGAACATACGGGGCCAGGTCGCGTGTGACCTCTAGGCATTCGTCCCCGCTATTCTTTGTAGAAATTCTTTGCTTCAACAATACCTGTGAAAAACGAATGCTGAGAATCTAGTTCATTCGCAGTGAAACATCAAGTATGAGAAGAGGTGCTGCGAGGTTCCTACTCAGGCGATCGACTTGTTCAGAACAAATCGTTCAACGACGTTAACCTAAACCGAGCACTAAGATCTCTACTTCAGAACTTCCACCCCAGTAGGAGAGCATCATGGTTTAGTTTCTGCTCGGAATGCCTATCATATTCTATGATTGTAGGGCCCATGATGACGGGTTCTCCGAAATTTTAGACTGGGTGCTCGAAATTTCTATGGATTTGAGTTCAGCGTGTAATTTTCAGCAAATGTATATTGATTATATAGAAGATTCTTTAAAGAACCAAGTAGCTTCAAGAGATTCTAAACGTTTTAAGGACAATAACATGCCAGTGAGAAATGGTATGAACCCGCAATGCTTTTGATTGACACGTCAAAGGAAAAAGATGGAATGAATGTAAAGTGTAAGACAAACAAAAGTCATGAATAAAGTGTAATGCACGGAGCTAAGAAGGAATGCAGTAAAGTCCTAAGCTGCTCTTCCTACTCTATGAGGAATCGCCAGTCCCAACCAACATCACGGTCTTCTCATATCTACAATGTTAAGCAAAAAAAAGGATGGGTTCGCTCTAGGAAAAAAGCACATGAATACTCACATCACAGTTCATTACACGTTCGTACGTTTGTTATCGGTGAAGAAGTCTTCTGTTAGGGATTCTTTTGAATAATTCACCGTATTTTCGACCAATTGAGAAGATCGCGTGTGGCACACCGGTTAGATGCGCCACTGCGACACACGTGGAATTGATCCCCGCGCCCATGGCTCACCAAGCCTTCCATCCATCCAGAGTCGGCAAATTGGTACCATACTTGTCTGGGAGGATAGCAACACTGGCTCGATACATCGGTAGGCCACCGCGAGTCATTGTAAAGGTTGGATATGCATTCAATCACCTCCAAACGATACTTTATGAAGCCAAATGCATGGCGTATCCCTTAGGGATTGATCAACGCAGAGAGCTTTTAGACCTTTTATTAAGAGGATCGACCTCTTCGAAGTCATCCAATCCTTTGTGAACCATGGAAACTTCTGTCAGCTAATCACAGGGAAAAAACATCTGTTTTGTCTTATTTTAGAAGGGATTTTTGTTGGTATTTAAGAAAATTCTACTGTATTCACTATTCTGCACTATACTCCAAATGAAGTAGTTACCGTAATCATATAAGAAGTTCTCGGCAATTCAGAGAAACAACACTACTTCTGTTTACTTTGATCTGATCTCTAGGGAGATCTGAGCATCTACAATTAGTAGCAGTGAAATTCGCTGCTCATTCAGAAACGTAGAGGTCATTCAACAAATAACATCCTAATGAACACTTGACCAAAGGTCATCTAATCCGAAGACTTTCAGCCAATTTCAGTGAAGTTCGTCAACAACATGAATGCGGATGTGCTTGAACTCGTCTGTGATGATGCGTTATAGATGATGAATCATATCGGATGAGAACCACGGATTCCATTCACTCTGTGTGGGGTTGTTTTTTTCGCCGAATTCTTGCCACTTTAGCAACGAAATAATTGGATTGTACAATTTTCGCCTCCGAGAAACTTAGGCGCAGAGCACAGTGTGTTGTTTAACGCAATTAGGACTTCCCCACAGGAATACGATTACGCCGACGATGGTAGCAGCGGCATAACGACATGTTCGGGGATCAGCAAGAACTTTCAAGTAGAAGAATAAGTGATCCTGAGATTTTTTTAAGCGGATGATGGAACAAGTCTTCATGCGATTCCGCACAACAATGTTGGTATGAAAATATCCCTCTGATTTCATTGTTTTCTTTTTTAAAGAAAGTGTTTTTCAACAGGCGTGGCTCAAAGGGCTAAATTATAGACTATTAACAGTTTTCCATATAAAACAAGAAGGAGAAGAAAGTTTAATGTGGAAGATGCTAAAAAATTTTCCACTATCGGCTTCTTTACACTTTACTGAGAGTCGATTGACTTTTCGAATGTTAGTAATGATTTATACTGCTCGATTAAATAACCCTTTGATCAGCTGTAAAATACGGACTGCTCTAAAAAATTCGTGTCTCTATCTTCTTCTGGAAAGGAACCGCCAGCTTTTAAATTAGGAAACGTGTTCTCAGTGAGAAACACAATAGCGCGCTACGTTCGGTGTACCTTTAACGGGAATTAATAAGAAACGGTAGCCCACAACAGGGAATTTTTTCAATCTTCATTAAGTGGTGATACTCTAGTATCACGGAGGTAGCAGAAAGTGGTAGAAAATAGTTAATCTAGAGGAAGTAAATTGTTTCAGGAGGATTAAGGTCATGCAAGTTTCAAACCCAACGGCCTTTTTATCTGTTATAATGGTACCCCTTAATAATCAAAGCTCTGCTTGACGCGTCGTTTTTATTACCATCAATATCAAATAATCCTTCACTGATTATAATTGCAGCTTGACAGCGTTTTAAGAAGTCAAGAATTTAGGCTTAGGCTTAGGCTTAACATGCGAATAGCTTTGTCTGTCTACACAAATCATGCCGGCGGCAGTAAACTTCCTGTTAAAGAGATTTGCTGTTCCACGTCAACCACTGGCACGGCGGTGTAGATTGGATTTACTTCTAGCTGAGCTTATGAATAGAAATGTCGTGTTCGCCCTTCTCCATGTAAGTGGAGTTCATTGAGCTCCACTTTCGTCTACACAGTTTTGAGCGGCGAAGTTTCCCCACTTCTTTAGTCAAGGACAAAAATTGACATAAGAAAAGACACGGTAAAGGGAGGTTTGGAGTAACGTTGTATTTATCTACGATAAAGTCTGAATGTAACAAAGATTAATCGGAAGATAGCTACTCAGACTAGAGATGAGTTTGTTTTCAGTTTTTTGAGAATAGCGATATGAAGATCACGAGATAATTGATGTTGTATCCAAATTAGAAATACCAGTTAGACTGAGAACTGGCAAATTGCAGTTTTCCGGGAAGCCAAAGCTCAAATAGTAGAGTGGATCAAAAATCTCTTGAAGAGAATCCCTATGCCCCATTATTGTTTGCAGAAAGTTAGCGAAAGAACAGGAGAACTATGAGCGTCCAGTGTTCTTCATAATATAGAAAATGTGCATGTTTGTGGATGCTTTAGTAAAATATCAGACGTTTTCCATGAAGCAGCAAGCCATCGGTAATTCTCAGGCACTATCCGCTTTAGGATGCAACGAGCACTTCGGAGCGGCTTATCCACCCATAACGAAATATTGGTGAGAATTTTGCCAAGGCAAAGATCATAACAAGAGAACGAATTGTGGTCTTTTTTTTGCAAAATCTGGGGCTAGTTTATAAAAGAAACCCTATACCTGATGTAAGAGATGAAGCTTTCGGCGGTGATGAATCCGTGTGGGATGAGCCGTGGATTTGACTTCATTTGTGGCATTATAGAGGTGAGTGCCACGGATCTCCCTCATATGAGGGATCTCGAGCCGGTTAGTCGCGAGGCTACGTGGCGCGTCCCCAGGTGGCGGATAGGGGGGTTAATCGCGGATCAAAAGCGACCTTTGCTTCCCTGAGACGCAGGTGGATCAAGAGGATGGACTCCCTGTTTCTGCTGCTCCGATTTGACACACACTTTCTGTATTTGCCAGGCGTATTCATGCATGCGTGTGTAGGGTGCGTTCTCGCTTGTGCGGATTGTATTCTACGAGTCAATTCGGCCAAAAGCCTGCAATTAAGTGACAGGGAAGCATATGGGAGGCGGCTAGGAGTCGCCTCCAACAAATAAGCTCCATGTCCACTCTGGGAGAGTCTGGCAGGCTGCCCATGAGTATACCCAGCCTCCACTTTCAGAGCCCAGCAAGTTATACGTGGGTATCAAAGTGCTAAACACAGTAGAAAAAAAACGGGCTTCATTCTTCTGACCCCCAAAAGAGCCTCCAATTTTGTAGCGTTGGATAGGACGAGTACAGAGACTGCTAAAATCTCAGGGCCAATGGAAGCTGCCTGGGTCACAAAGAACTATGGTGACGATCTGTACCTACAATGCACGTACGCTTGCATCCAAGTCCTCGATAGAAGAGCTGCTCATGCAAGCAAGAAGGATAAGGTACGACGTCATCGGCCTGGCCGAGACGAGACGACGCCACCCATTCAACGCCGTCTATGACACCGGAGAAGAACTGTGCCTTGGAACATGCGACAGTAGAGGAATCGGCGGCGTTGGCGTTCTCGTCAACACGAGTTTGTCCATGAACATAATTTCCTTCGAACAGCTTACAACCCGAAATCGGACGTTTACGATTAGAAAGATGTGGATCAATACCGGTTTTGACAATCTTCGTCGTTTACGCGCCGACATCAAACTATGACGAAGAAGAAGTCCAAGCGTTCTATATGGACTTGGAGAAGCTCTACAAAGAAGACAATACATTCTTCAGGGTCATCATTGGAGATTTCAACGCCAAGATTGGACCAAGGAGAACGTCTGAAGAACGTCACATTGGGACCCAAGGATTAGAATGGAAGGAACAGAGTGAGCGGCTATCTGAGTTTATCATGACGACCAAGACCATCCATGGTAATTCGCAATTCCAGGAGCCCCACCCTCAGCGCTGGACGTGGGAGTCTCCCAATGGAAAGTACCATAACGAAATAGACCACATCATAGTAAGTAGAAGGTTTTGCCTAACCGATGTCGCTGTTGTCCCAAAAATTCTACACGGGACCAGACCACCGTCTCCTTCGTGCAAGATTCTATTTCTCGCAGAAAGGAGAAAAAAGCCACTAAATTCAAAAACCGTAGTCGCCGAACCACCACAAACTGGGACTTTATTCAATTCATTAGTCGGCTGTTGGGAAGATGCCGTTGTCGATAACATCGACGAAGAATACAATCGGTTCATTCAACATCTTCACCTTAGTGCTATGAAAGCTGAGAGTTCGAAAGTCACCAAGAGACATCTGCCTCCAGAAACACTCGAGCTGAGACGCCAGCATGGAATCGCAAGAGCTGCAGGCAACCGCGTACTGACGTCCGAACTTGCAAAACAATGCAGCCAGGAGATAGAATAAGATCATAAAGAGAGAAGGGCAGCAGCGATGGACAACGTGGTAGAGGCTCGGAAAAGCATAAACAAAGCCCACCGAAGCTTCGCCAATTCTAGGACCAAGACGATTGCACTCCGACACCCAGACGGAACAGTTACAGCGTCCAGAACAGCAATGGAGAAAATCGTTCACGAATACTACTCATATCTCTTCGATAGCCACGTCCATCTCCCGTCACATGAAATAAGGGAGGATGGATATTTTGTACCACCGGTTCTCCCTTCCGAAATCCGACATGCCATTTCGTCGATGAAAAATCGAATAGCAGCAGGTCCGGACAGGAGGATGAGATCTGAATACCTGAAGAACCTTCCGCCAGTCCTCGTAAAGACATTGGCTCGGCTGTTCACACATCAGCTATCTGAACGCAAGGTCCCTACTCAGTGGAAGACCAGCAAGACCGTGTTATTGTTCAAGAAGGGTGACCTACACAATATAAGCAACTATCGCCCAATCTGCTTGCTGTCTGTCGTCTACAAACTTTTTCACTCTAGTCATCCTAAACAGGATTGACAGAACACTGGACGGAGGACGGCCATGTGAGCAAGCAGGGTTTCGAAAAGGATTTAGCACGATGGACCACATCCACACGATAACAAGGCTCACTAAAGTATAGCGAGAGTACAAAAGACCGCTCTATCTCACTTTCATCGATTTACAGAAGGCCTTTGATTCAACTGAGATAGAAGCACTCATGGAAGCCCTTGATAGTCAAGGTGTACCTACTCAATACATAACGATTCTTCGTGAGCTGTACAAAAAATTTCACAATCAAGATGTCACCATTCTACAGCGATATTAACATTGACGTCAAAAAGAGGAGTTAGGCAAGGCCATATCATCTCGCCAAAATTATTTACCGCCACCCTCTAAAACGTCATGCGAACACTGGAATGGGATAATATGGGAGTGAAAATCGATGGTCGGCAGTTACATCATCTTCGCTTTGCTGATGACATCGTCCTAATAACACCGAACATTAGCCAAGTGGAACGTATACTTGCCAACTTTGATAAAGGCTGTGGAAAGATTGGTCTTCGACTAAACCTCACAGAAACGATGTTCATGAAGAAGGATTGGTTTCGTGTGCCCCATTCACGCTCAATGGAACGAATATTTCCGAATGCTCCAGTTATATTTATCTAGGTCGGAAAATTAATATGATGAACGACTTAGCTCCAGAGCTGAGCAGAAGGAAACGAGCGGTTTGGGGAGCTTTCAAGAGCATCGAGTATGTAGTGGAGAGAACAACTAACACCCGACTCTGTGCCCACCTTTTCGACTCAACAGTGCTTCCTGCGTTAACGCATGCGTTAGAAATCTGGTCGCTGCGTAAGCAAGATGAAAGATCACTCAGCGTTATCGAACGCGCAGTCGAAAGGACGATGCTAGGAGTATTCCGTTTCACACAAGTAGGAGATGGGATCCGAAGCTCCGACTTGCGTCAACGATAAAAAATCGAAGATGCCGTTCTGTACGCCAAACAGTCGAAGATAAGGTGGGCCGGAAACGTAATGCGTTTGAATGGCAACCGATGGACAAGAGCCGTTAGTGACTGCATTCCTCGGGATGTCAAACGTACTGCAGAAAGACCACCGAACCAATGGTCAGAGTTCTTCACGAAAAACCTAGAAGAAAAATATGATGGTCGACGAGTCCCTAGAGCGAGCAGAATCCACTGGGCTACTCTTGCACGCGACAGGGAAAAATGGAAGATTTACTGGCCCCCGCTCGAGTCCCTCGACGATCAACGGGACTAGAAGTAATACAGGTGACAGAGGTGAGTGAATGGATAGCTGGTCTGCGCAATGTCGTTTAGTGGCTTATCGATGCATCAATTCGGTGTTTGTTTGCTCCTCGATAAGTCTCGTATCAACTGCTCTAACTCGGACGTATGGTGGGCTAATCTTAGAACGTGGGGTTGAGCCAACGACCATGTGTATATACTGCAGGGCATCCCAACCACTGTTTGCAGCGAACTAATGTGGCCCAAATAGACTCTGAAAATAGTTTCGCATTGAAATGCATTTAAGAATAAGTGGCTTTGTAACACTTTTTCATTCTAAGGAACTTTCCAGTAGTAAGGGTTTATGGTCGAAGACCAACAAGAAGCTTTTGGTCTAGGTTAGTTTTTATTTCCAATGAAGTTTTCAGTGCTAATGCACAAGCGAAGAAACACTTCAATTTGTTTACATACGAAAATTGCAGACAGAATTCGTTGCGAAGATTAAGAAATTCGTCTTCGATAACGACTATAGTAGTTAAATGGAAGTAAGTCGTCGGAGCGAAACTGATTAGATCAATCGTTAAATCTCATTTTCAGTAAGATCGTCGACGATAAGAAGAAAATAAACGTCTGTGGAAGAGTATTTAAAGTGAAAATGAAGGAACGAAGGATAACTACCATGTCACGAAATCAATTTTCCTGAATATGCTATTCAGTTTGTAGTCGTTTTCTTTACTTGGAACGGTATTGGGACTAGGCAATTCGGTTTTCCGACTTGACGCTTGCAGCAAAGCATGAAAACTAGAAAAAAAGTACTCGTGGTTGAACAACGTGATCATTTGGTTCATGTGCGCTCTTGTTGATTGTCTAGAGATCCGAGTGGACCCCAGTACGTCATTCATAAGTCCTTGAGGCTTCACCAGAGCTTTTCTAGAGGATCTGCTCACTCGAACATGAAAACCGGCCTACCTACTGTTTATGACCTTTGTGGGAAAATCTGAAAAGTTTGTTCTGTTGTTGTAAGCTTAAATTTTTGCCGATCGATGTCGCTAAAAAGTGTTGTTAGGACGCGACATGTCTCTACCTCGTCTGATTTACGAAATCAAAGTGTTAGCAACGGTGCTCTTAACTTTCTAACGTTGATATAGATCGGAATTCTGGTTTTCTTCTCTTATTAGCGTGCTACACCTAAAATCACCCTCTCGAATGCGCCAGTTTCTTGACATTGAGTGGTCTGCTATCGTTTCTTGATGGTGTCCAGGTTCCTGAGAGTCACGTCAGAGTGAAAAAAATTTGTAGATCGAAAAGGTAGCAAGGTAGTCGGTTTTTTTCAGTGCTTCATTTTGAAGCTTCCCAAACAGCTCGTATGCTGCAGCTCAGCTCTGGCACTGCGTTTCCATCTTGTTAGGTTCTCGATTCAGATGAACGAAATTTGACCAATCGGAGATATTCTTTTCGTTGATGGTGAACGGGACATCAGGAGAAAGTTCGTCTCACATGAAAATCAAAGACCGACTTTCTGCATATGGCATCGAGATGCAAAACTATTTGCTTTTTTCCAGCTAACTCTCTGTGTTATAAAAACGATGTCAAAAAACGAAGTGAAGACGATGTAGATGCCTCCCATTCCGTCCTTTTTTTTAATTAGACGATAAGTTGCTATCGCCTTGTCGTACTTTTTTGGGCTTTCGTTGCCTCTCTGATGATATCCTTCCAGCAATAACAAAGTTCTGGAAGCTACGTTGGTGCGTAGCTTTTTATACCAGGGATCTCCTGGTATCCTATAACATTCAAAATCACCTGCGCCTCTTAGGGAAAACTAAATCCCTTCTCTAGATCGATAAAGGCATGACAAAGTGGGATCTTACACTGCTTCGAAATTTACTTGAGTTTCGTTTGGAATAGAATCTATCCCATTGAACCCGTCCTAAGCCTTTCTTGCTCGTATGGCTACACATCGTGTAGTGGTCAATCATTCTTGTCGTAAGTAAAGAGTTCTATTTGTCAATGTTAGCTTCTAATGATAACACGTGTTGTAGACACAGATTCTCAGCATAGTTTTTTCAACATTTTCAGCGACATCTCTGTACCCAACGCTTTTCTATCAACGAAAACCAGGTAGAGCAGTATGCCCTGAACATATGAGTGACTGACTACGCTTTTCCGAATTGAACGTGGAGTTCATTTGTTGGAGGCTTTACCTATGAATATCCATGAGTGCCCATGAGCATGCCGTTCTCGTCATCGTAGGATTTTAAGCGATACAACGTGGTAGGATGCAACTTGCATACACGTAAAGGCATTTAGTGACCTACACATGTATATGATAAGCTAATATGACAGAGTGTACGAAAAGTCTCGAGTTATTCCTACGACCGACTTTCTATTAACCTCGGCATTGATCGGACAATTCTTTACATTCTTGTTGAGCAAACACGAGGTGTTATATTATTTCTTTATTTATGAACAAGCTGACGTTTTGGCGGGTTTCGCCTTCCTCAGAGCCTGGAAAGGTCAAGTTGACCACCATCGACAAAGCCAAACACCTCCATAACCAAACAGAAAAATGTTGAAAACCGCAGAGTTCACATGGAAGACATACGGATGACGTATAGTCTCCAAGTCAGATATTCAGCTAAAGACTCATAGAAAGAGGTGAGTGTGCAAAGAAGCCATTGTGTGTTCAATGTGATTGAAATCTTGCTTAGCATTTTCTCACTATATGGTTATGGAGGTGTTTGGCTGCGTAGATTACGATCAACTTGACCACCCCAGGCTCTCAGGAAGGCGAAATCCGCCGAAACGTCAGCTTGTTCGTAAATAGAGAAATAATACAATATCTCGTGTTTGCTCAGCAAGAATATGAAAACTTTTAAGTTATTTCAGCTTAAACGAGCAGTAATGCCAGTGAATCGAATCCATGAGCGACGCATACCGATCCCTAAATTCGCGCTTTAGTGATGGTCAGTTGTGCCAGTACTTCTCTTTCTATGCTGATCTGACACAACCCGATGTTTGTAATCAAAACCTTTATATGTTGCCTCCATTGCCCATAATCTTTTAAATATTACTCAGTTAAAATTTGAAAAGTGGCCTTTTTCGAGTAGATTCCAGAAGAATACATTATAAGAAGTAGAGGCAACATGTAATAGATCATCGACCAATGACCACAGTTTTTTGGAAGTTTGTTTCTTTTTGATAGGAAACTTCGACTATTTCCCCAAGCCGAGTGGATCAAGTAAACGTCCATTTCTCGCTCGTTTCCTGGAGTCATGAACTGAGATGAGTGGCGTACACGATAGAAAATCGAACCATTTATTAGATGAAAGATAACGATTTCAAAATAATACCAACAATTATGAAGTGGTTGTTATGAGGTCATCTATGATACATACCTGTAATCTCGTACAACGCAGCATTCATGCAGTTGCAAGTTGAGAGCTTAACAATGATGAAAATTATGTCTGCATTCTTAATATGAACCTTTAAATACAAGGGCTAAATAAAACACATAGGCAATAACATCTATAAAACTTGAACTGGTAAGTTAAAACAGCGAAAGCACAACCTCAATCGTCAAATGCTGGGGTGCTTCAAGATGTCGAACCATGATGTTCAGCGACGATTGAACTCCCAGCAACGTCTCACAAACGGAGAAATTCAACATCGCCAAATGAAAGCTCGGATACAAGTAAACCAATGGCAGGAATTACTCCTGGCGAAAATATAGCCACTAGAAAGAAGCAAAGCACACAAAACACAATAAATTATTAGAACTTGAACAACCAAAAAGTGCCCGCAAAAATCACAGGGTTGCAGTGTAGTTACCAGGAAAGATAGAATGGCAAAGAATATAATAACAGGATGAAAACAATCATAATACAGAATCGACAGGCAAGTCTTCGGCATCACTAGCATCGATGTCACAAATTGCGGCAGAAGTATCAAATGAAACCGTATCGCCTCCTCGATCCGGAGGATCGTCGTAAACCCGAGAATTAAAAATATTCTTGTGACTAGGTGGCGGAGGGGCACTACTGGATAGAAATTCATCAAGACCTAAAAATCATAGAAATGATATCGACTTTGCTATCAATTTTATAAAAGAAAAAATAAGAAATCTGTATAGATACAAGCAAGCCAATAGAAGAACAACGATGTAAGAATGACTTACCATCGCTATCGTCACCGTTTTCCAAAAGAGGCTGACGCTGTGACTCATTCGAAGTGGTGATATTCCGACGAGGTCGCATCGTCATGTAGTCGTCATCGTTCACTACTGGACTCAACACTGTTTTTCCAACTTTCACACGACCAGTTAATGACTCAATCCTAGAAAAAAGTAACTTAAACCATGATAAGTAACTTTCAAGGTCCAAAGTATGATAGAATAATAATCCTGAATTTCGCAATTCTGTTAAATTTCGTACAAAAATCACCTCAACCTTTCCGTTTGTATTGCAGCGCCGATGCGATCGACTCCGTCACCCCACTTCTCACCATCATCATCTTCCTCCGTCGTTGGCAGACATTGAATTGAATCCGCCAAAGAAGCCCTGCAACAACAGGCCCCTGAACTGCAATAAAAACAAAGCACTAATTTTAGAGCTCTTTTAGGAATTACTGTCACTACTAAAATTAAACGATCGAGTTTCTTTTCCTCAGATATTTATTTACCTCCTGGGCTAACAAACACACATGCCTAAAGGAGTGGTCATTAGTAAACTCTTCAACCTTTTTGAAATAATTCCCAAGACCGACTTCGTATTAGCCTCGGTACTGATCAAATAAATCACTGCATTCTAGATGAGCAAGCGTGAGGTTGTTGTTCACTTTCTAATGAGGAAAAAAGCTAATGTTTCGACGTATTTCGCCTCATTCACAGCTTGGTAAGGACCAGTTGACTGCAATCTACTCAGTCAAACACCATAACCAAGGTAGAAAAGAACGAAACTAAAAATTCAACGAACAAATTAGCTTCTTCGCAAGTTCATCGCTTTCTATCAGTCTTCCACTAAGTATTTCACGTGAAGACCAACCGCACAGAGTTCACATGGATAGATAATGCACCTCTCTCACATTAAAATATCAGTCTTAAATACTGTGTGGGATCAGGCGTGATAACGAGGCATTCCTCTCTGAAGTTCATTTTTGGATCCTTCTAATTTAACCAGAATGCTTCGAGAGGTTTACGCGGTGAAGTTTTCAATTCCTGCGCGATCAACCACCGGGAGGAATGCCTCGTTATGAAGCCTGATCTCATGCAATATTTAAGACTGTTATTTTAATGCAAAAGAGACAAATTACGCTTCCATGTGAATTTTATGCGGTTGGTCTCCACGTGACTCCGTGAAAGGTTCATAGAAAGCGCTGATTGTGTGAAGATATTGCTTTTTGCTGTTTTTTATTTTGTTTTTCATCTCAGTCGAAATCCTGGTCTCGCGACCTTTCTGGCTCTGATGAACGCGAAATTCGCCGAATCGTCGAGTTTTTAGTGAATAAAAAAAAATAATAAAATAACAACCACGCGTTTGCTCGTCAAGAAAACAGTGCCTTATCCTTTGTTTATTTATCTGTTTCGAATCATTCCAGAGGGTTACTTATTTTCTTAGTTGAATTTTAATGACTATACCTTTCTTGGTTAATTGAAGAAAGAGCATCTTTGGTAAGAATAGAACACCGTCCATAGGCTCGGGCACGATTATTGTTCCCATTAGGAGAGTCGCCCTCATCGTGAATTCGAAATCCGAACCGACGTAACGCCTCGAGCGCAGCGGTGTCATGCGAATCACGTCCAGACTGGAACAGACCATTCATATCGTTACAAAGTACTCCCTCTGAGCTATGATTTTCTTCAAGATGAAAGCCGCCCCCCATTTCCGCACCGCACACATTAAGACAAAAGCAAAAGTTGATTATTTATTTAACAACCGACAAGACTCACAAATTATTTGGAGTACATTTATCAAATGGTAGATATAACGTACAGTTCACTAATAGTTTCTACCTAAACAAGTGTTGCAACTGGAATTTCCTGCACAAGCAGGCTCCATTCAATACACGCGGAAACACTCCAGCAAGGCTATCTCAAGATTCAGGGGCACATGCACTCGATCACCATTCAATGACATTCATGATGAAGACGAAAAAAATCCTCAAAGCAGCTGCCGAAGTCATGTGAAAATGTTCAAATACCTTCCGGATTGTTGATGCAAGCAAATAGATCGAAGACAAGAACTCTGGCATCCGCACAGGGGAATACATGTGATATCGGGTCACGCAGTAAGCAACAAAAAAAGATATCGAAGTTCAGAAAAAGGTTTTCAACGAAGAATCCAACAATTTGTAGTTTAAGAAAGGTTCTGGTATGTAGTATGCACGGGGATGTTCTAGAAAGAAAAACTGACTTACCGCTCTAAAAATGAAAGCGATTTTCAGTATTCATTTTTATCTTAAAACTATACAATTTAAATCTTTATTTTTTAGTTCTACTTTTCCAAAGTGTTGAATGACATCTGACAAGTCTTGTCGTTCTGTACAAGGTCATCGTCTTTTATAACACCCAGATATTTAAACGATAGAGGCTCCGGAAAACGATTTGGAGATTAAGGAAGCTTTCTTTACTTGGGTAAAAGTAGAAGAGTTTTTCTAAGAACGTGCCCAGGACGTAATTCGAACAGGTTTTCACTATGGAAAGAACCGAGAAATAATCACAGATTATCTTAGCAAGAATAAGAAGAAGAAAGAACTGTCAAACAAACTTCTTAGGATCAGACTCACATCATCAAGGTCATCTGCCGCACTACCGTAATCCACTGCGCGCTTCCACTGCTTCCCAGAACCAACAAGTGAAGGAGAACGCGAATCACCTCGCCCACTTGACGAAAGTTCTCGTTGGGGAAGTGGACGCACCTTGAATCAGTAGAGTTGCTTTTTTTTTATTAATCGTTTCAAGCAACAGCTGTACTAAAATGGCTTTCCAGCACTGAATTTTATCGTAGTGTCTTAAGAGGAATTTTCCTGACAAATATTAAAAAAAAGTTCATATTAACATTATACCTGTACTGTTGGAAGTCCTGTAAGCTGTGCTTGTTCGAGATTTGAAATCATCTGATTTCCATTGCGAAAAGCTCGTGGTGGCAAAGGAGGTGGAGCTGTTACCACTGGAGGAACCATGTGAGGATTACGCACATGAGGAACAGAATGCACATGTTCACCGTATTTCACATCTTCACTGCAAACAAAGTGACGTCTGGATTCTTAGCAAGGAAAACCTAATAGTTCCCAATTCGACTACATTTATAGTTGTCGCCACACAAAAGTTTGGCTTATTTCGTTTGGAACGCATAATGTTAAACAGTAAAAAAATATGTATAGTAAATGAAACCTCTTTAATCTCAAGCATCTGCAGACTACGACAATGGCGAACATCACAGCTATGATTAGAACAACAATAGCAATGGCGATGATAAGCTCCACTAGCGTGATACGCGCAAGGAATGGTGGTAGCAAATCTGCAAGGAAAGGAGACAAGGAGTAAAAATCAGAAATCATTCGGAACATATTACCGAATAATCCTAAACTAATTTAACAGATTCACGATGCCATCTCATCTTCGATGGAATGACGCCCGATTCCCCTTCTGCTGCGCATGATATGCATTGGACTCAATGCATATGGTGAGAAATGTGCACTAAGAAAGAGCATTTCTTGCAATCTTTGCTCTACATTCCAACTTTTCTGTGAATTTTGTAAACGGTTTGTAATTCTGTGAAGAAAACGTCCCCTACTCAACGATGCTGATGTCAGCAGTTGGCAATCGATCTCGCAACAATTTCCTTTGGTATTTTTCAATAAGTTTTCATACCTATCAATCCCACCATCTGATAACCATGACCGTCGCGGCAATTGGAAAAGAAAGTACAACCTATTACTGATTACAAATCAAGGCAAGTTTTACAGCCATGTATCATTTGTGATTTAGTGCTCATTGAAAGCCCATAAGAGCAAAATGAACGCGCTGAGAACAAATAAGAATCCCCTGTACTTTCCGACAAAGCACATCACCTGCAGAGAGTGGCAGAGCCGTGACAGAGCCATGGTAGAGCCATAAGCGGTGAAAGCTTTTCGGGAACACAAGCGACCCACACGAAAAGTAGCAAGTAGTAAGTATATTTTTGTTTAACAGTGGTTAAAGTACACTTGAATTTTCTTCTACTAGCCATGTTCTGAACAGTACACTAGTGAAGAACGGGAAATCGTGTCGGCTACTACATGGAGTTTTCAAAACATCACCATGCAAAATTCCAACGCTAGATGTAGCCAATACAAAAACTATTTCGTAGATTATCTCACAACTTGACATGAGTTTGTTAACAGACATTTTAAATCAGGTTAATTAATGTCAAGTTTAGTCGAAAGTTCGTCTTTCGAACAACATAGAATGTTCTGAAATAACCACAAAAAGCTGAAAATGTGAAGGTTGTGGATTGCAATGATTGTAAATTCCCAACTATAGGTTGTAAGTGAAATTTTTCGTTTTCCAGCAACACCACTGGAAGATTGTGGAAGAAAATAAGAATCGAAAGACTACGTTTTTAAAGACAACACACTCTGTATAAACATTCATCGGACGAGGCAATATCGAAAATCTATGGCAGGAAAGTTATCAATTTGGTAAGAAGAGCACCACAAAGAAAACGCCATGTGGAAGAAGATGAAATGAAACAAATATACCTTAAGCAACTAAGTAAACTGCGTGGCTTTCACAATGGTGTATACAACTAACCTAATGGCCTTCTTCAGAGCCACATTTAATGTCAAATACTTGGAATTTTCGTTCTTTTAGTCATAGTAAATCGAATACTTTTTTTCTTACATCGAAGATGAGCTGTCATATAGACTAGATAAAATTCGCTAAAAAAAATAGGCTTGATACAGGCTTATGCTCTAATCGTGATCGTCAGCGGTGCCTTTTGAGGTGAATCAAAAAGTATTGTGGATTATTCTGCACAAGTCCACAACCCAATAAGATTAACCGTTACGTCACTAGCTGAGAGAAAGGCAAATCAAGGGCCTCGGTGGTGCAATGCATAACACGTGAGCTCCCGGACTAATCGCGAGTTTGAAGCTAGCGTGGGATTTCGGGTTCTGCTTATATCTGAGCATAATTGCGGTTGCACTTTACGCAATACATTGCCATGAAAAAATAATAAGCAGTAAGTAAAAGTTAAATACTATGAAATTACTGTTTTTGGATTGTTCAATGTTCATTGTTTGTTTCATATGAGAAGCGAATATGTGTTTACGTTGTAGTTTGTGAAATAAATGTTCTTATACTTTTCCCACTGTACTAGATTTCCACTTATTCTTCTCACGTGTTCCAGTGAGTAAGATAATGCAAATGGTAGCTGTTGAGTTAAATGTCTCCACAGATTTTTCTGGAGGAAAACCAATTGGGAGAAGCCGGTTAGTATCAGTGATGACCATTTGAGATCGCTGTAGTAGTGCCACCTCATGATTCAAGGGAAACCTACGTTAAGGTTCAACTATCAGGAAGGATAGAATACTCTATGTGTTCAAAGCCAGTTTTGCAGCAAACGAACTTCTTTGTTTACCATGTAATGAAACAAATGAATAAAGTTGCTTAAATCCTTCCAGGACGGGTACTACAGCGAGTGAATATCTCAGTGTTTTCCACTCAGATGACACATAAAGTGGACGACTGAACCATGAGGTGTTCACGTTAACATGAAGAACACCCGATTTGAACAGAAAAATATGACGTTTCTTGCTATACCAATGGTATGTGCATGATTCGACCTCGCTCAGCCCAAACCCCTCCCCACGATCTAACTGGAAGAGATAGTCGATCAAATGTGGTTTTAGATGACTATGTAAGTGGTTTTGAGCACTGTTTTCAAAACATCGGTGGAAAATTATGACAGTAAGGAGTGAGAATTGTTTTCAGAACATGTAACGCGATAAATCACATCTGCGACCAACTGCTTTATTCAGGCCCAACGCTTCGTAGTCACTATTCTTAATTTTGCTGACGTCAAATATATATTTATTACCAGATGACAAGTGGAAAGTTCTCTCAATGGCTTATTTTTCTCACATACATGTAGTTTTAGAATTGGCATATTTTAGAGTGTATCGCTGCAAAACGAACTCGCCCGACAGGGTGTTTTTTGTAATCTATTAAGTGTAAAGAAGATGGTATTCCGGTCTAACTCGTAATATTTTGGTCTGCTTTCGATTGCCCTATAGAACGAGCATAGACAATGCGGTGAAAACCCTGGAGTCCACTAAACTCAATATGGACGCTATAGTATCCATACGTTGCTTTATGGGTTAATTACAATGACGGAATTAAACGAATAAACTCGGCAACTTCTGAAAAAATGAAGAAGTAAAAACATAGCTGAGCATAAATCGTACCATCACATGTCTTCCCAGAGAACCCATGAGTGCAATTGCAAATATATCCGAGATTATACGTGTGTTGACGAGGAATCGGAATACATGTTCCATGCAGACCACATGGCTCGGCTGCACATGCATCTTCCATACCTGAAATGTACCGAAATGGCTTCTGAACAAACAGAACACAAGGAAAACAAAAACGCTTTAAGTAGATGCTCTCAACTGATAGGTAACCTCGAAACGATGCAGAAATGTGTGGACTCAGACAAACAGTAAACCGTTACTCTTGATTTCGAGTTTAGAACAAAAGCTTCCAACCAGGCAAGCAAACAAAGACTTACCGTATCCTCTGATTTCGCATCGCTTTCCAGTAAAACCGTTTGGACATTTGCAGAGATATTCGTTGTAGAATGGAATGCACTGTATACCAAGTGGGCATGGGCGAGAACCGCATGGATCGGAGTCAATTTCACAATTTGCACCGGTGTAGCGAGCTGGACACGAACACCTGCAATTCATTTCATTTTAAAATTAGTAAATTACTGATATTATTATGTTGTGTTCGTCCGTGTTCAGATCCTAGAGAATCTATTTTTACATAATAACGCAGGAAATTCTATGTAGTTCAAGTCAACCTATAGCATAGTTAAGGGGCGAGTGACGCAATGGTCCGAGGCGCCCTGCGACACAGACGTAGGATCGATCCCAGCGCCGGTGGCTCACCAAGCCTTCCATCTCTCCAGGGTCAGGAAATTGGTACCAGACTTATCTGAGAGGATAACAGTACTGGCTCCATACGTCGGTAGGCCACTGCGAATCACTTTAAAGACCGGATATGCATTCAATCACCTCTAGCGATACTAAATGAAGTTGGATGCATGCGCATCCCTCAGGGGATTGATCAACGCCGAGAGCTTCATCCTTTTATCCTTTTTACGGCTCAGTTAACTATGAAATCGAATAACCGTAGCTTTCTTGTAAAATACGTCAGTTGAATGTCAAAAATGGAACTTTTGCCGGTCAAATCTGTTCTACTTATGGCTGTTATATGTGGTTCATGAGTGCGGAGTGGCCAATGGTCCATGAACGAGGATAGCAATAAAAGCTCTTAAATTCCAAGAAATTTTTGCTACTCCAGATACCATATTAGGTAGATGGTCACATGTACAGAGATAAATTAATTATCAACAGGAAATCAAACTTAAGTGTAAAAAATGTTATGATGAAATCATTTAAAAAAAAGCCCACGAGCGCTCATTAACACTTTCTTTCAAACTTACCTATAAGTCCTGTCAATAACATGGCATGTCCCTCCATTACCACAAGGAGCTTCTGAACAAGGAGTAGCCGCCATTGCTCGACAGCCGGTAGTTGCCGAGTACAGTCGAAGCCCTTGTCGGGTTTTTGCAACACTTCTGGAAGAAGCATAACATGAAGTATTCATAGTTACTATAAACGACCTTGTCTTTAGACAAAAAAAAAGGAAATCATATCACTGTAGCTAGTACTCAAGTAGCCGAGTAAAACAAAGCAATGAAGAAAACAGTGAGGCGTATCGAAGGAACTGGAATGTCCCCCCTAGACGCTCGAGTTCTGACCTTGCAAGTTATCCAAAAAATGCTAACCGCTCTGAAAGCGAGACAAAATAATGTTAGTACCTGCGATCAATAGAAATCGAACGAAAACAGGCAACAATCGCGTTCGTAATCGAAATTGAAGATAAATTTCTTCGATCAACATGGGCTCCAAAAAACAAACGATGACTCGCTGAGTACAGATTGATAACGTCACTTCCTATAATCACAATATCTTTAGGACTCGGCATAGGAAATCCGGTCCTTCATGTATAAGGATAAAAATCTCGCTCTGTGAAGAATAACTTCATATAAATTATTAGTAAAATCTTATATTTCAACCATAAATAGTGAAAAGTGAATGTAGACTTGGCCCACAAAATCAATCTACGAAGATCAATCAATAAATAAGTTAATCGTATATAAATCGGTCTTCTAGTCCTCAAATTGATCGAGCGCAGACAGAAAGGCGGAAGGTCTGGTTGGTTCCGGAACTGAGGAAGAACCAACAAACAACCTCTTGTATGACCAGCACTTAATCGCGCTGCACCAAACTGTCTCTCTTTTTTGAATGTTTTGCAAAGTATGTAATATAATTACGTGACGTTGCTGGACCTATGCCTTTAACACATTCGCGACCATATGGCCCATATATGACTCATAGCTAGCCTAACAAAAAACTAGCACGATAGGGGGATCCAATAGATTAATTCGACTTATAAAAACAACTCTTCTATTCTCAACAATGAAGAACGATAATTCATTCCTAATGATTGTTAAACTTAACAAAAAGGAGAGGACGAAAAAAAAACCGAAAACGATGTCACCGTCAGTGACTCACCAGTAGGACTCCACCCTTCCTTTGTGTCAGTTCCGTCGAGTTGTAGCCTCGTTCTTCGACCACGACGACTCACAGAAACACGATGCCACTGGGCGTCAGCGATTGAGTTAACAGTGGATACAGTCGCCTCTCCAGAACCTGCGTCCCAACGGTAGATAACTCGGCCGTCGACAAGCTGAATTTAAATTTTATGACAATGCAAGTGATTAACTGGAGAATAATAGCTTGAATTAAAGGGAAAAAACTCGAGAAATAATTTCCAGAAACCTCAAGGGTGTGGTAATCGCTTGGTCCGTCGGCATGCAATATAACACCTTTGAATGTTGTTGTCTTTAATTCCACTTCTAATTCCAATCGTGTTTCCATTTCATGCGCTATCGACATTTCAAAGTAGCCATTACCACCTACTGATAACTCGGCTTCTTCCAAACATCGTCCCTCATTTGAACAGGATGCCTCAGAGCAACGGCTGCCCGAAGAGCCAGGTGGACAAATACACTCAAATCTTGCACCATCTGATGGAACACACATCTCCCACGGATGACATGGAGAACGAGCACAGGCGTTCACTTCCAATTCACAGCTGGATCCTCCATAACTAAACGGAAGTTTAACACTCAAGAAAAAACCACGAGGAGAGTAACGAGTTGAAAATGGACGAAAAGAAAACGAAGTAAAGAAGAACAAATGTATCTACCGTCTATAAGCTTACCCTTCAGGACAGATACACTCTGCCAGACGATTGTGACGAGGAGCAACGAACGAAACGCTGCCAGACGAAATTACTGTCTGCTGTTGATCGTCAAGATAAACTCGCTCACGACACTCACCCCTCTGACAAACTCCAGGAGTGCACATCTCAGTAGTAAGCTGGTACTTCTGAAATTAACCCAAAACTTACAACTTCCTTTAGAGTTGAAATTTACAAAATTCACAATTTACAATTTGGTTTACAATCCAAAATATTTGCATTGCGGACTTAACTAAGCACGATTTTCATTTAAAGTAATGTAGAATTTTCAGTACAGAATAAGAGAAAAGCATTAAATCACCATTTTTCCACTCTGATCTGCAATACTCTGGAAGTCATGCTTGAGTCTTGTGTACACGTGATCTGGCTTCAGCATTCCACGACCCCCTCCTCGTGATACGGTGAATAGAATGTCAACATCAGTAGCCTTCGATTCCGGTACCAGCGCACGAGGAGGTCGTACTTGCGTTTCCTGTACACTTAACAGCTGAATATTCCTTGTATCCACATTTAAATGCCGTGCGAAGATTTCTCGGAAAGTGGTGGCGTGTGTTGAGAAGAACTCCAGAGCTGTCATGTCTTTTATACGTAGAGAGACAGCGTGATCAACAGCATCCTGTTCAAGCGACATAACCTAAAAAAACTTGTAACTTCCATCCAACTTTGAGTAATCTTCCATATTGATTCCAACTTCTATTCGTAAAACCAAAATGACAAGCCTGTCGAAAGGAAGCTGTTGAAAGAACGAATTAAAAGGAAACAGGATAAAGCTCTCGGTTTTGATCGATCCCTGAGGGATGCGCCATGCATTCAACCTCATAGCGCATCGTTAGAGGTGATTGAATGCTTATCTGGCCTTTGCAATGACTTGCGGTGGCCTACCGATGTATCGACCCAGTGCTGCTATCCTCCCAGACAAATCTGGTACCAATATGCCGACCCTGGAGGGATGGAAGGCTTGGTGAGCCACGGGCGTGAGGTCGATTCCATGTAGGTACTGCAGGTCACACCCGGCCACAGCGCCACATGCCCTCTTCCAAAAAAGAAAAAAGAAAAAAAAAGAATTGTCGGCACAATAGTTGCAACTGTCGGCGTTGATGTTAATTACATTGTAGCCACATTTCAAAATGCAGATCTTCTTGTTAAATATATGCAGATTCACTACCTCCACTTCCACATAGCTGACAGTGGAGAACTTCCCATCGGTGACAGACACGTTGAATGCATGCAGTCCACCAGGAATCTCATGATCGCTCCAGATCTCGCCCGTTTTTGTATTAACTCGAAAGAAATGTGGTTTGGTGACATGAGGTCGCGGATGTGATTCAGTGGGTAGCGGCCCAAGTATGCTTCCATCTACCAAAGAAAATCGTAACATATCACCAGCGTCCTAGATTAAGGAATGTTTATATTCATAATGATGACACAAATAAAGGTGTTAATAACTTCGTAGTTCAACGGAGCGCCTCCACTACAATGCACAGACGAACATAAGTAATCAAAGAATCTCAGCGCAAAGCCAAAACATACCTCGTCCTCAGCGACAATGGTCCCTATGATTCCACCTCTGAACTCTCCCATAAGTGTGTTAAGGTGAATCCGAAGCGGTGAAATCCGTGGAGGATGTCGACTTTCTTCACGTACAAATATTGTTATTGGACAATCTGTCGAGCGATTACCACGGTCATAAGCGATTAACTGGAAAGAGGACTTAGATTTAGTTCGGGTAAGTAGAAAGATTGAAGGAAAACTAAAAACTGAATAGTTAAAGTTCTTCACTGATTAAACGAATAAACTTCTTCAAAGCAACATCTCCCACGTTGCAATGATTTTTCCAAGGACTTTAAGAATTTAAAAAACTTGATGAGAAGAACAAGAACTAGGGGTCTTTAATTGGTTTACCGTGAGCAGAAACCGATCTCTTTTCGAGTGGTCAAATCGTGTCACTGTGACCAGGTTGTAATGTTCGTCAACGGTGAAGGCCTTCGATCCTTCCCCACGAACTTCTACTCGAAATGGTGCACCAAAAGAGGGACCATCTGCATCAGTAATGGATAGAGTAAGAATAATATGACCAGGCATCACACCCTCCTGAAACACTCTCGGTTCATCAAACACAGAGGATATGGTAATAACAATTAGCGTTGCACAAATTTACACTCGTACTTGCACGGTTTAAAAAAAGTAAGAGTGAAGAAAAAACATCTTCTCAAAAGATCGTGCACTACGTATTTGACATTCTAGACGTATTATGCAAAGCCTGAAGGCTTCCATGCTTTCAAAAATATCGTAGATCGTTTCCCAAATAAGATTGCACTCTATAAGTAAGAAAAAAAGTGAGATTCACTTATGCTTAAAACCACATTACAGTACGTTTTTTATAACAAAGAAATGATAGATGTAGGAATACTCGACGCATCTGAGATAAAATACTGTAGAAGTTCATAATTAATCTAAGAACGTCAATTTACATCCAAGGGACCCATTCTTCAGATCTCGGAAGTCTAGAAAGGTCCGTTACTGTGTCGTACCTGAACTACTGCGGTCATGTTACAATCGACAAACACCGGTGCATTGTCATTTAAGTCGTTCACATCAATCACAACAGTGACCACAGATTTTTGAGCCGGTTCACCGCCATCATGCGCTTCAACTTGAAGACGATGATAGGACTTCTGAAAATGGTATTCTGAACTATTTTGAACTCTTTTTACACCCATAAGCACATAACTGCCCGAAAGAAACAAAATGCGGAAGTTCACCCAGTTGCGTTTGTTACTTGAATCCGACTAAGTTATGTACTAAACAAATTCTAGAACAAATCTTTTAGGTTTAAAACTCTAAACACATACTAATTCTCGATCCAGAAGGCCAACTACCGTAATCCACCCTTGGTCATCGATATGAAATGGACCGGTATCGCCTTTAATGGAATATGCGACACGACCATAATGCTCACTGTCCGCATCAACAGCTTTCACCTAGGAAACATACAGCTTTAGAAATATTTATAACAGAAAACCTCGAAAACAGCATCTGAAACGTCACAAAACTAGCCAACAATTAAGCAGGAAATCAAGAGCGACCAAAAGGCACGGGCTTGTCTTTTAATAAACAAATCCACACAACTTTAACCCTCCACTTGCTGCATACTATAATTGTTCACGGCACGGTGCGATATGAAATACAACCACAAGAATGCTTAGACGTGCGCAAAACTTGGACCCAGGGCTCGAACGAACCACGACTTCCCTTTCCGAGGTTTCCGGGATTACCCTTTGGCGAAGATCTTAGCACCGATCTTCGACTCTTCGACAACAGCCTCAGCTTAACTGGGTTTGTTGCCGATTTTGGCTCCCCTAGATCAGTCCTGTTGACGGGTGAGCTGAGAGACAGGCGAAACAGAAGGACCCGCAT
The DNA here is from genome assembly GCA_018806985.1 of Angiostrongylus vasorum. Lineage (NCBI taxonomy): Eukaryota > Metazoa > Nematoda > Chromadorea > Rhabditida > Metastrongylidae > Angiostrongylus > Angiostrongylus vasorum. The sequence goes on along the minus strand of JADANN010000118.1, from coordinate 342,787 downwards.
GGTGTGGTGGTGAACGCGTTAGCCCCGGAAAGAGTAACAGCGTGTTCGTTCCTCACCGCAGACACCTGCGGTCCGGAGTTTTCCAAATATCTCAGCATCTTGTGGTTATCCTAGCACCGTTGTGGTTACATTCGCACAACGTTAACTTCTACAGCAGCAAAACTGCAGCAAAGAGAACACGAACACACTTCATCGAATAAGTTCTTGTTGAAAAAATTACCAAATAAATATAAAATATTACCTTTAATACTTTCGTACGGTTAGGAGAATTTTCATCTACAGCCGCCTTATAGCTCTCTTTTGCGAAAATGGGAATGTTGTCATTTTCATCCAGTACCTGAATAAGCCTTCCAACGATGAACCTTTGGCGGGAAAACATCTCCCATATATTAAAGTTAGAGACAAATATCATAGATATTTTACCATTTATACTGAATCTCTTCGTCCTGTTGCTCAATTTCCACTCTTAGGTCCAGAGTGTTTACGAAATAACTGCGGACAAGAACAAAACTAACCTGTATCGTGACAGTAGTTTCCGTTGATAATGGTGGGTCACCAGAATCCGTGGCAATCACCGTAAGCGACAGCAGTTTCTCTTTTTCAAAATCTAACCCTTTGGCCAGTTTGAGAACTCCATTTCCTTTATCCAGCTCAACATAAGCATTGTGGCTTCCATTCTCCCTCAACATGTAGCTCACCGTCTCCCCATCATCACCTCCTATAGCTCGCAACGTCATTAGCGTATATCCAACGGATTCCGATTCCATCACCTTAACAACAAAATCCGGCACAGTTAGTAGTCCATATAGAGAATTAACAACTCCTCTACCTGCAGACATAACCTACAAGCTTAGCCTTTCCCACAATTTCCGTCACTCAGAAAACATTTCTTGGTAAATTCTGGCTGAACTAAGAAAGGAGAAGAGAAAGAAGAAGTAAGACCTCATAAAGGAATGCTGGAGTGTGAGAAAAAAAGAAAAAGGATGTACTAGAGAGCAATGCCTAAAAGAAAATATGATGAACCTGTAGAATGTACTCGCTCTTCTCGAATACAGGAGGATTGTCGTTTTGATCAACAACTGTGATACGCACCACCGCTGAAGCAACGGATGATAATGTAAAATTAAAAGAAAATAACACCACCAGTCCTATTGACTTTAAAGACACCACTGAAATAAACGAGATAACTTCTACCCTCACTACTCCTTGGCTTAACGGGGTCGGAATCTTGTGCTAGTACTCGAAGCAAATACTCCTGATTTTGCTCTCGATCCAGCGGTCGATTTACTGTGATAGCACCTGTCTCACTGTCAATGACGAACGCATCGTGACCGGATACAAAGCTGTACTTCACAAGTCCAAAAGTGCCAGAATCCTAAAAAGTTTCAAATACTGACATTCTAACGCATTGTTATTCTTTTTATAAAAATCGAGAACTGCATAACAACGAAAGGATGATGTTTTGAAATAAAAAGCAATGAAAGGATGAAGCTCTCGGCGTTGATCAATCCGTAAGAGATACACCAACTTCATTAAGTATCGTTGGAGGTGAATGGATGCATATCTGGCCTTTACAATGACTCCAATACATTCAGTCAGTGCTGCCATCTTCTCAGACACGTCTGGTACCAATTCTCCGACCCCGGAAGGATGGAAGGCTTAGTGTGCCTAGGGCGTAGGGATCGATTCTATGTGTATTGCAAGGTGCCTCCCAGCATTGCGCTACAAGCACTCTACACATTTTGAAACCTAATTTCATCATTACTGCACTTTATTACACTTTCACAATAACCATGAATTCTAAAATATTCATTAATTCTGTAGAAAAAAGGAACAACCTAGCATAATTTGAACGATTCCTAATTCTTATGCATAGAAGAGGAGTCAGTTTCAATGACAAACATGGAAAGCGAACTATGGAAAAACAAACTTTGTCGACAGCATGCACTCTTGTCAGGAAATATCTTTCAGTGTGACTTGCTGGCTCGTTTTCTCGTATAGAAACGATAAACTCGTCTCGTACGAAAACTGGCGACTCATCGTTGACGTCCAGTACTTGTACTTCTACCGCTTCATTACAAGATGAAACAGCACCCTTCAGTTCCAGTTGGCGAATGAAAGTGTGCTAAAAACAATATCCTGGATGAGATAGTTTCGATAACGTAACAGATCAACAGGTCAACATTAATAACTCATTCGTTTGTACTTCTACGATTACGACCATTTATGTGATAACATCTCACTACTACCAACTCCTATAAACATTTCATCAGAACATTTTGACTCGATTTTTTTTCCGTTTTCAACGAATAAGTATAATTATTAGCAATGGACCACCACAAAGTGCGCTAACCTTCTTCTTCGTCTCAGCATCAAGAGGAGCCTTTGTGGAAATAGATCCCGTATCCTGGTTAACAGTAAACGGTAACAACGGATCTGATGAAATAAGCAGATATCGAGCACCAGCGAGACTAACGCGGGATTCCTCGTGATAAATCTCACTGCCTTTCAAAACGTCTTCAGGAACTCTTACTGTTATCACGTTATCCCGATGACACTCGAATGCTGACGAAGTACTAGAAGTCAGAGTTACCATCATTATCGCATTTGTCGCATGAGTTCCGTCGAAGGCCAGCAGCGTCAGATTGTAGATCTCTCTCACATGGTTCAATCGAGCAATTGAAACCTTGCCAGAGTCGTCAATTTTGAAAAGACCGTCATCATTTCCTCTACTAATGAACAAGCGAATGTTATTGAACGGCGGCAAATCTTTGTCCGTTACGACAACCCTAGCGATGATCTGATTAATACTCAAATGGTTGCCATCGACACTGACAATGTAGAAATTCTCGTCGAAACGAGGGGGTTCGTCATTAACATCAGTTACCTCAACTTTGAACTTATGATCCGTAAACATTCCTCCTTCATCAGTTGCACGCACTACGAGTTCATGTAATGATTGACGTTCTCGATCCAGTGGAGAGTCGACAACTAACCATCCAGATTCGGCATCGACTTTGAACGCACTACCATCTTGTGATTCCTCTGTAAGACTGAAACTAATCATTCCTCCTGGTGAATGGTCCAAATCGGTCGCAGAGAAGACTGCTATGCTTGTTCCAACTGGTGCATCCTCGCTAATCGACATTCGGTCATAAGCACCCACAAATATCGGGGCATTGTCGTTAACGTCTGACAAGCGTACGGTTACAGTAGTCACTGAATGAGCTCCACCAGCAGCATCTACACGCGCTGTGAAGCGCCAAACATCTCTCTCCTCTCTATCCAGTGCCTGTCGTACAATCAGCTTCCCACTCGATCTTTCTATTGTAAAGGGGAAATCATCAGGTGGATCAGGAATGGAAAAACGAACTTCGGCAACGTCTAGATCAATCTGTTGCAGTTTTCCAATAACAGTCCCGACCACTGAGTCTTCAGAAATCACAAACAGGTAATGATTGTTGCTGAACTTGGGTATGGGAGTTTCTCCAGGTAAGACGATGACCATGACCTCCGCAATGGCATGATGTGGTGGATTTGCTTGGTCCGTAGCACGCACAGATAAGCTTAGCGATATCCCAACTAGTGAATCCAAAGGCTTCAAAACGGACAGGGTACCGTGACGGTGATGAAGCTTGAATGAAGAACTCGCCACGCCATTGTCAAGCAGTGTATATTCCACAATATCATCAACGTCATCATCAATTGCAGACACCATTAACAGTGCTTCACCTTCACGAGCTCCTGATGAGACTGATGTTGTATATTTCGATACAATAAATACTGGAGCACAGTCGTTCTCGTCGACGATCTTCACTGTCAGTGTGCTGAAAGCACGTCGACCCAAAGCGTCTTCTACCACAAGCGGAACTTTGTAAATGTTCTGCCTTTGGTAATTAAAGACGATCTTTGGATGAATTCTCCCAGTCAGTTTTTCAATCCGAAGCGGTCGCATTCGACTTTCCCCACTGCCAATTGAATAGTGGAGAGGCGCTACTCCGTCACGAGCTTGCACCATAAGAATGGAAGTTTTGTTGGTCAGAACATTGTTTTCGCGTACTGCAACTATATATTGGCTCTGCTCAAATCGTGGAGGAGGCTGCCTTCGTCCAGAAACTGTTATGGAAACAGTTAGTTGGCCATAGGCGGTAAACAATCCGTCAGAGACTGAGACGTTCAAGATCTTCTTTCCATCATTTGTTACAACATCATCATTGTCAACAGGGCGAAGTAGTGTCACTTCACCACTATTCTCCGAAACGGAGAACAGCGTCTCGTCGCCTTCAATAATCGAATAGAGGAAGCGATGTCCACCTGGGATGGAGGAAACGGTATCTTCATCTGTCGCGCTCATTATGGCGACGAAGTGTCCTGACGTTGCCGTGTCAGAGATCACTGCTGACGCGAATGGAGTAGAGAAACGTGGTGCTTCATCATTTACATCTTCAACCATTAGTACAAGCTTGGATTCTCCGCTAAGCTGTGACTCATCGGCCGCTACAACCGTAACATCATAGTGTTGTTTTTTCTCATAGTCTAGCATTTGCGCTAAAATGACTACTCCACTTGTCGAGTCCAGATGAACAATAGAAGCATCACGTCCACTAACGGCGTAGCTAATTAGCCCATTACCACGGTCAGGATCTATAGCTTTAACAGTGAGCAGTTTGCTACCAACTGGAGTTGATTCACTCACATTCACTTGGTACACAAAGTGCTCAAATCGAGGACCGTTGTCGTTGATTCCAATCACCTCAATATTTACACCAGCCGTCGAATTCAAAAGATTTCGGGTCACATCTCTAGCCATTACTGTTAAATTGTATGCAGCCGTTTCTTCTGCATCCAACTCTCCATTCACGCTGATCACACCTGTATCCATGTCAATAACGAAAAGGTTATTATCATTCCCACTTTCAACGGTGTAAATCAAGTGACCTCCGACACTACTGGATGCCTTCACCTTCGTTACCTTAAGCATATTAATATTTTGTAAAAGCGTCTCAATAAGAATCGCAGTCGCTAAATTACGTAGCCGTCTAGAAATAAGTGAAAGGAATCACCACGGTTTTCTTCTTCGATCCTTCAGAAATACTAGTATAGTACTGTCTCTTAGTGAAAATTGGCCGTGCTCTCTCGACTACGTGAACTCGTACTTCTTCGCTTGCTTTCAGCACAGGGGTTCCTTCAAAGACATTTTTTAGACATTAAGATACCAAACAGAAAATAGAATCTTGCAGTTATGTGACTGAGAACGTCTCTTAAATGTACAAATAGTTAAAAAATACCTTGATCCATTGCCACAACTTCAAAGCGATACACTGAAGACACATTCAACATTCCATTCACAGTGATCTTTCCATCATGCTTATTTAGTTTGAACACAGGTGGAAGCGTTGCACTTTGGTAACGAACAATTCCATTCATTCCTTAACGATAGAATGTGTTGAATTGAGCTTCACATTCCAGTAACATGAAGATGACCTAGCTAATTTCTGAAGTATACGAACCTATATCACGATCGATTGCCTTAACTGAAAGTGTCTTTTCTCCTATGACCGAATCAGAACTGATAACTACATCGTATGGCAATCCAACGAACATGGGAGCGCAATCGTTGACGTCGTCCACACGAATGGTTACGATACTCTGAGCCAATTGTGGCTTGATCTCATGAGTACGGGCCTAAATGGATTCACATCATCGATCCCCTAACATCCAATGAATTCAAATTTTGTGATCGTAAAAAACCGCAAATGAAATTCGAATAAATTAATCTGGTGTTCTAGCCCTCTAACTAAAGAGATCAGTTTGACCACCAACATTTCTAGGAGTCAATCAATTGTAAGTTATCTGGGAAGCTACTACCCTACCACAAATAACAGGTAGTACGAAGAACAATAACAATGATCAACACGTATTTAAATTATCGAGCTTAGATGAGATTGATAAAGAAATTTGCTTCGGCTAACGTTTCGACGGACGTCTTCGTCCTCACCAGAGCCCATGATCCGAGTCACACTCATCTTACTTTGATCATCGGCTTGAGCACGAAGACGTCGAAACGTTAGCCAAAATAAACTTAGTAAGGTCGACAGTTCGAACATATGTCAACTATTTCGCTACCGAGGTTAAATGACGGTGGGTTTGAAAATCAACAGTAGTGCTACCATCGTAATTAATGGGGAAATATATACGAGCTCAGCTCAGGTATATTAGGCATAAAGCCGTTTAGTGTATAAAAAGGGATTCGCTTAAAATTATATACAATGGTAATAATTCAGCATAATCTCTTATAACCTGTATGAGCAAGCGAACGACCGACTCTTCCTCTCTATCAAACCGTTTTCCTGTGAGAGCGATCAGCCCAGTGCCAGGATGTATGAAGATCTCTTCACGTTCATTCATAATACGGTATGTTACACTTACGCCTTCTGGAGCACCAATAGCAGTAACCTTAAAGAATGCGATGAAGTGAGAAAATAGAGAAAAGTGGAGAAGAAGTCCAGTGAAGAAAAATTATTAAAAGGAATCATGAGGAACCATTTAAGTGGGATATCTCGGAGATCACGAATGAAGAATAAGATCAGGGACCAGACTGAAGACAAAAGGAGTCTGCCTTTTTCTCCATCATAGAAAATCAAACAAGTAAGCATATTGGCAACTCAGAACTCCCCCAAGCATACTACCCTACCAGCCCAAGCCAACCGAGAACATTACTGAGAATAGAACTCACAGCCAAAAGCGACTCTCCAGCAGAATATGTAGTGTTCTCTTTGACATTGGTATTGTATTCAATTTGTGAAAACCGAAAACCGCTTGCTTCATTATTTGGTTTACGGATATTTATTCTAACGGAAGCGGTCGCCGTGTGAACGCCATCAGATGCAAGCACATCCATCTGGAAGAAGCACTTTAACGTTAAAAAAAATGAACTAAGATTTCGAAAATACAGAAACCCGAAGCGCAATCAGCAGAAATAAAAGGAGCAAAGACAGAAATAGGATGGTCATCTGGCCTTTGAAGCTAAAAAAGTCACCTCATATTTGGTCTCATTCAAATGCTTTGGGTGTGCTTGAATCAGAACAATTGAACCATCAGTAGAATTGATCGTGAACAGTTTTGAATAAACATCTCCCTTAAAAATTAAGAACGATTTTGGTCGCGTGATTTTATGCGTTATACTCTCGCTTAGCAATATTCGTTCTACATTTTACCAAAAAGGATAAAGCTCTCGGCACTGATCAATTCCCTTTATGGTTGTGCCATGCATTCGCCTTCATCAAACATTGTTTGGAGGTGATTGAATGCATATCTGGCTTTTACAATGACTCGCGGTGGCCTACCGACGTATCGAGCCAGTGCTGCTATCCTCCCAGACAAGTTTGCTCCCAATTTGCCGACCCCGGAGGGATGGAGGGCATGGTGGACCACGTGCGCGTAAATCAATCCCATCTGTATTGCAGGGCGCCTCCCACCACTGCGCTACACGCGCCCCTACATTTTATTATGATGCTAAAAGCTTAACTTCACTCCAGTCTGAAGCACTTACGATCATCCAACTCGAAATATTTCACAATAATCAGCGAAAAGACAGCCAAAAGCGTGAAGCATACCTTGATAGTGTACCTTAACTTTCCAACAGTGTCCTTGTCTACAGCTGATGGTCTCGCCACTATAACGCCGGCAACAACTGGTAACAGAAGATCAACTTCATAAATGGACATGGTGAATACGGGCTTTTGGTCATTGATGTCGAGCACTGACACGATTACCATAGCTGGAACTGGTGACGAAAGTCTCGGCTCTCCCATGTCACTGAATCAATGAAGCTCATCAGAAGCTCAACATGCTACCTTATCATATCACAATCAGAATTCTGGCAAAAAACTCTTTTAAATGGAAAGAACTCTGAGACTTGAAGAAATTTGAGATACTTCAAGTAGTTCTCACTTGGAATTCGAAGCTGGTTTTCGATAACTGTTCATAACTTTTCGTTAACGACAGTATTTTGGTTTTGAGAACGAACGAGATCTCATTTTCGAAGTTGGTTTGAATAGAAATTTCCAAACAGTTGAGAATTAAATCTAGCCGCAACCATTAACGACGTTTTTAGGGACGTTGTCGCATTCTGCTGAATAAAACACCACCTCTTCAATGTCTTTCGTCTTAGAAATTCTAGCCTCGACGAAAAAGTGCGATTTCTGACTCCAAAATTCAAAATTCCATGACAATACAATAAGAAAATATCTGACGTATTGCCAGAGACCTGTACATTTTAACGGCCTCTGTACCCACCAGTAATTGAGATACGTTAGCTGGAAACTGAACGTGGCCCTAATAAGCGATTGATGTGATCTAAGTGACTTCTCAGTCAAGGATATTCACAAATTCGCAATGATGGTGGTTTTTCTGACTACTACTAGTAACTTCATGATAGCCAAAGAATTTGAAAATTTGATGGATTGATAGATTGTAGAATGTACTATATCCTATCGTCCTGAGGATTTATGTATATTTTTTACAGACTTCCTCACCTCATATTTTTTCGTTGGTTTGTTTGAAATTCTCAGAAAACCTTCAGAAATGCAAATCTTTAATATATCAACAAAGACTTTACAGCTGCAAACATCAATGGTGCATCTAGCGACCAGCCATCATGCATGTCTTTATTGATAAAATCCTGCACTTTCAGTCAGTTCAAAACAACCCTCAATGAGAAGAAAAAGACAACCTATGGCTTTCAAAGCGAATTCATAGCCAGTGTAAGGATAATAAAATACGTGTATCGTTGGCATATACCTGAAGGCTATAATGGTTTTTGGCCCAACTAGTAAATTCCACTATCAGACTAGACATGCTTTAAAATTGAGGGCTTAAGTATTAGGCTGTTCAGAAATAAATGAGCGCTACAGAGAATACTTTACTGGTAAAAAATGCATCAAAACAAATGTCTTAAAACGCTCATTTATTTCTGAACAACCTAGTAGTACCGGTCACGTACGAATAAAACTGATTCACATCGTAATGAATGTATTGAACTCGTCAGTTTTAAAAGAAAGCCATGATTTTCGTAAAACTATTGAAAAAACACACTGTTTTCCTGACCAGCACAACCATGGGAAGTTTTAAGTCAATAGGTGAACTGACGAAAGAGAAAAAAAAATGAAGAGTAACCCAGACCTAGCTTGTACGTAGAATATCCACTCCTGGACCACCTCATAATCTAATGGCTTCCTTGATCTAACGGCTCCTGTCACAAAATCGACAACAAAATACGGTTCATTGGTGTTAATTAGTCTGTAGCCGATGAGAGAATTAGGACCAATATCCTTATCCGTAGCCGAAACCAATAGAGGAGAGTTGTCAGCCAATAACACAGAAGAACCACTTGGACTGTTTTCCCGGATGAAGCCACGATAGACTTGTTGCTTAAATACCGGAGCATTCTGATTAGTGCTCGCTACTTTTATTACGACCTTAGCCGTGTCTTCTAAGCCTGCTCGATTCCTCGCCATCACTGTACATCCAATACTCTTGGCCCGTTCCCTTGTTAACCAACGAATCAAAGACACAGCTCCTGAGGCAGCGTGAACTTCAAAATACGGACACGGCTGTTTTATACTGTATCGTACTCCTCCACTAGACCGCGTACTTACAACGAGAAGCAACGTTCCAAGTGGTGTTGAATCCTTGATTGTTCGTTGATATAGAGCTCTCGACATTCGGAGTCCCACACCATCGTAATCAGTTGTTTGAATACGAACATTTGTAGTGTCACTGAGTGGGTATTTACCGCCATCTGTCGCTCTCACCGTCAGAATCGTTTCCGTGTGGTCGCTAGGCAGAACTTTAGCAACTTGAATCACTCCAAGAACAGGATCCAAAGAAAAGAAACCCAGCTCGTTTCCACTAGTAATACTGTATTTAACTACACCATTTTCACCGGAGTCAGAGTCATGAGCCAGTACAGTGACGACTGATGAGCCCACTGCCGACCTTAGTGGTAGTGTGACGAAATAATCCTTATGAACAAATCGAGGAGGGTTGTCGTTGTCATCGGTTACGGTGATCGTAAGTGTAACGTAGTTCGTTAATGCACCTTGTTTTGCGAAAATTATTGCACGTATCTCACGGCATACTTCATAGTTAAGTGACTCCATCAACAGCACACTACCAGTACTGGGTTCCACGCGAAGCTTATCCTCCATTTCAGTATCCTCAATTGAGTGAATACCGTAAAATAAGGGTTTCGCAGTAGAAACAGCATCATTGGTTCTAGCACGAACAGTATAGATCTGAGTGCCTACTGCAGTCTTTTCGGAGATTTGAGTCTTATAATGTTGTGCTGAGAACTGTGGTCGAATGGTGGAAGAACGCGACAATTCAACAACGACCTTAGCCGTTTCGTTGAGTTGACCATCGCTGATTTGAATTGAAAGAATAACTACTGAGACATTTTGGCGAACACTTTCGATAGGTTTGGAAAGTTGCAGTAGTCCACTATCTGCTTTCAACGAGAAAGTCTCATTAAGATTTCCGTCAATGATACTCCACCATATCGCATCCCCGTCCGGATCCATAGCCTCTAATTTACCGATGGTAAACCCAACCTGATCAGCATCCGATACGGGGATTTTTTCGGTGTTCTTTAAAAACTGGGGAGCGCGATTTTCTGAATCGTTTGCACGTTGAGGTGCAGCAACAGCCGTCAGAACAACTCGTGCTTGAGTCATTTGAGCCGGTCGGCCTCGATCGGTTGCTTGGATCGTAAGAGTGGATACCTCATTCGCTTTTATCGGTGTATTCGCAGCAATATATCCGTTCTCATCGATGGTAAATCTCGAATCGCCGTCGGTAATGTTATAGAACAGTTCTGCGTTCTTTCCGATATCACCATCGCTTGCGAAAACCCTGCAGACGTTTCCCACCACTCCAGATTGGATATTGTAGTGGAAAATGGACTGTGTAAAAGTGGGTGCATTGTCATTGACGTCGTCGATGCTAACCACAACCGGAACAGTCGAACAAAGCTGTGGTTCTCCAGAATCGCATACCTCTACCGAAAGTTCATGCTCACGCTGGGTTTCACGGTCCAAACGACGAGAACCAGATGTGGTAATGTATCCTGCGAAAATCATCAATAATCATCATTAACGGAAAGAACCTCCGAACACGCTACTCTTCTTATAAATGCACCAACAAAGAAAATTTGTCCCTGAAAAATCAATTCTTCTATCGGTAGCTTAGAGTAAGTTCATAAAAATAACTAGATTACTTCACCTTGTTCATAGAATCTCAACACGTTTAGAAAATACAATTATCCATCCTTAAAAGCAGACACGTTATTAGACCAAATATACTCATGGAGTAGACCGGGAATTTATTCGTAGAACCTACCAGTATGATCATCAATCCGGAAGAAGCTCTGCGGATCCCCCTTGGTGATTTTGTAACGTAACGGTGATGGCGATTGTGAATCCACATCGTCACCATCGCTGGCATCGATTTTTACGACGACAATGTTCTGGAAGACGACCACATTAACAAATAAGTAATTAACCGCGCTTTCAAACGGAGATGTAAAATACGCTTCGAACTAGCTAGTAAGCTAATTTGACTAATTTTCTATTCTGTTGTCCATTATTTCTTAAAAAGCATTATATATATATATATATATATATATGCACACATATAAAAAGGGAAAGCTGTCGCCGTTGATCAATCCCTATGGGATAGATGCGCCTTGTATTCGACTTCAGTAACCATTGTTGGTGACTGCATGCATATCTGGCCTATACAATGACTCGCGGTGGCTTACCGATGTATCGAGTCAGTGCTGCTATGCTCCCATACAACCCCCGGTACCAATTTGCCGACCCTGGATCGATGGAAGGCTTGGTAAGCCTGGAACGCGGGATTAAACCCATGCGTACTGCTTGGCTCCTCTAGCCACTGCGCTACATGCGCCCCATATACGTATACATATACATATGTACCTATACTGATATATACATATATATATATATATATATATATATATATATATATAGGGGCGGATAGCACATTGGTAGCGACGTTCGTCACCACGAGCATGGTGCTAGTTCAATTCTGCTCCGGGCCAACCAAGCTTCTCATCGCTCTGAGGTCGGAAAACTGGTACCGGACTTGTCTGGGAAAACAGTAGCACTGACTTAATACATCGGTAGGTGACCGTGAGTCATTGTATAGACCAGCCTTATTCCATTATGGTCCATCAGAAAAGCACATTGCTACCAACATTTGGAAATGTTTTCCAACTTATACCGCGTCTACTACAGTATTCTTATATCTATACATTTCGTACAATGACGACGATTCATCGATCGCAACTTCAACTACCTCGATGACCTTCCTCAAAAGAGGTTTTTTTGTACCTTTCTAAATGCAGAATAGAAGTTTTCGCGGGCCATCTTCAATGCTGGGTGAACTATCGAGTCATTAGAAAAAGTGCAAGAAAACGATTCTGTGCACCAAAATAAACTATCAGGATAAAATAACCCCCACAGAGGTTATATTGGTCAGTCGGGAGCTCCGGGTATGGACGAATATATCTACATCGTCCGTTATGTGTTAAAGAACATTTTAGCGATTACAGTGAATCAGTACGTACCTGAGGTGAGTTTTCTTTGACATTAGCGTAGTAGACTGGCAGAAACGAAACAGGACGATGATCATTGCGATCGAGAACACGAACGAATACATGCATCACACCGGTCTTAGCCACACGAGATTGCGGGTTGTCACTCGCCTCGATCGTCAACCAGTAGCTGCTCTGCTCTTCACGATCTAACACTTGTGTAGTACGGATAGTGCCTAAAGGATATAAAGGATAAAGCAACATGTTCATGTAGATACACTGGCGGAGCCAATATTACAAATATTCTTGTTAATAGACATCGTTCAATGCACTAGACCTTAAAGTACACCTTAAATCGATGTATATATGGGACCGTGAACTTCAACACCAAAATGAAATTAGTCCTTAAAGAAAAAAATCAACGGTTACGTTACTATGATAGCTAGGAAAAATAAGAAGGCGTAAGAGAGACAGCAGCACTAGCAATAGTAAAAAAATAGTACTGATAACCTTTACAATGACTCACAGTGACCCACCCATGTAACGAGCCAGTGCTGCTATTCTCCCAAACAAGTTTGGTACCAGTATGTCGATCCCGGAGGAAGGCTTTGGTGAGGTTTGAGCACAAGGATCGATCCCATGTGTATTGCTGGGCGCCTCCAGCTACTGCACTACACGCGCCGTTGTACCCGTACTACCACATAGGGCAGATTAATACTAGGCTGGTGTAAAACGAACGCTAGATTTCGAACCGCAACTTTTAAAACCTATAGCTTCATTCAGACCTAACCCTACACATCTCTGCCAACAAAACACAGTTTTTGAAGCCTTTTTTTACACGAATTAAAGTTTTTCCCCAAGAACCTCATACAAGCTCGAGAAGAGAGTAAAAATATTACAGACACAACTTTATGCATTCTAACAGGGTAGAAGTCATTTTCTGCACCGGCTTGATCTCGAAGAGTTCCCCAGCAGGTAATTATCGACAGACTTGGAAAAGATGGCATTAAGTAACGGGACGTTCAATGAAGATGTTCGGTGAGGATGGACTTCGTAGTTCAACTAGTTCAGTTAACTACGCAACGTGTGGTCCATTGTTGTCGTTGGAAGGAGAATGGATTTCCATATTTTGCAAAGATTTAATTGCGTTTTTGTAGGATCTCTTAACGTTACTTCTCTTTCGTGCTCGTTTCACCAAGTCTGAAGACATTGTATTGCAAGATTCCCTCTGCTGAGAGCGAAAAATGATCACAATCACCTTTTAATGTAACCTTGGCTTCGAAAATGTCTAGGGGACTCATCTCATTCCAACTTCAATAGAATCCATTTTTTAACACACGCCACAATGCGATCAAGAAATGGGTCGTTTTTGCTCCACAAAAAAAAGCACAGAACAGGCTTTCAGACGGCTTCGTCTACTGCCATTCGTTCCATCCACATTTATTGTTTTTTTACCTTATGAACGTTTAACTGGAGAAGTTGAGTTCTTCTATAACCCATATAGCAGTTTCTGATGCGGAGCTTCGATTACCGACTTCAGATAGTCGTCGTGATAAGCACACACGACCTTCTTCGTCACAACCACTCGTATCCCTAGCATGACACCTTCCGAACCATCACCATATTGAGCGTTGGAAAACCCTTTTCTGTGTTCTTACACGTTCAAGTTTAACACATGAAGGAAAACGATACGATTCTTAGGACTTAAAAGTATCATTTTAACAAGGCTAAATTCGCTGTAAATTAAGTAACAGAAGAAAGTACTGCATTGCAAATCATTGAGAAGGAAAAAAGCCAATGTAACTGTGCATAGCAGTAATGCGAACATTGTATATCTACGGTAAAATATATTTACAATACAAAAATCAATAACCATTTTTGCACGGGCCTGATATCCAAACACCGATTCTATTAAATGCTGTGTTCAAGAACTTCTAGTTCCACTCGTCGTCATATCATTGAAAGAAAACCTGTAGAGTTTTCTTTCAAACTCTATGATCTAAGCGAAATGGTTTTAGGCACAGGAATGCATAAATACTTCGATGAGGATAACTTCCTACGCTAACCGGAAGATTCAACTTCCACGTGTCTACCATTCTCATCCCTAAACTTGGCGATTTCGCTTGTTATTTTAACATTGAGCCGTCGGTAGATTAGCTGAAGGATTCGTTAGTGTACCAGAAGAACCGCAGTCTCAATACAACACTTCTGATCAAAACAGACCGGCGAATGCATATGGTGCTAGACTTGGTGACACATTAGCATAGCCATCCATGGATTCCAGAAAAATCGTCTCACAACAAGCAGCCTCAGCGGAGGAAGATTCAAATTCTCAGACTTCAATCTAAACCAAATGCAAACATAACCACATCCATGGATGACAGCCGCAAGAGAACGAGATGAACGGAAGAAATGAAGAGATTCGCAAGCGACGAAAGGATGAGGTGATCGTTTGTTTACCTGGATAACCCTGAACTTTGGCATCTGACCAATTTTTAAGCAGTTATAAATACTCACTTCGATCAGACTACTCAAAAACTAGACAATGACTGTTCTGGTCCCTCTATAACGACGAATTATGATTTGTTGTTCCTTTGAGAATCAGGCAAGCGCAGCGAGGCCTCGTTCGTCCATTCATTACTCGCAAGTCAGGGTATGATTAATTAGCTGGTAGTGGCCACTCCACTGAGCAGCAAATATGGAATGCAAGACGATACATCGACAGATTAGCTGATGTGGTAGCGAACCCATCACCATTGCAAAGATCGGCTTTCATATCTGAAGCATAGGCGAGATAGCACGGTAGAGAAAAGCTAAGTGAAATGACACCAACAGAGTAGCTGATATGATCATGATAATATAGTAGGGGCCCTCTAAGCGAAACTTTTTCAACGTTAACGGCTTATTCTAAATCAAGTTTCTTTGAGAAGTAGTCGTATCGAACACTATTTGTTTGAAGTTTTAACGTGTTCGGCCTAGGTGAATACAGACTATCTACGGATTAGAAAGGATATTAAGAAGTCAGAAATGCAATAAAAAAATATTGTATTTAACAAACAATAGTTTCAATCCATTGAAAAGCTTATTAATAATCATACAGTGACTAAAACTGTTCTAGAACAAAATTTGTTTACATTGTACCCACATACGTTACGAAGACATCCAGAACACCCAAACGTTCCATCGAACTGTTGATCTCGTAGTTCACTTTGGGGCACTGCACGAATGTTCAAGGAATGTTTTAATACAACTACAATGATGCTAAGATATTTGCACAACTTGGGTCCTGGGCCAGATTCGAAACTGGCTGAGCGGAAGTCAAAGCAAGGGCCTCATTGTAGCAGTGGATAACATGTGGTAATCACGAGTTCGAATCTAGTTTGAGATCCAAGTTTCGAAAAAATCTCAACATCATTGTGGTTGTATTTCACGTAACATGCCTTCGATGACGTAGACTTCCTAGAAGCTCACCACCATCACCCTCATCATACACGGCCCATCTGTCACATTAGCAGCTTCTTCGAGACACACGAAAACAACCAGTCAACATGCTAATTAAGCCATCGTGTAATGACTATTGATCAAACGTCCTTCTGAATGAACCGACAACGATTCACCACGAGTAAATGAAATGGCTACCGACCACAACAACAATAACTCATTTAGTGTAATGAGGAAATTCACGTATATATTATAGCATTCAAAGAACCCGTGGCTCCGCCCTTTTAATTGATTCTAAAGTGAAAGGCTCCAAAAAATATTACTTGGTGACAAACCTCAATTTTCCAGTTCTCATTTCTGTTCGGAATTACAACTACATGAAGTTTGAAAACTATACCCTACCATAAAAATAATAGGCAGTAAACAAAAACTTACACATTGGAAAACAATTCATTTCACATTCAACTGTGGATGTTAGTTCTAATATTTTTTAACCTCCCAACGGTTTACCGCCTCATCGTGGCTGGGAGCTGTTCCTGGGTGTTGGACTGCGATGTACAGCGAGTGGCATTCACCACCCTGGCAGGGTCTACCAAGCTGAGAAAAAATCCGGCGTTTCCATCAGGAAGCTTAGATATGGGTAAACCAATACCAGGATCCACCACCGTCCTAGTATCAAAGTCGCATGGTGGTAAATGTCCCTCTGGTCCACAAGTGCTGCGACTACCTGTGGTGGTGAAGAACTGGGGCAGCAGACTTTGGCCTGGCTGACCTTGGGACTCCAGGGAACCATAATGGCTTAACCAGCAAACCTCCTAAAAATTGAAAAATTGAGATTATGCTGGGGGCCTGCACAACCACTGAGGATGGGCCATCCAAGTATCAAGTGTTAAGTGTTATTTTTTTTAAATAAATAAGTTCCCAGGACAATAACGAGTTGGAAATTAACCCCAGTTGTTCTTTTCATGACAATACACTCCAAACATCATTCTATTGAAATAAAATTTAAGAAAATCCCCGCTGTTTGGATGAAAAAGAGAACCTTAGCTTCAGTTGTGAGTATGGTTTATAGCTCCAGAAAGATCTATATCTTCTACTTCACTGATAAAGCAAACAAATCACCAAATGATGACTATCAACCCTAACTACGATCATTTCTAGTAAAACACACTAGCTGACCCCAAGTCAGCTATCGCACAAAGGCCTCAATTATCGTTGTCGACTACACTTGACTGAACATCGAGGTCTTTGATTCAAATTCCATCGAATGAAACCGAATAACAAATCCAACAAGAGACGCTCAAAAATAATAAAATCATAACTTTGAGCAACTTAAAAAATCCAGTCACACAAGGTTTCAGAAATGTGAACAGTAGATTCTATTCAAAAAATCCAACCTTCCCAAAAGACTTAAAACTCATCGTCTTATAGATTTCTCGATGCTTCTTTTAAAAACTCAGGAATTCCTCAGTCTCTTGTCAAGTGATATTTTTACCAAATTGTGTTCTCAAATGCTCTCCGTCTTAGATGTGAATTGGTGAAACACCCACCGATAGAACACATGTTCCTCTCAACTAAACAAACTGTTTTGATACATAAACTCTTCACCATCAAGGTTTCATAACCAATAATACGCTTGAGGAGATATAAAAAGAATTGATTTACTCACCCTAAGCGCAAAATAGTTTCTCCAGCTAATCCCTTCCTACAAAAAGTTGGTAGCTCCTGCCAGATGTTTTCTTGACGTCCAACTCCAAAAGTAGTAGGAACACTATGTGTTTTTAACTCACTCCGTTTCCAATTGAGAATTATTCCTCATCAATGAGTTGAAACCACACAAAAATACAACCTTCTCGTCGAGTTTAATACCTTTTCCTCTCAACAGACTGATTGTCGAAATCTACATCAATAGTTTACTTATAGATATTACAGGACCAATGAATATATAAATAAAAATTCCAGCAAATTCGAAACCCTTAACTAAGTAATTAAGGACTTTCTAAACTATTTGTAGAACAGCCGATAAGCTCTACAGCAGGAAGAGATCTCGTAACACACGACTAGACTCCAATTCGAACGAAATATGAAGGTGCCTAGTAGACATCGAACAAATCCCAGCATCTACAAGAGTAGATACTCTTTTTAAATCACAAAAGTCTCGAACTTTCTTGAACAGTAACTTGACCCCTATCAACTCAAAGCGGCATGAAAATGGCATAACACCCTAGTCAGTCAACAGTCATTTGTAAAGGAAAATTCACCAACAAGAACTACTGAAGCAAGAGACACCGGTGCTGCTCTAAATGAGAGACGAGTGATCTCTTAGAAATTAATGCTTCACTATTGGAATCGCAAGAAGGTCTAACAATGCAAAATTTAAAGGAAAGTTCAAAGAGCCATTTTTACGGAAAATCCAAAACGATATACCAGAAGCATCGATGGAGAAGAAAGCCTTGCCATTTCCACCAACAATGTTGTAGTCAATAGCCGATGTTGCCGTTGGATTGTCTTGATCTGTCGCCTTCACAGTCAAAACTTCAGTGTTAATTGGCATATTCTCATAGACGCTGGCTTCAAGAGCAACATCATCAAATTCCGGAGGAAAAAGATTCTCATCCACATCTTCCAATTCAACTACGAATGAGCACGTAGTGCTAAGCACTGTTTCGCCGTTATCAGCTACATCGATAGTCATGTTGTAGCTCGCTTTGCGTTGAAAATCCAGCGGTTGATGAGGTGAATGAATGAAGACACAACCAGTACGATGGTCTATTTTGAACGGTAGAGTAACACCACTTTGTTCCGACTCAACTGAAAATCTCAGACGTGCATTCGCTCCAACGTCAGCGTCGGTTGCAGCCACACATCCAACAAGTGCGCCGTCAGGATAGTCTTCTGGGATTCGTACCTGAAAATAATCGGTCTGCAAACCAAAACGACGTATAGAAATAAAGTATGAAAATTGTGCACTTCAAAGTTCAAGACAGTAACCTGGGCTTATTATAAAAATGAAAGAAAGAAGTTCAGTAGCAACGTAATTGAAGTCTACTAAGTTAAAATAAATAGATATTCGATTTATTTTAAGCTTTTACCGTAGTGATTGGTTCCAGACAGAAAGGTGCATTGTCATTGACATCTGCAACTTCTATGGTGAGATTTACTACTGACATTTGTGACGGTGAGCCATGATCAAACGCAATTGCCGAGTAGCTAAAACAAATCCATTGGAAATCAAGGTGATAATGTTTATCACCTAAAGATTTTAATAAAAAGAATAAACGATCTCACCGCAAGATGTCGTTTTCTTCCCTATCAAGCGCGCGAGACAAGGTCAGTTCTCCACTGTTCTCGTCTATCTGGACATATTCACCTTCGCCTCCGGAGAGCCGATAACCGACTCTACCGTTCTCACCGCCGTCGTCGTCAGTCGCTGTCATCTTCAGTAAGACAGTGCCCACTACAGTGTCCTCGCTCACATGGATTCGATACCAATGCTACAATGACGTAAAGAATATTCAGATGCTAACCAAAAACCACTCATACAATTAACTGCGACTACTGTTTGAGTGATGTTTAACCCCAGTGTTCTGCTTTAAATTTCACCGACACAGTCTCGTGTTGTAATCTGGGCTTGCCGTCAAAAATTAGTTTTCCATACGAAATTTTCCTCCCATTTATTGCTGTTCGCTTTCATACGAAGAAGCTACAACTCTATAAGAATTTATTAAATCTACTTCTGGAGTAATAATCTAGTCTCAAAACAATTTCTGTCCTTATATGTCCATGGTTGAATCTTTCATTACAGAATTTTTATGAAAGCATTTAGTGATCCTCTTGAGGAGCCCTCAATCGATAGCTCGAGTTATCGCAGAAATCGCCGACGTTGGAACAATGGCTATCGCCCAACAACAATCATAAGGTCGCAAACTTCCCCAAAATCGACAAGATCAGCCGACCACCAGTACGAAGATCCGGAGCTGCTCCCAATTGTGGCTATCATGAGATTTCAGAAAATTCACAATCAGTATTCAATATGGGAAAAGAGAAGATGACATATCTCCAAATCTCACGAGAGACAATACATGAACTCGACCAGATTTACGAAAGATGTCTGCAAAGCGATGAAACAAATGGAAACGCTGCGCCAAGACGATATATATTGAAGATCCATTGAAGTATTGAAGTCTTTCCTTCATTTAGATTCATTAGACAGCATGAGTTATCCTAAATAAAAAACTTTTCTCTTCGTGCACCTTCATAGCTTATAGTATAATAAAGACTTTGGAAATGTTCTGATGCCCAAGGGATGACGCTATCTCGAACGAAATCGCTTAATCCCTTTCCTGCTGCGACCGAGTAGCGAATCATTGCAGCTTATGGACTGAAATCGTTCCTATTTAATTTACTGACTTCACGATAAGGTTCAAGTTTAACTCCAAAGTTAAGACATATCTCCAACTAAAACATAAACCGTTGATCTTTATAAACTTTGAACACAATGAAATTAAAAATAGATTGATCGGATGGAAATCTTGTGCAGCACAGATTCACTGAGCACGACGCTCATTAGGAGAGCTGCACTTAATCCATTAAGTGATCACTAAGTTCATTTGTTTAATTTCCTAGGATAACGGTTTCCCTACGACGAACTAATAGGCGAATCGCACATGAGAACAGATCACTTTTAATCGGACATTGTCCTTTCTCAGTAGTAACGTTACCACAAATCACTTAATGTAGTAAATATTGAAAAATGAACGTCAAAGCTGCTTTAATAAACTATACCGTGGAGGCGGAGTAGGTTGACGAGGTCGAGGTTTACAATTTTCTCATACCCAATAAAGATTTCCCAACACTATCATACTGTCTATCAACATTGCAAAAACTTCCATCTCCAAAGCATCGAAATTCTAAGATAACCATATTTCTGATTCTTGGTACCAATATAGTCCCAAGTTTTCAAAATGTACCATACCCTCTTCTTCCGTTTAATCCTCGAAACTTTCATAAGACCACTAGGAAATAGTGGACGATTATAAATAGGTCTAAAAATTTCAGATCGAATTTCGCAGCTGCTTTTTAACGACCTCATCGGTTCAAAAGGCATAATTAAAATTCGATAAACTTATACAGAGCTCGAAAAAACGGGAACTGGACTTTGTTAGCAAGACGGAGAAGAGTCTCCTCCTGTCAAACACATTTTCCGACTATGTATGCGTATTGGTTCCAATGCGTATCGTCGCGAAAACACCGGACGCCTTCAACTTTAAATCAACGTCCCTCAGTGCATAATAAATTTCATTAAGTGGAATAAAAGCCATTAAACATCGTATATCGCATATCGTTGCCATTAGGAGAAAGTTCTCTTCTTATTCTACAAAGAACATACACTTTTTCTCGAACCCAAAAAACGTACTTTTTCGGTTTTCGTTACTGGCCTTCGTATCTACAACATAAAAGCAATTGAATTAAGGTGGATTTCGTCCAGCAGCATCCAACAGTGTTCACCAATGTATCGTTTGCCTTGGCGGCTCTCGGACTCGTGTAGAAAAGTATAGAAGTTTAAACTCCGTTTTTAATTTTCCAAAAGAATCTGCTTTTAAACAAAACTAAAGTACGAAGAATACTGTCTAAACTTGTCTATACCCATTATGCGATGTAAAAAAGTCTCTTCTAGAAGTCTGTAAAATTTCCAATCCATCTATTACTGCAGCATTTGAGATTTTATCAACTCCTATCGAAGAACCAACTTTGTTTAAAATTTTTAAGTTCAAAGCTCTAGTAATTTAACTCTTTAGCTCTTTTAAGGTCAAGCTAAAATTAAGCTCAACAATTTAAAAAACACCTGTTTAGAATGTTTTAATTTATATACACGTAAGCTAAATTTTCGAGTTATTAAGGAAGAGTCTATGATACCTGAGACAGTTGACCTCTTACGCCAATACATCCCATTCAGCCAATCCATTAGCTAATTATGCAGAAAAAGGGCAGCGGATGGTTACCATTAATAGAATATCGGCAAACAGGGGGAAAGAGAAAGACCTCAGCCAGGTTAAAAAAAGGCTCTATTAAAATGAGCCACTGGCTGCATAAACCCAAGCTTTTTAATGATCCAAAGTGTTTCTTTCGTATTTGTACTTCTATGTATGGAAACAAGCATAAAGCATATATAACAGAACCTCTCACTCACTTCTTGGAATTGCGGTGCATGATTATTGACGTCCACGATGACAATCTGAAAGGTAGTATTGGAGCTCCTCCTCGGTGATCCTTCATCGGAAGCAACTATCTCGATGTCACGGCGAAGTTCTGAGATCCCAGGTGTCATCAGTTCCGTGAGATCGCCCGCGACTCTGATCACTCCATTGTCGGCATCAATTGAGAAGTAGTCATCCCACAACGAGAACCTAACTAAGCCACCGTACCCAACGTCAGCATCGGTAGCAGAAGCGGCGATGACTGCCGTCCCAATAGCGGAATCTTCTCGGATCTCAACAGGTGCACGAAACTCTTCAAACAAAGGAGCATGCTTATTAATGGGTTCAGAGCCAACTGATGACTTTGGTTTGGATGGTACCTTCGTGCCGTTTCGATAAAAAATTAAACTAAGAACAGCGTATCGCGGCAGAGGTCCTCCGGCATCCACAGCCCATACCGCCACATTCCAATCATTCTCTCCATTTTTCAAAGGAGTCGATAAATAAATCTCCCCAGTCTCAAACTTAATGGCGAATGGGACTTGCAAGCTAGATGATAACTTGTAACCGATGCGAGCATTCTCACCAGAATCCAAGTCCAATGCGTCCACCTTCAAAATAGTCGTACCAACGGCAAGACCACTAGAAACAGCAACAGGACCTTGACGTTTCGATTTAGCGGACCACATGGGAGAATGATCGTTGGAATCTTTTACGAAGACCGTAACCACAATAGAACTCTGCCCACCAAAACCAGCAAGCTTCGCCAAAATATTAAAGCTATACTCCCGTTGCGTTTCAAAATCTAGTTCTTTAGCCACACGTATAATGCCAAATTCCTCCGATACTTGAAAAGGTACGGTCGTATTCTCCCGCAACTCCAGGTAATATCTAATGTTTCTCTCATCTTGTTTGTATAGAGCGTTCGCAGAGACTCTTCCGATGATGTAACCAAGTGGTGCAGATTCGTTTACATAGAATGAAACGGCAGAGTCGTAAAATGCAATTGAATGTGGCTCGCCAACTTCAATCTTGATGTTAGCCGTCGTATTGACCATACCACTTGAGGCGAGCTCTTGACCGGCCGACAAGGTGACGTTTGTTTTCTGTGGGATCAATTTCCCAGGTACTGTGTACAGTTGCCATTCGAGCTTTCCGCTTTCCACAAGAGAAAACCAATGTTTCAGATCGTCTTCTACAACGTCGACATGAATAGGACCAGCTAGTGCTGCCTCATTTGGTGGGACTTCCACTCTAACCACGGCTGCTAACTGCTGCACGTCCGAGCGATAACCATTAATCTGCTTGTTAGCCACAAGCAACTTGAGATGCCGACGTTTCGATTCCGTCACAGTTATAACAACGTCTTTCATCCATGCTGGCTGTATCTGGTCTGGGTCATTGTAGAACAACCTAGATGTTCGATCTTCTGATCGAACTTTCATATTATACACACCACTATGCAAATGTCTCAAGGTACGAATCCAACCAGTTACAGGATCAACGGTGAATTCAGCCGATCGATTGACTAGAGAGTAGTAGATCTGACCATTGATACCCTCATCAGCATCCGAAGCTTCGACACGGATAACGTCAGTAAACGGAGCTGTTTGATCACTAATTGTTGCTTCGTATTTGTCAGCTTCTAATGTGAAAATCGGCATCGCGTCATTTCGATCTGTTATTGTCAATCGAACTCTGGATGTAGCCTCCAAATTACCGGCATCTTTTTGTCGACAGGTAGCTTTCACCAAGAAATCATAGTGACCCTTAAGTTCTCTGTTCAGTGGTGTGTCCATTCGATCTTTTTGTCTAATTCGCAAAAACACAAAGTCTCCTACTTGTCTGGAGTGCGCTTTGAAGTGATGCTGTCGATCACCCTCGACGATTTTAAACTTGACCGTAGCATCACCGTGTGGTAGCGGTACTCCGATCCTTACGTGGTCAGAGGAACGGGCAAATTCCGTTCCCGGAGCATTCTCCTCTAGTGAGATATTATACAACTTGGCAGTGAATTCGAATGGTATTGGCGGCTTAGGGTTTTGCCGGCAGAGTACAGTAGCTAGTGTTACTAGTAACGACAATAGGAATGGATGGCGGTGCCAATTCATGTCAACGTGCCATTCCTTGTCTGGCGCTTCGTCTTCTACATCTAGTGACAAATGCTCCGTTTATATAATCATTAAATCTGGAATAAGGTATTCATACAATTGTATTTGAGACCACTCTATGTGCCTGTAAAGGACCCGAAGAAACGACAGAATAGCAGAAAATGTTGGCGAAGGAATCGAGTATCTTAACGAGCTTGTTTTGCTTCACCACCAAAAAGCCTTATCTTACAATCAAATCTGCTCTTGCATCTCATCCGTCGGTTACAGATCACTGTCTTATAAGTTTTCTTCATTCACCTTCATAACAACTCTTATTCACTAAGGATTAAGAGAAAGTGGAAGAGATTAAGGAAGAAGATGACATTTCCTATATTAATGTACATAAAAGAGCATACTACCCTGAATCATTTAAGCAAAGTTAAATAGCAAAAAGTTGCAAGCTTTTTGAGAAGAAACGCAATTATAGATAGCCGGCAAGCGTCAGCTCAAGGGCAAAGAGCAGAATGCCACTAGGCTCTCAAGATAAGACAATGGTCTCCAGGGAAATAGCCGTAGTGCCACACTTACTAGAATGAGTCCTAAAGTGAAGTCAAAAACGAAGAGACGGAGTGGTTAGCTTTCAGACTACTCTTATGAATAACTAAACTAATGGAATCAGTAAAGCAGAATAATATGAGATTCTATGAAGCTCATACGAGAAAAAAAGAAATCAACAAGGAGCAGTGGGTTTCTACTGCAAGCAAGAAGTTATAAATTGATTATTACTAGTATGGAACGATAGATAAATGCTTGCAAGCGTGTGAACAAGTA
This sequence comes from Angiostrongylus vasorum, assembly GCA_018806985.1. Classification (NCBI taxonomy): domain Eukaryota; kingdom Metazoa; phylum Nematoda; class Chromadorea; order Rhabditida; family Metastrongylidae; genus Angiostrongylus; species Angiostrongylus vasorum. The sequence continues at coordinate 317,609 of JADANN010000118.1, read as the reverse complement.
ACTTGCATATCTGGACGAAATGAATCATTAATAGAACGATGACAGCCGATAGCAATTGATGACATCGATGTTCAGTTCAGTAATTTGCAAGGTTAACTAGGTGGAGCGGGACGGGACATCTGCAAAGAAAGGAACAGCCGCCGTTGACCTTCATTTATGTGTAGCGAACTGAACAAACAACACAGAAAAACCATTTAAGGAAAATAAACAACCGAAATCAATTAAGCAAACTTAGGAGAGCTCTAGAACTACGGCGAACATCCACAGGCAGAACGTAACAACACCTCACTGACTTTAACAAATAATCGGAAAAACTCCGTTCAAAACACCGATTTTTGCTAGCTTTCGATGATTACTGAAGAATACAGGAGATGATATCCCTAACCATCCCTAACGAAACTACGGAATTTTTTAACTTGCATTTAAACATTGAGTCGAATGAGTTCGAGGATTTCCAGCACGCCAAAGAAAAAACACTAGCATTCGGTTCCTTAGGGCCTACGGCCTTAACCCACATACTAGAGGACTGCTATACTATATCAACATCAAAGTAAGGAGCAGACACAGAAGGAAACAAATTCACAAAGCCAGCAAACGAAACTGAAAACTTCTGCATATTTGCATTTATTCAAGAGGACATAACCTATAAAAAGACACACGGAAAGTCAATTCCTGAAGTATCAGACGGTCAGGAATTGAATTATGCCCGACGAAAGGACATTCCCTGTGAACAATATGCAAATTACGCTAGGCCAGCTTATGTATCGACATCAACGAGCAGAGTGAGCGACACCGCTGACAGTTACTCGATGATGCCACTATCACTGTTGAGAATCAATATGAAGCTATGAAGAAGATTATTATCTTATTTGTAGAAATATGCCCTCGAAGAGAACCATTGATTTTGAGCGGTTTCTGCTTATTCGAGATTCACCTTATAAAATCGCCTTTAACCTCATTAAACTTCGCGTCACAACTATCTTGTAGGTTCTACTCGCACGCGAGACCCGAGCAACATCATTCTTCCGTACAAAAGCCTTAACACTTAATTTCTTTGGATTGTTCATCGTATAGGAGGTTGTTATACAACCCTTATTCGGCTAACGTTTCGACGTCTTTGTCCTCCTCAGAGCAGACGATCCGAGTCGATGTTCATAGTCGTTCGTCTTCCCGATGTGGTGTGTTCATCGTCGCCGTATTGAGCCGAATCCTCTTCAGTGGAGCACCTATTAAATCTCTGTTCATTCTTTTTTTAAATGATAAGAGAGTATTTTTCAAACCGATCGACATTTGAACTCGGCATCAGTAATAGGTTAGCCGAATAAATCTTTTTATTAATCTCGTGCCAGCTTAATAATCCAAAAAAGATAGGAGAGTAGTTACTAGTAGTTGGTCGGGCTCAAATGATGAACAAGTGAGGCTTATTATTTACTCGGATGGGACCTCGTAACAGCTCCTATGTCGTCTACTTCGAAGCCATTTGATAGAACCTTCTACAACTAAGCATTGGCATCTTAAAGTAAAAAACGAAGGAAAAACGTCATGTAGAAGAAGCTACTCCGCCAATGAAAAAGCAACTGCAGTGGGCCCGGTTGTTTCCCTCTAGAAGCGTTGTCATTACACGAGGCTTCTTCCACACACTTCGTATGGATGTACTAAACTTTCATCGAGAAGGTTTTCATCTACGCATCGTCTTCACTACTAGTAGAATTCGATGGAAGATGTAGAAGATGAATTCGAAATATCAGAGATCATTTTTTAAAAATATCTAAACACTTTTATCAAATGCAATCAGACTGAGTAATTTCGAAGGACTAAAACGTTACAAATGCCATTCAAACAGAGGCTTATTCAGTAAATGATGAAAGATAATCACAGTATGAGACTCGCACATGCTAGCATGCTCGAATAAAACCACTAGCATGGACGAGGATTGCGAGAGAAAGAAACGAATGGCAAATGTGCTGTGGTCCGCACAACTCGTGAAGACGGACCGTCCAAGTATCCAAGTAATCACGATATTACCGAAACGTGAATGTAACAGATTCGACCAATAACTTTACGAACAGTTCATCTATAGGTAAAAGAAACCTTCAGGATGTCACTGACGCTTTGACACTAAGTTTGTAGAGATTTGTGGTGGAAAAATTTTAGCCCTTCTTGGGGGAAAAAGAAGACAGTCGTCATTTTTTTATCTACTGCCTACTCTTTCTTAATGGCCGGGTAAAGGATTACTTTTCAATGGCAGGGTGAAGGATTACTTTTTAACGGCAGGTTTACTCTTTTCTATGGTAAGACAAAGAAGGCAGTACTTTCTTATCTTTGAGAAACCATTTAGGAAGCAACGTCACCTTTTGTATGGACAAATTGTAATCATCATATCACTCGCTACTGCAACTGTTGTAATGTCAATATTGGCAAGGACGACACAATGATGTTATTTTTTACTACACTTATAGACAGTACACCTGCACTAACATTGTTGCCTTCATTTCCGAATGTCCTTGTTATGTCTACGAATCAAATGCTGACCTCTAGAATGCAGCGGAACACAGGTAGCGCAGTGGTTAGCGGCAGCCTTCAGTACACACGTAGCCGTTAGTTCATTTACTCGCATGGGGCTAATCAAGCCCTCTATCCCTCTTAGGTCAGAAATTGATACCAGACTCGTCTGGGAGGATAGGAGCACTTACTTCATATATCGGTAACTAACCACAAGACACATGGAACATGGATGGAACAGACGTGCATTAAATTACCCTTATGAAGCTACGAATGGAGTCCGGTTCATGACACATCCATCAGAGATTGGTGAACTCCTATTAGTAACACTCTATCGTTTGTTCGATCAGCTAGAATCTAGACCGATTGACTGCACAGGTATAGTGACCATGAGACAAAAAAAGGTGAAAGGCAGTCGATTATGAAGATCATTTAGCTGTTCAGTACCAACAACCTGACAAGAACGAAGAAAACTATCGAAAGGAAGCTTGATGAACATTACTTAACACTGCAGCTATGAAAACTGGAATGCTACCAGCCAACATTGAATAAACTAAACAAATTTAACAGCGACGAATGTTCTACAAGGACTTGTCCTTCAAGTTTTTCTTTCTGTTGTAAGTGTTAAGAATTTAAACCCTAGAAGTGCCATTTCTTCAGTTCTTATTTCATACATGGAAAATGAGCTGATTCAGAGTCATACAGTATTTAGAACAAGATGGTTGACTTAATGGACCTAAAATCTAAGCAAAAAAAGTACAGCCATGGCAGCAGTATCTTCTATAGTTGAAAACTTGAACAACGCATACTTACAAAAGATCCCAAAGATCGACTCTTAACTAACTTCGGAATCCCTAAACAACCGAGAAAACTGCTTTGAAGAAGATAAAGTCGCCCGAAACCTTAGCACTGAGAGCAAAAATGTGTGCTAACAACGTCTGTCTGGTCATTAAGGACAATTCGTAAGAATAAAATAATTTATTGACGAAGAATTCTAAGAGACCTAACATGTTTTTCATTTAACTCGCATGTTACTGGTACAAAAATGTTTCTTCTGTAGGCTCGAGGAATCAGTGACAGGACGTTCTCACACCGTCACCACACACAACACCGACCTTTGAGAGTCAGAGGTCTGCCATCCTACGACCCAGTTTCGTCTAGGACGCCGCCGAGTCCTAGAATCAGTCTACCGTAAGCTCGATTTCAAATAGAAATTTCAAATGCGTCATTTCCCAAAGTTATACATCAGGATACAGCTCCATCAAAAACTAGCCCGTGAAATATTGGGTAGTGGTCTATCCTCTTACTGATAGATTGATTGATACCAAGAGAAGATGAAGATGACTTGATATGAGTAAGTCATCTTCAGTTGCAATAGTCAACGATATGAAACACGTTAAGTGAAAATGGCCTACAATCGATATCATTAAAAAGTGTGGAAGGAAATGGGATGAAAGGAAACCTGGTTTCAATTCACAGGCCTGGATTTTCTTGGTTAGAGTGGCATCAATAGATGCAAAGTACAAAGTGTTATATGATAATAATGAGTCAAAAAAAGGGCTATCGAATAACACTTAGATTCACCCTACCTAGACGCAACAATCTTTCGGATTAAATGACTGTCCAATTTTAATTGAACAATTCCAAAGCTACAGCAATCCGGTCAGCTCTAGCAGAAAAGGATCCCATGGTCTGCCACTTACATCTTTGTTCAGCTAACTGATACACACAAAGGATCGATCGCTTGTTCGATCCCGCGTCCTGAGTTCATCTAAGCCTTCAATCCATACGTGGTCGGAAAAATTGCTAGCGGACGTGTTTGGGAGGGTAACAGCACCAATTTGGTAAATCGGTAGGATACCACAAGTTCATGTATGGAACATATATCCATTGAATCAGCCCTATGACGATACGAATGGAGCCCAATGCACGATGCATCGCTGTTTTTTTTTATTTTATACGTTTTATAAAGCTTCGATGTTTTATTCAGTTAACCGATATATATATATATATATATATATACATATATATATATACATACATATACATAAAAAGCCTCCATATCTAGAATTCAATAGCGCGTCTTCTGCCTAGTAGAAGGAACGTTCCTTTGGCCTTGCAAGGACTCTTGTCCTAGTGGACCCCTGTTATCACATTGTTTCGCTCCGGTCATATTATGACTGTTAACCATCACATATGAAAAACCACATGAATGGAGAAACATTAAGAGGCTCTTCCCAACGGTTTACCGCCTCATTGTGGCTAGGATGTGCACCTGGGTGTCGGACTGCGATGTAAAGCGCGGGGATTCGTCCCTCCGGTAAGGTCTCCCAAGCTGAGAAGGAGTCCGGCGTTTCCATCAGGAAGCCTAGCTAAGAGTAAACCAATATCAGGATCCAACACCGTCCTGGTATCAAAGTCGCATGGTGGTAAATCTCCCTCTGATCCACAAAGGCTGCGACTGCCTGTCGTGGTGACGACCTGGGCAGACTTTCGCCAGGCTGTCCTCGGGATTCCAGGGAACCACAATGGCTTAACCAGCAAATCTCCGAAAAATGGTGATTATGCTGTGGCAACTAGTGATGACGGGCAGTTCAAGTAACAAGTCAAGTATGATAAGAGGTTATAAAGATGCTGCGAGGGAAAAAATAAACCACTAGGAGAGAAAACAAATGGCGAGTCCGAATGGAAATGAAAGCTGAATGGTGAGAATCACCCTTTCGGATGCCAATCATGAAAGTGGAGAAAAACAATCTCCGAATCACCCATGCAATGGGTGCTAATCGATCGATTAGACGATTCCCATGGGTCAATTGGTCCATGTGTGGACGACGAACGGATGGACTGACTGTGCGCACAAACGGCACACCACCATCAAACCCCCTATTACATCACACATTTGGGCCATCAAAAATGGCCAAATACACAAACACGGACACACGGTAGACAGAGTATACACGTGTATACACAGCCATATGTCGATGAGGTATACACATGGAGTAATATATAACTGGTATATCAACCCATAAAATACTGGGTATTGCACAGTTTTTTCTCGTCGAAGTTCCAGTTCTTAAGGAATGTTTACGAGCTTATCGCTGTTAAGGAACATTATCATTTATTAAGTAATTTATAAACTATATTTGTTTTTTCAAAGTTGTTTTCCATCTACCACTGTGGAACAAGTTGGCGTAGTGACACAGTAAATCCGCCAATGAAGTGATACCCTACGTTACTGGTAGAAGTTCCATTAGAATTTGGTATTATAAGTAGAATAAGTCCATTGAACAAGAAGTAAGGACTGATCTAATCACCACAAGAGGAACATAATGACAGGACAGTTTGGAAAGAGACTCTAGGAAAAATCCAGAACCTCGTAGGAGATCCATCAAAAGTTTACTGAGAACTAATGACTGCACCAGTAAGAACAACTTTAAAAGGAAAAAAAAGAAAGACAGAGTAGAGAAAAATGATGAGAAAGAAATGATGAGTAGCATGTGATGACCACTTGCAGTGAACTAACGTAATGATTTGTGAAGTTATTTACATTAAATAAGCTTAAGAGTTATGCTTTTCATTCTCAACTTTTGACCTTAACAATTTACCTGAAAAAACTGAGTTTAGGAAAGTTAAAGGGCTCAAAAACATCCTTATGAATGAAAGAAAAAAGTAAAGAAACAGAAGGAACTTTAACACAACTTGAGAAAGAGATCAATAAAAAATCATACTATGAAACTTTAAGGTATTAGATCAGAAAAATATTAAGAGTACGTGGTCAAGAAATGACCCACGACGTGAAATGCGCTAAGGAAACAGCGTTAACATCAACGTTAACGTCACAATAAGCGGTTTTTTTCGCGACTTTTTCGGAATGAATAGACGTTGATAACCTTGAATAAGCTTGAATATAACCGTTGCCACAACGAAAAAAGGAAATAAACGGCAAAAGAATCGCATAAGACTCGGACAGAATGATGGATTAGTATAGTCGGCATTTGTGGCATGACCCGTAGTTGAGTAAAGGCCGCGCGTGGGGGGCGTGGCAGAAGCCGGGCCGTGCGCCCGCGCACCTGCCGGCGGCCCACCGGACGAACGGACGGGCCATTGGAGCCGACGGCGATGTCGACGGTGTTCTTCTTGGGTCGGTTACAACGACATGGTCGCTAGGGCCTAAGAATAAGGCGTGTGGTGTTGATTAGAGTGCCTCATGAATACGCACCATGCATTCGACTCTATTCGCGGCATCGTAGAGGTGATTAGATGCACGTCTGGCCTATAGAGGTGACTTGCGGTGACTTAATGATGTATCACTTTAGTGTTTTTATCCTTCTAAATAACCCTAGCACCAATTTGGTGACCTCGGAGAGATGAGAAGCTGTCTTATTCCGGGCTGGAGTATCGAACCAAAAAAATCGAGCCTTGTCTGTATTGCAGGACACCTTTAACCCTGCTACGTTCGAGCTGTTCTATGTGTATGAATTACACAGCAGACTAATCATACTCGTTCGCCGTCTCCGGTCTCATGTGTTGCGATGCTAGGAATTTCCGGATATGATATGTGATCAGATAAGCGAAAAAGTTTTCCATTACCATATATGGAACCTGTTCCATAGGTTGAACGCTAGTACTACCTATCAATTATACTCAACTAAAGCTGTGCTGAATTGCAAATGATGAATACTGTAGTTGCTAAATGCATTTGAGGACTTGGATCTCTCCATATAATTAATCTTTATGGTATCATAAATTGATCTAACTGTTTTCCAATATCCCATAACGTTCTTCTGTCTGTGTGGCACTGAGCTAAGCATCCCAGTCCCATATTTGACTGAGAGATAAATTGCTTCTTCCAATGAAAATGACTCCAGGCATTCTATATTATCAGATCTTCACAAAACACTTTAGAAAAATCGTTTGGATTTGGATTCTTTCGAGAGCCTGGAAAACGTCCTTGAAATAGCCAGGGGATCCTAAGCGAAACTGGTTGATCAAAAAGGAAAGAACTATGAGAAGACAAGAGTCTATCTGCATATGACTTAGTTAAACACCGGAATTTTTAAGGCTAGGAAAAGACAATGAGAATACTAGGAGTTGATATGAAGGCTATACCACAGTGGTTGGTCTAAATCGTTAACTGCACTCTATTTCATTGATAAGCTAACATGAGGTTGTTAAATAATACTTATTCGGTTAATGTCTCGACGTCGTCACCCTCCTCAGACGATGAAGACGTCGAAACTATGGGACGAACAACTGTGGACCATCGACTGGGATCCTCGGTTCCAACGAAGACGAACACGTCAACACGTTAGCCCAAGAAATTTTTTAGTAACAATCTCGAATTAGCTGACAAATGAAACAAGGTACTTTGATCGTTCATACCGAGGTTAAATAATAGTCAGTTCACAAAAGTATCAAATCATTCAATTAATCGAACAAGCTAAACACAGGTCATGAAAATGTTCAGCATAGCTGAATTTCATTAGCCACTACGATCAACACAGTAGGAGGACAGAGCTGATAGGAGTGGTGGAGCCCTCAGCATGCAGACAAGCTTCACGAAATGTTCGTTGGTTTCATTTGAACTGCTAAATTGCAAGTCATTGCACTCGAGTGCTTCATCAAATATCTCCGAGCTTGTCCTCAGTATTTGCTACACTACCGAAGCTACTTTTTTATTCTTCAACAAGTGAGAAAGCTCTCATTCAGAGGAGAATAATGGGAACTTGGAAACGATGCAAAAGTGGTTAGTACGCAGTCAATGCCTCAGTAATCTTTAAGGAATCGAATAGCGACGTTTGGACACTGGACGAGGTTAAATCGGTTAGATGAACTGTGTCAAATTTTTTGCGTCGCTGCCCATTGTGGTTTGGTGATCGCCTTTTGTTCCATCCGAATTATCGATCCCATTATAAGTTCCTATTAGCGATTTTACGACTCGATGAATGAAGCTAATGGTTGATATTGATAATCAATAACTGAAGAAGCCGTGTCTGAACGACAGAAATATGATCGAGGTTCCAATTTGAAGTAAATGGAACACGAAGTCTCAGATCGACTGAGGCCGGAAGATGTTAATCTAAGAATGAAACGATGAACGACGACGGCCACAGGTTGTGAGTTCTGGATATCCGTCTTCACGTGCATATCTGGCTCCAGCACTTCTCCCATTCGTTTCATTGTCTTCTAACCGTCATCCACACAGAAAATCGAGCTTGTATGTGGCTTGGAAAGCAACATGAAAGCTCTGTCATCCTCTCTCGTTAATACGATGGATGCGCATGATTTCCACTGGACACCCGGACTAGCCAAGCGTCTCCTTTACTTTATTTCTTATAAGAATGTACGGTCTGCTAGAGACTTTCAATCTGAAGTCTGAATAGCTGGATCTTACAATATGGACGCAATAGCTCACATGATTTGCGTGAAATCGCAAAAATTAAAGGCGACAAGTGGACAAAGTGGTTTAACGGCACAAACGATCGAACATTTCCACAAAGCGGATTAGGACGAGTTACCGCTCACGGGTTGTGAGTTCCATTTACGACGACATAGTGAAAAGCGATAAATTGTGGCGTAATTTATGGATCGTGAATACTACGACGAACAGGATACGTCTCGTACCCCCGTCACTAAACTATCTGAAAAGAAGAGAGAAAGTCGTCATAGGGAGAAAAAAATGATCTTTGTGAGGCAAATAGATATCACAAAGGCAGTTAGTTTGAACAAAATTATAAGCCAAATTCTTTAACTGACGTCAAACACGAGGTTCGAATGATATTCGGAACAAAATAAGTGCATAATACTTGAGCAACTCGTCTATAGACAGCCGAGCAATGGCACTTCATTGTGAAGCAAAACCTAAAATGCAGAAAGAGAAAAGATGAAAGGAGGATTGGAAGGTTGTGAAAGAAAAAACGAAAAAGATGGAAACTTGGAAAGCTGAACGCACAAGGAGTTGGTTAGGGGTTTCATTATGCGATATGATAACAGGAAAAGAACTGCCTGAGGGAGGATGAATATGAAAACGAGTACGTAAACTTCATCTCTTGACTATAAAGTTAGATTTGGACTTGTAAACATCATTCTCAAGAACTCTCACTACCGTAATAATCGAATTACGTAGCTGATGTTAATTTCGGAGGTAACGAGGAACGCCCCGTCTTCAAGGTGAAACTCGCCACAGTTCGGACTTTGAACGGTTTATCGCTAGCATGCGATAAAAATCGAAAGATGGGTCTTGCTTTGATTTGAGGCAACCTCTAGTATATAGTAGTTTGGGTTTTGATAGTAACTTAAAGCTAACTTGGTTTTAGTTTAGATGCTATTACAAGCCAATAAGATTTTCATATACTGTACTTCCTTGGTCGTTGAAATGTAAGCAAACTGCTGTCTGAGAATGTAAACACATTTGTTTTCCAGCCGACCTTCGCAAATCTTCGATTGTACAGGCCAAATACTCGTGTTCACATTATCGGCGAATTTAGAAATCGGATAACAACACGGCAGCACATCCTCTTGACATTGAAATATGATGTTTACCTTGTTTGTTAATGATTTTAGAGAGTTTTACCGATATTTAATTGCTTAAGCCAGTTAAACTCTTATAGGACAGACTTTGGCCAGGCTAACCTCAGGATTCCAGAGTACGACAATGGTTAAACCAGCAAATCTCCGAAAAATAGAGAATATGCTGGGGCCCACACAACCAGTGAGGACGGGCCATCCAAGTATCCAAGTATTTAAACTCTTTCCTGTTTTATCTAGTGGTCATGGCATGAGAGAATTTTTTTAATACAAAGGAAAAGTGCAGGATATACAGTACAAACATGTCTAGTTTTTTGGACTGGAATAATTTGGTACACAAATCAAAAAGGGGGTTTAAAAAGTTTCCGATAATTACTACTGGCTTGTTTACAGTAATATTGTAGCAGGTAGCTTCTTCATCTTCAAGACAGACGACCGGTTTTGAACTATGTAATGGTTTTTGTGTTTGCTTATTTTCAACGACTTATGTGATTAAACATAGAACTGTGAAGTTGAGTTAACTTTTTAGTAGAATTATTTGTTCTAGACTGAAGCTCAATAAGGAAATCGAAGGGGTATAAAAGGAAATGCAAATCATGCGTATCGATTGGCGCACGACAACTCGGCCACTGAGATCACAAATCGCTTGCGAACACATGAAACAGCTTGAATTACATCCGACCTAAGAAAGAGAAGTTCAATTCACGCTGATAAAGGTGTTTTCTGGAGGGTCAGATGGTGATAAAAAGGATAAAGCTCTCAGCGTTGATCAATCCCCTAAAGGATGCGCCATGCATTCGACTTCACTATGTATCGTTGGAGGTGATTGAATGCATATCTGGCATTTACAATGACTCGCGGTGGCCTACCAATGTTTCGAGCCAGTGCTGCTATATTCCCAGACAAGTCTCGTAGCAATCTGCCGACCCCCGGTGGGACGGAAGGCTTGGTGGGACATGGGAGCGGGGATCGATTCCAGTGTGTGTTGCAGGATGCCTCCGACCACTGCGCCACACGCGCCCTTCAGATGACGATAACGAGGTGATAATAGGAAAAATAATAACACTCGAGCTATGTGATAGAACAATGCAGTAGGGTATTTTTGACTATAGCATTCTGTAAATGAGCATTTTGTAGAACTCACAAACAACAGCAACTTAAAGATGTTGATTCGTGCTCGTTGAAATGTCAGCTAGCGTTCAAGTTTTGCTAGGTGCGATAATACTTGCATAAATTACGAGCAAAAACCGTCTGAACAAGAACTGGCCACTATAACTCGTCCACGATCAGTTGATAATCCAGCTTTTCTAGCGTACCCGAGGAATAAATTTTTTAGCCTAACCCTTCATTTGTGCATGTTGAATTTTTTCATTCATATCGAATTCTTCTGCTTAATTGATGAATGCTATATGTCGAAAGCCGTATTCTCCGTTTCACCAGTGTGGAATAAATAACTGCATACTTGGATAATTGTTAAGAGATGATACAAAAACCCGCTATAAAAAACAAGATGAAATTAAGAAATGGTGGGCTACTCGATCAAAGTAAAAAAATAATGTGGAAAGGTAGCTGTAATATTAGTGGTGCCACGGTGATAAAGGATAAAGATAAAGCTCTCGGCGTTGGTCAATCTCTGAAGGATGCGCCATGCATTCGACTTCATTAAGCATCGTTTGGAGGTGACTGGATGCATATCTGGCATTTACAATGACTCGCGGTGGCCTACCGATGTTTCGAGCCAGTGCTGCTATCTTTCCAGACAAGTCTGGTAGCAATCTGCCGACCCGGAAAGCTTGGTGGGACATGGGAGCAGGGATCGATTCCACGTGTGTGTTGCAGGACGCCTCCGACCCCTGCACCACACCTCACCACGGCGATATAAAACAAATACAACTAAACGTATGAATGGTTGATAAAACATTGGTTAAGGAAAGTCGAATCAACTTTCATCTACTATAAAATTGAGGTAATACTTTAAAAAGTTCGCTTATATAGGACAGTAAGAGAGATTTTAGATATTGTTAAATCTAATAGGCTTAAGAGTATCGATGGATAACCAAGATAGGGCATTCCGTGTTGATGAACTCCTTGGGAATTTGATATGTTTTCTACTTCACAAAGTCACCTAGAAACAATGAAATGCATATTTAGCTTAGACAATGACATCCAGTGGCCCAAGGATGTATACAGTTGGTGTTTTGCCTTTCTAGATAAGACTGGGAACCAATTTGCCGACCCCAGAGGAATGGGCGGCTTGATTGAGACTCGGGAACGCATTCGAACTAAAGACCTCACGTATATTGCAGGACTGCTTGAACTGCTGCGCTAAACACAGCTCAGCAGAAAAAAAACGAGTGTAAAAAACCGCAATAAACTATTAGAAGACATCTGGACAAAAAAAAACAGAAAGGGACCGGGTGTAAAAAAGAAAGAAAAACTAGGTCAAAATGAAACATAAATAAACAAACCACCGATGAGATAAATGGTAGGGGAAAAATCGTTGCGCAAAACGAGTCAAGAATACGAGAAAAATGTCGTAATCGAAAATGTTGGGGCAATTTTCAACTCCCTGGCCAACACTGACACTTCTATATTGCACTTTTGTGATGTCGTAACAATCCGAGAGTTTCAAAGTGATCTTTAATCAGATCCAAGATATCCCAGAAAGCTAGTGGACGAGGTGTGCTACGGTTAAATAAGCGCGGTCCCTCTCCCAGTCCTACAAGTCGGCCACGTCTGCTCTTCAGACGGTGCAATTCGCCCAGATGCGTTCGAACGCTGAACTCGGGCCGCGTGAGGGATGGCGAGGGCGAGGAGAATTAATCATAGACTCATTTTGAACGAGAACGTCATCCATGAAATATGTACATAAACGAAGTGAATTCTCTTTCAGAAATTCAGAAACTCCCATAAAACCAGGATTAATGGAGTTATTCGAATAAATTATCTAATGCTCTCAAGCACAATCTTATGCTCTTCGCCCTTAGCTCTGCTGACATGCAGGGAACTACAACAAATCGTCCAATTTACTACGCTTCTGTTGATTCTTGTAAAGAAGTTATCTTGGTGGTTTCATAAAAAAATGTCGGAGGTTATTGACAAATGTGATATGAATAATACTTATAGAAAGCGGTGAGGATGCCAGGAAGCTATTCTGTGTTCAATGTGATTAAAATCTTGGTTTAGCTTTTTCTCTGTTTCGTTATGGAAGTGTTTGGCTGGGTAGATTGGGGTCAACTTACCTTTTCAGGGTCTGAAGAAGACGAAATCCCGCCGGAGCGTCAGTATGCTTGTAAATAAGGAATAAAATAACACCTCATGTTTGCTCAAGAAGAATATAGAGAATTGACGAATATGGTTCTAACAATATTGGAAGAAAAAGAAAAAAAAACTCCATCTTCTTTTCGTGACTTGAGAAAACCTGGATAAACATCCGATTCTTTGAAACTGCAGAGCAGGAGGAAAGGAAGAAAATCGTTCAATGATCTTTTTGTCGTAAGGTAATTGTCAAATCAGTAAATCGATTTCAAATTTCGAAACTAATATCAATTCGAACAGATAAGAAACAGAACAAGAATGAGACCTCGAGCGATCAATACCAGTCCTTAGATTTGCAGGAAGCAAAATTTATAGGGCATTACTGTGACATGATGGTCGCGTGTGGCGCAGTGCTCGGAGGTGCTGTACAACACACACACGGGATCGATCCCTACGTCCGCGACCCACTAAACCTTCAATGCCTCCGGAGTCGGCAAATTGATACCAGACTTGTCTGGGAGGATAGCAGCACTGGCTCGATACATCGGTAGGCCACCGCGAGTCATTGTAAAGGCCAGATATGCATTCAATCACCTCCAAACGATGCTTAACGAACTCGAATGCATGACGCATTCCTCAAGGATTGAGCAACACCGAGAGCTTAATCCTTTATCCTTTATTGTGGCATGGAAATGAACTCGTGTAGACAACCTGATGAGTTGGGGCGATAGAAGAAAATCTATAAGTAACATATCAACAAAGGAATTTATGACAGATTTACGACGGAGAATGGTCAGTTTATCGGCTTTTCAATGAAACACAAAGATTTCATGTCATTTATGAAAAATCTTTATGTGGTCCTTATTTCGTAAGAAAACGGCTAGTGAAAGTCGAAAGCGGAAAGAGTTCTGAATGAAGTGATGACGTCATTGAGCCTCTGTGAAGAATCAAATGATCATCTATTTTGATTTTCGACAATTTTGTTCTACTCGTGATAATGTGAGGGATGAAATGAGGATGAAAAAGATCGATTGGTATGAAAGTATTAGAAGAATTCAATTTAGAATAATTACATTTTTATTTACATTAGAACAAATGAAATTGTGGACACCAATGGGCGAACGAAGTTCATTAGCTCGCGGACTCGCCACTTAGCTAAACCAGTCAGATTCCCTCTTGATCACTCTGGTGGCAATTACTGCATTCAATTCCAGTTTTCCGCTAAACGGGAAGTCAACAGGAAATCCAAATCATGAAGGCTGAATCATCCTGGTTTCAGATGAAACTCTTAAAAAACACTTTTATAAAGTGGTACGAAGGGAAGAAAGTAGATTGTGAGACTCATAAAATCATAAACCCTTATTTAAGCAAATGACAAAAAAAGACAGTGTAGATTGTTGCTTGGCATTGTTTAAAGGCTATAAAGGCTATAAATGCTTTTCTTTTCATAACTCTTCCTCTACTTCCTTTCCTCGTGTGGTTCATTAACCCTAGCGTGTTCAATTTTCCAAGCCGTTGATATTTTGTATTAACAGCCTTTGATGAAGCTTGGTTTATATCGTTGCTTGCGTGCCTTCGTCTTCTGGATGACGACGATTCAGGTCGGATGGTGGAATAGAAGTTCTTCTGCATACGATGTGGATGTTCGTAGTAGCAGCGAGTTTAACCAAATCGAACTGAGCACAATGAGATGTTTGTTTTTTGCGTGTTTCATTCAAGGTATAGGCTGTTCCGATGCAATACCGTGCTGGAATTGAGACCGACGAGAATGCAGGGTAGTTGACAATTCTTTAGTTGAACGTTGTTCTACGCATCGGTAAAGTTTACGTCTTCTTATGCGCTCCTTAATCGATCTATAAGTCTCTTCCGTTTGCTACTAACTCATCCAGTGGCAGACACCAAGTTTGGTTGAGGAATCCTAACAGTAAATAGACGGTAGTAGGGGATTTTTGACTAGTAGTAAGACCTATATTTAGTCGAGACGAAAGTAATCGCGTTAAAAATTAGATCAGAACTGGACCGCGTAAGCAACAACGTTCGTATCGTCTCCGAAGTCAAAAGAGTGTTCAGAACTTGTCAAGCAGGAATTCTTTTCAACGAACGGCAACAGTAAAACGTAGTAACAATTTTTGAAGTTCCTACCAGTCTATTTTATTACACATACAAAATTTGAATGTTCCATTAGCATAAAAAATGAAAGCTGATGTTTTTCCTTATATGAATGGGCAAAATGGGCAATGGTAAGCCGAAAAGAAGTGAAGTGACTGGAAACCAAACTCGTCCCACTGGTAACATCACGGCTCTGAGGAAGCCAAAATCGCCAAAACGTCAGCCATCGACCAACAAGAACAACAGCAACAACGACAACAACGACAACGACAGCGAAGACCTATACCAACCTCGCATCAGCTAAAGAAGATCAGTTTATAAGATCATATAAATAAATGTATCAACTATCTATCCCGAGGTTTATAGAAAGTCGGTCTTTTGAGTTACATCCTACCGTCACTAATCTACTCTAAAATTGGGCAAAAAAAAGGGCGGACAGACAAAACTAGTGGCAATATGATGACCACCTTTGGATCATCGACTCGGATCAATCCGGCTCTGAAGAAGACGAAGAAGTCGAAACATTAGCCGAAGAAATTTTTTTTATCAATCTTAATAATCCTAATAACAAACAATAATCAAATAAGCAGTGGCGTGTGTGGCGCAGTGGTCGGAGACGCCCTGCTATGCACTCATAAGGTCGAGCTCCGCTCCCGTGGCTCACAAAGCCTTCGGGTCGGCAAATTGGTACTAGACTTGTCTGGGAGGATAGCAGCACTGGCTCAATATATCACTAGACCACCACGAGTGTTCTGTATAGACCAGATATATATTCAAGATCCAGATATGCATTCAATCACCTCCGACGATGTTTGATGAAGTCGAATGCATAGCGCATCCCTCAGGGAATGATCAACGCCGAGAGCTTTATCCTTTTAACCTTTTAATCAAATAAGCAATAGTTGATAATCCTAACAATAACAGTAATTATTACTTAATAATCAAAGGAGGTAGTGACAACAAGGGTCGATTTTTTTTCCTCTCGTAGTCGCAGTCCATTAAGTATAAAATAACTTGTAAGAATTGATGAATTGGATTGGATTGGAACCAGCAGGAGAACGAACAACACCATCAACAGACGGCTGAAATAGCTTATTACGGTACACATGAATAAGTGATGATCGTATAATTTGGATGGGTTTGATACGATCTCATAAGGAAAAAAATGTTGAATGAACGTGTCAGAACATCGCTCATAAATCAGTTGTGACACCATCAAATGTGCCCATCGAATTGCCACTAATATGAACAAAAACGACTAGATCTTTCCCAAAAAGTCTAAGGTTATTAGGTAGATTTCTTCTAAATAGGTCGCACTGGCTTCTTCTGTAGTTATGTATTACTCGATCTCAACAGCTAGGAAACAAGTAGGCTACGTTGCCCACCTACATGAACGCGACACCAATCATTATTTTTTGTTTTATTATTTTTTTATTTTCAGAGCGCCATCGGGTGAGTGTGGCTCATTCGAGATGCTCAACTGAAGAGGATCCGGTTCGATGTGAGGCGAAGACGCCACATCGAGAAGAGCAACAATGTGGACCATCGACAAGGATCGTCGGCTCTGACGAAGGAGTAGACGTCGAAATATTAGCCGAATAAACTTCTCTATCAAACTCGTGTAGGCTCAACAATATAAACACATGTTAATTGCTAGTCATTATTTTTTTACACGATAACAGAATGAATGAAAAGTGATAAAACCAAGAAAAAAATCAGTAGTCAACTTAACAAACAAGAAATCGGAAGCTCTGAATCGGTTAAGTGAATAGTAGAAGGGACAACAGAGGTGAAAGGATCCTGAAGGGCCATCGTTTACGGATTCATAAAATTTCCGACAAACTTTCAGTTTTTACTGAGAAACCGACGTCGAAAAGTCAACATTTTGCATGTTTACACATCAGTTGTAACGGATGATAAGTAGTCCTACGGTCCACGGTTTGCTATGACCTTGTGGAATCTAATTTAAATGTTTTCGCTGTCAAAGAAAAAAACAGAATCCTCATTGACATACCGACGGTATGTCTTTTTCTGCGTCGACAATGGGTCCAGAATGACCTTGCCGTATGCTGTTTCACACCAACCACACTGCGGCTCACTAACTACAGTCGTATTAACAAGGAACTTTAACGATATTTTCCTAAGAAACGCCGTGTTTGAACGACAACCAGAAGCTGTAGTCAGCACGAGGGAAACCGCGATTACAAGTGGTCGTTTCCCGCTTGAACTTAGTTGTACATATGTTTGAAATCTAAGCACTGAAGAAGAGAAAGAGAAGAAAAAAATACATTTTGCAGACTCTAAAAAATCAGAATATCCACTTGTTAGAATGAGAGAACTCGTGTATTGCATGGAGATATTCCCTAAATTCTGATGGTTTTATTTAATAACAGTCCATATGTGAAGTAGGCCACAATTTCTGCAGCGTATGAATCATATATGAGTCACGTAGTCGCGAATGTGAAGAAGGATAAAGGGTGAAGCTTTCGGCGTTTATCGTTTCCTGGTGGATGCACCATGCATTCGTTATACATCCAAGTAAATCTAGTAAAAATCTACTGAACTCAGAGAGATGGAAGATTCTGTGAGCTCTGAGCCAGAGATCAAAGCAGCGCCGATACGGTATGTGTGTCAAGAACTCTAACCACAGCCCTACGTGAGCCCTTAAAAGGTGCTATATCAGAGTGAAATATTTGCGACAGAATATGAAATGCGTAATAGTGGGTGGAGAGAATGACAATATCTACTTGCTCAGATATGGTACATAAGGAGCTAGTGGACGGATGTGGTACTGGGGCCAGTATCCCTTCATCATTGCAGTCTCTTTCAGGTTCCACTTATAGAATTGTTTGGCCTCTTCTGTAGATTCGGCCGCTACTTGAGGATGCGTTGTCTTCTATAATAACTGGTCGAGGATGGCTTTTCCTGGAATCCCTAAGAGCCGTTCATAAGTGTTCTCTATAGACATTCGTTGGTCCTCATAGATCGGATGGTGGTCTGCGGTTGCACAGGACTGGCTAGTTCTGTAACTGTGATTGCAACTAGGATTTTTCCAGTACGACAACGATTTCTGTGATTAGTTGACCATCCAATCTAGGACGATAGATCGGGTCAAATTCGAAGCAAATGATGTGGTGGGAAAAACTATCGCTGACGTTGACGTTTCTTATACGTAGAGAATAAGGCACAGTACAAACGTCTAGTGGGATTTCTAACTATTCCAGACATTTTATGCTTCTCCTGTGACTTGTTCCTGAATATACAAGCCGACTATCGATTTCGATATTTGCCTCCAAGTAAACGAAAAGGTGGTGAACATTCAACCACGAACGAGATCTCACCATCGAAACATCTATATGTCCAAGAAGCATTTCATTATATATCAAATCATGAAGACTCTAAAGAAGCTAGTAGTCTACAAACATTTCCAGCAAAGCTTTTGACTATTTGGGCTTCCTGGTACTAAATTGGATCTAAAAAATAAAACCTAATGGAACGAACGTTTTTCCAGAAGCCGCTTTTAATGAGTACCTCGCTTGCAAATGAATTCTGACAGGACGAATATCAAATGCTAGTTGTGCGGCAAAGGCTAGAAACTGAAGAACAATGTAAATTATGGCCTCATATGCCCTTCTGATCCACTGATATAAGTTAAACTTATTCAAGCTCAACAATCTTTACTATACTGCGCATTAAAAAGTCGAAAGGAGTCCAAGAAACTAATTCAAAACAGACAGATCTCGACAGACACTCACTGTAGTCTCAATGAAAGCTCATATGAACTTGTAGATGAGGAAGATACCAAGGACGCTTGCTGTTTCTAGAGTTTAAAACAGGCTAGTAAAAAGTTGGTTTAGGCGAAGAAGAATAGAATTAAGGAACGAATGGGAAGCGATGCAAATTTTCTCTGAGAGCCAACGCTTGAAAGGCGTTTCGTGCTACTTTCCAGAGCCTTATTAAGTTTGATAAAGTGCAAATTGCAGAGATGCTTCATTCGTCTTTATCTTATTTTATATGAGCTGTCTACAGAAGTGCTGTTGGATCCAAGCACTTCTTTCATTCCACCCTGTTTCCACGCATTCATTACCCATGAAGGTTTTCGAATGTTGTATTTCAATTTGGCAGCTGCTTCAGGATTTTTGTCTTCGTTATGAATGCCGTCAGATGCTGTTCCTAACGATTCTCCTTGGAGTCCTGGGATAGATACGCTACAGCATTTCGACGTATTGAGCCGATCTCAGACATGTCCGGTAGTACCCATTTCACGAGGCCGGACCTAAGAGCTTCGACAGCAGATGGTAAAACCGTTTAAAGGAAGATCTGATCCCCTGAAGCAGCAGCTCGTGTACTTAATGCGCTGCTTAACCGGTCTGGTCGTCATCGAAGTCTACGTTAATTGAAAACTTTAGTGGAACTGAGAAAAGAAGTTCAAAACTATCAGAGGAGTTCCGAGATCGTCTTAAGAACAACAGCGAAAAACTCCTGGATGTCAAATGCAGTCGTCGAACGAGTGTCGTAGCTTTAATAGAAAGTGAGCAAGAAAAATGGAAAACGTCAGTGGATGAATGCCAATGACAACTGTGTGATTTATGCGCTCGAGAAAATTTTATGTCTCGCTGTCATTAGAGGTTTTTTTTCTGGTGTGTTTCCAGCCGCTTCGCCTCAAAGAAAAAAAACGGATAGAAAGCAGTAAAACACCATCGAAAGACAAAATAAATTCTGCAAAAAAAAACCCATTATAAAGAAAGCCGCTCTGGTCAGTTTTTTACAAGTGAGAGTCATGCGGCAGCAGAAAACCAGAAATGCATGAGATTCACTTCGAAAGCGTTGTTCATAAGAACGTCTCCGAGTTGAAAACCAATTTCAGAAAGGTAAGTTTGCCTTGCCTCCCAACGGTTTACCGCCTCATCATGGCTGGGAGGTGGCCCTGGGTGTCGGGCTACGATGTACAGCGGAGGGATTCGTCCCCACGGCAGGGTCTTCCACGCTGAGAAGGAGTCCAGCGTTCCCATCAGGAAGCCCAGCTAAGAGTAAGCCAGCACCGGGAACCATCACCGTCCTAGTATGGAGCTATTCGCATGGTGGCAAATATCCCTCTGATCCACAAGGGCTGCGATTGCCTGTGGTGGTGAAGACCTGGGGGAAGACCTTGCCCAGGCTGACCGCGAGATCCAAAGAACCACAATGGCTGGACGAGCAAAACTCCGAAAAAACGGAAATTATGCTGAGACCCGCACAACCAGTGAAGACGGGCCATCCAAGTATCCAAGTAAGTAAGTTTGCCTTGGAAGAGCCCAACTATTCGAAGTAATGTGATTCAATTCATAAGATTAGTTTTATAGATAAAAGTATGGATCGAATGCACTGAAGAAATCGTTGGAATAATAAATCTTCCTCTGCATTCATTCATCCTCTAGTTAAACGTTATACTTCATATCTAATGTTCTACATCTTCATGTTCATATTCAAATAAATTTAAAGAGAAATATTCTGAATGAGTCGTGTATAGAAGAAGATACGAGTACTAGTTGGCAGTTCCTACATTTCCCTTGTCGTTCCTAGGATTGATCAATATTAGTTAGGAAGGAAATACTTTTTCAGAAGTGGAGATAAGGGTGGAAGAGACTTGGTAAGAATTTGGAGAACGCAAAGAGAGATAGAGATGGATGAATTCGATTAAGACGTTGAATGTGACAATTGCAGTGTTCGGTCGACGACGACGACGACGACGACGACGATGACGAAGACGAGCTTTGATCGACCGCGGAGAGCACGTGCGGCCGAAGGGGGGAGGTAGGAAGCACTGGCCCTCGAACTCCTCGAAACTGGCTGCGGAGAAGCCTTACAGGAGGCTTCGAGCTTCCGAGTTTCTGACCTTTCAAGCTTTCAATGACTAAAAAGTGCAGAAAAATTCGAATAAAGCTGCTTTTTTTTCGTCTACTTCAGAATGAAAGGCAAAAGCTAGGAAATTTTTCGACACGACTTAGAGACTCCAACAATCTTATCGTCGCATAAGTTTGGATAAAAGGTCACTAGTAGTATCAATATGATTCAGTAACGAAAACATATAGAACTCCGTTTTTTTAATCTAGTGATACTTAGAAAGGGAACTATGAGTTGGCTCGTCTGCCAACGAAATGCACTTTAAAAGGGCTCTGAAAGACAATTCCTAAGGAATAAAAAACAGTGTGAAGACGATGGATTGCTATCTAATGCTCCGAAAAAAAAGTGCTGGAAAAGTAAGCTGATAGCGCTGAAGCTCGAATCCAAATTTGTAAAATAACTGATGCATGTAAAGTTACGCATAGATTGCCGAACGTAGGTGAAAGTGTGTCATTCATTTGCAGCTGTGCCAAAAAAGGCGAGATTTAATCAAGGACGATGAGGAATTAACCATAGAGTTACCGTAGTGAAACAGTCTCACTCAGACGGTTTCATTCCCATTTCTTGTCTATACAAGAGTTTGAGAAGGTGAACCGATGAGGAAGATTATGCATTCCTAGATAAAAGCTGACTATCACTCCGACGAACCTCAAAGAGGATGAGGACGGGAGGTCGGGCGGGAGGCGGAGGTCGAATGAAGGGATCATGTCGCCGAAACGCCGCCTCGTCGTTCGCCACCACACCCTCGAAGGAGAGAACTAGAGATAGACAGAAGTGAGAACGATAACACACATAAGGTTATTGTCGTGATATTTTCTGTGAAACAACTGTTAGTTCTCTTCTTAGTTAATAGTAGCTTACATGATGTAAGGAATTTCACACAGTAGAAATTCTGCTAATCGACGATATGAGGCTCGATTACAGTAAAGAATGACAAAAATTCAAACAGATGATGATGAAGAGGGAGTTATTTTTTTCTTCTAGAAATGCCAAAGAGCAAAAAACAATGCTTGAGAGGAAGAAAACTGAGCACGTGCACTGATAAGACAGCACTGATTCATAGGCGCTTTTCGAAATCATTGAATCATAGCGAAGTGATGAAGTACTCTGAAGATTACTGAGACAAACGAGGAGAAATTATCACTTTATCTCAGAGAAATATGAAGGATTAAACAGAAGAAGTGTAACAGGTACTTTCTGTAACTCGTCCATGTGGTACAGTAATGGGATACAGTAACCAAATACAAAAACATTTCTTGGAAGTGGAAGAAAGTTGAAGCACAAGTAAAGTGTTTTTCTAAATGAACAACGACAAATACCGTGATTAATAAGAGCTGTACGTTATAAGGAACAAAAGAACGATAATAAAGGCGTTAAGCTTCACGTAGAATGGCAAAGATATCAAAGCGATTGAAAGCTTAGAGGAATAATAAGCCACAAATCGTCCTAGGTCAGACCTGAATGTTGTCATCTATGGGCGACATTCAGGCGCCTGCCGTCACAGAATTCGTTTATGGTTCACTGATTCTTAAATGGCCGAACTTAACCTCCTTTCAGAATCACTATTCTTGCTGTAGTACTTACCAATCTTAATGTATTAAGCATTTAACAAACGTTTGCTACTCGAGCCTCTTTTGCCTCCTTTCAAATGAAAGTGGTTCTATAGTTATGACGCTTTTCAAACTTTTTAACCGCACAACCTCTGGGTCGATTGTCACAAAAGTGAAAATAAATGCAAAATTGGATATATTATAACCTAAAAAAGATAGACCCATTAGCAATTAATGGTAAAGCAGCCATGTGGTAGTAGAGCTGCCTTTAGAACGGAATATCCATATCAATCAAGCCAGTCATTGCACACCCACCATTTCCGCATTTACCGCTTCAGTGAATTCATGTTAGAAGTAGGATATAAGTGACCGCGTATGTCAAGAAGTTCAGTCAACAGTGGGAAATTGTGTGACTTGCTTGAAGCTCTTCTACATGAGTGAAGGAAAACGCCTGAATCTATGACTAAACTATACGAAAAATCTAATAATCACAGCTTGCAAGCGAACCGTGATGGCCAGTCGTTTTCATGAGAACAGAAGATTTGACAGACCGTTTATGCTCTTTAGAAAGAACTAACTGATCAAGTGGTGAAAGTGATGTATTCGAATGGCAGTAGAGGTGGCCTTGTTTAGAGTGGATTTCGCGGATATGAATAGTTTACGTTTTTCATAATGGCATAAGAACAAATTCTGAGCATCTCATTTTGGTCACGCTTAGGCCATAAACCAGTTAATTGCTTTGATTCGGAACAAAAAGTGCAACATCAATCGTCGTCGTAAAGTTCTTCAGGGCTCCCACTACAACTCCAACTATGCTTGACATCATTCTGAAGCAACTTCTTTAACTTCCATTTAGTTAAGGTACAACATTCTTGATGCTATTGTTATTGCTATTATTACAGTATTAACATGTTTTAGTATCGTTGCTAATATTAACCTTTATTTTTTATCAGTATTGTCATTCCACAGATATCTCTCATGTGAAAGATCTCGAGTCGGCTAGTCGCAAGACTTCGTGGCGTGTTCCCAGAAGGGTTAAACGCAAGGAAAAAACTGACCGTGTGTTTCTCCTGGTACGTACTTAGGGCTAAAGGGATGGATATCTTCTCTTTGTTGTGTTTGAATGACACAAGTATTATCCAAGTTTTCCACCTCGACAAAATCTTGCAATAAAGAGCATGGGAAGAAAACAAGTGACGCGGCAACATCTCGCCTCTAACCCAAGAATTAACTCCCCCTTCCGTTCACTCCGAGTAACTGACAGACCAGTTTGTATAAATCTACACTTTATGATGGAGCTCAAATACGATACTCATGAGGTTTTCCTCGCTGAAAACAGCAAAAAAACGGGATCGAAAAAACGTAATGTTGTTTGCTTCATTCAAACGAGAAGAGCTTAGTGTGCAGAAATGGTGAGTGACAGGAAGAGTCAGTGACTCTAGTGGAGTTCGTTCGAGTCACTCAACCACAGATGGGATTATAAGTGCTTAAGGTGGTGGATCTTGTCAATGTTTCAAACCACAGAAGCATAGAACTTTATCATTATTCTCATTGAGGCTAAGAAATCAATGTCCATTTCGTAGTTCAAATTAGCGCTCTCGCCGAAATTAACGTATTCTCCGGTCGGAAGTCGTTATCGCCTCGTTTCTTAATCGCCCGAGAAAATAATACACTCTCCAGCGATTTCTCGATTTTTTATGACCACCATTATTCAAGTGCGTGCGCAAGTTCTCACTTATTGGGAGTATTCGCTCGTACGAATACCTTCGCTAGCAATCCTTCGGGAATTGATGTTTCAAAGTTTTCGGCTTGGCTTTTGCTGTCGGCTCCAGCCATCTTGCCAATACGAAGAGCTGATAGGGTACTAGAGCCAAATGGGAATGCGTCTCGTGGTTTCCTGGGCGGTCATAAAGACAGTAGTAAATCCAGAAAACACTAGTAAAATGACAAGTTTTCTTCTTCTCAGATGGGAATCCTGTGGTGGTAAAGGAGCCATGTACGTTTATTGGTACTCTAGTATTACCAGTGCACCATTTGGGTAAAATTTTATGGGAAAAGAATATGTTACTCGTTTTTCTTAGATGAATTTTCCTTATTAATTACGAGTTAAAAACTTATGGGTTAAAAACAAGGGACATATTCACATTAAAATAAACATGCAAAATGTTAGAAATAGTAGAATTTAGATATGTGGAAGGATCAAGAGCAGTTCCGAGACTACTTGTTAATTCATCACTTGCCTTGATATCAGTGATCCAACAAATGTTGACCATTCAGAGATATGAAGACGAAACAAAACGACAACACGATGGAACCGTAACGAAATTATGTGTGATACAACCACAATGATGCTGAGATATTTGCAAATCTCCGGACCGCAGGTGTATGCGGTGGGGAACGAACCCAGTATTACCCTTGCCGAGAGTTAACGCGTTCACCACCACACTATGCGGGTCATTCGTTTCGCCTGTCTCTCAGCTAGTTCTATCGATCAGTGATAGAATGATGATAGCTGATGGCGGTAACAGCGCATTCGTTTCCCACCGCATACACGTGCGGTTCGGAGTTTTGCAAGTATCTCAGCATCATTGTGATTGTATCACACATAGTACCGTGGCATGAGAAAATGATAGGCAGTAAATAAGAAGTCAATATTGCAACGAAATTGTTAGCAGGAGGGAAGATAGAGCACTTTATTGCAAACAGAACCAAACGTGGTGAAGGATTTCCTTTGAAATATTTCAAACCAAAAGCATTATCATATTCTATGAGAAGTACTTGTGAAATAACAGAAGTTATTTTCGTGCATCACAATGTTTCTGAATGCTTCACTTCAAAACTGTGGCGACACGCCGACGGCTCTTCTTAGAATATTTCGCTGAATTATTTATTTCTCATCTCCGACTACAGCTCTTCACTCATCAAAGGCAAGTTACTGGAAACAAAATGGCTCAACAGTTCATCGGAAGTCTCAGTCTGAGAAAGTCAAAATAGTACGAGGGTGGGCGTAATTGACGAAGACCTTTCTTTCTCAATAGAACTCGGTTCGTTGTCCGAAATCAGATATGCGTTCGAGAGCGACAGACATCGACGATGTGCTTTTGTGAGTACGACGGGCGATAAGCGCTCATTTCCGGCACCTGTCTCTCTTACGTGGGTTAATGTGCTAGTATGTCGATCTAATGAATGAAACGTAAATCTCCGCAGATGAACAAGAGGAAATGAGATAGCGAAAAGAATAGCAGAAGAATCATTACGTAGATTCCAGAGGATTCATTAAAGGCATCGTTCGTATCTTTATTCCCTCATCATTCAATCACTTACAACATTCCGGGCCCTACGACTTTGAGCTATAGTAGCAACGAAATCATCACTGACTTCATCCGTGATGAAAAGTACGTCCACCCGACAAAAAGAAGAACTAGTGTCGAGATGAAACCCCTACACACAGGATGCGCAAGAATTGTCGAAATGGCGAGGCACTGATTAAGTTGAATCGGACTCAAAAAGATCTAAGACTAGCTTAGCGTTCTTTAAATGACACAACTTGTGCCATTCACTACGGTAGCAATCCGTTGCCAACTTCAAGCTATGAACGAATGCAGCATAATTGGCGTACGAGCCAAAAAACGGATGTAGGGTTGTTTGCAGAATGGGGGATTTAAGAATCAGTCAAATAAAACATGCACATTAGCGAAAAGCAAAGGAAGACAATAAGAATATCAGGAATTGTTGAAGTCTAGAGAACCAATTTGAATGAAGGATAAAGGATAAAGCTCTGGGCGTTTCCTGAGGGATGCGCCATGCATTCCACTTCATTAAGCATCGTTTGAAGGTAACTGGATGCATATCTGGCCTTTACTATACTCGCTATGGCCAACCAATGGATCTAGCCACTGCTGATACCCTCTCAAACAACTCTGATACCAGTTTACCGACCCCGGAGGGAAAGAGGGCTTGGTGGGCAAGAGGCGCGGGGATCGATCCAATGTGTGTGTTGCAGAGCGCCTCCGACTGCTGCTCCACACACGCTCATACGAATTTGAATAGGTAGACTTATGATATAAGTTGGAATGACAAGTGAATGGATTCATTGTGAATGCGTTCTACAACATATGTTGACAGCTCATCGCCCAGATGTTACGACGATCATTCGACAATTCACAAATCGTTTGTGACATGGTAGGTCACCAAGGACAACGTCTAAGCCCCTACGACCTTTGAACCACTCAATGTTCTTTTTAATTGCTTTCTATGATCGACATAGAGATCTTCCACAACATCCTCCATTCTCATTAGTATTATGGAGCAACCGCTTTATTAGGAGTAAGCAAGTGAAAATTTGTTCTTATTCTTAGTTGAACTCTGATCAACAAGAACAAGTCTTTCTCTGATACGGAAAGAAGACTCTTATTGTTTTGATAGCGCACATCTGTTGAAAGACTAAGAGGAGAACTGAAAAGATAATGTAGAGAAATAAGGAGAAATGAAGAGTGCTGACTTCTAGACAATGGTGCAGAACCAAGGATGTTCAGGATTTAAACTAGACGTTATGCATTTACAAAGGGAGACTGAAAGTTAAAAAATAAGTCGATTCAAATGAAACTCGATGTTTGTTTGAATCCGGTGAAAAGAAATAATGACGACTCAAGCCTTCATTTCAAATACGACAGCAAATTCTGCTCGGTAACACCTACACGTTTACCCTAGAAAGTGCAAGTTTATTTATTTAATCACAGAACCAATCGTTGCCTATGCTTTTCCTATGCGAATATACTAAACGAGCTTTCAGAAGTGGTCTGATTGTTGGAAAATTTCTCGGGAAGCAGTTGTGAATGGAATGAGTACTTACTAAAGTAGCAGTTCGTTAGGGCGAAGTTCGTTGAATAAGCGGCGAGTTGAAGACGAGTTTCATATTTCTTCTTACCTCTGCAGGTTGTACGACCAATGGTCGGGGTTATGACGAACAGCAGGGAGTGCTACGTTTCTACCGATCAAAGACGCTGCAGTTCGATCGTTGTGATATACCGATCTCTTTGGGAATACTTCTTCAGTGTAATGTGGCTTCGCAAGAACAAGAAATAATAGCGCTTCCACGTATCTCTTCAAGACAAGGATGTCATTATAACCCTCTTCAGTTGCAAATTTATTTTCGATAATGCTTTTCCAGGAGTTTATTTCATTCAGTCATTTCCCAAAACCTCGTGTACAGAATCCTCATTCAGTCACAGGTGTCAAATCAATCAAGAAACGAATCATTTTTTGTTAGAGGAAAGAGATGCGAACTGAATTCGCACAGAAAAATCTCTTTCATTCCGTCCGTTCAATCCAAGTATTCACTCATCCACGTTTTTCCCCCCACTATGCCACTCCATTTCTTCTTCCTTTCTGACCTCCCAATTCAGTTCAGGTGTTCGCAATAAAAGAAACGATTACAGATGCCAAGTTTAACTTATTATTTACTGCCTACTCTTTTTAATGGCAGGGTATATTGTATAATCTCGCTGATGGGTGATTGCTGATGGCAGAGATCGATAGAACTAGCTGAGAGACAGGCGAAACGAAGGACCCGCATGGTGTGGTGGTGAACGCGTTACTTCTCGGAAAGGACAATAGCGCGTTGGTTTCTCACCGCAGATACCTGCGGTCCGGAGTTTTGCAAATATCTCAGCATCATTGAACATTACAGATGCCATTTCACTACAAGTCCCAGGGTGTTGTTATACTTGGCAGCACTATTGAATACCAGCCAACAACATGATGCAACGCTGAAATACCATGACGCCATGCAAATGATATGTATTGAACGATAGCTGTTTGCTAGTTCTGTTGCAAGCTTTTAACGGTCATCCATAGATCTCCTTCAGTCAATGTCTTCTGACTGTCATACTCGACGTCAGCGATTCCTCACCGACTCTTTTTTCTTGTCTTTCTATTTCACAAAAATCTTCTGGAATTACCTTTGCATCGTACGATCGTTAACCGGTCCCCATTTAAATGCAAAGTTGGCATTGCTATTCACTTCCGCTACTTTACGTGCAAATTTGAATTCGTTCACAAAAAGGCGAAAATTTATTGTTGCACTTGTATTTGCATATGGCCGTGAATAGAAGCAACTGGAAAGTAATAAGAGAACAAAAAAAGACCTTAACTGAAAAATTTGTCGCGAAGTTTGCACCACGATGAAGAATTACTTACACTGGGCTTTCACCCATTTTTTTAAGGGTTGGGTACTGTGTGAAATATAACCACGATGCTGATAGCACCTATAGGTCAATAACACGGCTAAGAGAAAGCCGAAACGAAGAACTCGCATGGTGTGGTGGCGAACGCGTTAACCCTCGGAAATGCGAAATAGCGTGTTCGGTCCCTACCGTAGACACCAGCTGTCCGGAGTTTTGCAAATATGTTAAAATCATTGTGGTTATAAACTATTGTTAAAACACAGAGACGTCGAAAATAATTTAGAGAAAAAATCTCTCCTTTAAATTCCACAGAAAATCAATAAGTGGGTAAAGAAATTTGTTTAGGGGTTATCACACCAAAGGATATTGAAGATAATTGAACTGGTAAGCAAAGTAAAAAATCACACAAAAATTGGTGAATGGAGCAAGAAGGTGTATTTTAATTGTACAAGAGGAGAAATGATTACACATACTGCAAAATTACTACACCCTGAGCAATTCATGGGAAGCCCTAAACTGGAGGAAAAAGGAGGGAACAATAGAGCAAAAAGGTCTAAGTGGTTGAGTGGAGGTTCTGAATAGGAAAGCAGAAATGAAGTAGATTCCTTAGCAAAGTAGAGTTCCTAAGAGAAATTCACAAATTTTGAGTACAGTTTCTAACAGAAATCCTGATTTTACTGAATATTAGCAAGTTTTCTGGCTCCTTACAAAAGTAAATGGAGTCGTTGCAAGCGACCTACAAAGATGACCGTGTTCACTTTCCACTTGTTCATCTCCGTTTGCCTAATATTCATTCTATTTATTTCGCAAAGTTAGTGTAAATGACCTCATCCAAAGTTTTAGCTTACTTCTTTACTTTGTATGGAGTACTGGATAGAAGGAAGTAGCCCGGAAGCAACAACCGATGGTGGGAAAGTTTTCAGAGTAGGTGTTATTCATGAAAAACGGATGGCTACGTTTACAATGACGTTCGGACAAACATTCTGGTGGTGATCGGTCACCGAGCAAACATAACCCTAATGAATCGTAAGCATAATGGTGGATGCACCACCGTCAACCGAACACCACCGGTAGTGCGACGTATAGACGCCGACGGATTTCCTGCTGAGGGAATCCACACCACCGTAAGCGAAATTTATGTAAGAGTCAAGGAATATCGAGAAATGTTGTTTGGAAAAAAGTACGCACCATATTTTTTGCGCAGAATCTTTCCACAATAAGCTCTGTATCCACGTGAAGCTGACATCATGCATTGACTTCAATACATATTCCCAATAGCTGTTTATTTTGTCGCTAAGAGTTTACTTAGCACAATTTTTTGTATGAAATTGGTAGATCATCCAATATAGATAGTGCACTAGCTGTGCTTCCCTGGAAAGCTTTTCGCTACATTCAAGAATTTATACAAAACCTTTTCTCGGACTGGTTTTCCAATGCGTACTGCATGGCGGCGATCAGCTACAGTTTCAAGCGGTCCAGCTGCCTTTGTTTTGATATGTAAAAGTGTAAACAGAAAGGTTTAGGCTATTAGAAAGTGTCCTTTTCTCGTACGAAATAAAAAATGTAGTCCAAGGCGCTGCGTTATGCTGCAGAGTGATTCGTTCACTACCGTAACTACAAGGCTTTCTTTTCAGTTTGCCAGCTGATACAAATAAGAAGTCGATTATGTTTTAGGAAAAAAAGTGGAAAAACTGAAAGAAGGACGTTCGCAGTTAGTGTTTCGGAAGTCGCATGCTCAACAAACACTGTCCATCTGGCTTACGAAGTCAACAATGAACCAGACGTGAATGAGCCCGACTAAAACAACACCTGGCAAAATTAATGACAATTGTATGACATGAATGTCTGTTTGATTTCTTTATAACCAATCATAAACGTTCGCACTCTTAACATATTATAGAGCATGCTGGCTTTTTCGACAGCTGAGGATAGTTCCTCAGTCTCCGGAAAAGTTAGGAAATTGAAAAACTAAGATTTTGTCGTGTCGCTTTAAGGATATTTATAGCCTTTGCAAGATTTTATTTTAATCTTAAGGATATTTACGATCAAATTTCCTGCAGAATAGAGCGCGAAATTGAAGCTTTTAAAATTTCACATACTAGCGCGACAGCCGCAAGTATAAGTGACAGGTTGGAGAACATCATCGTCTTCGGCTAGTCGAAATCCGGTTTGCTTTAAATTGCACTTGTGTTTGAAATGAAAGCCTTAAAGAAGAAGTTTAAAAAGTAACATTTCGTGAGCTCCAGAAAAAAAATCAAAACACCAACTTGCTAGAAGTCGGACTTTTTTCGGTAAAAAATCTCTACATTCCACTGGCTTCATTTTAGTTCAAGTTCACTGTGAGATGAAATGTATTGATCCAATTTTGACAAGGGACATGGCATGAACCGTATATGACTCACGTAGTCATGAATCTGTCTCTTATAAAGTCATGGAATGATTCTAGCGCTTTTTTTACTGAGTTCATATAATAACACAAATGTGAGAAATGAAACAGGGATTAGACAGTTAAATTTTCAGGCTTTTGCAAATAATGAGAAGAGTAAACGACCTCTTTTTCACTCACCACCAATAAATATAAATATTTCATTCTTTCCTTGTAATGATCGTAATTCATGGAGATATATGCATGGAGGATTCATATATGATGACCGCTTTCACGAGAATCGTACGTCGAGGAGAGCGGTGTCGGCTCTGGATACAACTGATTCATGCCGTCGACAAACACTCTGACACCGCTTCTTCTTTACGATCTTATTATAGTTGTCGTCGTCACCTTACCTCCCCAGGGACTCTTTCAAATTGTCGTGTCACA
Source organism: Angiostrongylus vasorum (assembly GCA_018806985.1). Classification (NCBI taxonomy): domain Eukaryota; kingdom Metazoa; phylum Nematoda; class Chromadorea; order Rhabditida; family Metastrongylidae; genus Angiostrongylus; species Angiostrongylus vasorum. Next base: position 285,780 of record JADANN010000118.1, on the reverse strand, counting down.
TATTTATCGTCTTTTCTTCTTGAAATACGACCGGTTCAATCATTGGAACTATACTAATGTATATGGGGCAGGTAGCACTCTAGTAGTAATATCGTTCATTACGAAGAACGCAACGGTTCGATACCCCTCCGGCTCACTCACTGTGTGGTAGATGATAGTAGACCCGTCTGCAATCAGATCACTCCTTCCAATCCACGTTGGAACACCTTTGCACGGCTATTCCAGTATTTTAAGGAGAATCAACTCAACGAGCAATCAACGACATTCACAACGGAGATGAAAAATCCTCAATCATCGACTCAAAACCACAAATTGGAAGAGCTTCGAGGATCAGGGATGCGAACAAACTAATCGAGACTTAAAAGGTCCTCAGATCTGCATAATATGTGACGTCGGATCATTAGGAAAGAAGAAAAACAAACAAACAAACAAAAAATATTAATAGTAATGACAATATGTAACAAGCAAGTGTAGCGTAGTTATCGATGCCCCACAATCCACAGGAGGTTTACCGCCGTCTCAGGTTTTACAAGCCTCCTGTCTCTATGGTGTGAGAACATTTTCCTTGAGTTATCCGTAATACACCCTCAGTTATTGATCAACAGAACGCCTTTATTCTTTGAAACAAAGAAAGGTCGTAAACGACTCGCACTTCATTTCCCGATTTATTGACATGTACATAGGCTAATCTTCTTTGAAATAACGTACTTTTCAGAGCACTCATTGCTGGAAAGAAGATTTAGTGTGGTCGAAGAAGGGATATACAGAGAGCGCTAGCAACGGAGCGCGGAAAGGATCGTAAAAGGTACGAAGTTGTGGACCTGAAACCTAGTCGATGGCTTCGACTATATGCGTATAAAAACTGGCATAAATATTGATGATGAGTGAATATCCAGATCTATGGTTAGCCCAATTTAAAAAAAAAGGTACAATAGATTTCTGGAGCGTTCTTCGCACAAAAACCGTCTCTTCAAATCAGAACGTTTTACTTGGAAAACCGTCAATTCTACGTCGCCTTCAAGAACTTTTTTCAATATATAAGCTTAACAACTAACTTTCGGAAAATCAATTTCTTTCCTCAGAATTTTTCTCAACACGGTCAAATCTTCCTAGGTCGTTGTTCATATTGATTGAATGTACTTGTGACAATATTCCATATCCCATTGTTAATTCATGAGAAGGCATTCAGTCATCTACTAGTGTACTACTCTAGTTTATTCACAGCCGTCACTTTTTTCCATGCTTCGTTAAGCTCTTCGAAAGCTAGCGTTAGCTCATCAACGACATTTTGTTGGAAGACAAGCTGCGACATTGATGATTCAGTGATGGTTAAAATATATTCTAATGGTGGATTCCTGCAATTGTTTCTTAATTTTCGTAGCTGTTGACGAAGTATGGTATAAATTTACACAAAGGAACCAAAAAAAGAAAAGAAAGACAAACCATCGACAAGGGAAATATTTTGAAGGGAACGGAGTATACTACAGAAATCGATTTGAATCCTTTTCTCTCTAAATACCTTTTTTTTCATTACCTACATGCTAAATAATCACTTCTTCTCCCCTTTTCATACATATTGTCCTCAAAGCATTTAGTTAGCAGTACTAAACACTGAAGAAGCCGAAGTAGACTACATTTTCAAGACAGGTAGTAGTGGTCGCGCAAGTGCTAGATTCAAGGAAAGCCCAAGCTGAAGAGTTGCTAGAGGATTGTAGAGTTAGTTATTAAAAGTTTACAGCATTGACATCTATACTAGAAATGAAAAGAGGACAACCACAACGATGCTGAAACATTCGCAAAATTTGGACTCCGGGCCACAGCGAACCTCAATTACCCATTCCGGGTGCTCGCGCATTACACACTTCGTCACGGAGGCTTTTGCTCTGCGTTTCTCACAGCTAGTTTTCTACATAACGCTGCCATCAACATTTATCCATCATCGGGATTGATGTGGCGGGCACAACTGGGCGTTGCACCCAGTTAAGCTGATGAAAGGAGCCCCTCAGAAAGGGAAATCGTGGTTCCATCTGGCCCGGTGTCCAAGTTTTGCGAATATCCCAGCATCGCTGTAGTTGTAATTCACATCATAACCTGCCGTGAAAAGCTATAGCAGCCAGAAAATAAAAGGTTAACAGTATAAAACGAGGACATCTTTTCTTCAAAAAAAAATCAATGACTGGTGGTACAATGCTTTAGTCAAATATTTGTCAAGCGTCACTGTGAATAAACAATTTTACAAATAAACAAGTAGTCGACAAATTTTTAAACAACAGATAATCTGTAAGTGTGACTGTCACGAAAATGTCAGAGGATAAGGTGCTTGTGGATGTTATGATGAGCTGGGAGGTTAACCCCGTCACGCCTGCCATTCTCTTTCCCTTTCTGTTCCAGAAAATTATCAGACGTGCTTGCTTTCCAGAAAATTGCCATCAGTTACATTTTTTACTGGGTACTGGTGTGTTTATGGAACGATAGACGGAGAGACAGAGGAATTGAAGCAGAACACAAATGGTTGCTACGGCAGCCATTACATATTAGGAAAATGGAAGCGATCTGAAAGTCGATGACCAAAGTTCTCTAACCACCACGAATGACAACGACAATGAAACCACCTAAAATGGAAAATGAAGGCCAAAAAATATAGGAAGAAAAGAACATCGACAGGAAGATGACAGATAAAGAGGAACGTGAAGACGGAAGAGATAAAAAGGACCACATAATTAGAAAAAAGAAGAATGAAAGATTGGCGACTTGTTTGGAAAATTTTCTCACCTGAAGTTGACAAAACAGCGAGAAGAATTTTGTGAACCTTTTCTTTAATTTCTTGTTTTCGTTGCAAAAAACTCCGCATCTATCAATTCCTGGAAATTTCTTCACAATGAAGTGGTCTAGTAGTTAAATCACTCTGTTATAGTATGAGATACTACAAATCTGAAGCAAACGTCCGAACGATACAGAATTAATGGTGACCAACCGTCACTTATTTGAATGCATTTAAAGTTCAGTTTGGATATAAATGTTTCTTTATGCATACCAGGTTAAAAATGACTATTCAAAGACCATATTTTTTTTTACCGTACTCATTATACTGCAACTAAGAACGGATTTCCTTCTAGGACCAATCTGAGGTTAAGTTATTCGAAAGCACAGACGTCGGCTAGACGACATCGATTAGAAGTAATTTGGGGGAATAACGTCAGGAGAAATCACAACACACAATTTGCCTTTCTCTGGGCGGATAAAAATAGAAACGGAAATGTCAACGGATAATTCAAAAAAGAACCCGTCATCCGTGCGCTGTCGGGCCAACGAAAAGATGAAAGAACTTGAGCGCGAAGTGCTGATAAGGTCAAGTCGTGTGAGTGGAAGGCCAGCCAGCCAGCTAGCCAGCCAGCCGAACAATGGAACTCGCCGGCGAAGTGCCAACCCACCATCAGGACGGAACCCCGGTCAGAGGCGAGAGTGCTTGAGAGGCATGGGAACGGCTCGCACAGCTGGCCAGACAGCAAACCGGCCAGCTACTTGTCACGCTTTGTGGCATTGGTTTAGATTCCACAGTAGGACAGGGACAATGTCCCCGCTTCCGTTATGGAAAGTTTGGTCGAACTAACTTGTAGTTGCAGGATTTTTTAATGGTGTGGAAAGTGTGACGCTTCATAAACTGCTCATTTGTAACTGAAATGTTGTAAACACAGAAAAAAGGGAGATAAAAGAATTCTCTAAGAACTCTTTTCCTAATTTTGTTGACATTTTGATTTCAGGACCGATTCGTGCTTTTTAATGAAGAAGCTGAAAAAATTTTTTCCTCCCATAATTTTCAGTGTTTCGTGTTTCAATTCTTCTACAGTCTTTTCTTTCAATTGAAAGTTCGACATCAAAAACACTGACTCTGCGCTGAAGACATGGTTTTTTGACCTTTCAAGATTTAGACTGAAAAAACAAAAAACAAAAAGCTTTCTTTTCGTAAATTTGAGACGTAGAAACGCTCCCTTTCATTGATTATATATTTAACAAATGGGGTATCGCAAGTCATTCACGTTTGGTGCTACGTAACCCGAGAACAACGAGTGTTTGAAGAGCTTAAGAGGCTTGTGAAAGCCCCACACCACACGAGGTAATGTTGGGCCCCTGAAGCCACGCAGCCTTTATAACCAGCTGAAATAGTCGACAGTCTCATCGAACCATTCATGCCTTGTCGTAATAGTGTCGATGAGTATTATTTTGGTGAATGAAATCTTGATGACTTAATTAGTGAGACATTCCGCCTTCCAGTAGCTTCAGTTATTACAGGAAAAAGGTCACTTAGAAGCTCTATAAAAAAGGAGTAATAATGTCAAGTACGTGCTCTTCATCAACTAGTTTTATGAAATGGAGAGTTTCAGAACATGTTAGGTGTTGGTCTTTTAAAGGAATAATAATAGATTCCTTTTAATTTAACAGAAACTCGGCGAGGTTATGGCACAGTGGTTAAAAGCGCCCTGTAATACACATCATGTTTGTTCGTTCGATCCCTCGCCTCAGGCTCACCTAGCTTGCCATCCCTTCGGGATCGGCCACCTTGGTACCTAACTTATTTTAAAGAATAGAAGCAGCGAATTATGAGACCCCTAGGTCACCCTAAATCATTGCATAGGCCAGATATGCACTCAACCACTTCTGGGATACTACGAATGGAGTGAAATGCATGACGATATCCCCAGGAATTGATTAACGCAGGACGCATTACACCTTATCCTAATGTTAACTCTAAAAGGAGAGAAGTTTAGCAAAAACATTTCGCCGTGCGCTAAAACATACGCTGACGAGATTACATTACCGGTTGGAACGAATTCGTCCTTTCGGTTATACGAAACGCAATCGCGTGCGTATGTCAACCGAATACAACACCACAGCCATCAACATCGTTGAGTCTCCCGCTAAGATCCCATTATAAAAAGAAAAGAATGAGATGCCAAGCGCACAAAACAAAAACGGTATAGCTGACTCTAGTGGACATTAAAAGGTATAGGTTATAGAGTGAATAAGAATATTCTGATACGATCGGTTCATTTGGAAAACCTTAGCAAGAAAAAAGCAAGAGTGATGAAAAAAAGTACCTCGAAATTCTTGAGGCCAAAAGGAATATTCTGAAATTCTTGAAGCTGCAGATCGTTTCAAACTCTGTGTGATCGTTTAAGAAGAAACAAAAAACAGGAACAGGGACACATGTCAACTAACCAACGGGACCTTTGTCATTCGGGGAAGAAAAGAAAGAGAAACCCCGAAAGGAAAGTGGATTAGTGTAGTCTAATATTCGAATTGTTGTTTCTCTAAGTGATTAACCTTTGTAATTTTTTATCTTGTCTTCATTATTTGCTGCCACCTGCACCACCTGCCCCTGAGTCGATCACCGAGTGACCCGAGCGGAAGCCAGCAAAGGCTCTATTTGTCTCTGTCGTATTAAAGAATGCTCACTTGGGTTTTTCTTAGCTTAGAAGCTTGAAGAACATCATGTTTCCCTTCTAGGTCTCCAACACTCTCCCCGCTGTGGATTTGACACCCTGCGGAAACTAAATGCTAATGGCCCTTGTTTACAGGTTGTTGTTAGGAAGGATTAGATATCCAGTACACCTGACTTCCAATATCTAAGCGTGTACGGCAGCGTCTGTGAAATTTGACCGTCCACTTAGGCCCGAACTACACATTTTCTTCCTCAGTTGTTACACATGGGATAACAGCATTGCCCTCTCAACAATATTTCGGATAACGCTTAGTGGTCACCCATCAAGCTTAACTAAATTGCAGGTTTCAGTACGTATGAATCCAAGCGGAAACGCCCTAATCTGGCTATTTCAGGACTCCAAGGAGAATCGAGTCGACCACCACTCAACGACATTTAAAATGAAAGTAGATTCCTCACGCAGCAGCCGGAACCACACGTAAAAGTCGGAAGACCTTCATGGGTGATAGATGCGAGGAAAAGAATCGAATGTGAGAAGTACATCGATTCGTAAAACAGATGTGAAAGGCGGGTCGAATAATGAAACGTAGAAGAATCGCAGTGTCTAAAAGGTAAGCTCGAAGAACGTATTGATACCTCCTTTAGTACTCTTGTAATCACCCAAGGTACTCTTGTTGAGGCATGAAGCAAAGTCATTGTTGAGTTTTTGACACATAAAAACACAGCTGAAACATTTGGAGATAACCGTTCCGCTGAGGGTTAACGGGTGATCAGAAACATTGTTCTCTTCAGATTCAAGTGTCGGCCAATTTTCTCACAAAAGCTATCCATTACTTTGTCTCATTCCAGTTTTTTTTTCAATTACGTTCCCGGTAACGGCTATAAATAACTTTGAGACGGTATCGACTTGGCGAACCATTCCCTTTACGTCAATGTTTGCATCATTGTAAAGTGTTGAAATTTTGATTTTAAAGCCTATCTGTACCTCATAAAGCTGTTTTATCCACAGAGCATCTTCCTTGCAGGGTTTTCATGATCGCCTTTGTCTCACACAGTGTTCTGCCCACTCTGTCGAGGATGTCTCGATTGAGGAGTTTCGAGACAAAAAGGCCGCCGGTAGATTGGGCGATAGTCATGTTGGCGTTGTAGTTAGTTCTTCAATGAGCGCTTTTAACAAACATAAATAGAAATAAAGGGTAAAGCTGTCAATGTTGATCAATGCATGAGGGAAGCCTTCATTAAGCATCGTTTGGAGGTGATTGAATGCATATCTGGCGTTTACCATACCTTGCGGTGACGTGCCGATGTATCGAGGCACTGCTGCTATCCTCCCAGACAAGTCTGGTAGCAATCTGCCGACCCGGAAAGCTTGGTGGGACATGGGAGCAGGGATCGATTCCACGTGTGTGTTGCAGGGCGCCTCCGACCACTGCGCCACATGGGCCCTTCGCAGAACAAAAAAAAACGAACAGAACAGATAAATAAGCAAAAGTAAGCAAGATGATTAACTAGCAACTAATTGCAGAATTGGTAAAAAACAAGTTTAACCGACCGACAGCAGAGTGGCGAAAAAATTCTTGAACCTGTTGCAAAAAAGTTTTCGGAGAACTTCTGAAGTTTTTCTTGCATAATTTCAGCCTACAATGCAATCGCGATGATTATCTACTACATATTACATACGCACGGCGACCCTGCTTGATATTCTTTGCACGAAGCATAAAAAAGTAGCCAATGCCATTTTTTTTATTCCCTGCTTGGCGAACAAGAGACCTTGTCCCGTGGTCCTCCTTTGACAGCGCGAAATTAAGAAGAGCTGGAAAGAATGAGGTCCGGAAAATACTACCGATGCAGTACAACTTTCCAGGTAAGCTCTGAAAATATTGTTGTGAGTTAACCTTGTAACATGTAGATGAGCATTGTTACACAGAGGAGAACAAAGAGTTGTGTAACGATTCGTTCAAGATGTCATCAGCCGTAAAGAAAAGCTTTTCCTTGCAATCTGACTTCCATTTACCATGTCTCAGTTCTTCTAATGGAAACGCCTGACTTTCGCTAATATTCAAGGGAACAGATATCATTTTCTTTAACAGTTTCCTCCAGAAACGAGGACTTTTCGTTGTGGGCGATAAAGCCACCATATATAGGCACTGGAACAAATTGATCAGTAGCTTCATGAAGGATCTGTGTGGATTGCTACAGGGTCAGGGGGATGTTGGTGTAGTCAGGGGCGTGGGATGTTTGTCATTGGGCATATGAGTGAGCATAAAATTGGAAGGCATTCTGAAGAAAAACTCATATGTAATTACTATTCCATTGTTATTGAAAATGCCCTTAGAAAATTTAGCAAAACTATCTTTCAATCATACAAATAACCTTACAACATTTCGTTAAGTAAATGAAATAGTTGCTGGGAAAAAATCCCACCAAACGCGGGTTTACTTTGCGCCATTGTAAAACATCAGATTTAAACAAAAATCCCGAACTTAACTGTCACTAAGACTAACCGGAACTTGTAGAAGACATTTTTTACATTTGTGGGTAAGACTCAACACGAGAGGAAACTCTGACAAAACACTCCTAGCATCCGCTGTTGATCATAGAAGTCCTGGAGTGGTAAAATATGAATTGCGCAGGTACAAATGTGCCGAATGCCCTAAATCGTATCTCATCCATCCAAGTTGCGCCTTATTTAATATTTCATATAAAGTGGAGTCTAGAACATCTGCTAGAGTAGTGGACACAGAAGGATTGCAGAACGTGTAGGCAGGTGGAACGTGGTATTTACTGGATGAGGAGCGGCGAGCTGTTTATTCTGTCGAATGCTTGTTCGAATACACTGCCACAGAGCACATGTTTTCGTTTGCATATCGCATTTCTCTCGCCTAATGCAATCGTTGCACGGAAAACCGACTGGCAGAGACGTCCCGATTCTCCATGATAGGATAGCGGTCGATGAAACGTCGCCAACAGGAAATCAGTGACATGAGAGGAAGGAAGTGTTTCGTGAGTCATTAATGATATTCAACTCTATTTCAAGAACTGACTTTTTTAAACCTCGGCAGGACTAAACATGTATTGACCCATTGATAAAGCTAACACAAGGTTCACAAGAAAATTCGTTCGACTAATATTTCGAGCTTTCCCTTCTTCAGAATCGGATTGATCCGAGTCAGTTCTCCATAATTGTTTCTTCTTCCGACGTGGGTTTCATGATCGCATCGAGTCAAATCTAATGGAACACTGCGCAGATATTCAACTTTGTCATTTCTATGCACAGTTGTTCAATTTGTACTTGTCATAATGAACAGTCGTACCCTAGTCGTAGAACAGTCGTACGAATTCACACATGAGTGATAATTTTTCTGGTCGGGCACAGTTTTTTCTTCCTTGGGTTTCTCAGAGAATTGTGCTATGGTTTCTCTAAGGTGTCACTGCAAGTCGCTGCCCGTCCACGCAGATCGAAGCGAAGTGTCACATTTCGATACAGCTGTTATCAGAATAGGTGATTTCTGTCTTCGGTTTACTTCTATCTGGGCTCTCGAATGAAAACGTTGAATTCGCTCTCGTCTAGGCTTACGCTTTTGTGAAATGAACACTACCATTCAACAGTCCATCGCATTCCAATTGTGAATTTCATTGAATTCCAGTAGTACAGTTTCAGTAAATTTCACTCTCAGACCTTTACATGGTTTAGCAAAGATGCACTAGTCCATAGGAAGCTGGGCTTCTTCCTTCTCATTTCATGAGCATGAGAGAAAAAGCAACAAAAATGATTAAATAAACTTGTAAGTCATCCTATATTTAGCCCTATTAATAAGAGCACCAACTAGTAATTAGCGTAGGTACAAATGAAATCGCCATCTGGTAGGACATAGAAAGCACTGTACGTTTCGAAAGAGGCCTCTTATTTTTAATGCTCACGGTAAGATAGTCGCGTAGAGCCAGCGAGGATTTGCTATGACATAGGTTCACTCCTGACTGAGCTTTTTGATAAAAAATACTTAAAAGCTTAGTTGCCTTGTTAGGGGGATACAGCCGATGTATTCTAGATCCGTACCTATGCGCCAACAACCAGTCAAATGAACCCGTCGAAAAGTGTAATTGGCAGCACACAAGCCGAAATTCATAAGTCGACGATTTCCAATCGCATCTGGAAATATTTCACTACAACGAAACGATCTTTGCTTAGCTTTTGGAAGAAGTGTATTTTCTTGTTATTATTTTTATTGGGACAAAGCATGCATGTGTTTTTGACAAACGCTGCACACGGGATGTGCTCTGTTATGGTTCCTAAATCACCCTATCCACTTTTTATACTAACAATATAGAAAGTGACCGGATGCTGTGCGGTCAAAACTTCCTGTAGATTTAAAGCGATGAAGTCCGAGATTTCCTACTGAAAGAAGTTCGCTGAAGCACACACAAGTAACTGAGTGGCTGGTCACATCGACTTCGTTTCAAGAAAAGCACTGCTTCATTTGTTTGCCCAGTCAAGACAAATTTTACATTAAGTGCATTTCATTTGGACGATCTAATTTTCCTTTAATAAAGTGCGCGTAGAAATTTGTCAACTTTTCAGTATTCACAGTTCCTTCATTGGATAGGTCTTATCAAAAATCGTTATGTTCCTCATGACGTTCGCCTATTTTTAGAAACACTGTTCGATTGGAGAATGTGGGTTTTCATGAATACGATGGTAGAAGCTATCGTGGAAATCAACATGTGTTATGCCATCAAAACTAGAGAGCCACTTGTAACCATTAGCAAATATAACACTCGTATCGTCGAAACCGAAACGACGTGTGTGAAGACCAAACAAAACGACAAAAGCTGGAAATACAGCAAGACAGAGGCGTCCTCAGTCTCGGGGATCGGACTCATCACATCGGAGAAAAAGTGAAAACGGTAGAAAGTACAGAGAAGTCCGACACCGTCGTAGTCGACAACCCATATTGAAGGTCTGAGTTGCGTTATCGGTAGTAAATGTGAGTATACCTTACCTGTATCCTTTCCTTCCTTTAATAAATCCCAATTTTAGACCACTGCAGAAATTTTAAAATACTTGAGTGATTGATAAGTCAGTTAGCAAATAGTGTACAAAGGTGATATCTCAGATGGCAGGCTGCGTTGAGTTAAATCATTTAAATAAACGATGAGCCTTAAACATCCTTACAGCTATTTTTCGATAATCATTTTAAGGCTAGGAGGATTGGAACTGTTGAATAAGATTGATTCCTCCCTTTGACATTATGGAAGGAGGAATGGAGACTGTCGTTTACTAGCAGCGTCACTTAAGATCTGTCTCGGTAAGAACCTCATTAATAGAAATTACGACAATATCGTGGCTACTGATCAGGAAATCAAAGACGCCGTTCCGTTTAAGAAACAAGGATGCGCACCGGCATCAAATTTGACAAGACAAAGGACACCAAGCGTGGAGATAATATCTGATATGTTGCCTTCTCACGGATCTCCCTCACGTATGGGAACTAGGACCGGTTACTTGCTAGGCTATATGGCGCGTTCTCAGAAGGTTGATAGCAGGTTAAGGAGGAGCGGAAGCCTACCCCTGAGATGCAGGTGAATTCAACAAGAACGGATCCTTAACCTGTGCTGCGTCATGTTGGATTATGACTTCAGTCAAAGGGCATCGGTAGTTACGCATACTTGTCTAGCTATAAGCACATTCCGGTTGTTCTCTACATCTGCTCTTTACCAAAAGCATTCAATTTGATGATTAAGAAGTAAATGAGGCGCAGATCTTGATGGCTTCGTACAAATAACGTTCACCACTTCAAGAGATTTCAGAAGTTACCCTTTATCGTATATCCTACTTCCACAGTAGAAGCTTGCAAGCTATCCGCATTCCTCCAAGGGTAGAAAAAAAGCGACTCATGTATCAAATGTGGTATTCTTCGTGTTCTTTGATGAAGCGGAGTCGAATAAGATTTACAGGCAAATGACAGTGGAAAATTTAAACTTCATTTTGTGTCTGCCTGAGTCACTCGTCGATTGATCGGCTCAGTTTAAATAAAAAATGATACAGTACGTACATAAAGAAATAACATATTCCTTATAAGGTGCGATGAGCATATTGACATTCGAACTTACGAAATATTATCATGTAGGTTCTCTATAGGCTGTGTGTGCATAACGGTAATGAAGACAGTAAATGGCTTAGAAGACAGAAAGGATAAAAGGATAAAGGGTTTGGCTTTGATTAATATTTGAAGGATGCATTATGCACTCTACTGCACCAAGCATCATTAGAGCGGATTGGATGCATATCCGGCGGATACATTGGCTTCCGGTGGATTGCTGCTGTATCAGGTGCTTATATCCTCCCAGACAAGTCTTGCACCTGTTTGTTCACCTCGCAGGGATAGAAGGCCTAATGAACTTAAGGTGCTTGATAGAACCAACAACCACGTGTGTTTGTGTGTGTGCGGCTAGCCACCATGCAAGACGCGCCCTCATAGGATATAATATATGTGCCGCCAAACTCCCAGCCAATTCTTGAACTACGCAATGCAGATTAAAGCCAATTTCTGCAAAGAATTCAACGTTTCATCCTTTTTAGAGGTGCTTAGAAGCTGATGATTAATGCTGACAGGTGGGCGGCTTTCATTGACACGGTGGTTGGGACCTCACAAATGGCTCTGTGGTCCGCTAAAATTACTTCTAATTACAGTGAGCAACATGACTCTTTTGGGCTCCTACGAAGCGTTATAATAAAGCCTTAGGCACTGCTTGGTCCTTTAGGGACGCCGAATGCATCCAGCTCAATTCGTAGCTTGTAGAGTTGATTGAATGCTATACAAGAGCTTTCGACGACATGCCGAGGTATAAAGTCGGTGTTTATATTCTTTCAAACATGTCTGCTAGCAATATGTTAGCCTAGGAAAGATGGGAATTTGCTCAGAGCATGGGATCAAAACAAAGAATCTCTATGTGTTGCTTGGCATCTCTAACCAATGCGATTTACATGCCTTGTGGCTCATCGTTATTTTGAAATTTTCATGCACATTTTGAACTTCAGTGCTAAAATTCTATGGATAGAGGATTATTTTACAAAGACGACTGTGGTAAACATTCCTGAAAGTATCCGATTGTTATGGAAATATTTCAGACCATGGTATTGAGTTATTTTACTCTCAACAACGAACTTGTCAGCTCGATACTCAAACATCGATAGAACTAGCTGAGAGACTGGCGAAACGAAGGACCCGCGTGGTATGGTGGTGAACGCGTTACTCCCCGGAAAGGACAATAGCGCGTTCGTTCCCCCACCGCAAACACCTGCGGTTCGGAGTTTTGCAAATATCTCAGCATCATCGAACTTGTCAGCTTTCAGTGCAAAAAAACCCAAGTTCACAATGCAGCATTGCACCAAGAGCTCACGAACAATAGATATGTCCATAATGTGATTACTACAAGTTCGTCCTTAGAAGAAGTTGTCGAGAAATATAAGCAGTGAAGGCAAATTTTCCAAGATTTGGGCATGAACTTACGGAAATTTCTGTCGAGCAATCAACAGTTGCTCCGGAAGATGCTCTTAAAAGGCTTCGCATCAAGCACTCAGCAAAGCGTTCTAGGAATACCATAGGATTCCGAAGACGGTCAAATACTTCTTTCATGCAATTATTCACGTGAGAAACTAACTAAGCGTTTAGTGGTTGAGGAAGTAGCAACAATCTACGACACCTTAGGATAGTACACCCACTCACAGTACGAAGGAAACAATTTCTTTAAACCCCTTGGAACGTCGATTATAAACGGGACACGCCACTCTCAAAAGCACATAGCAACGAATGGAAGAAAATATCGCAAGTCTAAATGGATTTGAATTATATATTCCACGAGCTACTGCCCATATCGAACTCAAAAACCAAACTAATTCTCTTCGTAGACTCTGGCAGAGAATGTATGGCTAATAGAACGCACAAAGTACTAATGCGCCTGTTTGGTATCAAATAATCGTTCATATCTGCTTATGGGAAAATCCAAACTACAGTCAAGTAACTGCGCCACTACTGTTCCAATGTTAGTGTTAAATACTATAACTATGGCAGTACGTCTAGCCCACTCAATACATACAGCCTTAAAAACCCACGTATCTATCGAGAAGAAACTAATTCTAGCTGACTTCGAAATCGCACAAAGCTGGATGCGATTGTCGAATTTAGAAAAATCAGTGGAATTACTAGTAAAAAACCGTGTCAAAGAACTACGAAGAATAGAAGAGGTTTTGGAAAAATCTCATCCAGTTTGCTCACGTACCCACAGATCAAAAATCGGACCGACTGCACTACGAGAGAACTAAAACGAGAATAGTCGAAGTTATAGTGAACGACGCACATCTACCATTTCACCGCAGTACAAGTCAAAGAATGGCAAATGTGAGGGAACCAATCTAGATCCCAAAATTTCTACGCCTACCAAGAAATGCTACAAGACAATGCCTTGCCTGTCAAAAAAATGAGCAACTCACCTTATAAATAGCAAACAATTGATGACCTGTCCAAGAGACGAGTGAGAAGGTCACGATCATTCGAACATGTCAGAATAGACTAGTTTGGCCCACTATCAATGAAAAAATTGTCTAATGAAAAAATTTTATAATGAAAGGCTATGAAATATTTCTTACCTGCACAACCACAAGACTGCTACAACAACAATTGGTTCAAAAATATGACAGCTGAAAAGCTCCTACCAGCACTTCGACGATTCTTTGCCGGACGAGGGTTACCAAACAATATTGCATCCAACTTTACTCTGGCGGAACAAGTCTTACGAACCATTGTTCCTCGTTTGCGAGGACACTGGCAACGGGAGGAATCACGTGGAGAACAATAAACCTCATGCTCCATGGCAGGGGCATTTTATGACCCCCTTATAAAGTCTGTGCAACGTTCCCTTTACAAAGTATTGCAAAAGTCGGTCCCAACAACGTCACAGTTTGCGACTCTCCTAATAGAAACCGAGGGAAGTCTTAATAACAGACTGCTCATATACATCGAGAAAACCCCGATGATCCTGCACCCAATCAGTTTCATCCTGCGCTATATAATATTAACCTATCCATTTGAGTCCGCAAGAGTTAAGCAAGACGATGAAGATTATATTTCCCTATACGAAGAAGCACTGTTACGGACTAGACAGCAAGCGATAGAAGCTGTGACATCAAGTCACAACTTAACAGAACAATATTGGACTACCCAGAGCTTACAATATCTCAAAAGCCTCCGAAAAACACATATTGCTAAGCTTTGATAAAGAGAAGCCCTACTACAATTCTTCCATTCATAGGTAGAGCGGTAAAAATTTACTAATAAGCCCTGCCTCGAAATGCTTAGAGAATGTGTCACATCATAAAACTCCAACAAACAAAAAGAGGAGCCATACGAGAAGCCCACGTCAAATTACCTGACGGACGAACCATCAGAAGGTCGGTTAATCTACTTATGCCGTTAGGACTGGGAAACACGTAACCAAATGAGGCTCCGAATGCTATCAGTGAGTGGAACATTACTCCAAGTCACAACATAAAGAACGAAAATGAACAACACCAAAGCTCAGAACAACGTTATAACATGCGACAACGACCACATACTGGCATAAATCACGCAGTTATATCATCAGAGTCTAATGACCAACAACACTTTAATGATGACAATAATAAGCGCAGAACAAATTCAACTCCCTACGAATACCATCACCTTCATTCGTATGGTGACAAGCTCACCATTCGTATCATAAGAGGTTCATCTACTTACTCTTCTGTATTCCACCAAAATTCCACTACACGCACCTCCTTTTATTCCTAGATAATTCATCACAGTATTCTCACATACAATATTCTAATGCAACTACTACACTGATGCATTCTATTAACTGGCCATTACAAATATCTGATAAACAACGAATGGGTCCGACGGTCGAACAGCACGGATATTCCACCGTATTTATCAGCTCCACACGTGCTCAAAAAGGCCGAACCGTGCACCAAAAGAATCGAAGATTACTGACGCCACTTGGAGAATGCAAAACTAATGTTTCATTATGGAAAAGTGATGGGAGACCTATCACGAGAAACCCTTCTGATGTTTTCATATCATATAGTAGACTATAGTTGATAACCTAGATACGCTCAATTTCTTCAAGTCCTGTGTTGGGGGTGAGGAGTAAAGCAACTATTCCCCGAATATGTAATTAAATTGTTGAACTTATGCGGGGTAGATAAATGTGTTTATTTCTGCTGACGTTTCGACATCTTCGTCTTCATCAGAGCGGATGATCCATGTAGGTAGTTCACAGTTGTTCATTATCTCGATGGCCTCTTCGTCGTCGTGGCGGGATCTTCTTCAGTGAACACCGGACGAATGAGCCATGCTCACCGGCAGCGCTCTTTTACATAGGACGGTCGTTGTTGATATGATGATATGACTATCCATTGACAATAGTTTGTTTTTCAACGGATAATCCACCCTGCAGCGGCCGGTATTATGCTAGCTAGTACAAAGCGAATAGCAGAGCAATTTTCAAACCGGCCGTCATTTAACCTCGTTAGCAAAGTAGGAAAAAACCGTTGAAAAGCAAACTATTATCAACAGATAGTCTTATCAATAACAAACGCTCTGCATGAAAGGGCACTGTCGGATGTGCATGCCTCATTTGTGCGGTGTTCACTGAAGAAGATCCCGCCGCGGTACAACAATGAAGACGCCACATCAAGGACACGAACAACTGTGGACCACCGACACGGATCATCGGCTCTGATGCAGACGAAGACGTGGAAATATTATCCAAAATAAACACATTTATCAACTTTATGTAAGCTCAGTAATTTAAATACACGTTGGTTATTTTGCTACTAAGGTCAAATGACGTTCGGTTTGAAAATTGTTCCCCGAATAGTTACTTTCTTTGATTTTATCATGTGTTCCTATAACAATGATCACATGCACTGTTCCTCATAACACTTAGCGATCTTGCAGTACGTCAATGTTTTAGTCTCTTCTTTCCTGACATAAATCAGTCGCTGTATTCAGTTACATATCACTGCTACGCACCTATTTTGTAGGATATTTTTGCACTTCTCCATCTTGATGTAGTAGTCCAACTATCTGTGTACTATAGATATACCTCTTCTTGTTTACTGTTGCACCCCTTTGTAACTGCTTTATGACCCCCCCGGCAAGTCTAGCCATCCCATGGGTTCCGGCTATCGGCAGATTCGCTCTTCATCTCTGGATGCACAACAATAGTCTAACCACTTCTCTCCCAACCATTCTGCATTGCCAGCAGTGCGCAATGTTATTATTTCACTCTCTTACCACCATAAAAAAAATTGTATAAGAGGTTTTACCATTTCTTGTGCATCCTGTTGCTCTCTATACTATCTCCATCTATCGGTCACGCTGCTGCTTATATTTTTTTACACTCGTGATCTCATACCTCTTAACGGTTTTCCGCCTCGTCGTGGCTGGGAGGTGTTCCTGAGTGTTGAGCTGCGATGTACAGCGGGGGGATTCATTCCCATGGTAGGGTCTCCTAAGCTGAGAACGAGTCCAGCGTTTCCATCAGGAAGCTTAACTAGGAGTAAACCAATAACAGCATCCACCACCGTCCTGGTATCAAAAAGTCGCATGGTGGTAAATGTCTCTCTGGTCCACAAGGGTTGCGACTACCTGTGGTGGTGAAGAACTGGAGCAGCAGACTTTGGCCAGGCTGATCACGGGATTCCAGGGAGCCACAATGGCTTAACCAGCATATCTCCAAAAAATGGAGATTGTGCTGGGGGCCCGCACAACTAGCGAGGATGTGCCATACAAGTATCAAGTATCAAGCATGGTCTCATTGTCGCCTTGTGATGTTGCCTAACTGAAATGAGAACACTGTTGCGATTTGTTAAAACGAAAGTCGTCTTTATTACATTAGTTTCAGGGAAGGAGACTGTTTCGAAAATTTTGCTAATTTAACTAATAATCCAGCATGTGGATGAGAATAATCAATACATCACACGTATGTTTCTGAATCCACAAGTTTTCTTCAGGAGCCCATTCAAAATGTCCAGTTAGGTCGGTAAAGTTTCCAGTTGCACTTGTCCACTTGGTTTTGTTCAAATAAATACTACAAAAAGCATCATATTTTTCGGTTCATGGAATTCAATGTACATTGGAATGCCCATGCCCAAAAGATTTGTGGTGACAAATTGGAGGCGTCAGATCTTGAGGAAGTTGGTCTCTAAGAGCTAACCTCTCACTATAGTCGTGAAAACACACGATAACACTAACTGCTTTTTTGATCCTTTCTACGTAACATACATTAAGGTTTTTGACGCATAAATTAGGGCAGGATGAACAGTCAGTGCAAGGATTTGTTTCTGACATTAAGGGATTTTTCTTTTATGACGTATTATTCATATGTTACCCAAACCGTCCGCTATAAGATGCTTGGTTTTGGAATAACTGGTGGTATATGACGATGATGATGCAATGCGAGTAAACACTCGACTGGAGCAGATGACGATGAAGATGGAACACTTAGGACAGGCTCGTCTAGCGTTATCGTTGTCTTCTTTAGGTTCTTACTTGACACTTGATACTTGAACGGCCCGTCCTCACTGGTTGTGCAGGGCCCAGCACAATCACCATTTTTTCGGAGACTTGCTGGTCAAGCCACTGTGGTTCCCTGGAATCTCGAGGTCAGGCTGGCCAAAGTCTGCCCCAGGTCTTCACCACCACAGGCAGTCGCAGCCCTTCTGGATCAGAGGGAGATTTGCTACCATGCGACTTTGATACGAGGAGAGTGTCGGATCCTGGTATTGGTTTACTCTTAGCTAGGGTTCCTGATGGGAACGCAAGACTCCCTCAGCATGGGAGACCTTGCCAGGGGATGAATCCCCCGCTGTACATCGCAGTCCGACACCCATGAACACCTCCCACCCACGATGAGGCGATAAACCGTTGGGAGGTCTTTAGGTTCTAGCACTAGACAATCTTTTTATACACTCTGTTGAGCACCTAGCACATCTGCTCGGCTTTGTAAGAACAATATCCTAGGCAACGTGTACTTTTTTACAGATAAGCCAAGGTTTTTGAAAAAAAGAATTACGTTCTCTGCTAGCCGATGATGATGCCGAATGGTGTAAGATGAATTGACCAAGGAAAAACGAACGGCTGAACAAGTAAAAAGTTGGTTTTAATGAACGTCGGCTGTTAAGATATTGATTGGCACGCAACGCGTCAGCCATTGGACCGCCGCTTGCCGTAGGCGGGAATCGATCACCACGCGTCCTGTATAAAAGGACAGCGCCGAATGAACTTCATTCACTTCATTCGAGCGGCGTTTTCTCATCTGGGTTCGACTCGATGCGAAAACGGCCAGCTGTTGAAGATCGCCTTGGATAAACACAGTCCTGTAAGTTTTTTATAATGCTCATTTCTATTATAAATTTAGAATTGAGAATATCGACAGTGTTCAAAGTCCCTTTTAATTTGAACTGTTTAAAATTCAAAGAAGAAGAGTAATCGATTTCAGACAAAAGTTGAAGTTTTGGAGAGAAAAACGCCGAGGATCGTTGGGATTCGGAATGATCCTCTGAATCCAAATCAGTTAGTTAAGCATGAGCGCTCAGTTGTGTGATATGACAACGGAGCGTCTTGGTCAAATCGAGAACACGTACCATAGGATTGCTCGACGATGTAATTTGCCTTTATAACACGGTTATCACTTGCATTTTAGCTACTTATATATTTTTTTTCATTGTTTCAAGTCAGCAGAGTGGTGGTGTAAATCTTTGTAAATCAAAGTCAACCCACTCCTATTCCACTAGGAACGAAACACAAGAACGTTTCGGTGAAGTTGAGGCCCAAAATCCCATCAACTGCGCATCCGAGTCTGTTTTAGTTTCATTACTGTTTTATAGTTCTATAGTACCACGTCAAATGTACGACATGGTGAATATTTCCAGATCCCGAGAACTTCGTTGAAGAAGATAAGACGGTAAGCATTCTCGAGTTGCTGAGAAAACTTCGTCAAATTTTGCATAGATTAGTAAACTTTTAGTATAGATTTTTTATTGCCTGAAAGTCAGTTAGATATGTGCAAATTTCAGTGTGTTCTGGGTCAAATTGTCTGACTCAGATCCTGATGCGTAGTTGGAAAGTAGCGTTCGAAATACCTTCTAACTTGAACTGCTTAAAATTCAACGTAGCTGATTTCTAAAATTCAACGTGTAGCTGATTTCAGGGAAAGATTGAATTGTCAATGAGTGGAGTGCTATGGCTAGCAGAGGTTCACAGTTGTCTTCCGAATGGCACTGACTGAATCACACGTGAACGCTTGGTCGTTTGACTACAGCAGAGCATCTTTTGGACAAGTCGTCAACATCTATCAGTGGATAGCTCGGCGACGTAATTTACGTTCCCAACACTGATGTAACTAGCATTTTAGTTATGCGTAAAATAGCATAGGTTTCTCTAGTATAGATTTTTGCTATTTGAAAGTCAATTAGATGTGTGTGCGTAAGACTGTGTTGTGTTATGGGTGTTATTATGAGTGTTATGGGCCAAATTATTTGACCCGGATTCTGACGCATAATTGGACAACATTTTGTCAGCTAATTGGTGTCTGCAACACTTCTTTGTTGGTTCATTGGTCATTTCTGGCAGTGTACTTGTAGAAAACTTTCCTCAGTTGCTACACTTCTATACTCTTCAATAGTGTTCATTGTATTTCACCGATTGTTACCGTTTCATAGAGGTTTTATGGAAGTTTTGCCTTTTCGTGTAAAAAATTGGCTGAGAGAAAGGCAAAGCAAGTGTGTTGATGGTGCAGTAAATAGCACATGAGCCTCTGGGAAGGGTATTCGCGGGTTCGAATCTCACCTGGACTCATGAGCTTTGCTAATATAATATCTCAGCATCATTGTGGATTTATCCGTTTTTGGTTAATGCGATGAAGCCTTCTTGTAACTTCATGCGATAAACTCTTGATGAAATGAGCAATTCCGGCTGTTAATAACACCAAAGCACTTCAAAAAGTACGTCATAATAGAAAATAGTCTACCATTTTCATCTCTCCTATCCAGAAATAAAGAAAAACAAAAGAAGAAGAGGAAAAAGGTCGCGTTTGACGCAGTGGTCGGAGGCACCCCGTCAAGTTGAATAGTCCGCACGCTCGTGGCTCACCAAGCCTTTCATCCCTCCGTGGTCGGCAAATCGGTGCCATACCTGTCTGGGAGGATAGCACCACTGACTAGATCCACCGGTAAGCCACCGCGAGTCATTGTAAAGGCCAGATATGCATTCAATCACCTCCAAACGATGCTTAATGAAGTCGAATGCATTGTACATACCTATGGGGATTGATCAATGCAGAGAGTTGCATCCTTTATTTCTCCTATCTAGAATAAAACGACGGTAAACACCATATTGAGAACTGGGCTTCGTTTCGATCGCTCGATGCATATAGGCTTATTTCTTTGTGCAGTGTGATAGAATCACTAGATCTTTCAGAAATTAATCTCCGATTTGAGACCTGTATTTCTATAATGGGGTATCAACCCAGAACGATAGGTACCTTTCTGTTGATAAATGGTTCCTTTCACCTAGGAAGTGTTATGGAGTTTCACCACGGTCCAACCACTGTGCCGGTCGTTGCCAGTATAGAGGAGCCTATTTTCGTGGCACCAAACAATACGATCCGGAAACGGCTTGTTTTGGCAGTGAAAAAAGAACCGCGGTCTACTAACGATTCCTCAAAACTGCGGTGTCATTGATTGTCATTCAGTTCGTGCGACATCAATTTATGGAGGTTCTTCGACTTTCTAATAATCTTTAGGTGTCACGGAACAGTTGAGATGCTTAAGCTAAGTTCTCTTTCAAGTTCTCGAACAGTTGTCCATCTTCTATAAAAGCCACTGTCGTGAATAGAAGAAGGATGTCCGTGATCTCCTTCATCTCCAACGTGGAATTCACCACGACGAAACTTTTGAAACCAACGCCGCACGGTCTGTTCATTAACACTTCCTTGGCCCACATCAGCCTTTTGCGTAGCGCTACGATCGAGTTTGAACTCTTAGAATTAGAGTTGTCGAATCTTCTTTCTTGACATTTGAAGTTGATGAAGAAGGATTTCAATTCGTAACCATCGCAGAGCGATTTTGGAAGGCAAGCAGGAAGGAATGGGAGTAGTTTTATTTTCATCTTTTTTAACTATAAGCGTCCAGTTCTGGTCGTTGTTCGCTAAGGAATCAGTGTTCATGATCAAGAACGTTATAGGACCAGCTTCACAACTGCCTCGCTTGTTCCGAACAGTAGTCTTCATATGATATTACAAATCGAATTTATTGTATTGGGCGCAACGTTTCCAGCTGTTTAGGCAATGAATTAAATGAGATAAATGTTGGCTAAAGCTCCTTTCTCGACGTGTGAGTTATAAACGGCTAGAGTTATGATCCTTATTACCAACAGCAATGAAAATAAAGGAACTCTGGAAAAGGTGACTTGTTCCTCATGTTGGTCTCACTGAACAGCAGTTGAAGCGATATCATTGAATGGATATTTTACCGATGTTCTGTTCGAATTGTTCTTGTATTAGTGAGATTAAGTGATGCAGTTGTGATAGAGCTTGTGTTTTCATAATTCATAGGATTATAGACGGCTTCGTAAAAATTGATTATTTCTTTTTTAAACAGATTGTATTTCTTCCATCGATAAGCTAACTCGAAGTTGTTTCCAAACATTCACCTAACGTTTAGACGTCTTCGTCTTCCTCAAAGCCGGTGATCGGAGTCGGTGGTCCGCAGTCGTTCGTCTTCTCGATGTGGTACCCTCATCGTTCGTGTCGAATTGAATATTCTCTAGTGGAGCATCAGTCAAATGAGGCATTTTCACCCAGCAGCGCTCTTTTATACAGGATGGTTGCTAATGATACTGCATGTCCGTTGATACCCCTTCACCGTCCAGTGGAGTTGCCTCATTGGACCAGTGCTCCACTGAAAAAGATTCAACTTGAGAGGACGACGAAGACCCACATCGAGAGGATGAAGGACTGTTGACCATCGAGTGGGACCATCGATTCTGAAGAAGACGAATACGTGGAAACTTTGGTCGGACGAACCATTTTATCATCTCCATGTTGGCTTATAAATAAAAGAATACATAACCTGACAGGGTTAAACAATTAAAGATGGTACTTTTGAGTGTGACATAAACTACATAGGGATGGTAGTGATCTCGTTCATCACGCGGACGGTCCAAACTATGCAGGCCTTGCTTCGATCCCGCATCGCACCCACCAAGCCTCTCATTACTCCGGGGTCCAAAACTTGGTAGAAGATACGACCGGGGCAACCTAACCTCTCCTAATCCACCTGAAAGGAAATTGTCAGCATGTTAACAGTTTCCAGTTGCCTGAAAAAAGTGCCATTCGACTAGGGAAATGTTCAAAGGGTAGTTTTCTCTTGAACTTTGAAATAGATATTCCTCCTTGCAAGTATAAATAGTGTACTTGCCAGATAAAATGTTGATATTATTAGCTGTTCCCTAGGCTTTTCATCCAATCTTTAATTCGTACGAAGGAAGCTTTTGGCATACGGAAGGGAAGAGTCAAATTCAACAGAGTTTTTTTTTATTGAAATCGTTCATCATTGGGAAATCTATATCACTCTGAAGGGAATGCTACCTCGATCTGTTATCATGAATGTCGCCCTAATTGTTTTCATTTCAAGGGAAAGTCTATTTCGAAAACTGTTGCTATTCTAACCAAAAATCCTGAGTCTGTATGATAGTAATCAATTCATCGAAAATCTGTTTATGTGTTTCTAATTTTTTGTTCTGGAGCCCATTCAAAATGTTCATTTCAGGCAGTAAAGTCTCCAGTTGCACTTGTCGATTTGGTTCTGTTGGAATCAATAACGCAAAAAACATCATAGTTTTTTTGTCCGTGGAATTCAAGACACGTGGAATGCCATGTCCATTATTTCTGATGACAAATTGGGAACGTCACATCTCTAGAAAGCTTGTTTCTAATTACTAGTATCTCACGATTGTTGCGGAAATGCCCGATAACACTGACCGCTTTCTTATCCTCTTTACGCAACATCCCGGTTCCTGACACATATTTTAGGACAGAATCAACACTCAAGCCAAAGATTTGGTTCTGACATGAAGTGCTTTTTTTCTGTCACATCTTATTCATATGCTAACCAAACCGCTCGTTACCCCGTGTTCGGTTTTAGGGCTAGTAGTATATCCTGCTGATTTAATAATCTAGGTTAAGTTTACACGGCTGAAACAAATGAAGATATCCATTCTACAAAAACCCAAGCAGAACACTAAAAATCAAACTCGTTTCTCATTATCATCGCCTTCTCTAAGTTGTACAATTGGATGATCTTTTACACACTCTGCTAGGCGTCTAACCCACCTGCTCAGTTTTGTAAGAACAATATCCTAGGCAACGTGTACCTTTTTATTGATAAGCTAAAGTTTTTGAAATACTATTATGCTCTGTGTTACTTGACAATGTTGCTGCTTGATGCAGGATAAATTTCCCGGAGAAAAACGTACGATGAAAAACGTCTCTGACATTATTCAGAGGCTTTTGGATGTCGCCCCCCGAAGAAGCGATCTAGAATTCATGAACGATTTTATTTACTTGGTTTATGATGCCGCAAATGATCTGATGTAGTCTACAAAAAGTGGCCACATTGGTAATTGATGAAAATCTAAAAAGCTATAGAGTTGGTTTTTCGAACCCTTGAAGATTTACTTGTATTCTTCTTTGAAAAACTTTTTTATTGTTTTTTTTTGTAATCCTGTGCAAAGTAGCCAGTGATTCACGACTCCGAGTTAACTCGTCAATTTCGAGGGGAAGAAATCTCTTGACGACTTTGACCCATATGTTATTCTTGACAAAAGCGGAATTAAAAGTGTTCGATGAAGATATAGTATAGAACCATAGAAGTAAGAGATGGTGCGAACTAGTTAAAAAATTAAGGCAAGAGACATCATTAACCACAGCCACACTTTACGGTGGTAGTGTCTACGCGAAGGC
Organism: Angiostrongylus vasorum; assembly: GCA_018806985.1. Lineage (NCBI taxonomy): Eukaryota > Metazoa > Nematoda > Chromadorea > Rhabditida > Metastrongylidae > Angiostrongylus > Angiostrongylus vasorum. Next base: position 261,275 of record JADANN010000118.1, on the reverse strand, counting down.
TCTCATGTCCAACGTTTAGATGAAGGTTTCTAGAATTGTGAGTTACTATGAATCACATGTGTAGTGAGGACGAACGAATGAACCTCTTATGGTCTTTAGTAGTTGCTAGTGGAAATTAGGTCTTCGAGTCAGTTCTCGGCACCTTATGATCACTAGCTTTGAGTAGGATGCTCGACTTCGTAGAAGTTGCCAGGGGGGACTTTTTTCGTAACTGTCGCAGAGCAACATCTCAAACTTGGGTAATTAAACAGTTTATAACAATAATGATTCAAGAATAATGAAATACAAACATTGGTGCAATACAGACTGCAATATATTATCATGATCAGTAAGTGAGGGCAAGGTGGGTTAGTATCTTTGCTATAGGGCCAGTGAAACAGTGCCATGTACATTTAGAACACATCAATAGTGTCACAAAAAATCAGGGATACTAAGGGATTTATATCTGACCCACAAATAACAATACTATAGGGCTATACACTATATGCTGATTTGTGATATCGTTCTGATGAGGTTAATACATTAAGGGCGACATGCAAGCTTGTCATAACATTGCGATGAGCTTATGTGTTAATTTGTAAGCACATTGCGACTAGGTTAACGTACTAAATAATACATGTAAGCGTATTAGTATACTGTGATGAGGTTAATGTGAACATACAATAGAGTTAGCGTGTTTAGATGCACACGAGAGCAAAGTTAATATACAACAGTGACCACATACAATAAGAAAGAACACATTGGATTAACTACATGGCGCAACACACATGATGAACAGGGGGGCGGATACGATATTGACTCACGGGGCTATTCAAATGTCTTCTGGAGGAGGCGGTGCTTTGACACAGGTCCAGAACTTTTACCGAAAACATTCGTCGAATTCCACATCGAGCTCCCCCGTTGATCAGACCAGATGACTGAAGACGATTTTCCAGACAACTTCATGCGCTTTGTGTTATCGTATTCGTGATGGTTTGGAACAGAAATAACACACAAAAAGTTCCAATTGCATAAAAAGAGTGTGGATAACAAACGATGTTTACGACAACCAAAAATTTCTCTCAGTGAAGTGAAAACGTTTACATGCTGCAAGATCGCAAAGCGATATGAGGGACCACGAATGTGGTTACCACACACCTACGATATGATGAAAAATAGTAGCTATTCTGGCAATAGTTGCTATATGGTGCTCCCTTTAATCTGTGCATCTCTCATAATGTTTTTCAGGAGTTCACCTGGAACAAATCTTCAAGTCAACATGTTTTTTAAATTGTTGAGCTTACACGAGGTTGATAAATAGATTTATTCTGTTAACCTTTCGACGTTTTCGTCTTCATCTTTCGGTTAGATGAGGGTAGTTTGAAAATATTTTTCTATTCGCTATGCGCTAGCTGAAATAATACCGACTGTAGCAATGTAGATTATCTATCGAAGGGCAAATTATTATCAACGGATAATCATACCAGCAGCAACCGCCCCGTATAAAACACCATTGCCCGGTGAGCATGTCTCATTAATGCGGTGTTCGACTGAAGAAGGTCCGTCTCGGTAAGACTACGAAGACGCCACATCGAAAAGACGAACAACTGTGGACCATCGACTCGGATCATCGGCTCTGATTATGACGAAGACGTCGAAGCGTTTGCCGAATAAATACATTCATCAAACTCATGAAGCTGACCAATCCCATCTCATAGACATATGTCGATTGTTTTATTGCCAAAGTTTAATAACTGTCAGTTTCATAATTGTCTCAAAGTTAACGTTGCCAATGGTGACTTTATAGAAAAACTCATCGTCCTAGCAGAAATTCCTTTAGTTTACGCATACATTCTATATCTTTCGTTTCAATATGGTGCTAGAGAAACGAAGACCGTTAGGGTATGAGTGCTCTACACCCTGTTCAACCGTAACCATCCGATAATTGTGACCACTTATTTAAAGCAACCCATTTTCATTTCCAAGGTTATGGCATTGACTAGAATACCAACTCTGCACAGAAAACTCTGCAATACACGACAGAAATACTTTTTTGTATTACATGGATAGATACGTTGATGGTCCCACGGGAGTTGCTGTATGGGCCAAACGAACATTCAATCACCGTAGCAATGCTAAGAATGGGATCGAATGCGCCGCGCACTCCTGTGCTAATGATCTAAGCCAAGCTCTTTATCCCTTGTGAACGATATGTAATGGATGGTGGAATCTCGTTTCGACGGCATCATGCTTTATAAATCATAAATAGAGCTTCATTTCATGACGTCTTTGTTGATAGCCGTGTTTATAAGTGCTTATCAGAGAGGAAATTTTTCTTACTAGTATACGTGCATTCTAAGTACAGATGGTAAGCATAGTCTCTTCAGATTTAAATAGTCTAAGATAGCCCTAAAATCTTAGCAATGGTGCAGCTTGCTGGGTTTCCCTAGAAATTAAGAGTATGAAACTCTCTTCATTCTTTTTAGTGCGATCTTTCGGATATTCTCCGAGTGGATTCCCTTGCCTATTCCACGTCACTGCAACCTCTATTTATATTCGTTCTCTTACTTCGCATGCCAAACTTTGTTTTTTTAGTTAATTTGTTATTTTCTCTGTCATAAATAGATGCTAAGTGAGGAGCACCACAAAGAAGGAACAAAATAGAGTTACAGCGACGAATAAATAGAAAACGTTCTATCTTAGTATATAATAAGTGGAACACGTTCAATATAAAAAGAATGAAAAGGAAGGCACTCGGCGTTCATCAATCCCTTAGGTATGCGCCATGCATCCGACATCATTAAGCATCGTTTGGAGGTGACTGAATTCATACCAGGCCTATACAATGACTCCCGGTGACCTACCGATGCATCGAGCCAGTGCTGCTATCCTCCCAGACAAGTCTGGTATCAATTTGCCAACCCGGAGCGATGGAAGGCTTAGTGAGCCACGAGCGCGAGGACTGATCCCACTTGTGTGTTGCGGGGAGCTTCCGACCGCTGCTCCACGCGTGTCCTCTCGAAACATGTTCACTAGGTAGAGCATATTTTAAAAACGGACTTTCGTTAAACCTTAGTAACAATAGTCAACGATTTTTCTACACAGTTGAGTTGATACGAGGTTAGATTGAAACTTTTACTCAGCTAACGTTTCGGCGCCTTCGAATTCTGATATCGGAGGGGCAGAACAGTTATCCGATTCGATTCATACCACATGAATGATAAGAGGTGATCCGCTGTGGTATCGTCGTAGAGCACCTGGCGTTCCATCGTTATCAGTAAAACAATGAGAAGGAGGTCGTATGGTGTTCGGTTCGACTCTGTTGCTTATCGAACGATCCGCAGCAAATCTGAACGACCGCGCATCGATTCATTTGTCTTTACGCCGTTCGCTGTTTGTTTCCCCATCTTCTTTCTTTTTTCTTTCTTGTTCCTATATTCTTTTATATTTCATTTCTATACAATCATTCATGATAAAGCAAGCACATTCTGACAAATATCAGAATAGCAATAGTTGCTGGCAACTTCATCAGCGAACCGTCGTTGTGAACGCACAGAAATGAAATCACCGTTAAGAGTTTCCAATAAGGCATAAAACTACTTTTTCACACGGGATCTCTCATTCCAAATAAGCGCTTTGAAGTGTCATCTGCCGGACTACAGTATTCTTTGAGAATCTGACTTTCATAGAATATAGGGTAGATCAAATGCAAACATTTTTTTGATTAAAAAAAACCCCAGCAGAGAAACCCGACCTCAAAAAACGGACTTTGAAACGAAAGCGTTGCAGGAAAGTGCGTGGGAATAAAGTGTTTTTGAATCAGCTGAAATCACATTGTAATAGAAAGATGGAGAAGATTGGTGATCTTTAGAGTTTATTTAAGAGATAAGATGCTTTGAGTTAATTCTTTAGAGATTCGCATATTGTTCAGTTTTGGTAATTTGTCTGACAATAGTTTTTTGGGAGATTTTCATACGTTTCCTGCGGTTCCTTCTTTCTTCGTCATCTCTGTTTGTGATTGTAGCGAGCGAACATATAATGTTGTGCGTGTGGACTGCGCCGCAGAAAGACTGACCGATGTCGTTTTTACACGATCGTCAGTCGCGGAATGTGTTCCCATATAGAAATGAGCGATGATCGGTGTCAGGTGGTGCTGAATTACGTCGTGGACACGAATCATCAGAGCGCCCTCATCAGCGAATCCTGCCTCTGATTCAATTGCCGTGATACGAGCTATCGAAGGGTCTTCTGATTCAGATGGATACTAGCTATCAGAAGACTTTCTGGTTTAGTTGTCACATTGCCAGCTACCGAAGGATCTTCTGATTCAGGTGAATACCAACTATCAGAGAACTTTTCGATTCGGATGAAACGATACTAAGTATCGAAGGATCCGGTTTAGTTCGCGCGTTTTTTGGCTAGTTGAATGTAGGCTTCTGACAAGCTGTGATGCTTGTGACGTTAGTCTGGATTTCGTTCGCTTCCTGATTGATGGTCATCGTTCAAAAACCCTGTTACAGTCAGGTTTTTCTGATCAGAAACGCGCTCTTGCCAAAGTTCTTAATAACAACACATGGATGATTTTCTTCTTCCGATGGGTGAGAATTGTAAAAGCCATTCGCCGCAGTGGTTTTCCAACTAGTATGATCATTTATTATTATTATTATTACTATTGTTATTGTTATTATTATCGCTACTATCATTTTTAATACTATTTTTTATTTTTTGTTCTACGCGACCCTTCATCATAGTTAGTGCGCCGATCGCAACACCTCTAGCACTCTATTCGTTTTTACGCGTATTCGTCGTCCCCGAAAGTCTTCGAACATTTCGCGTGTCGTTTCGGCTACTGCTTGAGGATTTCGTCTTCTTTATGAATGTCGTGGTATGTTGGTTGAGTCGATTCTCCTTGCAGTTTTGGAGATAACTTAGTTAGGAAGTTCCGAATTGACTTGGGAGAGAGCGTTGGGATGAGGGCGAACCAGCATGTTGCTTCCTTTTGGACTGCATCTAACCACTGCTATTATTATTATTATTATTATTATTATTATTATTATTATTATTGTTATTATTGTTATTACTACTACTATTGCTATTTTTTATTGTCAATAATAATGTTATTGTTATTATCAGACTACTTATTTGACCTGCTTGGCCGATCATCCTCCATCCTTCTACGTCTTTGCTTGACGGGTCAAGTAATGGCATGCATCGTAGCCGTGCTTGGAGAACCCGAGCCAGAACGTAGTCCGCCAGTTCCACAAGGAACGGCGACTGCCTGTGATCATGATCTAGAAATATCTTGCAATAACTAGTCTTGGGACTTCAAGGAAAATAGTACTCGACCAGCAATCAGTACGTCAGTGATGAAAAAAAGTTGGCGGATCGTCAAGCCGCAGCCAAATCTATGCATTATAGAATCGCCTCTATTAGTTGACGGTTCCTAGAGAACACAACAAGCGAAAGATCTGGTGGTCGCAATGCCAGAGAGCGTCTAAGTACATATGTATTGCAACAATAATGAAGCTGAAATATTCGCAAATCTGCCATGGCAGCGTGAGCTAGAAAACTAGCTGAGAGAAAGGCAAACCAAGGGCCTCAGTAGTGCAGTATGTAACACGCGAGCTCCCGGAAAGGGTAATTGTGGTTCGATCTGGGCCTCGGGTCCAAGTTTTGCGAATACCTCAGCATCATTGTGCTTGTAGTTCACGTCGTACCTTTCCTTGAAAAGTGGTAGTAGGTAGCAAATAAAAGGTTTACATATGTATTACTATCACTAGTTGAACTCCCAATAGTCTAGACCACTTGTGTCTAATCGCATATTCTTCACTTTGCGCTCATGACCGCCTTTATCGCTTTCATTCCTGCTGCGAAGCTACGAGCGTCAATCCCTCATATAACCTCCAAACCAAATATTTTACCACATCTATAGAATTTTAAACCTTGTATAAATGAACGAAAGGGTTTGCTAATAAGAGATAGTTTTATAAAGTTCAATCCTAATGTGAATTTCAACTTCAGTCTCAGCTTAACTGAGTTCATTTGGCGACTTTGACTCCCCAGATCAATCCCGTCGACTAGTGATTGCTGATGGCAGTGATCGATAGAAAACTAGCTGAGAAACAGATGAAACGAAAGACCCACATGATGTGCTGGTGAACGTGTTAGCCCCCGGAAAGGGTAATAACGCGTTCGTTTCCCACCGCAGACACCTGGGGTTCGGAGTTTTGCAAATATGTCAGCATCATCTTGAATGCTAATAGTTTATGTTATGTTACATATGGTGGCTTTTGCTAACCAGCCGAGAGAACTAAAGCCTTCACCACTGTTTCGCTATTGTTTTGATTTTTGCATTGTGTTTCATCCAAACATTCTTGACGCATCGCTTTTAATCGATATGTGGTGATAGCCGATCAACGTTGAGCATTAAATAACTTTAATACATGAGCTAATTTTATCATTAGACATTCATACACAAAGTATTTTTTACAAGCTCGCTAAGGCCATAGAAAGGTTGTTGGTGTTTTTCTAAATCATCGTTTCTGGTTTCGTCAAGGGAATTGCCGGCCTTCCGACTGATGATCCTCGTCGAGTCCAACGAATCAATCGATACGAATTCGTAATTCCACGAATATTCTGGCCTTCAGTATCACACTGTTTTATTAGTCTCGTTCTTAGCACAATTTAGAATATACAGAGCAGCTAGGAACTGTTCATGAATGTTGGACTGCTCTTCAGTGCAAAGCGAACGTTACTCTTCATTCGGATCCATTTTGCTAATGAATTCGCTTCATCAGACAATCGGAAGGTGATCTGACTAGGATTGCAAATAGCTTCTTGTAATGCATCTCATCTACCGGAGATTAGTTTTTATCGTTACATAGCGAAAGAACCCTTCTTTGAGCTCTAATGGTGCTTATAACGAAAATCCGAAGATATTTAGACAAAGCCATTCGAAGCTATTGGGAAGCTGATGGTCAAGCATCCAGTGATGAAGATTCCACGAGAAGATAGCATCACAGACAGTGGTGTAAATTCCGAGTACTTTTCGGAATCCTTTTGGTTTCATGGATGTCTAGCTTTCTTTTTTAAGGGAGCGTGTGGCGCAGTGGTCGGAGGCGCCCTGCAACACACAAGTGGAATCGACTCCGGCTCCCATGGCCTACCAAACGTTCCATCCCTCCGGGGTCGGCAAATTGGTACCAGACTTGTTTGGGAGGGAGTAGTACTGGCTCGGAACATCGGTAGGCCACCATGAGTCATTGCAATGACCAGATATGCATTCAGTTACCTCCAAACGATGCTTGGTGAAGTCGAACCCATGGCGCATCCCTCAGGGATTGATCAATGCCGAGAGCTTTATCCTTTTATCCTTTATCCTAGTTTTCTTTGTTTGTCTCGGTTTGTCCAATGTTATTTCCTCTTTTTTTTTGTTTGTACGTTGGCTGGTTCATCTAGTCCGTATGTAAAGTCAAACAAGTAATTTCACTGATTCATTCGTCATCGCTGTCTTTCTACATATTTCGCCACCCGCACGACCGTTTCTGCATTTCATGATGTCATTTTTCTCTGCAGGCCTAGCACTACCTTGTGTGCATACTGTGTCCAGATTTTGAAAGACAGGTTAGTCTATCACTTAACTTAAAAGTTGCTCTCCTTCTTCATCCGGTGTTATCCTATTTTCTTTAGCTTGTTTTATTGAAATTTTTAAATGTTAAGCAGACGTTCGCAGCTAGAATGCAGTTTGTAGTGCATTTTGAGAAGCTACGAAGAAAATGGTTAATATGTTCAATTTCTATTCACGGTCTGTTCTTTTTTTTCTTCTTGGCAGACTATTATGTGATTTATGCACACAAAGATGCTGAGATATGAGCAAAACTCGGAACTCCCTATGGGCTTAGAACCAACGATTTGCCTTTCTGGGTACTTACGTGCTATCCACCGCACCAAAGGAGAACGCTGCCTCCCATTTCACATGATAAAGTCACATCACAAAGTGTTTATTTCTTGTGCTTTTTTTCTTAATAACCTGTCCAGCACATCTGTTATTCCAGAGGTAATACAAAGAAAGATATTCTCTGAGCCTTCTGTGCAAATCTTTCGATGTACACAGAATTGTTGCGTATGTGTTCAAAGAATACAATGGAGGTTTTTCGGCCTATTCGTATGGCATATCAGCTCTCGTTAACAATTTGAACATTTTGATTTGCAACCTGTCTTCACTATTAACTACTTATGACAGGAACAACCACATCTGTGTTTCCGAGCTTTTCTGGGAAATCCTAATTTAACGGTGACGTTCTCCAAATACATTCCGAAGTAGTAAGTTAGCCGGAAGTGTTTCTTAACAGGGCGGCTATTGTTATTCGGAGTGCTTATGCTGTAGTTGAACGTTAACTAAACTCGCGCTGTAGGGAACATTCACTGTGAAACGTTCTCCATCTTTCATCTTACTATAACTCTATCATATAGATTCTGTGATTCTCTTAGTAGCATTTATTCTTGTCGTGTTAGCTACTATGGAAGGATAAAGCTCTCGGCGTTCCCCTGAGGGACGCACCATGCATACGACTACATTAAGCATCGTTTGGAGGTGACTGAATGCATATCTGGCCTTTACAATGACTTGTGGTGCCCCACCGATGTATCGAACCAGTGCTGCTATCCTCTCGGACAAGTCTGGTACCGCTTTGCCGACCCCGGAAGAATGGAAGGCTTGGTGGGCCGTGGGCGCTGGGATCGATTCTATGTGTGTGTCGCAGTGGCGCCTCCAACCACTGCGCCAAACGCACCCCTGTTAGCTATTATATTTCAAATAATTCGCTGTTTTTCTTGGTAAGCAGATACGAGCTTGTTAATAACAGATACATTACTGGCCAATATTTCGGCGGATTTCCCTTCTTCAGAACCGTTTTGTTCTTTCCAAGTCTTCCAGCTCTTTAGTGGAGACCATCCACAGAGAGACTTATAAGGCTTGGGAAAAAAACAAAAACAGAACGGCTCTAAAGAAGACGAAACCGCCGAAACGTCAGCCAGTATTGTACCTGTTGTTAACAATCTCGTGTCCGCTCATCAAGAAAAGAGTGGTTTATTAATCAATGCCGAGGTTGACAGAAAGTTGGTCTTGGGTACTTCAAATCAATTGATACAAGACCCATGCACTTGCCCTAGTTCCATACTTATCCATGACCACTGGGCAAGGTAAGATTGGCTGTTGGCACGAGCTAGCAACCTTTTCTGCTAATCTCTAATAAATGTAGCGTCGCGCCATTTCCTCAAGTAATATTTCACAGGCCACAGGCAACTACGTTATTGTTGGTGCAGTTCCCTACGTATCCTACTTCTGTCCACTGAACCAACTTGCTATATAACTATGTAATCTATTGTGTCTACATTTTCAAATCTCAGCGTGGGCGTTGTATTAATATTATTTATATAGACGGTTTAACTACCTATGTTTGATCGATTTAGCGTAACTCTGCAAATCATGAAGACCGGTGTATCAGAACCTACGCAAGAACGAAAGTTCGCCATACTCGCCGACTTAATCATTTTTTTGAACTCAATTCTTCTTCTTATTTTTTCGTAGTCTGACATTGTTCGTATCACTTAACTCAATAATTGTCACCCGTTCTTTCGTGAGCACCATTCACTGCCGCTTCGTGTCATTTCTTCATTGTAAATTTCGTCAGTAAGTTGATGTAGATGACTACAACATTATGGGCGAGTACGATAAACACGCTTTGTGAAGTTTCTTTACAACTTTAGGAGCTACCACTCGTGTTAAATAATTTACTGACCATGGAGCAAGAGTTCCTTTAGGGGCGGAATGGCTGAGATAGATAATTTGGCACCCATCGTCTTTCAACGGTCGAATGAGATATGCCGAGAGTATTGAGACTGCACGAACGTAACCTTTCATTGGCGTCTGTCATCAGGACTTCAACGGTCGAATGAGATATGGCGAATAGTCCAGATAATATATGCTAATGAAAGGTTACGTTCGTGCAAGCTCAATACTTTCGGCATATCTCATTCTACCGTTGGAAGACGATAGGTGCCAAATTATCCAACAGCCATTCCGATCCTAAAGGCACTCTTCCTCCATGGTTAGTAAACAATGGGCGAGTTCCCGTGAAAAGCCGACCACTTAGTAATTTCATTTGCTGATGGTCACTATAGCGTATCATAAATGCGTAGAATTCTATCGAGATTCTCGGCGATTTGTTTGCTTTTCATTTGAGCTGCGGGAACAGCCGGCCGATCTATGCATGTCTCAATTCCTCTCATTCTAGTTCATTTACTGTTCAGTGTTCTCCCGATTTTTCTCTCTATGTTTACTGCTTTTATATGCAAACACTATGATTGATCATTACAAAACGGTTTTCTTTCTTAGATGGACATCAACACTGAAATTCCTGCGCCATCCAAACCAGAGCAGTCGCTTGCCGATATTGGCTACGACATTCCACGTGACACAATCAGTCGAGAATTCATAAGAAGGTGGATTAGTCTAAATGTTCCCTTAAAGCGAAATACTGAAAGCTACTTCACATATAGCAGTAAGACATCACCGAAAACCAGGTAGACACAGGAAGCCCATTTTTAACGTGAGCATTAGAGTAGGTGAACATTTCTGGCATCATAATGCTTAACTTTTTTGTCTATTGCCCATTATTTTTCGCGGCACGTGAAACAACCACATCGGTGCTGAGATATTTCCAGAACTCGGAGCCTCAGTTGACCTTCGAACCAGTGATTGCTCTTTCAGAGGCCACTTGTTATCCTTTGCATCATCGAGGGTGTGCTTCGCCTTTCTCTCGGCCAGTACTCTAACGGTGCTATCAATAGTGGGTAATCCCGGGTTCGAAGCTCACTTGAGGTTCCGAGTTTCGCAAATATCTCAGCATCCAAAGCCCAGCTTTCCACTAACCTCGGCGTTGATTAATAATTCACTGTTTTTTTTAACCTACGAAAGAACAGCAAATCATGAAATAGATGGATAAATCAACATTGTCATTGATTTCAGTGCAAAAACAGCTCGTCAGCTACATTCTCAGTACCCTCGTGATGATGGTCTTCGATATCTGATGCCGTCATCGTCGTCATCATCATCGAAATTGGTCTGCGAATCGCCACGAATAATCATTTCGTGAGTCACTCATTGATATTGCAGTAGTCTCTTCAGTCATCGAAACGTCAAGCAGAGTTTCAGTTCTCATCAGTATACGACTTAATTTTCATGATTTCAACTGTTTACAAATCTTAACTTTTTTTTATTCACTGTCTATTACAATTTTTAACGGCAGGGTGTGACGGATGTGTGATACAACCACAATGATGCTGAGATATTTGCAAAACTCCGGACCGCAGGGCTCATATGTTCATTGCCGATTTAGGCTCTCCAGATCAATCTCGTTGACGAGTTATAGCTGATGGCACTGATCGATAGACAACTAGCTAAGACAGGCGAAACGAAGTACCCGTATGGTGTGCTGGTGAACGCGTAAGCCCCCGCAACGAGTAATAGTGCGTTCGTTCCCAACCGCAGTCACCTACGGTCCGGAGTTTTGTAGATATCTCAGTATCATTGTGGTTGTTTACAAAATACATTGCCATGTAAGTAAACGAACTGACGAGTGTTGATAATCTTGAAGGGCATGATGGTTGCTTATTTGTTCACATTTCATTCGCTGAACCTTTTCTTATGAAGCTTCCCAGCCCATAGTATTACTTTTTGAAATAATCACTTTAGAACAGTTTTAATAATTCCAACGTTTGCGGTCGGAATTTAGGAAGGTGAAAACGGCACTAAAAATAGAACGGTCATAAAAACTTGAATGGAGATTTTTTTTTAATTGTTCTCAAGGCATTAGAGATCTACGCACTCAAAGGTTCTTTTTTTTCGCAACATTCTTTGTTCATCTGTCTCATCTGAATTCTCTGTTCAAGAACAAAGTGGAGATCTGAAGAAAAGTGCCACCAATGCGGTTGGGAAGAGATACGTTTCAGGATGGAGATCCGCTATTAAGGAATGTTAGCGCAAACTCAGGAGTTATTGGAGAAACCGTTTTATGCATTACGGTTTGATGGTTCGCAGACCAACCTTTGTCGTTAACCAAAGCAAAAAAGGGTAGTTATCCGTCAAAATTTAGATCTGCTGAATCCTTGGGAAACATAGATCGATCCGACTAACAATGAAGAACAGTTCTCAGATGAAAGTCTCAAAGCTCAGCATAGTTACTGTAGGGTGTGGGAACAGCAGTAGGTAGAGATACTGTGCAACAATACACGCACGCATGATCACTGAATATATCCTGCCCTGTGCCAGCTAAGCTCCTCATCTCTCAATGGTCAACAAATTGCACGACGCCTATCTAGTAGGATTTCCTACGCTGTATAAATTCCTGCCAGTTCCATGTGATGAAGACTTGGGAGTGCTCTAGCAGAGCTATTCCAGGATTCCAGGGTAAATGAGCTCAACTACCATTTGAAGACATTCACATATGGCAGGTTTCTAGAGAGCGATCCACGTGAAAGAAGTGCTAGGATCCGCACAATATGTGACTTTGGGTCATTTGAAGAAGTAAATTAACAGGATAGTTACCTTCGATTTGTTTCCAAATACCCGTACGAAGCATTTGCTATGAAAAAAAAAAACCATAAGACGACTACAGTTTATAATCTAACATCTCATATACGTAAAATCATCCGTCATTTTTCTGTTTCAGTCCGCCGGATGATGACATTGCAATTCCTCAGCTGAGGTGTGATGTGAATCCTTTACCATCAAGTAAAGGAGAGTCGAAGAAGTTCGAACCCGTTACCAGCCATAGTTGTTCGAAGGCCATCGCTGCGGCTGTCGTTGTGATGATCATCATGTTACTCCTGCTTGTTCTACTAGTATATGCTTGATTGATTTGTACATAGGACAAAATACAACGAAAGGTCACGAAATTAATGAAAAGTCGACGAAAGAAATTGTATCAATTTGCATTAGCGGGCGAATGCAGCTCGCGTGGCGAAATACTGGAATGCCAGAACTGAATTGAAAAACTGGGACGGATTTTCCAAGCCGAAAATCTCTTCCAGGAAAACTTCTTTGGTACACTTGATGATTTTAAAGACTGCTTTTTCCATCCAGGTGACTCTGAACAGACGACATAACTAGCTTTTTCCTCAGTTATTTCGCTTTTGTTAAAAATTGCTTATATTTTACTGAGAGGTTTATGGATCGATAGTTATTTTCACTATGGTCAAGTGAAAAGAAGTCATTAATGTAATTGGTATTGTTAAATATGATTGTAAATCTTCACAATGTAAAATCATTGTTGGTATGATCGCTCGGGTTTTTCTCTGATTATTCCTTTAGTCGACAATTGTAAGCTTTTATATATTACCGTATACCGTTGTGATGTGTCCGTATATTATGGTTTAGAATGCTTCCCTAAGACAGATGGAATGCTGTCGGTTTTACTCTACAAGCAGTATTTTTGGATGACTTGTAAATCAATAAATTTTTATCTTCCACGGATGATGCTGTATGTGTAATCAAGCTTCCATGAAATACATTTAAAACTCTAGTCATCAAAATCAAATATGAAGTAGAAAGACTAGTCAGGCACATAAAATCTCTCCAGATAAAGATGTAAAAAGAGATCTAGCAGTCTGTTCGGACTTTAAAAACATCTGAAACGATCACAGACAAGGCTTCTTGTATCATGAATTCCATCGTAAATTTGTCTACTTGAGAAGCGTCACACTTGATTGAGAACTAAGCAGAGATGGATGAATATGTGATAAGCCCCCTTGAGACTGTGCATTGGATTCACTATTGGCTTAAGCAGAAGCGCAAGCGAATTCTTACCTCCTCCGAAAAGTCAACACATCAAAACTATAGGTTAGGGGCGACTGGAGTTCGAGATTAATCGGAACTTAATTTAAAATTATATTAATTAAAATCAATTAAAAGGAATTAAAGTAGAAGGAACTACAAAACAAATCAATGAGTCCCATTAGGCAAAAAATGGATGGTAAAAATATGGTCGAAACAGACTAGAATTGAGAAAAATACTATGGTGATGAAGCTGAAGAGAATCAGCAGCACACGATCGATCACATTTGCCAGATATTCCCATTCCAGAGCACATCTGAACAGGAATTCTGATTAGCTAATGAGAAGGAAACAGTATAGTAGTAACTAAAATACAAAAAGTATCAGAGAAGCACAAATAAAAGATATTGGGGAAAAATGTGAACAGCTTTTTCTTCATTTGTTGACTCGATGAAGGATAGGAGGTGAACGTCAACGACACTTATAAGTTATACGAGCTGCGAGCGGTGAGCTCCTTATACAACACGAAGGAGCAATAAACATGTATGGTTTCTCGATTCAGCAGTTGATTACACTCTTAAAGGAGCGCCTAAACTGCTCAATCTTCCGACGGTCCGGGAGGTATTACGCACAAATGAGAGGGCTGGCAATGGGACAACGACTGGCACCAAGCTTTGCCATTGCATTGATGTCTAAAGTGGAAGCATCAGTAATCGATCTCGGACCGTTACTCTACTGTAGATATGTAAATGACTGCTTGGTGATTTGTTCAACACAAGAGGAAAAGGACAAATGATCGAGTTGACGAACGAGCAGTCCGAGTATATTAAATTCACCCGAGAGAAACCAAAAGAAAACTGGCTTCCATTTCTGAACGTGCAACCTATCAGAAAACGGCTACGTTACGAAATAGTATCGAAAGCCAAGTAGTAAAAACATCTTGTTTCATTAACTCTCCTCTCACCCACCTCAAACGAAAAGGGGGCTTGTGAGAAACATGTTTCGAAAAGACCAGCGTGTGCACAGGAAAGGAGCAGAGAGAGGAGTCCCGGAACTTGGCGCGGCAAATAGCCATTTTTTAATGGCTACAAAACTGTAGCTCGGGATAGGTGTAGAGGAAACCACAGGTCCCCCCAACGATAACTCTAGCGGCAATAAGGTCCCGTTTATCCTACCTTTTATCTCAAATGGTGTAAGTGCAGCTACAAAACGCTGAACGAAGAGCGGCTCTAGAGAATTCCGTAAACGTAGTTGAAATGCCACCGGGTACTCTTAGGCGCCAGCTAGTTCGTAACCGCCTATATAATCGTCTATGTGCAACGCAAAATTGCATAATTTGCCCTAATGGTAGAGACGGTGACTTCATGAGTTTGTGTACAGTCTATCTGATCTCTTCTAAAGCGTGCGGGACGAATACGTTGGCAAAACGGGTAGGCCACTCTGCATTCGTATAAAAGAACACCTAGTCGGCAAACGTAAACCAAATACTCCACTAAGCACGCATAGGACGCAGAGATATAATGGAGATTTTGAAGTAGCGGTTACGATCCTCGCGCAGGAATCGAGAACACAAGGGCGCAAAACCCTCGAGGCATTCTGGATTAATTCCAGGAATCCGGAAATGAACCGCAGGGGAGGAATGCCTCACTATCACGCATGATATTGGGCAGTATATAAGCCTGTTATTCTGATGAGATAGATACATTACGATTCCATGTGAACTCTGTGCGGTTGGTCTCCACGCGACATACTCAGTGGAAGCCTCATAGAAAGCGGTGAGTGTGCAAAAGCTCTGTGTTCAATATGATTGAAATCTTGTTCAGCGTTTTCTCTGTTTGGTTATGGAGGTGTTTGGCCGAATA
Organism: Angiostrongylus vasorum; assembly: GCA_018806985.1. Classification (NCBI taxonomy): domain Eukaryota; kingdom Metazoa; phylum Nematoda; class Chromadorea; order Rhabditida; family Metastrongylidae; genus Angiostrongylus; species Angiostrongylus vasorum. Next base: position 245,600 of record JADANN010000118.1, on the reverse strand, counting down.
GATTGCTGTCAATTTGACCTTTCCAGGCTCTGAGGAAGGCGAAATCCGCCGAAACGTCAGCTTGTTCGTGAATAAAGAATTAAAATAACACCTCGTGCTTTGCTAAATAGATGTAGAAAGAATTACTCAATCAATGCCGAGGTTAACAGAAAGTCGGTCGTGGGAGTTACTGTATAAGTTACTTCTCACTTAGATATTTCTTACGGTTCGGAAGAATGTTGAATCGATTCTTTGTCAAGGAATTTAGACCGGTCAGATGATTCCAGGATTGAAATAAAATTGAATGTCAGGCAGCACTGTACTGTAAGTAGCGGCAACGGCTCTATGCTGCGATCACCAATATCTCCTTATAGCTACTGCTCAGGTGGTCCTACAGAAAAGCTTTTACCCACTTTTCACCATTGCAAATTATGTTTGTCCTGCTAATGTATTCCGTCTCTTTTCAGACCAATGAAATTGCTTAACACTGTAAATAACAGAAATTTTGAAAAGAATATCTAAAATTTCAGTACGGTTGGTAATCTTTGGGCACAGAATTTGCAATCGTATGTGTCGCCATACTAGTAGTCGTCAAAGTAACTTCGCTGAGTACCACTCAGGTCTTCACTCGTCTTTAGCACGTTCCAGAATTACCCTGTCGGTTTCCAATGCTCGTGGAATACGTACAGATCTAAGATCACTCATGAGTACCTTATGATATCTTAGGGCTAAACTGTTGTATACAAAGCAGTGCAGTCCGTGATAAGCATAACACAAATCATTTGCAAGTAAATAAACCTAAGCTTCCATCAAATGATGAGTAATCTTACAACATGTCCAGCGGACCGCAAAAAAAGGACATGAAGAATGAAATAAACGGCCTAGATTAATCCATTAAAAATGCACCATTGTTCCACAAAATATCATAGGAGTGATTGAATGCATATTGAGCTTATCTAGTGAATTAAGTCGAGAACCAGTCTGTTGACGCCAGACGGATGAGAGGTTTGTTTGATTTACCTTGAACGCGGGGTCATACCGAATATCAAGTCCATTTTGCATGGTACCATTGAGCACTGCGCTAAATCAGCCACATGAACTTCAAATACAGCAAAAAAATATGTGGAAACCTCGTATCATTAGGAACCAGAACTTATTCATCAACGCTGAGGTTAAAAGAAAATCGGTAGTGGAAACTAGACAGTGCTTTTCCTTTGCACACTTCAGTCGACCAATGATGACACAAACAACTAAATGCGAATCCCAAGACCGACTTTCTATTAACCTCGGCATTGATTGATAATCCGATGTTTTTCTTCAATAAGCAGACACGAGGTTGGTATTATTGGATGAGACATCGCCCATGTATTACTCCCGTGCGGCTGCTATCCACCAACTAACTTAAATACTTACAACAAGTAAACGGCTCTGAAGAAGGCGAAACCACCGAAACGTCAGCTATTGTATCCTAATAAATTCTGTAATATCAACCTCGTGTCTGCTTATTGTAGAAGAACATTAAATGCGAATCAGTGACTCTAATTTGTCACAAAAGTTTAATTGCAGCATACAATGTACGGCATAAAATTATAACCCATACAAAAAATTGCAGCATCGTCTCATTTCATCTTACGGGAGTCGGCTGACCTCCTACCTTTCCTTCTGTATAATGTTTCCTAGTGGTTGTAGATAGTGTTGTCAGTATCTCCTGCAGTGTACATCTCTTCATGGTCGAACTGATACATCTCGCATATTCCCACCATCAGATGACTCCATAGAGGCCCCCCTGGTGGAGTACGCGGTAAAACCCTTCCGCCACCGACATGTGGGTGTAAGCGCATTGCAATCATATTTCCACGAGATTTATTCGTTTTAAGTAAATGTTATACCAAATTATGGTGAAAGAAGAAGAGATCGAACTCGATCAAGCCGTTAAACTTGGCTTGTAAACGCCTATGAATCTCACCCACCTCCTTCTCATTTTGTGTCGTTTGATACTACGAGCGTGATTAGTGAGAGGTTTGATGGAGGCTTGTCGTTCTCTTTCTTTCTCTCGTACCTTAAGAAGCAACAACGGTGTCATGACGGAGACTTGAATAATGGAAAGTATAGGATTCAGAACGTATACTACCTGACTTGCGTATTGTCGAGTAAGTGTTGCAAGTCTGGTGGTATAAGAATATGACGACGTATCCGAAGCGTTAGACGAAATTGAACCGAAAAATGCTCGTGGACGTGGAGGCATACGCTAAAATTGTGACTTAGAACCACTATCTAGAGTAGAATTAACAAATGAAGAGCGTCAGCAGATTTACAGACTCCTGAAAAGCTAAGCCCTCCCAACGGTTTACCGCCTCATCGTGGCTGAGAGATGTTCCTGGATGTCGGACTGCGATGTACAGCGGGGGGGATTCGTCCCCCCCGGCAGGGTCTCCTAAGCTGAGAAGGAGTCCGGCGCTTCCATCAGGAAGCTAAGAGTAAATCAATACAAGGATCCGCCACCGTCCTGGTATCAACGTCGCATGATTGCAAATCTCCCTCTGATCCACAAGGGCTGCGACTGCCCATGGTGGTGAAGACCTGGGGGCAGACTTTGGCCAATCTGACCTCGGGATTCCAGGGAACCACAATGGCTTAAGCAGCAAATCTCCGATAAATGGTGACTATACTGGGGCCCGCACAACCAGTGAGGAAGGGCCGTTCAAGTGTTAAGTGTCAAGTGAAAATCTAAGCTATCACTACAATAACAAGGTATGAAGAACAACTTGCAAAATCTTCAGTCATTTCAGGAATATGAGGAAACTGGAACGAATGCAGAATTCTACCACTACCAAATATAAACGAAATTAGTCACTATTAAGATAGAAAGGATGACGGGTAGGATCCATGACTGCGATTAATGTTATTGGTGATTGTGTACCCTTGTGTTCATCTAACCCCCTACAAACATTCTGAGGCGCTAAATGAAGATCTCCTCCATTTAATTGTTTTCAGAAAAAAACTCGATGTATAAATCAGTGTATTATCCTTTACAGATAATCTGTTAACAAGCTGGTGGTGACATCGAAAGAATGAGGTGGTCTGATTGGGCCAGAAGCAATGACCGCATGTGAGTGTCAATGTCATACAAACAAAGTACGTAAGGATATTTTTGACTCCGTAATCAGACCTTCGATTCCATATCTTTGATAAACATGACAAACCTGATAAACTTTAGAAAGGTGCTGGTTTTTATTTCTAAACCAGAAGTATGCCTTATCTAAAAGCGAGTAAGGAATTTTATGAACACAAATATCGTTAGAAAACGACATTAACAAAAAATTGTCAGGTATCAAATTTTTTATTTCACACCATTCTTCACATCTACTGTGCTAAACCAAGCACTCCGTGCATTTGCTTCGTTTCTCCGCACCCATCATACACGGAGGTCCTCGAGATTTTCACACGTGGGTTCGACTGTTGCCTGAGGATTGTCGTGTTTTTCATGAGTGTCGTGGAATGCTGGTTGGGTTGATCCACCCCGGAGTCTTGCGATAGCACGGCTAGAGCATTCCTGATTGGATTGCGGAGTCTGAGCTATTCCTAAACAAGCCTGGTATCAATATCCTGATCTCAGAGCGATGAGAGGCAAGGTGACTCTGAGGCAGAGTCGAACCAGTGCCGTGCTCATGGTGAACAAGCATTGCTGCCACTGCGCTACCCGCCCTCTCAGACTTCAAAAACGTTTTTAAATTTTTTTTATGGCTTTCCTGCATATAAGGTGCAGATTCCAAAATTCCTTTTTCCTTGGTTTTTTTGTCTTGTATCAGTCATCGACGAGGGATCTTCAGATTTATCCGTATAAATACGTTCTAACGAACTGCTCTTGTTGAGCTGATGCGGGGTTGGAATAAGTTGTTGTTATTATAATTATTACTGTTATTGTTGTTGTTATTGTTGTTCGATGGAGGATGTTTCGGCTACTTCGCCTTCCTCAGCATCCGGACGTATTATATGCAAAAAATGGACCTATAATTCGCTGAAGAAAAAAATCCATTTTCAGATTTGCTTGCTAGTTCAGCTGCTAGAGCCGGCTGTTTTCATCTTCGTGAATGTCGGTGAACGCTGTTGAGGGTGATTTTTCTAGATTTCCAGAAAAAAGTTTTCTATAGCGTTTCCAGATCTTCATCGCAAGCGGTTATTAGCCTTTACGTATCGAACTGAGCTTTCCCCATATACGTTTGGTACTAATTTGCCGTCCTCGGCAGGATAAGAAGCTTTGGATGAACTTGGGCGGTTGTGTGCAGTGCCAACCACGGACCAACACGCTTCTCAGATGACATATAATGTAATGAAGAAGCACTTAGATATATTATTACACCAAAGATAAGATTAATGCCATGATTTTAGTAGTCTGTTATACTTAAAGTTTGCAAAACTCAACAGAGAGTTTCTCAAAGAGATCTGAGCTTTGAAGTTATGTAGAAGTGTATGAACGAAACAATAGTTAAATATTCAAAACATGAGATAGGGAACGGAAAAGAGAGAAAATATGTAGACACTGCCTTACCGATATGGGATCCATCTGCTGAGCAAGCAGTGGGTCGAGTCGTGACATAGAGATACGACGTTCTTCGACCACACCAAATTCATGCCAGAGCTCGGTGAGTGCACATGGTGGACGAAGTATGAATGTGTCCACAAACCAGTTATGCACCAATTGGCGTAACCAGTGCGATAAAGGACGGTTACGACTTTTCTGACTGTGAATGGCTAAATATGACAGTATTAGCAAAGTACCAAAAATTACATCCATCTGAATTTTTTGAGGTGGTTTGGTCCAATGGCGCGGTGAAAGTACTCTCAACAGGTTCGAGTTCAGATCAACTTCCGTATGGCAACCCATTCATAGACATATATAATATTACAATAATACTTATTCCTAAGTGATCAATTGTCACTTGGCCGCATTCTTGTTTTTCTCTACGTCTTCCTATACCGTATGTATGCTGTGCTACCTCGGAGTAAAAGCTCACTTGTAACTTCGAATTTGTGACAGTAACGATAACTAACTAATTGGCGCCTAGATCTCATTTTTCACTCATCACGTTTCTTTGGACAATAGGAAGAAATCTCTGCGTTTGCATTCAATTACTACTACTACTGTAGAATACTGAAGAGAAGCCGCCAATCCAATAAAATAGATTTCCCGAACTGTGAATAAGAATGATTAATCTTATGTTCACGGTTGTAGTTTTAAATGGCATACCCTTACTTAGATTAGAATAATAATCAAAAAAACAGGAACAAACCATCTTTGGGAAGAGATGAAAAAGAATTCAAGACCTATTAATAAGCTTAAATCTCACCTAAGAAGATATTACCCCCTGCTCAGTGAGGACGGGTTAGGATCTGCTTCACTGAGGAATCTCCAATCAGTTTACCGCAATGCTGAGTTGGCAGACCCCAAGCGAGGTCAAACGCAGAGTGAACCATGTAGTTTTCCAAAGAAGATGGATTCAATAAGGAATGGATTACTTCTCTCCACTGTAGTGGATTAACGTGAGTCTGCCTCATCGATAGCTGTAACAAGAAAGGATCCCATTCTAATGAGCTTGAAAGAGTCCTATTAAGCAACATTGAATTTCATGAATACGGAGGTTGGTAAGACTTCTGGCTACTCCACGTTGCCCAAATCTAGAAGAACTATAGTGACAACTTGTATTTGCAACGGATGCATGTCAGCATTGAAGTTCTCCACTGAAGGCCCGATGATACAAGCTAAGTATGATGTGACTGAATGGCAAACAAAAGAAGATAGCAGACGTTGTGCTCCCAACGGTTTTCCGCTTCATCGTGGTTGGGAGATGTTCCTGGGTGTCGGGCGGCGATGTACAGTGAGTTGATTCAACCCCCCGGCAAGGTATGCCATGCTGAGAAGGAGTCCGACGTTTCCGTCAGGAAAGCCCAGCTAAGAGTAAACCAATATCAGGATCCACTACCGTCCTGGTATCAAAGTCGCATGGCGGTTCCTCTGATCCACAAGGGCTGTGACTGCCTGTGGTAGTGAAGGCCTGGGGCAGACTTTGCCCAGGCTGACCTCGGGACTCCAAGGAACCACAATGGGTAAACCAGCAAAACTCTAAAAAATGGAGATTATGTTGGAGCCCGCACAGCCAGTGAGGACGGGCCATCCAAGTATCCAAGTAAGCAGACGTTGTCAGTGATACTAGAAAGGAGCTATTTATTGGAACACAGATGAGGAATTGGAGAACAAAAGAGCTGGTGCTTTTGTCAAACGTGAGCTCAACCACATTAAATCTTCTGGATGAGTTACGACTCTAATCGGACGTTTGCGTTGAAGAGATGTGGATCAATGTTGATTTCTGTTTTCCGCCTCAAAAGAAAGCTACGACAAAAAAGAGATCAACATATTTTATATTAATTTTCAGAAGATCTCTAGAGAAGATCCAACCTCATATATATGGTCACCATCAACAGCTTCAATGGACAGACTTGCTTAGAAAGAAAATCCGATGAAGTTCACATAAGGAGCGCTGATCGGAATAATGAAAAGTGAAAGGCTGCCTAAAATTCCATGATGACCAGAATGGGGAACTTCGCTGTCAAGGGTCAAGGTTGAACGTGACGGGGAGTGCTGTAACGAAATAGACAATATTACAGCAAGTTGAAGGTTATGTTTAACCGAAAACAGTGTTATGTTTAACCGAAAACAGTATTTCTACAATTGGTAAAGAATGTTAGAGAAACTCCAACATTCAAGGAAAAAGTCCTAAAACGATCCTAAATTCCGATTTGTTGACTTCATTGAACGGTAGCATCAATCTTATAACAGGGTCGTTTAATCGTTTCAGAAAGGTCTTAAGGAGACCGAGAGTTTCAAAATTGAAAGGAGACGGCTCTTTCTAGAAATCCAAGCCAAGGCGAAGCAAGAGGTTCAGAAGAAAATCCGCAGCACCGATCGAAATTTCGCTAGTTAGAAATATCAGTTCTCAAGATCGACTTTCTATTAACGTCGGCATTGGATTGTAAATCTGTTGTTCTCTTTTTTACAGCAATCGCGAGTTTGTTATTCAGCACACCTTTACTTCCTTACGAATATAACACATGCAACACAACGGTAGCTGACGTTTCGGCAGTATCGCCTTTTTCAGAGCCTGGAAGGGTATACTAATGTGTAACTTACTAGGTCAAACGCTTCAACAACGCAAACAGAAAGATGAAAATCTGAACAATAATTACACGATCACCGGCTTCTCGAAAAAACCCACCGTCTTTATCTGTTTTCCACCAAGGAAGAACTGCCGCTTAGAGTCGCATATGGTTGACGACTGCACCACTCCACATCAAAAATCAGTTCTGAGATACGGGGCTGGATCACGCGTTATCTCAAGGCACTCTTCTCTGCTATTCATCCTCGGATTTTTGGAATTTATCCAAAAATCCTCGAGAAATTTGCGCGTTGATGTTTTACTCTCCCGTGCGGTGATAGCGACTTTCACATCAAAATCTTCTCCGCTATGTTTTTGTATCCTATGCGTGCTAGTGGCGTGCCTTGTTTTGATTTTCGTTTGCCACCTGGGTGTTCTTTTATGCGGATACATAAAAGTCTACCCGTTTCAGCGATATATTCGTCTTCGCAAGTACTACAAAAAAATCAGGCATATTGTACCTGAACTCATGCAGTCACCGTCTTTGGCGTAAGGGCAAGTTACGCAGTTTGGTGTTCCACATAGACGGTCATGCAGGCGGTTACGAACCAACTGATGACGTAGAGTATCTGGTGGTATTTCAACAATCGTTACCGATTCCTCCAGATCTGCTCTTCTTAAGCATTGCTTTATCGCTTATCTTATTTCATCGCTAATGAAGGGCAAGATAAACGGGATTTTGTTCCGGCCAAACCCTTCGTTTTGGGGCGTCGCTCTCCTTCTAAGCTTATCTCGCGGGGTTACTATTTCGTAGCCACTGGAGATGACTATTTCCTGGGCCAAGTTGCGCGGTTCTTCCTTTAGTTCCCGACTTGTGCACACAGAGGTGGCTGTTCGAAACATATTTCTCACAAGCGCTCTCCTTGTGTGTGATGGGTGGGAAGAAAGGAAATGAACAAGGATGTTCTTGTTACTTGGCTTTCGGCACCACTTTGTCATGTAACCGTTAGTTGATAGGTTTATTTGAACGTTTAAAAACGGAAGCCAATTTTTTTCTCGCTTTCTCCCGAGTGAACTTAATGTACTCAGACTGCTCGTTCAATAAATCGAAACATTTGTCCATCTCCTCCTGCGTACAGAAGGTGACAAAACAATCAACTATGTACCTGCAGTAGAGTAGTGGCCGGAGATCGAGAATGGGGGGCTTCTACTTTAGACATAAACGCAATGGCAAGGCTTGGTGCCAGTCGCTGTCCCATTGCCAACCCACTTATTTGCGCGAAATATTTCCCAGACCATCTGAAAATCGAGCAGTTTAGGCACTCGTTTAAGAGAGCCATGATCTGCTGAATCGACAAGCCATGCATGTTTATTCTTCCTTCAGGTTCAACAAGAAGTTCGAAGATGGATTGCCTTGCGAAGTCATTCGATACGTTGGTGTACAACGCGGTAACGTCGAAAACTCCATCACGTACGCGTTATTAGAAGACGCGCTACGTAGACGTTCTAGGAACATTTGGGTGCTCGTGAGGTGAGCTGGAATATGTTTGAGCAATTGGGTTAGTATTAGGCTTAGAAACCAGGTTATCCTATCCGTTGGCCCGTCTACACAGCTGATGATTGGTCTAACGTTAAGTAGAATATCGCCTTCTGTCACAATGAATATGTACTGGTCTCCTATCCAGGGGTTGCTTCGCCATTTGGATGGCTCTTTTTTTCCAAATTCAACACGTTGGTATAGAACTGCACAGTATCCAGCCCTGAGAGAGCTTGATACAAACATCCGAAGACCCCCATCGTCTATCCTCCTCGGCTTGGTTCCTCAAACGACATCTATCAAAATGTAAGCCTTTCATTCGATGGAAAACCAGCATGAGCATTTGTACTGCAAGTGAAATCGGATAACATTGGAAATTAACGTTAAATCTAGCTTAAATCTACTTGCCATCTGTCGTCAATAAGCTTTTCGCTCGAATCATCATCAGTTTTGCCAGAGAGACAGATAAAAGATAGACATGCAAGCAAGCAGGATTTCAAGAAAGGTTATATTCCAAAAATGACGAAATTCCTTGCGATGTCGCGGGAGCAGCATAGCTCTATCTCACTGGTGCTGTCCAAAAGAAAGCTGCTGTATGTCATATAAAGTGAACAACAAAGAAAGAAGACTATGAAGAGGAAAAAAGCATAAACGTTAGCTAATGTGGAACAAATATTCAATTAACAATACTGTGTCAATTCCTCGAGAAACTGTAACTTATTGATCAGTGCCGAAGAGAATTGGAAATCGATCTTGGCGAATAAGAATACTTCTTCTCTCATAAATCAGAGAGCACATCCGTTTTTTTTATTTTATATGATCATATTATGGCATATTATTTGTGTAGATCTTAGCATTTCTGCCACTCGATTCGTTTCCTTGCTTCCATCATCCACGGAAGCTCTTTAGATTTTCGCTATGGTTTGTTTGCTGTCTGAAGATTGTGGTTTTCTTTATGAATGGTGTTGAATGTTAGTCGAATGGATTCTCATGGAATCCTGTGACAGTAGCCATGCTAGAGTGTGTCGAGGTCTTCACCAAAGGACACATCAGTTTTTTTACATGGGAGCAAGCTTCCCACGCAGAGAGCAAGATCAAGCCAGGATTTCTTTTTACCACTGAATGGTATCTATGCTACTGCGCTGATATCCGGATTATCATGATCAATGCCCAGCAAACACTCTTACTCCGATGTGCCGGATAAGTGAAGAACATGGTGGGAAAGAATCGTTAGCGAACGGTTCCCACAGGATTTCAAGTACACAAAAGAAGGACCAGCGAATCAATAGTTCGTCCTTCTTCATAAAGAGCTTTAATGAGAGAACTCAATTTGCAAAGTGCTCAAGGATAGCATCATTTAAGTTAAGCGGTTCAAACAGCCTTAGTTTCGATGATTAATATTTTTAAAAACACTTCAATTCAAGCAATATCTATTGAACAAAGAAACGTACCAAGGACGATTGTCGCCGTTAGTGTTCCTAGGACAATCAGGACGATTATGGCCATGTAATACCAGCCTAATAAAAAATCTAATTACAATTATGTACTAATAAGAAATAGGAGAAATAATGAAATAAGAAACTGGAACTGGGATGGTGGATGATAGTGGTAATAAAATAGTACTCATTAAGAGAATAGAAAATGCGAGGCTGACTAAAGCTGATCTCGGTCAACCTTATCGCAGGTGATTCTTGATGCATGAATAACCATTTTTCAGTTATAATCCGCGATTGGGTGTAGTGCAGCGGTCATAGAAGCCCTGCGAAACACATGGCCTGTGGTTCGATCTGCGTCAAGGTTAAATTGAGCTCTCCGTTCCTACTGGGTCAGCTTATTAGTACCAAACTTGTTAAGCACTATATATAGCACTACATCGTTAGACACTTGTAAAAATTATTTCAAATGTGCATCCATTCACCTCTACGACGCTCACTGGATTCGGTTAAATGGTGAGTCCCTAAGAAATTGTTTAACGCCGAACCTTTTATTCATTATCCTTTTCCGGTCCGAAAGTGAGGAGAGTTTACTTAGCTCAGGCTGGTTTTCCAATCAACAATTGCATTTATAAATATGTTACCTTATTAGAAACATCACTGAGAAATGCGTCACACAAGGATAGTTCCAAGTATATACTAATCAAATAAATAGTACTTTGTGGATCGAAAAGAGTTTTGCCATATTGCGACTAGGTTTCTTTCAAATCGATGGCGCTTCCACGGCTAGGCCACCTTTAGTTGCACCTCCTAGGATGGCGAACCAATCCCCTGTTACAGATGACTTGCTGAATGAGAGTGTTAGGATCAACAAAACTTTATTTCTGTCAAGGAAAGAGAACACTAGAACACTATAAACTTAAGGAATAACCAATTCCACAATTAGAAATAGGCTGGTTTAGGTGAGTGGCACACTTGCGTGAGGTGGCCAAAAAAACAAAGCTAACATGAATCTTTTAGTAGCATTTTAAAGTGTGTATCATTAAAAAAATAGTGTGTATTCCACGGATCTCCTTCATACGAGGGATCTCGAGCCGGTTAGTCGCGAGGCCACGTGGCACGTCCCCGGGTGGCCGATAGGGGGTTATTCGCAGACCAAAAACCAAAAGCGACCTTTGCTTCCCTGAGACGCAGGTGGAGCCACGGGATTGACTCCCTGTTTCTGCTGCGCCGATTTGGCACATGCTTCCTGTATTTGCTAGGCGTATTCATGCATGCGTGTGTGGGTGCGTTCTCGCCTATGCGGATTGTATTCTACGAGTCAATTCGGCGAAAACCCTGCAATTAAGTGACAGGGAAGTATATGGGAGGCGGCTAGGAGTCGCCTCCAACAAATAAGCTCCATGTTCACTATGGGAGAGCCTGGCAAGCTACCCCTGAGTATACCCAGCCTCCACGTTCAGAGCCCAGCAAGCTATACGTGGGTATCAAAATGCTAAACACAGTAAAAAAAACGGACCTGATTCCCCTGACCCCGAAAGAGTCCCCAATTTCGCAACGGGGCCAATGGAAGCTGCCTGGACTTGCTCACGCAAGCAAGAAGGATAAGGTACGACGTCATCGGCCTGGCCGAGACAAGACGACGCCACCCATTCAACGCCGTCTATGACACTGGAGAAGAACTGTTCCCCGGAACATGCGACAGTAGAGGAGTCGGTGGAGTCGGCGTTATCGTCAACACGAGTTTGTCCATGAACATCGATCGATTCGTTCGAACAACTAACAACCCGAATCGGGCGTTTACGATTAAAAAGATGTGGATCAATTCCGGCTTTGACAATCTTCGTCGTTCACGCGCCGACATCAAACTATGACGAAGAAGAAGTCGAAGCGTTCTATATGGACTTGGAGAAGTTCTACAGAGAAGACCACACATTCTTCAAGGTCATCATTAGAGATTTCAAAGCGAAGATTGGACCAAGAAAAAACGTCTGAAAAACGTCATATTGGGACCTACGGATTAGAATGGAACGAACAGGGTGAGCAGCTGTATGAGTTTATCATGACGACCAAGACCATCTATGGTAACTCGCAATTCCAGAAGCCCCATCCTCAACACTGGACGTGGGAGTCTCCCAATGGAAAGTACCACGACGAAATAGACCACATCATAGTAAGTAGAAGGTTTTGCCTAATCGATGTCGCTGTTGTCCCAAAATTCTACACGGGATCAGACCATGGCCTCCTTCGTGGAAGATTCTATTTCTCGCGGAAAGGAGAAAAAGCCGCGAAATTCAAAAAACCAAATTCCCGGAACCACCATAAACTGGGATTCATTCAATTCATTAGTCGGCTGTTGGGAAGATGCCGTTGTCGATAACATCGACGAAGAATACAATCGGCTCATTCAACATCTTCACCTTAGTGCTATGAAAGCTGAGAGTTCGAAAGTCACCAAGAGACATCTGCCTCCAGAAACACTCGAACTGAGACGCCAGCGCATGGAATCGCAAGAGCTGCAGGCAACCGCGTACTAACGTCCGAATTTGCAAAACAATGCAGTCAGGCGATAAAAAGAAGATCTCAAAGAGAAAACAGCAGCAGTAATGGTCGAAGCTGTACAGGCTGGGAAAAGTATTTGCAAAGCCCACCGAAGCTTCGCCAATTACAAGACCAAGATGATTGCACTTGGACGCCCGGACGGTACAGTTACAGCGTCCAGAAAGGTAAGGGAGAAAATCACTCACGAATCTCTCCACTCCGATCTCTTCGATAGCCACGTCCACCTTCCGTCATATGAAATAAGGGGAGGATGGATATTTTGTACCACCGGTTCTCGCTTCCGAAATCCGACATGCCATTTCGTCGGTGAAAAATCGAACAGCACTCGGTCCAGAGAGGATAAGACCAGAACACCTGAAGAACCTTCCGGCACTCCTCGAAAACACACTGGCTCAGCTCTTTACACGTTACCTGCCTGAAGGCAAGGTCCCTACTCAGTGGAAGACCAGCAAGACCGTGTTATTGTTCAAGAAGGGTGACCTACACGATATTGGCAACTATCGTCCAATCTACTTGCTGTCTGATGTCTACAAACTTTTCACTCTAGTCATCCTAAACAGAATCGACAGAACACTGGACGAAGGACAGCCATGTGAGCAAGCAAGGTTTTGAAAAGGATTTAGTACGATGGACCCCGCATCCACAAGTTAACAAGGCTCACCGAAGCATCGCGAGAGTACAAAAGACAGCTCAGTCTCACTTTCATCGATTTACAGAAGGCCTTTGATTCAATTGAGATAGGAGCAGTCATGGAAGCCCTTTGATAGTACAAGGAGTCCCTACTCAGTAAATAAAGATTCTTCGTGAACTGTACAAAAACTTCACAACCAAAATATCACCATTCTACAGCGATATTAACATTGACGTCAAAAGAAGAGTTAGGCAAGGCGATACCATCTCGCGAAAATTATTTACCGCCACCCTATACAACGTCATGCGAACACTGGAATGGGATAATATGGGAGTTAAAATCGATGGTCGCCAGTTGCATCATCTTCACTTTACTGATAACATCGTCCTTATAACACCAAACATTAGCCAAGCCGAACGCATGCTTGACGACTTTGATAAAGCCTGTGGAAACGATTGGTCTTCGACTAAATCTCACAAAAACGATGTTCATGAAGAACGGATTGGTTTCGTATGCCCCATCCACGCTCAATGGAACGAATATCTCCGAATGCTCCAGTTATATTTATCTAGGTCGGAAAATTAATATGATGAACGACTTAGCACCAGAGCTGAGCAGAAGGAAACGAGCGGCGTGGGGAGCTTTCAAGAGCATCGAGGATGTAGTGAAGAGAACAAAGAACACCGAACTCCGTGCCCACCTTTTCAACGCAGAGATAGTTCCTGCCCCTAACGCATGCGTCAGGAACCTGGTAGCTGCGTAAGCAGGATGAAAGATCACTCAGCGTTATCGATCGCGCAGCAGAAAGGACGATTGTAGGAGTATCCCGTTTCACACAAGTAAGGGAAAGGATCCGAAGCTCCGATCTGCGTCGACGATCAGAAATCAAAGATGCCGTTCTGTATGTCAAACAGTCGAAGATAAGATGGGCCGGAAATGTAACGCGTTTGAATGACAACCGATGGACAAGAGCCGTTAGTGACTGGATTCCCTCGGGATGTCAAACGTTTTGCAGGAAGACCTCCGACCCAATGGTCAGAGTTCTTCACGAAAAACCTAGAAGAAAGATATGATGCTCACCGAGTCCCTAGAGCGAGTAGAACCCACTGGGCTACTCTTTTGCACGCGACAGGGAAAAATGGAAGATTCACTGGCGTCCGCTGGAGTCACTCGACGATCAACGGGACTACAGGTGATGCAGGTGATACTGATATCATAAAATGATGAACACCATTCCAAAATCACTTTTAGCCACGAAATTCAGTGCCATCAAATGTGAGAGCAAGAGAAAATTAAAGATAAAAAGACGATGAGAGGATAAAGAATTCCGCTTTGAGCTATCACCTAGGTAAGCACCATGCATTCAACTCTGTTAAGTAAAGTATAGTTGAAGAAATATTCTTGGCCCATACAGTGACTAAGGCGAATTATGATGCATCAAGTTGCATCAAGTCAGTGTTTTTTATTCTCTCAGACCATTCTAGCAACAAATAACCAAACTCGAAGGGATGCAGAACTTCTGCAGCCATACCAGTAAAAGTAAGATTTTTTGCGCGAGGTCTACTGATTCTATATGTGGTCTACACAGACTTCTGCGGCAAAATGAATAAAAGTATGCCTTAGAGCCAATTTTAGTGGTCTGATTTTATTTATTTATTTTATTTTATATACCCGTCTTCACGTCTACCGCGCTGGTCCCTGCACTTCTCACATTCTATTCGTTTCCTCGCACCCATCATCCACTAACGTCTTCCAAGTTTTTACGTGTGGCTTCGGTTGCTGCCTGAGGATTTTCATTTCATCTTGAATGTCGTAGAATGCTGGTCGAGCAATTCCCCTTGGAGTTCTGAGATAGCAGGGCCAGAGCGTTCCCAATTGGATTTCGGGTAGTGATTTTTCCCCCCAAAGAAGTCCGGTACCAGTTTCCTGATCCCGGAGGGGTGAAAGGTTTGGTTGGTCCTGAGTGGAATCGAACTAGCACGATGTTCGTGATGACGGACATCACTACCACTGTACTATCCTCCCCTATGGTGGTTTAATACGTGATCTAAACAGATTTCTGCAAAAAATCGGTGTTCGAAGCAATAAAAGTGCTGTATCCGGAGAACAACGATCGTGTGTATTCAAGGTTCTTCTCACTGCTACGTTACGATGTTTAGCGCGAGGCCCAGTAAAATACGAGCAATTTTCCATTAGGTTGCGGTCCTTCTGGATTTTTAATAATAAAAAAATAGTTTTTCAATAACCAGAGAGTTTACGGGTCGTGAACATGACTTGTTTGTAAAAGATACTTTACTATATCGTTCTATGGGTATGAGTACTATATATGCTACTATGTACTATGTCATACTACGGTAAATTATGCAAATACATTGCTGTTTCAACACTTGGAAATGTTTCGTACTCTCTGTTGAGTCTATTTCGGGGTCTTTGTTTATCACAACCGTAGTGACTTAAGTGCAGTAACAATCAAATTCAATGTTATGACTTTTATTTACTGTCCATTATTTTTTTCATGACAAGATGAAAGGATAAAAGACAAATCTCTCCGCGTTGATCTATCTTTGAGGCACAGGCCATGCATTCGACTTCATTAGGCATCGTTTGGAGGTGATTTAATGCGTATCTGGCCCTTACAACAACTCGTGGTGGCCTACCGATGTATCGAGCCAGTGCTCCCATCCTCCCTAACACGGATGAAGGGCTTGGTGGGCCATGGGCCCCGCAATCGATCTCATGTGTGTTGCAGGGCGCCTCCGACCACTGCGCCATGTACGCCAACGCGCCTTCCGTGGCAGAATATGATGTGAAATACAACCCAAAAGGTGTTCAGATATGGGCAAAACTCGGAAAGTGCGGTAAAAAAGTTCTGGAAGCCACTGAACTGAAAGTGTACACCACGGTGTCCGTATCATCCACTGAGCCAAGGGCGTGAAGACACTGTAATGTCTACACCGGGCGTCAGGGTTAAACGACTTTGTAAGAACTTGTGTTTTTTGATAAAAAAAAGACAAATTCTAACAAATTAGAGGGGTCGTTGTGGGAAAAATACACTAATAATACCACATACTCATTAATGGGACGTAAGTGGATGTTGATGGCATCTGATTGCATACCATGAGCATCATAATCGACATCGTGAGTAGTGTGTTGATACCCAGATATCTTAACAGCACTGACTGATTACATCCACAGTTCCAAAAGTACATGCTAGCTATTGTTTCTGCTATACAACTCTTTTCTATTAAATCGTTCCTCTTGAAATCCTGAGAGCATAAATTTCCATAAGTAAGGGATCATTGAACCTTTGGTAGAGTATGTATCGCATAAAATTTCATAAAACTCACAACTTTTCGTCCCTTTCGCTTGATGTTGACGTTGGAGTGAAAAAACCAGTGATGGCCACTATTGTGATTATTGACGTGGGAATAACCTGAAGTGGAGAATCTCTGCACAAGTAAGAACTGCTTTCGTCCTTTGAGTATCCGTGAATAGCTTCTTCATTTGAATGTTTATAAAACCTTAGAGCTTCGGCGATGCAGCGTAACATAGAGTGCACTATAAACAATCGGACATATCAAAGATATCGCATCAGCATGACAAAGTCACCAGAAGATCAACAATGACATATTTTATTTACTTACTTGACGAAAAACAACATGGAACAGTTGGTTGCGAAAATCCCATCCTTGGATTCATCCTCTCTTGCAAGATGGTTCTCTCAGGGTGCTCGCAGTGGTGCTTTTCTCAAAGATGGACCAAACATATTATTTGAGAATATTAAGATCTGGCGAGCAAAGGGTTTATTCTGTGGAAGTCATCCAACTGAACAACTGAAGTTCTACATGCCTGGACAGCCCGCCTTCATGATAGTGCAGGCACCAGCAGATTTCTACGGTAAGGTGTTGATGGAAAAGCTGTATTTCCATGGTGATATCGACGATATCGAAGAAAGGGTTGATGGAATTGCCTTTCTTTCGACTCTATGAAGCTTTTTTCATAGTCTACAAAAGTCGGAACTAAGCGTAGGTATTCCCGATAGAGCAAAACCCCCCGTCGAAATCTTTCTTGCTAAACTGGTTGTGCCTCATCCAATGTCATTGACATGAGTGATGGGATAACCTTCGTGAAAAAGTTTCTAGAGTACACTTAACAAGCATATCGGAAGACGGTTACGAAGATCCCTTCGGTCACATTTCTTGGGCATGGTGATCGTGCACGACTTCGTCCACTAGTGTGCGATTTTTTTCCTTCTAAAGGTAGGATTTCATATGGTCTGCGGAAACTATATGTAAATGGTGGATTTCAGCTCACGGTAGTGATATTACCGCGTTCTAGAGCCTAGTGCTTTTTATTGCAACTCCATCCTCAGAGGAAAGAATTCCGAGTGGTTTTTTCTCCAGAGGGGATTTTAGGATTCGATATACCATGGACAGAATTTTTGGTAATCCCATGTTCGTTCATCAGGGCTGACAGCGGAGCATTATAATCGCATAAGTCCTAGCGGCATTTCTTCACACTGGTTCCTTTGCAAGTTGCTTCCAATAAACTCTTCTCGCTGTAGCGTGATGTAAGTTCTTCGGCAAAGATCTTTTACAACTGGCATTTGGAAAGACTGCCCAGTGAGGAAAAAATTCTTCGAAGAAAAGCGCTCATGGAATGCTCGCCTTTGCAATTCATACATTACTTTTGGATTTGGTTCTCTCAATCCGTTTATGAAGGAATGAACTTTCTAGAGGTTGCGACTGGAGAAATTCATGATAGTGTCATTTTCAGTATCTGCTGAGTAAAAACTTCGGATTTCCCATAATCGTTAGCACAGTTTACCAATAAACGTCCTCAGTTTAGGACAATGATAGCTGTTGGCCACAATTTTCACTAAACAAGGAGTGCAAACCTGGTAGCATGTGCTAGGATAACCTTGAATTCATCAAAATATTGGGGACTTTTAATTGATTCAAAGGAGGTATAGTGAATAGGTTTATAGCTAGAACAGAGCATCACAGAAAACAGGCAGCAGATATGAACAACAACGACGAGCACTAAGTGGGGTAGCCCTTGCAGATTTAAACATTCCTACCAGGCCAAGTATGTAATCCAAGAAGAAAAAAGCAGTGGAAGCAAAAAAACAAAACTGATTTTGTCCTGAATACATATATGGAGTTTTCATTAAAAGATCTCATCCGCGAACTGTAGTTCTCTTACCGGACATTCAAAGAATCTACTCAGCACAGTTTACTAAACAATTTGAGGCATTGCAATTCAAAATTTCCTTTTAGTACTATAGGTGAAAAACATATGATTGTAAAGTAAGAAAAAAACGTACTAAATTCACGACATAGTACAGTGGCTTCCTACGAATCACTAGATGCACATAGAGCATCACCCATGGATTTACGCAACACTTGAACATTTGCTGGAAGGACAATTATCCGATGGTATAGAATTCCAAGACTGAAATCCTTTCGCCTGTTAAGCTCATGTTTTTGAGATCTTCAGAAACAACAAAAACCTTGAATACTTAACCCAACGAAACTTCTTTGTCTATAACATAGCATTCTACACCTCTTGGCGTATTTCCATCATAGCTATCTTAGTAAGCACATACTAAATAAGCACAAAGTTAAAAAAGGATAAAGCTCTCGGCGTTGGTCAATCCCTGAAGGATGCGCCATGCATTCGACTTCATTAAGTATCGTTGGAGGTAAGTGAATGCATATCTGGCCTTTACAATGACTCGCGGTAGCCTACCGATGTATCGAGCCAGCAGTGCTATCCTCCCAGACAAGTCTGGTACCAATTTGCCGACCTCGGAGCGATGGAAGGCTTGGTAGACCAGGGACGTGGGAATCGATCCCATTGTGAATTGTAGGGTGCCTCTGACCACTGCGCCACACACGCCCTTATTAAATAAACATTTAACCATAGAAAGTGAAGATAGGGTTGCCTCCTTGTCCCAGAGTCAAAGGCCAACTATCCATCCATCTGGGGTCGCCAAATTGATACCACTGTTCCATGAAGGATTAGAACACTAACTCTACACATCGATATATTCTAAGGCCGAATATGCATTCAAATCGCCTCTACAATGCTATGAATGGAGTCATTTGCACGAGGCATCTCTCTAGCACCGACCAACGCCAATTGCTTTATGCTTTTTTCATAATTGGAGAAAATGTACAATAGCATTTAAAAACGCATACAGACGAAATTGTTCGCTTTCTTAGCTCATCGAGAAGTATAATGGATCTCTCAGTCACATAAATACACACCTCAACCCTCTCGAATTCAAATTGGAGGACATCCCATTCATCGTTTCGAGCCATGTTCTTTAAATTGACTGTCGGCTGTGTGGCCCAGTAGTCAATTGTGGCCTTGTCGTGTGTCCAGCTGGAGATGACAAACGTGCAGTTTTGCGAATCGTACGGAAACCATCGCACCTGGAAATGATCAGCTGCTTCTGTGGTAAATGCTCTTCTTTTTCGTTCTGCCTCCAAAACTAGCAAAACAAGAACATATTCAATCGTACTACTAAAAACCCTTCTGCTCTAGAACTTCCTTATACTTTTTGATTGAAATTCAGATTATAAAGGCTTAAGAAACCTTGACACAGCCATATGAGTTTGAAGAATTCGAGACTTCGAATCTCTTTTTGAACTTCTTAAAAATTCGTTGACATAAAAAGTTTGATATACGAATCCTTCCGTTACCATCACTCACATTCATCGCACATGAGAGTTTATAGATAGCCGGAAACATTAGCTGAACTCTGGCGCCTCGATTGTCGTTCGCCCAAAATCCCGTCTCCAGAATTGCGTTCATCATCGACTCCGTCTTCTTCCGTTCAAGCGTCTCGCTAAAATTGCCAGTGCTCAAGAAATCCACTAGTTCATTTCACTTACTATAAGTTCAGGGTCAACCAAAACTCTATCATAGCTGCCTAAGGTGATAACGAAAGGACACTAACGTCTCACAAATTCTGAACAATAACCGTCTTAGTAATAGGGGAATGGGTCACATGTTCCTCACATAATAATATATGAATGAAAATTAACTTTTTTTCACAGATGGCTGTCATTTTCCTTGTCTAAGTTCGACTTTTTGCTTAGGCTTTCAGCAGTCGGTCGACTACTTAAAGAATTCACGGCAATAACAAGTATCACCACTGACGTGGAAGAATTGAAATCGCAAAACAGCGCAAACCCTCTCCAATTCACTACAGCCGGTAGATGAATGTGATGAAAACGTAGGAATGTCGAATTACTGCTATTTAGGGATTCTCAAGGAAACCAAACTCGACCATCATTTAAGGCATCAATGACGGCAGAAGACGATGACAGAAGTTACTTGGTTTAAAAAGGTTCAAGATTTTACCGTATTAATTTGGTCAATGTGTTGCAGACATCACTTTAAACAAAGACCTCTCGTCCACAAGTCTGCCATTTAGGTATCGGTATGATGGAAATCTGATACAGAATAACTTCGACCTTCATCCATAACAGAAAAAATAGAAAAAAAATCGTGTGTGGTCCTTGTAAGTAATCTACATCGTACTATAAACAAGACACGCACGCCTTCACAGTCTTGTCTGTTATGGTCGTCTTCCTGTAGCTGCTTAAGAAATGAAACAAATGTTAATCATTTGTCACTTGTCAGCGTTTCTGTTCGTGTAGGCGCCTGTGGCGCAGTGGTTGGAGGTGCCCTGGGACACACATGTGGGATCGAGTCCGCGTCGGTGTCTCACCAAGCCTTCTTAACCCTCCGGCGTCGGTAAATTGGTACCAGACTTGTCTGAGAGGATAGCAGCACTAGATCGACACATCGGTAGGCCACCGCGAGTCATTGTAAAGGCCAGGTATGTCCATTCAATCAGCTTGATGAAGGCGGATGCATGGCGCATCCCTCAGGGATTGATCAATGCCGAGATCTTTGTCCTTTTTTATCCAGCGTCGCTGTTCAGCATCTGAATGCCAGCTACTTTACGTAGATTACTATTTTCTTTACAGTGTACTAAGGCATTTTATAATACGTGACTAAACTCATTTTGCTCGGTGCTTCCGAGGTTGTTGGTTTTTCAGAGTTTTTGAGGCGGTTAACATTCCGTTCTACTAATGGTTGAAGATATAACAGCATTGACATTCGAATATCGAAAATGCTTGAAAGCAGTATCAGTACACCTCAGATGCCTATGGGAAACATCTCATTATGTTAGGAGTCGCATTTCTCTGACGGAAGACATTTCATTTATAGTTATTTGTAGTGGTCTATCAAGCACAGAACGCCAGGGCTTCATTTCCATTCGTTGGTTTTCATTTGCAGTAAGCACGAATTTTCACAACTTACAATAGCTCATCTATGAAGAAAGTGGCTGAAGCTTTGATCTCGTTCTACATTTCAGGAGGAGGTTTCTTAGAAGACTTGTCTAAATCTGGACTAAACTCAGCTGTTTTCTCTTCTTGATCATTTGTATCTAATGAAAATCCATTCAGCAGCCTTTTACCTCGGCTTTTCCAACAAAAAATAGTGAGTGTTACATTGTAAGTACGAAGAAAAAAAAGTAACCTATTATAGAGGTATGTGTCCGGAGTCCATATTTGATTGTAGGGCACTATGGTCTTGTTTAGCATGCCATATTCGCGCGGATCCCAGTCGAGGAACTCATCAAACCAATTCTGAAATATTTTAAGACATTGTCCATTACGTAGTGACCATTCAAAAACCAATGAAAACAAAGCCGTGAAAAGTAAAACCAATGCATCGGTAAACATCAAGTAAATTTTTGTCTCCTACTCACTAAACGAACACAAATTTCGGTCGTCTAGGTAAAAGTAGCACTACTTCTACACTTGCTACCACGCTTATTTCATTGCTGGCTACGGTATGCATTAACCTCAACGCACATAGTACATTGTGTCCAACAAGTGTACTAAGCATTCCTTTATTGCCAACAGTCTACGAAATATTCAGTTGGGAAGGAAGGTAAGAAACTGCTGCTGGATTAATGCGTATGCATTTGTGTAGAACAGAGATCTTATTACCCTCCTATGCAGCAACTGCTGCAATACCCAATCAGGCGAAGAAGTTCGTCGAAAAACAATTTTTTACAAATTACAGAGTGTAGAATGTAGCATTTATTGATTGACATCCGGAATAACATCTGTGCTGTGGAAGTCATCGGATTAATACAAAAAGCACAACAAAGAAATCTCTGTGCGTAGAAATAAACCACCGAGAAGATTGTGCATTAAAATCAATGCAAAATGTCCAATTTTCACCAATGAAGCATTAAAAACAGCCCATGTGGTTGTGAATATGATAGACATAAAATACGACATAAATTTAAGGGCCATATTTTTGGCCAGTTTGGAAGTTTTTTCAATTAGCAATACTTCTGGTCCTGCGAGGAAAATGAGGCCACAGGAATCCATCGACATCATTTTCGAGAAATTTTCTGATACTATGGAAATACAAACATTGAAATAAAGATAGTCGTGGTAAACGTGGAGATACATTTGTTTGGAAATCAGCAAAGTAAAGGAAAAGAATTGATTTAGTAGATGCAACAGAGAATTCCAGAGAGGAAGCATTTATTTCCTTGAAACTGAAGTCATTGATCAACATTTTCTTGTATTGACAAGTTACCAGGATAAAACCGTTGAGTTTCTGTTTTATCTTGGTCCTTTTGGCTTTTGATGGAAATCATAGGTTATGCAAATTAAGAGCGTTAGAATTTCGCGCTTAAGTGAATACCCACCTGAACCATCCACACATTCACGATTATACTTTGAGAGCGTTCATCCTGAAATCGCAAAAACAAATCGATGGATAGAAAATGAATTTGAGAAAAAAAGTAAGAATTCAGTTAGTATGCGGTCAAATCGATTAAGGGGGACGTTCCATTACAGCCGCTATCCACTTTCAACTAATTGACGTTGAAAAGAATTCACTTACAACTTCGAGAATCTGGTAAAGACTCATGCTGACGTTGATGCGTGTCGGTTTCAGATGATCGATCTGAAACATGAAACTCCCAAAATTCAAGGAAAACAGGACATTCAGTTCTTGACACAAATCTGCACGTATCAGGTATATCAACTGTTCGCCTATAGAATGTCTAGCGAAACGCTACGAAATTTTCATTTGTCCCCGTTAGAGGCAGTAGTACTCCAGTGAGCTCATATCGTCCTAGAAACGTGAATAGCTGAACACATTTTTCCTCCAGGTTCTTCGCGAACAACCCTAAAGAGCGATGGTGTTCCAGCTGTGCGCTCAAGATTCCGTAGGAGCCAGTCTCTTGTCTACCGGATTATCGTTAAGACGCATCATGTGCTAATAGATTATCGACATGTTGGTGTATATGACAACGTTTCTGATAGTTGATTAGAAGTTAGAATTCCTTATCCTACCTACGTAACAAGGAACACTCGAGCACTCAGCTTCTCGATGGCGCGTTCGACAACGCTGAGTGACTCATCTTGTTTATGCAAATGCAGAATACCAAATCGTACCATGAAGCGGTAGAGGATCTTAGAGTTTAGAAGATGAGCAATGAACCTTTTGTTTTCGTCGTTCTCCTTCAATGCATCATCAGTGCTCTTCTTAGCACCCTAAGCTGAACCGATCCGATCGAGTCGATGTGATCCTGATGATTTTTTGCTAGCAAGCTCGTCATCATGCCGAGTTCACAACCCAGAGACGTAAAGTTGATTTAGTTGGCACCCATTTACTTTCAGTTCCATCTTATCCTTATCCAATTTCTGATTTCCTCTTGATATGTTCTCGATCAGAAAAAATTTTTACCAACAATATTACGCCTTTCGAACCAGTCTCCACACGTCAGGATGAAATGGTGAAACTCTATTTGTTCGGCTGTTATACAGCTGATAAAGGATTTTTTCATGAGCAAACTTCTCACATGTCGATAAGCGTGAAGCAAAGCGCCGTCTTGTATTGTCGCAGCACTTCGCAGAGTATTTCGAAGGACGAAATCATATTCGAGAAAAATGGAACAGAATATCCGAAAAAATCTTCATCTGAGGTCCAATTGAGCTAAATGGAGCGGGGCGGGAAGATCGTTAATTCTAAAAGTTTACTAACAGCTTACATATTTTGTACACTCAGACACTAAACCCCCCAGGCAAAAAATATCTTTTGATCAGAATGGTTTTGAATAAGGGAATGACAAACGTCCACAATGTTCGATTATTCAAAACTCAGTTAACATATTTAAATGACTATAGGCGCTACGACTGCAATCGAGGCATTCTCTTAGTTTCGTTCCATCAGTCAAAAATAAGGCCATGTGGATATTTTTCAAAGAATGTCAGACGTTTGTCTAGAAAAGTGCTCCAGGACGATATGGACCAATTATTTAAAATTAGCTTACTCGAGGATGCACGTTCTTCTCATAGTATTCCGAACCCAAAAGATCGTCAACTAATCGTCGTTGATCGTTTAGAAACTCGCCAGAGTCAAGTTTCTTGAGGAACATCTGTCGCTCCTCCCTTAGTTGCGCAAGGAAGGTTCGATTAAAAACCGTCGTGTTGCCATTTTCTGAATAAGTTGGTATGCCTAAATATGCTATAAACCATTATATAAGGATATCATTGAAAACCTTCACTAATCAAGGATACAAAATACTGAAGGGCTGTTCTTTGGCGTCGAACTGCAGTGTATAACAAGGATTCCTTCCCCAACGAGGTCACCTATGCTGAGGAAAAGTTTGAAATTCCATACGAAAGCACAAGTAAGACTAAATCTATAACAGAGATAGCAGCTTTTCCCGAGAGAAATATTACCGTGAGGAGAAAAAAAATTCGCGCGATCTAGGATGTGCCTTTGATGACACTTTTCTAACAATGTCACTTTTCAACATTCCTTTTTACGTAAGAACATAGCCATAACTAGCTCGCTGGCATCGGGCGTGGTATAGCTTTGCTCTGTACCGAGCTTCCAGTTGGAAAACCAAACTCACTCACAGCTTGGCTGACCATTTTTAGGCAAGAATCTATCGCTGCATAATACAGTATAACGCTATACCCAGAAATACCTTCAATCATGATGAATCTGTTAGGTTTACCGTGTTGTCGAACAAATAGTTATGTTCTAAGAGGTCCATACTTACTTAGTGATGAAGCAATACGTTATTTTTTGATTTAGCAAAAAGAAGAAACCAAGACCAAAAAATATGAATAAACGTCACATTCCTTTTCCTTCAGACTACGAGAAAAAACGTACGTCTTATATAAGGCCTTGATGCCTTTAACAGTGCATGTACGGCTGTTTCTTAGCGTAAAAAATTGGCAAAGGAAAGCACCTAGACTTCTTCGAAGGTGTACATGATACTCATCCTCAAGATCGTTGCCAAGCTCGGAGGTGTGACGACGATTCGACTGAAACCAATGGTCGTAGTCGTCGGTTGACGACGACACGCTGAACATCAACACCGTTCGGCTCTAATAGTCGTTTATTCCAAGCGTGAGACTCATCTATGTACCTATCAACTCACCTGATCTGTTTTCCAAATTTTTCGTAACATTTCGTGCTAGTCAATAATAATAGAAATAATGTCAGCATTACATAGAAAAGTCCTGAATGCGATTGGAAATAGCGCTGTAGATGAACTTGTGTGAATGAGACAGGAGAAGTGGTAGTATTCAAACTAGTGTTAGAGCGGTAGTATTAGAACAAGCCGAGCAGGTATTCTACCCGAAAACTTCTACTGACTAACAGGAAGGTAGGACAATGGATAAGCGACAATCCACCTGATGAAATAAGTGTGGAAATGGGAAAAAGTAGAACAAAATAGGCGACAAACAGAAGGAGACAAATGGAATGGGAAGAAAATGAAGTTGAAATAAACACGAAAGGTAACATCAAAGAAAATGCAAAGCTTTGAAAGATTTAAAGATGAAGACAAACAATGTGCGAGATTGAAAAACCACATATAAATTGTAATTTTACAGATCCTTTTTAGATGGCGTCAGCGTTCAAATTCCATCTTTGGAGACTTTTCGGAAGAGCGGAAAAAAATTGACTGGGTTAAAGGAGAATGCCATGGGAATAACTCAGGAGGAGGAGAGGCTTTGGGAGCTCTGCTTGGTTCCAATTCTTTCAAGAGGCCATTACAGCCTAAAGCAAACTACTTCCAAAAGGAAGGTTGCTGTTGTCAGTGACTATCGTGAAATATGTAGAGTACAAAAACAAAGCCAATGTTTCCTCCTTCGTGCAACTGAAATATGACGTATGGATTTCTGAACCTTCAGTGAATGCCATTAACCACAGAGCACGACATTAAATAATATTAGTTCCAACTAGTTGTTTCCAAATTTTAAGCTATTTAGTTTTTTAAAAAGGGTGATGGGCTTTATGAGAAGGCCTAACTGCATCATAAAACAACACAAGCCCATCGAGAAAATTGGGAAAGTACCAGAAAAAAATCCATTCGCCTTCGTCGCGCGTCAAGATGGCTTAGTGTCCTCCGTTTGTTCGAGAAACACGAAAAGCCTCGCATTTTTGACTCGACGCTTCCCATTTTCACTATTCCTGATGAAACGGTAACCGAGAGTAACATGTGATCCATTTTATCGCTTTCCGGGTGGGAATGTCGAACTTCTACCTTGGTGATCCGTCATGGAAAGGAAGCCCAGTGGAGATCGCACTTTAACACCTAGGAACACCTCCCTCACCTGCCATGGTGAAGCTATGAATCATTGAGCTGCACCATAAATCGCTTATAAATCCACACCTTTTATCTTATCTTACGATTATCGCTTAACGTTTACAAGTATTATAACAAGGGTTCTGTATGATCCAAAAGCTACCAGTACTCTGGAAAGCTGAAGTTGTACAGAAGATGCAGTTTATCCATCTGGATGTGAGGCCTTTGGGAATTCCTTAAATGTACGTACAGAAGATGCAGTTTATCCATCTGGATGTGAGGCCTTTTTAGGGACTTCCTTAAATGTACTTGTTCAAAGTAGTTAATCAATGACTAAAAAATATTAGGTGACGGCATAATCCTCATCATGTTCGTTATTAGAATGTCCACAAGACAGACATCATTGTCTACTCTACTGTGATGATAAATAAATCACTTAAAGAAAATTGTGAGCATATCTAAACGTCCAATGTTTAGTTAGAGGTGCCCTGCAACATATATGCGTTCGATCCTGCGCCTCAGGCTCACTAAGCCTTCCATCCCTCAGGGGGTCGACAAATTGGTGCCAGACTTGTCTAGAAGGATAGCAGCGGTTCACTCTATACAACGGTAAGCGCCACCGTGAGTCATTGTAAAGGCCAGATATGCATTCAGTCACCTCCAAACGATGCTTAATGAAGTCGAATGCACGGCCCATTCCACAGGGATTGATCAACGCCGAGAGATTTATCCTTTATCCTCTATCTGAACGCTCTTGGAGACAGCGGCAAGTGAACTGAAGTTTGAGGTGTTAGCGAAAATGTCAGTTATTTCGTCAGTATGACAAAAAGGTGGGAGCGAAAGGACTTAGATGAAAAGTTTACCTGAAAACCAGATAAATGACGTAACACGAAAGACTAAGAAAGAGGAGAAGCAAAAAAATAGGGAAGAAAAGAAGTTGAATTCCTCCTCTTTCAGTATTTATTTCATTGAGTTGGCGCGTTAAATGCTAGAAGAAAAAAAGGCAAAACTATTTCATAATAGTCAAAAACATGCAAATTCTGCAGTACTTGGACCATTTGAGTCATTAATCATGACTTTTTCCTTTTTCTTCCACAAAAGGGGAAATAACTCAAAATCTAGGGTTAAATTCTATGGCAACAGAGCAATTATTGAGGTAGAATCGAGACAAAAAGATAAAGAGTAAACAGCCGACTTTGATGAAACCCTTATCGACGTGGAATGGAAATGTCTTTATTAGCACAACAGACGTGGTTGAACCTATATTTGGCGTATAGCAAAAACTTATGGCGGTCTATCAATGTATCAAGACAGTAGTGCTGTCCTCCTTAACAAATCTGGTTCCAATTCACTGACCCGGGAGAAGTGGATGGTTTGGGTGAGCTCGCAGGCAGCATTGTACCTGTGTATTACAGAGAACCTCTAACCACTGCATTACACGCACCTGGTATAGTGTTCGTAGCTGATTTGAATGTACATATAAGACGTTCGTTTAGAGGAAATGTTAGCAAATACAGAAATCAATACCGAGCAATGGGAATGTTTCGGAAATATGAAAAGAGTCAAAAAAAAAACCAGAAAGAGATTTCATCTATGCCATCACCGCCACAAAACTCTAAAGACGAGCGACAATACCGAAACATCAGCCATGCTAAAAACTATCAAGTCTATCAACCTCGTATTATCCTTATACACCTTATCGACTAACTAGAAACCATTCAGGGCTCAAAAATGCCTTATTTTGCCGTACCGAGGAGGTTTATGACTTTCGTCCGACTCGTAAAAGGTTATATTTGTCATATAGAAAGAAGGATGAAAATATTAAAGATGGGATTGGAAACGTCAGAAAAAACAAAAACTCGATATAGCACAACTTTTCCTTCACATCCTGATTATGTGTTATTATCTCTTTCATATATTTTTAGCGTATGCTAAACAAATGAGTTCAGTGATTAGATGTGCCGCACAATGCACACACATGGTCGGTTAATGGTTCGATCCCGCTTCCAGGGCTCACCGAACTTCACGTCCATTCCGGGTGTGAAAATTGTACAGTTTCTGTCTACAAGAATAAAAACACCTCCATTATAGATCGGAAGAGCACTCTAAGTCATTTTATACAATCAGTGTATATGCATTCCAGTTATCTTTACGATGAATGATGAAGTCAAATGCACAGCATATCGCTCAAGGAATGTTCAACGCCGAACCGTTTATCCCTTTTTTCTTTTAGAGCTTTCACAAGTTCCCTACGTCGTGTGTTAATAAGTTAGTACTCATTGATATGCAAGTTATCGCTGTACAGTTATAAACACCTTCAAGAGAGCTGAAGTAGAATAAAGTAACTCATACAATGTACTGAATTGAAGTAGGAAAAGAGAAACTCATACAATGAATCAGTTGCCATTGTATTAGAAGCTAAAATTGGACGACAAAGTTTTTAAGGATATAAGGCTCAAAAGCAGCTGACCAAAGCCCAGAAGGAAACGGAACGACGATGAGCGGATATCGACGGCCAATGAGTGGCGACGATGGATGATGAGCCTGTGAATGAAATGAACAGCGCGTCTAATCCTCGCCCCTCAGTGCTTGGATGGTGTGATTCGCAGTCGTGTTGATGCTTAGCCAACAATTCTTCGAGCTTTATCCTATTCACGCTGACCATTATGTACTTTATTCACGCAACCACTTTTCATTATTGAATCCTCAAGAGAATTAGCAAAGCACAAGAGTTGAACAATCATCGAAAATCTTAACCTTTTATTTACTGCCTATTCTTTTTAAAAAGTAGAGCATGTTGCAAAATATAACTTCTGTAATGCTGAGATATTTGCAAAACTCCGGACCGCAGGTGTCTGCGGTGGGGAACCGCACCCGCAGACACCTGCGGTCGAGTTTTGCAAATATCTCAGCATTACAGAAATCATCGGAAAATTGAAGGGAATCTCCAAAATTGGTTCCATGGCGAGCAGACTGGCAAAATCCCGAAAAAAAGAGGCTCTCACTTTCCCTAAAGGGATAAAAGCTACGAAATTGGCTGGCCTATTTGCAACGATATGACATTTATTTCTCAAAAACTGAAGCTGAGGATAGAAATGAGGAAAGCAGAAGGAGGATAGCGAAAAACTACAAGTTCAATTCCTGATTCTTGAGTTTCTAGTTGCGTTACTGTTAACATTTTTAAAATCATAAAGCAGTTAATGGAATTGCACAGCTGAATCTCGTAACAACGGTGTTACATATGCATGATTCCTTTTGCAGCAGCAGTTCTTTATGAATGGCGCAGTTTAACATATGTCTATACCCACACCTGAACAACACAGCTCTACTCTATTCAAACAAGTAATAACGCGGTAATAAATAGCCTCTTGGGAACGAGCCGACGCATTTGTTTTCGAAAATCGAGGAGAAAAAGTGGTTAACCAGCGACGTATCAGTCAACTGGTTACCTCGCTGAGATCGGAGATATTCCTAAGGAAGAAGAACACAAGTATCGAAGACGGCATTTCGAACTCATTGACTGACAATTTCATACTGGACATCGAGAATTTTGAATCGTCGCTTTATTCAAGCGAATGCGATGGCAATGATGTGAAGCATGCATGACAGCGTAATGCGATAATGAAGTGGAAGCTTATGGCAAAGCCGCCTACCACCACTCATGTAACATCGCTGGCATCCGTCTTCAGTACAAACTTCCAACAGCGTCACCTATGAAGGCTGCATCCAATCTCTAAGTCGATAGCCGGCCGTCTTAGCATGGAAGACTAGGAAGTATCGAAAAAAAGTAGATGGAATCTTCAGATAAACACTAACATAATCAACATATTTCTTTGGATTGCTCAGCTTAAATGAGGTTGTTATATAACTTTTATTCGGCTGATGGTTCGACGTCTTCGCTTTCTTTGCAACCGATGATTCAAATTGGCTGTGCTCCACCCGATCCAGCATTCGAAAAGGATTCGATTCGAGGTAACCGCGAAGGCCTACAATGCCAAGAAGAAGGACTACGGACTATCGAATCTGACCACCGATTCTGAAGAATACGAAGACGTCCAAACGTCAGCCGAATAAAAGTTATATAGCAACCTCGTGTCACTGAACAATCCAAAGAAATATACGGAGTATTCAGGAGAAGGTTAAATGGAGGTCGGTCTAGCAAAATAACATAATCGATGAATGAGGTATAGCCTATGTTGGGATTCGCTAAAAAAGTAATGATGAATGTCTGTGAATAGCTCGTTGGATTTCAATTAGTGTCGTACTACTGTCCTTCACTACTTGTCTGTAGTTTTTCATTCCCTGGAGCTTTCGTTCGCTAGTGCAGATGCTCGAACACATGCTCACAAGAAACCTTAGAATATCAACAAGAAAAGAGGAAGGCAGCACAGTTTGGTTCCCAAACATTCGCTACAATATCCATTTCACCCAATTTTTCTCTTCACTTTTCTATTAATCACTAAGCTAAGGAATTACGCTTTCTAGTAAACACCCGTTTGAAACAACCGTTTGAAGAGGTTTCTCTTTTTTTCTTGTGCCCGTTGCGCAGTGAAGATTTCATCTCGTGGCGTTCTAGCGAATATATCTCACTATTGCAAAATGTTTAAAGAGTTACTAATAGAACTAGGAGTCGATCTGAAGTGCTATCCATTCCATTTCACTAATGGATAGTAAAAACACAGAATTCGCTAGTGGGATACATCGAGTCGACAACGAAATGCGAACAGGCATTCGATCATTCGACGTTGACGTTGAAGCCGTCAACCGGACAGAGCGGAATAAATTGTGCGGTGATTCTGATCTCGCATTCCATGAATAATATGTGAGCGTTGAAGAGCTGAGCTGTCGTAGCTAATCTAGTCATTCGATGACATTTTCTCAACGACTTGCATATAGCACCATAACATCTAAAAATCACAAAAAAACATCTAGCATGGCATTAATATATGATTTCATGAAAATTACGGAAGCGAACTCTCTGAGCCATGCAAATAAAAATAAAGGATAAACCATACAGCAATGAGTAAAAATCGAGCGATACACCACACATTCGAATCCATACGTAGCAAATATTTAGGTGATTGAACACATGTGTAGCCTATATAATGACTTATGGAGGGCTATCAAAGTTCCAATAGTAAACTGGATGAGAAAAAATCAAAGCAAGGGCCCAGTGGCGCAGTAGGTAACACGCGAGTCCCCAAAAGGGTAATTGCAGGGTTCGAATTTGGTCAGGGGTCTGATTTCTGCAAATGTCTCATCATCAGTGCGGTTGTATTTCACATAATATCCTGCGATGAAAAAAAAGTAGGCAGTAAATGAAAAGTTACGCGTTGTGATACCAGCTCACTGGTTCACACGAAGACGCCGTCTCAGATCATCGGCTCTGATGAAGATGAAGACGTCGAAACGATAGCCGAATAAAGAATACTTATCGACTTCGTGTGAGCTCGTCAAAGAAAGAATTCAAGTAAGTGTATATAATCGTTCTAAAGAAGTCCAGTAACAATTTGCCGACCGTGCAGAGATGCTAGGCTTGGTGAACCCGGGCGTTGAATCGAACCAAAGGCTTCATGGGTGTAGCCGGGCAACTCTAACCACTGCGCTACACACGCTTCCTATCATACAAATATCGTTTGAAGAAAGAAAACAAATGAATATGCCTACCAATAGCTGAGACAACTAGTAACAACTACTGAGAGAAACCTAGTTAAATGCGATGACAAAGAAAAATTCGGTATAATTCTCGATATTCTTGTTGAACAAACACGAGGTGTTACTTTATTCTTTATCCCAGTAAAGGCGACCTTTCGGCAGTGTCGCCTTCTTCGGAGCCTGGAAGGGTATATTGACCGCAATTTACTACGATAAACGCTTCCAATAACACAAAAAGAAACATGAGAATCTACATGGCAATCACATGGTCAACAACTTCTCGAAGAACCCGGCCTTTATACGTGAAACATCTCCACTGAAGAAAAAACAGCCGATTTGAGTAGCATATGATTCATGACTGCATCACCCCACATCAAAAATCGATGCGAAGATTTGAAGCCAGGTCGCGCTCACCTATGCACAGTCCTCCCTGCTATTCGTCGTAGGGTTCTTGGGATTTATTCAAAAAGCCTCAAGAAGTTTGCGCGCTGGTGTTTTGGCATGCTGTGCGAAGATAGTGATCTAAATGTTCATTTATACGGGAACATAACAGGCCTCCGGTTTCGCCAATATATTCATCTCCGAGGGTATTATAAGAGATCAAGTATATGATACCTGAACTCATGCAGTCACCGACAATGCCATAAGTGCAAATTACGCAGTTATGTTTCATATAGACGGTCATACAGGCGGTTGCGAACTAAGTGACGACGAAAAGTATTCGGTGGTATTTCAATAATCGCTACCGATCCCTCTAGATCTGCCTTTCCTAAGCATCGCTTTATCGCTACTTTATCGCCACATTTAGTTCGTCGCTGATAAAGGGCAAGATAAACGGGGTTTTGTTCCGGCTAAACCGTTCGTTTTGCGACGTCCCTCTCCTGCTAAACTTATCTCGTGGGGTTACAATTTCGTAGCCATTGGAGATGGCTATTTGACGAGCCAAGTCGCACGTCTCCTTCTTTAGTTCCATGTTTGTACACAGAGGTCGCTGTTCAAAACAAGATTCTTACAATCGCCCTCTTGGTGTGTGAAGGGTGGGAGAGAGAGAATAAACCAGAATGTTTTTGTTACTTGGTTTTCGGCACCACTTTGTCATATAACCGCTACTTGATAAGTTGATTTGAACGTTAAGAAATGGGAGCCA
Source organism: Angiostrongylus vasorum (assembly GCA_018806985.1). Lineage (NCBI taxonomy): Eukaryota > Metazoa > Nematoda > Chromadorea > Rhabditida > Metastrongylidae > Angiostrongylus > Angiostrongylus vasorum. Next base: position 211,845 of record JADANN010000118.1, on the reverse strand, counting down.
ATTTTCTTTCGGTTTCTCCGGGGTGAACTTAATCTACTCAGACTGTATTATTTGGTATTATTTAATGAACAAAAGACTGTAGACATCGTCAACAGCTATGACTATGATGAGAAATGAAAAAAAACTACTTAGAATGGAGCATTGAGAATTGGTAATACAACACGAGGACATATAAAACGTGTGAAACAGAAATTTAAAAAAGTAACTCTCCCTATCTCTCCCAAAGGTTTACCGCCTCATCGTGAGTGGGAGGTGTTCCTGGTTGTCGTCCTGCGATGTACAGTGGGGATTCATCCCCTCGGGAGGGAGTCTCCCAAGCTGGGAAAAGCTGGGAAAAAAGTCTGGCGTTCCCCATCATTAAGCCCAGTTAACATTAAAGCAATACCAAGGATCCACCAATGTCGTGGTATCAAACTAGTCTCACGGTGGTAAATCTCCCTCTGATCCACAAGGGCGGCGCTGCCTGTGGTTGTAACGAACTGAGGAAGCCCTTGGGCTGGCTGAACTCAGGACAGCAGGGGAAACACAATAGCTATATGCTGATGCCCGCACAACTACTGAGGACGGTCCATTCAAGTGTCCAAGTAACTGTTCTATTAGTACGTAATAATTCAATTTCCCGAACTTAAAAAGCTACTATATTCCCATGGCAATGCCTTTAGTTAAGTTGCTGAAAATTTTGGAGATCTGAGAAGAAAAGTCTATAAAAACCCTGAGTGATAATGAGCAATAGATAAATGCTACAGAGCGAAAAGATCCAGGCCAATTTACTGAGTAGGGACTATCCAGAAACACTCTCAGGATTTCATTTAGCTCAACGATGGGGGAAAAAATTGGACAAGGAAAAATCTGTTGACTTCCTGCTGATCAGAAATAGCTTTTTATTGAGCAACCAGTAACAAGAGTTCGTCATCGAAAATAAACGATGATTCCCTGAAGTCGCACTAGTTTAGCAGACCCTGCCATAAGCGATATGAAAGACAATAGTAGGAGGAGATGGAGTATCTCAGTAGACGAACACGGTAGTCTAAGATCTTCAACTAACAACAACTTTCTAGGAGAGGTCCTAGATTTCAAAAAGCTCTACATACATTGAATTAAATCTGAGAAATACCTGCATACATCGAATCCACTCCTCTAATTAATACGTAGCACAGGCAACGGGAGGGAGGTCCATCGAACATGTCGATGTTCTTCATAAGTTGGCGAAGCATTGAATCAACCCATAGCAGCCTTTATACTCGTAATCATCATTTGTTATTGTTGTACTCTCTCTCACAATTTTTGAGAATTTCTCTACAACTTCATTCGAGCATTACAATATCGACTGGATTTATCCTTATATTAGCACCATACTGTAATGTAATTGACGTATGAACTAGGATTATGAAAAATACTATCAAATTTGCTAACCAATATCAGGATCGACCAGCGTCCTGATATGAAACTAGTCGCATGGTGGCAAATCTCCCTCCGATCCACAAGGCCGGCGACTGCCTGTGGTGGTGACGACCTGAGGCAGACTTTGGTCACGCTGACCTCGGGACTCCAGGGAATCACAATGGTTAAACCAGCAGAACTCCGAAAAAACGGAAATTATGCTGGTATCCGCATAAACAGTTAAGGCGCTCATCCAACTATCCAAGTAATACCAATTTTGATATATACCTTAAAAAAATCCTCTTTGCGCTCCTATAAGTCCTCATTCTCATTCAGTAATGGTTTTATTAGTTCTATAAATTTAGGTTTCCTCTTGCCACTCCACTTTACATTCAAATTGATGAACTGGACAACTGAATAGTTAATTAAATTAAGAATCGTCTAGTCCACATTCGAGTTTCCCATTACCCAAGACAAAAAGTAACTGCAGAAATTGCGTGAAATCCTTGTACCCATAAAAACCTCATTAAGATGCAGTATTACTTTCTTGCATAGATGGATGGCCTGTCTTCACTAGTTGTGCGCGCCTCAGCATAATTTCCATTTTTTCGTAGCTTTGCTATTCCGAGGTCAGCGCAGCCAAAGTCTGCCCAGGTCCGTCACCACCACAGACAATTGCTGTAATTGTGGATTAGAAGGGGATTTACCACCATGCGACTAGTTCAATACCGGGACGGTGAACGATCCTGCTACTGTAATAAGAAAGCAGTAGTAGTGGAGAAAACACTCGGTCATCTCTATTCAGATGAAATGAAGATAGAGACCATCACATAAGGATAAACATAGACGATTATATTTAATAGGACCGCATGGCGACTTTGCTAGGTGTCGCAAGGAATGAGTGGACCATAAAGGCTTAGCCTTTCCAGTTGAGCCCACCATGAACAAAAACAATAGCTTTTTCAGGTGGAAATATTCAGTATCGTCTACTAAACATATTGCTAGGGTTTTCAATGATTCAGTTACACCAACAATCACAACGACTTTTCGCCTGACTGCTGACAATATGACAAGAGCAAAGATGTATTTTGAACACAACGATAGCAATTCTATCTATCCACTTTAATTAAAGCACTTCTTTCCTAGTGCTTGAAAATCGAACAGTTAACAATTCAGCGATGTGAGAGTTGAGGGACAAAGACGAATAACAAGCCCAGGTTCGTTGACGACATTAAAATTCCAATACAGAATCTTTCAAAAAACCATCTGAGGTGAAAAGTGATGCTGGCAAAATGGTAGTGCTTGTAATAAACTTCAACACCGTTTCTTAAACTACACGACTTAATGACATTCTACTAAATGAAGACTATAAAGGTTTGGAAAAGGCTATCACTTTGCTTTCGTCATGTCATCTCATTCGCATGCTGTTTTCGAAGAGGCAATAACTGAATTGTGGATGACGTCATCTAATTGTCGTCAGAAAGATTTCGAAGGTGGTCATGATGAATGCATTTTCGGTCAAGCAGAACTTTTAAGAAAGTGACAAATCTGGGCAGATTTTGGGAAAACCGTGATCTCATCCAAGATGTGCTAATTTCAAATTCCTCAGCAATTTAGAGAACAATTCAGATTGCGGAAAAGGTGATAACAATGTCCCAGTCGACAAAAGCGTGAAGCAGGGAGAATGACAAAGTAGCCATTTCACTACGAAAGAAAAAGCAAACGCTACCTTTCACAGAGAGATATTACTGCTCACGTTGTTTTCCGAATCCATTCCCATCAACAACGGTGGATTTATGATAAACAAACTGTAGCAGAAGACGACTGACGAAACGAAGATCTATGCGGTGTTCAAATAATTTCCATAATATGCTTACATGAACACATCGAACAGCGTAAACATGTTCACCTGTAGATTAGAACCATCTGCACCTACTCCCAACACAAAGACCAGCAAAAACTACCCCACAAAGCCGGAGCAGAGCCAAATCCAACATTCGAAAGAATCCGGCACCCAGCTCGTTCTCGTCCTAAGAAGTAGTGAATAGCAGCTGTAGATTAGAGCACAAGAAATTTGTCCAACTGTTGGCTAGAAATCGTAGAATGACAGAACCAATCGGACAGACAAGTTATCGAAGCCGCAAATGCCCTGCATTGAACGAAGATGTCCAAGAAAAGCGTATCAAACCAAAAACGGCTTGCACGAAGAAGCTATAGAGGGGTACTTTGCAGACCGACCTTTCAGATGTGCCTTTCAATTGTCCTACCTTTAACCTCAATTTTACGCAAATGGAACCTAGGAAAAAGACTCCGCAAAGAAGACAGCCTAACGACCACGTCGCATTTAACATCAATAAATGTTGAGTAAATCGGTCATTGAAATTAGGAAAATCAGCTGAAGCACACATTTCCCCTGTCCATATGGACATCTTCATCAGATACAACGAATACAGATTACAAATGGAGGCAGTTTAATAGTTCCTTGTAAGGGCGTTTAGCGCTCACTTATTAGAAGAACCTGCCGAATCCAATTCACCCAACAATTCCAAGCTTACATTTACTAAGCTCCTTGAAAAAATAAGAAAATGTACGTTCATTTAGCTTGATTTTATGAATTTTTCATAATCACAGCCGAACTTCTATACTGATGTAGACGTTAACGTTTAGAAAGTGGTGATGAGCAAAAAAATCGGAAGCTTGTGATAGAAAGCCTTCCTAGCATTACTAGATAAATGAAGATCCATGACACAAAACGTAGCTCAAAAACATGATGAAATAAAGCCACAGAATTCTCTATTCCACTCGTTTTGATGCTATAAGACTTCGCATTTGTCCCAGCATCGCCATTTCTTTCTTTTTCCTTTCCTCTTGAGAAAAGCCAGATAATAAACGTTTCTCCTCTGCCGTCAGTACCTGAACAAGTTAAAAACTAGAAAGAAGTACATTTTAGACAAAGTGATCAACCATCGTTATCCACCAAGTCGTCCCTTACAAAGAAGAACACTTCACACAAATTAATGAAATAATTGTGAATAGAAATATGGGTTACTTGATTTTCTTTGCGCAATCGAGTAGCCTCCATCGCTTTGTGCCTAGTTCCGCTCATTACGTAACCTACTTTTTCAAATTCACTGATTTCTGCCGAAGAGAGACCAATTTCACCTCTTCTAGGAATACGTTCTCCTCTTGCCGCATATGCTGCCATGGCTGCTGCTTCACCTTTCAGCATGTCTTTTCCATAACTGAAACCAAGACAATAATTGGAAAGGTACACGGAGATAAAAGAACTAAAGAATGTTCTGTGAGAGTTCATACTTGGCTTTAATATGCATTCCAAGTTGACTGCGAGATTGAAGATGTTCCGGTAAAGCAGGTCCTGGGATTTCCTGCTCCTCCCTGGCTTCTCGTGCAGCTTCCTCCATTCTCATGTCATGTGTTACTTCTACCCATTCATCGCTGTCATCCTCATCGTCTTTGGACTTCTCAAAGATGACTTATTTGGTCTATGCACTATTAAAAGAAAAAAGTCACACAATAACAAGGTCCTTGCCTTCTTTTTGGCTTTTTTCTTTTTCCCTTGCTTAGCCTTCTTTTCTTTCTTTGTCTTTTTTTCTTTCTTCTTTTTTCTCTTCTTGGCAGACGTGTCACTGTCAGAGCTTTTAGGAATTTCTAAACAACTGAAGTTCACCTAAGCTAAAAATCCATAGAAGCAGAAATCCAGAGCAAATATTTCGAAAAAAATAAAAGTATACATAGTAGGTATCAAAAATCCAGAAGCAAACAGTGTTACGCGATGCTGAAGGAATCACTTACTGCCTTTCAAAACATCAGCACGTCGCTTCTTCTCTTCAAGCTTTCTCTCAATATTTCGAGTCTCTTTTAATTTCTCCACCTTCAGTACTTCACTCTTCTTTTTTTCTTCGCATTCAAGGTACCTTAAAATCCCTTTCAACGTAAAACTGTATGTTGCTGTAAGCCATAAACACTTAAAAATACCTGCTGAAGTCTTGCCAACTACAAGACTAGCGGAACAACTTTCCTTCACCCTATATTACGTTTTTAAAACTACAGTAGGAAAACATGTCCAACAACTACATCGAATTTGACATCTTTGGTTGGAGTAAAATTGGTTTTACCAGCACTTCACCTTTTCCTACCCTCTTATTAACACGTAACATATAACGCAGTGCACATCTGAACAATATAACACTTTTTACCACTATTTTGAAGTGTTATGCAGTTTATGCTGAATCCATTTCAGTATTTTCTTTATACCACCCTGTTCTATACGAGAACTATGACTCAACGGAGTTACTGGAAATGAAACAAAACTCAATTGCAACTGATTCGAAAAACGGTTTTTGTACAGTTCTCACGAAAAATACAGCTTTTAGCTACCAGTGAATATCACGACATGTATACATGTATTCGATACGGAGTATATGACATAGTTGACTACTGGTTACAAGTAATACAGGAAAAGAGTTCTCTGCAACGGAAAGAATATCAGTTCCAAGAGGGTCATACCAGCCACAATGTCCCTCTAGAAATGATTCTTATAGCAGTCACCTAGGCGTTAATGTATTGAAAAGCCATGCATTGGAAGTCTGTCATTAAAAATGCCACATGAGCTGTGCCGAAAAACTTCTAACAACGGTTTAAAACATTTTTCAAGGAAATTACAGTTAACATAAAGAAGTTAGGCAAAGAACATAGTCTTCGCAATCGCTCTCTTATTGAGGGAAAACCTTACACAAAAAAAAATATGGTGAGGAAATTAAGGAGAATAGGATGAAGACGATACTCACTCTTACGATGATGGTTTTAATACATTCGTGACCACACATGTGATGTATCACTTTTTCCTTTAACATTGGTTCATTTTCCACCCACCGCTTATAGATGTTGTTCCGGACGTTGCCAGAAAAGCTATTCTCTATGCTTAGCAATTTCCAAAAAAGAAATAAAGACCTCCGACGAGCTTTACTCGTCCAGCCACTCATGATGTCGCTGGTGTGGGGAAGTATTGAGACGTCTCTACTAAGTTTGTAAACATAATTTCAACATTTAAAGACATCTCATCAAGATAACATGAAATACCAGTGTCTGTTCACGTTTTTTGCTGAAAGCAGATTTAGGAATAAACAACTTTTTAAGATGCATCGGTCCTGTGAAACCAAACAGAACCAGTCGTCCTATTCCAGACTGCCTGTCTACGAAACCCTATATGTCGCAAGATACTGCACAGCTTCACCACTTATCCTAACCTCATTAATATCACTTGTACTCTCACCCACCCATCCACTCTCTTCAGACTTCAGCTGCAAGCAGAAATGAACTCTCATTATCCACAGAATATTCAGTTTTCTTCAGTTTACTTTCGATAAACAGTCGATCAGATATGAAATTCGACCCTTTTTCCTCTACGATATAACTGTAGGAAAACACGTCTGAACAAAAAAAGTGGAATTTCTTTGCAATCACCATGATGAACCATTTATGTGGAATAAAAAAAATAGAACCTATTAATAAACGCAGAGACATCCACCATTTGTTGTAAAATCGTATATTAAAAACTAACAGCAAAGTGGATGGATAAAAAACGTATTTTCTTTTAACAAAAACAAGAGTTAGAAATGCTCTGCAGACACTGGAAGACATAAAGAAGAATATACAGAATACGCAGAACAAAAAGCTATGGAAGTGAGAGGAACAATAATGAGCATCGCCACTTTTGCGGAGTTCAGCTATTGCGGAAACTTACTTGGGTACTTGGATGGCCCATCCTCACTGGTTGTGCGGACCCCAGCACAATCTCCATTTTTCGGAGCTTTGCTGGTTTGGCCATTGCGGAAAGATAAGATTCAACTGCCGTTAATAACGCAAAAGACGACAGATACTGTAGCTAATTGCTTCAATTCGGTCAACGACGGAATCTAGAGTACTAACTTATGCCGCACTCAAAAAAACTGCTCAAGAAAACGAAATGGAATCCGCCAGCGCCACTGATGCCCGAACATTCTCAATAGAACCAAACAATGACACACCTTGTGCTTCTACAGTGAACTGGGCGTATAAGTCAACTAGGCCTTAACTAGAGACGAAATGATAGTACTTGGACACGGCGCTCGGTCCTCATGGTTTTTCACGGTGAATAAGTTAACGCATTCGTAAACACTTCTTTTGTCTTAAACAAGTAACAATAGCGTAACCGATTAGTAACTTTCATGCTAAAACACTAGCTTGAACGGCTCACTATAATACGGTGTTTCAGCAAACATAGTGTTTCCTCTCCTAATCTTCTCAAGTTGATAACAAAATTACTTTATTGGACGCCTTTTTCAGCCAACCTACAGACCTTGTCAACACATTCACGAACGCGGTAGTTTTTCGAGAACTAGTGGTTATTTCTCGATAGCTATAAAATCTGTGGTGAAAGTTTAATTGGTTTTTAGAACAGACTTCCCTCTATTGCCCTAATTATTACTAGGAAACATTTTACTTCAAATGTTTCTGAAGTTGTGGCTTTCGGGAAACAGTACACAAAGTACAGTTTTTAAATTTCGAAATTAAATGAGACAGCAGCAAACACCAGTGACACAGTGTGATGTTCGAGACGAAAGTCCGCTTGATCAGTTGCTTCTCTATTCCAAATACGAGTTTCAAGTATAGAAATAAGGGAGTAGGCAGATCTGATAACTGCGCTCAAAAAAGAAAGAAAAAAGAAAAAAAGGAAGAAAGAGAAAATCAAATGTCTTTGTGGAAAATGGAAGCCTCTACCTGGTTGGGTTAGACCTCGAAATTCGACAGGAATCTAACCCAATCAATCTCACTATGAACTGAGATATACAAGTTTGAAGTTGAAAACGGTCATCGTTTTCTCTCCTTTTGGTGAAATCAATGCATAGGGTTAAGACTGAGTTAAAGGATAATCTACTAATGATTTTAGCTACAAAAATTCATTTATAAAATAACTGTTGAAAGGTAGAAACCAATATAAAACTAAATACACTCACGCAGCATATACCTCCTCGATTTCACTCTGAACAGGTGACCGTCCCCAAACGTCAGGAGCACCACTTTCTAGCACAAACATCCTTCGGGACCGGCGTCTAAAATGGCAAAAATATAGTACGCTCTCTCTAAAAAATTATGCTAGCTTATATCACAAAAAACTTGGACTAAAGACGAACTTGCTCATAAAAGTACTGCGAGAGTTCGCCGGGCTTCGAGATCTTGAGTGTGACATCGACCTCTGTCTTGTATTTCGCCTCTTCGGTGAAGTCGAACGAGACCTGCTATTCCTATCGCGGTAGTGGTGTCGATGAGGACTGCTTTGATGGTTACGTTTGCGTCCTGCATTGTCTCCACCACTGAAAATTTGCGGAACAAATGTAAATTTCTCAACATGTTAACATGAAAGAAAGCGAAGATTACTACTTTGCGGTAATTCTTGGCGCATGAAATCTCAATTTCAGTGAGTTGAGATTCGTTGATAGTGTAACAGAGAATCTCCGTTTCTGAAAAACGCGAAAACAGTCGGTTTCCAGTTAAACTACTAACCGACTGTTCCCCAAAAATAAGAACTGTATGTGCGCCAGTATGTGGCTTTCTTACTGCATTCGGTAAAAGAAAAGCTAAACCAGTAGGCAGGGAATGAGAAAGCAAATTCGTTGAAATAATGAAGATCTCACCTTGATCGGGACCGCCTTCTGATAGGCGATCGAAAACGCCTTGGCGGTGATATCTCAGTTCGTCGTGATGAACGAGTTCGACGCTGTGGAGATCTGCTCGTTGAAGACTTTGATCTGTTCCTAATAAATGTATACGAGAAAATAGACTCATGGAAGACAGCAAATCTACTTCATACAAACTTGAACAAAGGAAACCCAATGAAAGGACTTGGCGATTGGAAAAGAGACCCGAACAAAATGAGAGAAATGGTTACCTTCGACGTCGATGCTCACGCTGTCTAATTGGGGAGTTAGGTGGGGATTCAACCGAATTACTTCGCGATGGAGATCGACGACGGTACTGAAACGGGGGGCTGCGGCTGCTACTTTTCCGGCGCGCTCGGCTTTCATCAGAAGATGAACTGGATGCCGCAATACTGGATGGCATTTTAAAAAGTTTGCTCCAAAACTTATCTAAACATTCTTGTAACAGCATTCATCTAAGAAGAATTTAGACACTGCTGCAACAGTATTCCTCATTCCTCCAAATAATTACTTGTATACCTGGACAGCCCGTCCTCACTGGCTGTCCGAGCCCCACCATAAATTCCACATTTTAGGAGTTTTGCTGGTTTAGCCATTGCAGTTCCCTGGAGTCCTGAGGTCAACCAGGCCAAAGTCTGCGCAGGTCGTCACCACCACAGGTATTCGCCGCCACTGTGGATCAGAGGGAGATTTGCCACCATGCCACTAGTTTGATACGAGGAAGGTGGTTGACCCTGATATTGGTTTATTCCTACCTGGGCTTCCTAATGGAAACGTCGAACTCCTTCTCAGATTGGGAGACCCTGTCACGGGGATGAATCTCCCCACTGACTGTACATCGCAGTCCGACACCTAGGAACACCTCCCAGCCACGATGCGGTAAGCCGTTAAGATGCAAATAGACATTTCTATACCACGAAATGAAGCAGACTCTAACAATGTTGATCTCGGGACTCCAGGAAATCACAACGGCAAAACCAGTAAAACTGCGAAAAAAATGGAAGCTATGCTGGGGCTCGCACAACCAGTGAAGACAGGCCATCCAAGTATCCGAGTATACCACGATGTAGTAAACGAAGTACACAGTCCATACAAATATGCGAAACGAGGAATGTCCGATAACTGACTGAGAAAAACGAGCCGATTACAAACATTCTTCAGGTGTACAAATTTGGACTCGAAATGTGCTCCCAAGTACATCTCAAGTACGAAACTAGCCTTTCGAAATTAAATTTAAAGGTGAGAACACCATGCTAATTGGCCGTGGAGCGCAACAGCTGGCCGTCGATGAATAGTGGCCTACGACAGGGTTACAAGTTGCTTGATGTAGCAGATAAGTCTACGATACACAAGTTTAGTTCATGCAATTCATATCCGTTTGAAATAACCGTAGGAAGATAGGCTTGATGGTAAACACTGAAATGGAAGTATTCTTGGGGTTACTTTGTGCTATGTATTCGTGTTCCCATTGGACAGAGGTTCTCTAGGAATGGATATAATAGTACCCAAGCATCTGTATATGGCATTATTTGGTAGGAATTTCTAGAGAGAAGTCAATCTTTAATAAGATGCTCATAGCAAGTAGACGTTCATCAAGGTGATTTCAATGGAAAACGACATTCTGACTATAGCTTGAAGCAAATGAAGCCAACTGTACCAGATTGCTTGGTGGATAAATGATGGTGAAAATTACCGTTCTTACTGAAAATTACTAAAGACCACTTCATAAGGCCGTGGACGGTTAAGCGTGTTTCAGCTACCGATGTCGTTATGGAAGCATTCTTTAACTGCATTCATGAGAACAGTAGTGAAACTAATCTAACACATTTGTGACTATATGAATCATATTTGATACACACACTCTATGTTTCTTTCTTCAGTTAAACTTCTTCTGCAACACTTTTCTTTCTTAAATCGACAACTCGTTAAACCAACCGAAGCTACTTTTCTATGCAACACAATTTAAAGCAGACCTTTATTAGGACGAGCTTGTTCTCCTATAGGGATCATGTGACGATTCCCTGTTTAGAATATGATAAGTGTGCTCTGGATAAGGAGAACACAGAGGGGCGTGTGTAGAGCAGTGGTTCGAGCCGCCCTGCAATACAAATGGGATCGCTCCCCGCGCCCGTGGTCCACCATGCCCTCCATTCCTCCGGGGTCGGCAAATCGGTGCCGGCTTTGTCTGGGACGATAGCAGCATGATTATCATCTGGAGTGAACGGCTATCGAGACATAACGTACATCGATTGTGGTCCTATTCATCTAGGGATTGAAGCGGGCGCCAGGAAGTTTTATTTATACTGGCGCGATCCCGTGTTACGCGAGGTACATGTAACACGTCACCCTTCCTGATGCGATGCCTACTGTTTTTATTGAGAAGGCAAGTAAAGGAAGTACGCCTGATTTCATTGTCGCAGATTTTCTCATTTAGCAAGCTTCCAGATAGCAACGTCGAACTTCTTCGTTCTCAAAGCCCCCTGTTCAGGAATGAACTCCTGCCGTACATTGCAGATTGACACCTAAAATTACTCTTCCAGGTATAATAAAACGGTGTACGAATCAGTAGATCTAAACATGCTCTAAGTACACTTCATTAAACCTTAATAAATGGGATTCTTTCCTCCGAATTTAGAGCTAGGATAAAAAAGCATGAAGAAATACACAGATTCATAATCTGACTACAGTAGATCCGACATACTTTTGGTTGGAAGCTATAAATTACATATACTTCTCGTTAGCCACGTCTTGCCTTGTAATTTAGAGTATCTCAGATCACTGTAAGACGTCGGCCACGATCAAATTGCCTAAAAAAGGCTAACCAAAGGAATCTTTGTAACTATCGTCTGATTTGCCTACTGAGGATACTCCACAAGCCTTTCACGAAGATTATCCATTTGCCCTTATAGAGGACATTGGATGGGGCACTATCAGTTCAGCAAGCAGAATTCCGACAAGGATTCTTCCACAGCGACCACATCCATGTGGTGCCACATGCCATAGAAGTGTCATCGAGAGTCCCATTAGCTCGTTCTGCTAACTTTTTTGTCTACGAAAAAGGGTTTAAAATCGTCGAAACGGGTGAAATACTTTCAGGACCAAGCAGTAGACCCGTGCCCTATACAAACTCTAGCTTACTGCTGTCGTGACCGCGGAACAAAAAAATAGAGTTTTTCCCTTCAACCTATTAGGACTCTCTCTCGTAAGTGAGTCATAAAACAATTGTTGGCGTTACGTAAAATTTCATATCATCGAGTAGAGCATATTAGGATATATCCGTCATTTGAGAAAGGGTCATGTAAAACTTTCAACAAAAAGGTTGGAGAAGCTAAAAAGACTCGTCAGTACGAGTGTCGTTGGAAACACACGAAGTTTTAATCAGCGGCATCGGATGTTTTCGATTGCAAAGAAAAGACCTACGATGGGAGAAAGCGCAATGTTAGCAGCGATGGCTACTCGAAGGCTTTCACGACCACTTCGCTTACAACGCTACAGATTAGGTGCCTTTCTCTTCGGTTTGTCGAAACCGAAAATAGGATACAACAACGTCTCGTACTCTCGCGACATCCCACTTGTTCTCACAGATGTGCGCATTGTGCTCAACTTTTGTCTAAAGCTAGATTAACTCGCAAGTCTATCTCCCTGCCCTCTGTTCTCCTAGTCCTTTTAAGGATAATCCCTGGTAAAGCTTGTAGGAAAGACAGGGAGGAAAACGATGAACGCGTGGGCCAGTCCCACTCGTTACATCACGGCTCTGAGGAAGGCGAAATCGCCGAAACGTCATCCATCGACCAACAACACCAACAACAACGACAACCACAACGAAGACCTATACCAACCTCGCATCAGCTAAAGAAGATCAGTTTGTAAGATCATATAAATAAGCATATGAACTACCTATGCCCAGGTTTATAGAAAGTCGATCTTTTGAGTTATTAAGGAGCATGCGATAGTTGGTGTGTCGGGTTTCAACAACAAATAATACAAAGAAATGAGAACGTCCGAATTATGCTGTTCGTAAAAAGTTAAAGATTATCTGAGGTCGTGATGAAGATTTTAGGAGCCCAAAGATCGCTTAGAAATTACTACGGACGAAAACAACAGGCGGCAATCCTTACCTGTGCAAATACTTTGATCTCCTCATGTAATTTTTAGTAGTGATGTTTAGACCCAACTTTTAGGCGCACTGCTTGTACCATACAGTTTTAAAAATGTCGCCGATCTTTGAGTTCTCTATAAAATTGCCCAAGTCATGCCATAAACAACTTAAAGTGGAAGAGCACAAAGATTACTCTCGATTCATTATTTTGCCTGTGCGACGTTGGCTGTACATGGTCAGGTGGGCTCTGATTTAATAACATTCTTTTGTCGCCGCTTCCATCGTCAACAGTCTCGTCTCCATCCTCTTAGGTATCGTCTTAATTACTCATTGAGCCGACGTAATTCTCTATGAAATCCACCCAATGTGAACAGTGTGTGGAAATCTACATAGGAATGTCAATGTCCTGTTCACAGCCATTACAGTGTACCGATAATGTTTTAGCTTAGCTGCTCTCCTCTCCCTAAAGATGATTGTTGACATCAGTCCTCATGCTAGATTCTGTCATTGTATATTTATCGATGTTGACTACTTGTCTCGTGTTTGTCTACTGATCACGAAGAACGCCAAGTTTTTGAGGTAACCGCTCACTGATGCTAACGACGGATGCCTAAAGACTGTTGCGCAAATTGTGGTCACCACCAACCATTTACCGCTTTCTACATCTTCTCCGTCTTCCGAAAGCTCAAGCAGTACGGAGGAGTCTGATAATGACGCCACAACGTCTTATTATCCTAAGGGCGAGCCTGATGCTACTATTAGTCGAGAGCACGGTGCACTGCGCTTATGGCTTCACTTCCACTACAGAAATTTGAGAGCGTTACTAGTTAGCATCCACGATCGTCTTAATCGTATCGAAGATCAGCTTAGTCAGACTGAACGTCGTAATTGAAAGTTAATGCATACGAAGAGGTTGTAAATGTTCTTGCAGTGTTGCTAAGTAATTGTGGCTAATGATGACTAATCTTTCATGTCCTACACGTACTAATATCTCTGATAAAGTGTTGAAATCATCTGGAATTACAATGGCATTCAACGAGTTATGATTTTGGTTTGCTTTGTTAAGAGAGAAAAGTTTGTTTGTCGGCTAAAAGAACATATAGCTGTTGCCATTTGGTATCTCCACTAATTAGACTTTGGAAGTTGGATGGCCAGCTATTGGGGATGTACATTATGAATGGTCCGCATCAGCAAAACCGTTCACAAGACGGCGAAGTGTTGAGGGAGTGCTTCGTTGCTCTTTGAAAAAACGGCAATCTAGGCGAGATTTTGATCAAGCGCAGTTTTTTCGACTTATAAATACCATAGTATATATAACCATTCCTCTCTAATATTATAGTTATAGTAACTACTTTGTTTCGTGACTAAGTGCTTGTAGTAATGCCAACATAAGAGTTTATGCTTTATAGCGATCGTATTGTTTCACTATGCTTGAACACTTGGACACTTGGATGGCCCGTCCTCAATCGTTGAGCAGGCTTCAGCATAATCTCCGTTTTTTTAATAGTTTTGGTGGTTTAACCATTGTGGTTACCTGGCGTCCTGAGGTTAGCCAGACCAAAGCCTGCTCCACGTTGTGATCACCATAGGCAGTCGCCATCGTCGTGGATTAGAGGAAGATTTGCCACCATGCGACTACTTTGATACCTGGACTGTGGTGGATCCTAGTAATGGTTTACTCTTAGCTGGGCTTCCTGGTGGAAACGCTGGACTTCTCAGCTTAGGGAGACCCTACGGTGGGGATGAATCTCTTCGCTGTACATCACTCCAACACCCAGGAACGCATATCTCAGCAATGATGAGGGGGTAAACCTTTGGGAGGATTGCCTGACTATAGTTCTGATTTGAGGAGATATCCGCTGGACTAAATTCAATAGCGGTGAAGTTTTCTTGTTCTTTTTCCTATTTCAAGATATTTTAATCAGTGATTGTTCCGCAAGACCTTCAAACCTTTGAGAAGGCGAGGAACACTACACTTTCTTAGGATCTCTATTTATAAAGTTGTTGATTAGAACGCAGTCATGAGTAGCTAGCCAAACTCTGGGGGCCATGGGTGGGGCCTCCATCCATACCATATGAGCGGAACAAAGTACAGACTCTCCGAACTACCACTTAGAGTAAAGAAATCTTAGTAGTCCTCTCACATGCAGTACTCCCCTGTGTTACCTTGTTTGGTTATTCATCAGAAAAAGTCCCCTTCAAGATCCAGGGATGGACAAAATCGTCAGAATTGTACTTAACTACTACTGCTACTTAATCGTCATAGCATCTGACTTATAGAAAATTGCTTTTTGTTGCGCGCCGGGTAGAACACTTAAGGGCGACAATGATTTTGCACAAAAATCCGGGACATTCACTTCACAATTATATCTTGTCAATATGAATGAGGTTTTCTTGTCCTATATGGCCGTAGCACAAAAATCTGCCTTTTACAAGGTATCAACTAGTCTTTTAATCCCGTAGTTCCGGGATATCCATAGATATTATAGACGCCCTTCATTATGGAAATGGAGTTTAGGTTTTCAAAATCCCATGGAGTACAGTATACACCGTGAGGACGCTACTGGCCAACATAAGGACCAACTTCCATAGCCGTGTGCTGATATTTTCCAAGTCCGATGCTGCATGCAATGATGTAAATTTGATAATCTATCGATTGAATGCAAAACTAAGCCAGAAAAGCCGGTGTACCGCAAAAATGAACGGTCGAAAAGAGTAAGCAGATAACTACTCGCCGGTCATTGCGTGCATCCGCCCTATGAGTGGAAATCCACTCACATTTGTTTTTTATGTGACAACAGACACTCATCATTATTCTTCAATTTCGTGAATCTTGACACCACTCGCTAATTGAAAGGTAACGCAAGGGCTTCAATTGCGCACTGAGTAACAAGCGAGACCTGGAAAGTATAACCACGGGTTAGAAGATGGCCTATGGTCCGACTTTTGCAAATATGTCAGGATCTTAACCTTTTTATTTGCTACCTACTTTTTAATTTTTTAACGGCAGGGTATCATGTGAAATACAACTAGGATGATGCTGAGATATCTGCAAAACTTCGGACCGCAGGTGTCTGCGGTGGGGAACGAACGTGTTATTGTCCTAGTACTAGGCAGCAAATAAAAAGGTTAAGATTGTGATTTCAACTTCAGCCTCAACTTAACTAGGCTCGTTGCCAATTGGGCTCCCTATATCAGTCCCGTTGACGGGTGATTGCTGATGGCGCAGATCAATAGAACTAGCTGACAGACAGGCGAAACGAAAGACCCGCATGGTGGTGGTGAACGCGTCACTCCCCGGAAAGGACAATAGCGCGTTCGTTCCCCACCGCAGACACCTGCGGTCCGGAGTTTTGCAAATATCTCAGCATCATCTTAGTTGTATGTCAGGATCATTGTGGTTGTATTTGACATAATACCCTGCTATGAAAACAACAGGCAGTAAATAAATGTTGAATTATCTTGGCAAGTATCAAAAGTGATTATTGAGATTTTCGAGTAGAATCTTGGCTTTTTGTTTTCGGAACTTCGTAGTCGAATCTGATGTAATTCAGGCCCACATGATATGACGGATTGTTCTGCCCTTATAGAATGTGAAATGATCCGACACTTTCATAGCGCGAAGTTCCGCTATAAAGGAACGCCGTGTTCCCAATGATATAACTTTTTAACGTGTAGATTTAAAAGCTTAGAATTGTTCCCAGAGTTAAATCATATTGTTCTGCGGGGATTGCGAAATTTTGGTAAGAAAGGAATGCAGATGAATAAAGTTATACTTTTACAGAGGATGCGGGGTGCAAGTGCGCGTACCTGAAGGGAAGGCAAATTTCCCACGTAGGTGTAAACAACCACTCGCAGGTCAATGATATCAACAGGCGCAGCGATGTTAGCGTCTTTCTCTTCATTAAAGACAATGTTTATTGTTCGCTGTTACGTAGATTTTCCTTTATTGATGAGGATTTTATTTAGGGAAATGGTTCATTGATGATTGTGAGATAAATTTAGGTTTGTGGATTGTTGGAGAGTTATTTGTAGTTGGTTACAACTTAGATGAGATAATGTAACCGCTTGTTATTTATTGCCTATTCTTTTTTCCATGGCAGGGTAAGATATGAAATATAACTACAATGATATTGAGATGTTTGCAAAACTCCGGACCGCAGGTGTCTGAAGTGGGGATCGAACACACCATTACCCTTTTCGAGGGCTAACGCGTTCACCACCACAACATGGCGGTCCCTTCGTTTCGCCTTCCTCTCAGCCGTGTTTTATATGTGCTATCATCAATCACCCGTCAAGGGGGAATGATCTGGGGTGCACAAGTCGATACTGAACCCAATTTAGCTGAAGATGCAGTCGAAACTGACTGCGAGAAAGGCAAAGCAAGGGCATCAAACGAGCAGTGGGTAACATGTGAGCAGACGGAAAGCTAGCGGGCTGGTCCGAATCCAGCCTTGGGTCTGAGTTTTGAAAATATCTCAACATCACTAGGATTGTATTTCGCCAGAGAGTTTAAGCGTGCTGGTCCCTATAGGGACTTCATGGAACTATGAAAGAGCTATATTTTCGTAATTTAGATGCAATCGAAGCCGTTTGGAGTCTTGATTTCACATGCGGGACAGATACACTTCTTTGCCAACCAGGTAAATGAGTGACACTGCCACATGATAAAAAGCTCGGTAAAAAGCTAAAAAAGAAAAAAAGGAAAAAAAACTCTTGCCGTTGATCAATCCATGAGAGATGCGTCATGCATTCGACTTCATTAAGCATCCTTAGAGGTGACTCAATGCATATTTGCCCTATATAATGACTCGCGGTGGCCTACCGATGTAACAAGTGATTGCTATTATCCTCCCAGACAGATGTGGCAGCAATCTGCCGACCCGGAAGGATAGCAGGCTTGGTGGGCAAGTGGCGCGGGAATCGATCTCAGGTGTATTGGAGGGCCCTCTGGCCACTGCGCCACACGCGCCCTTGAACGATAGTAATACATGGTATTAATAGTAGCATATATACAACTTATATACACAGAGCGATAGCGTAAGGTCCTTCCTATAATTCTCTGGTGTTTCGATCCCATGTGTATTGCAGGGCGCCTCTTACCACCACGCTACATGCATCCTTTTTTCCACCTGATGCCCTGTCCTAACCACTTTTTTCCTATTTTGCCGTTCACGTTCCCGATACTACACTTATAGAAGGACTTTTAACTACACTGGACAGTGAATAGCGGTAATGACCTTCTTAATGCGCTGGTAGAAGATGGACAACGGTGAAAAGAGTTTATATAATCTCGTGTAAGTTGAAGTACTGGATCGCAACCGCAAGGATGACGCAATATACGATATCGACTTCATGATGGGACTCTCTCTTTAGATATAATATTCCCTCTATCGTTTAACTGGCTCATGTTGATCTTATCTTGCCATTGCGCTGTGACTTCTAGTAATTCGTGAAAAGCGAGGTCATAAGGTACTGCTCCTGTATTGTAAATGCCAAGCAAGGTGCAGAATCCATCATGTGTAGTGAACGAATTCTTCTTGTTCGGCATCAGTGATGTCAATTACGGCACTAAACTGGAGCTATCACTAGTTATCCCATCACTTAGTAGACGAGCATGTAAGCATAGGGTACTTATTTAGCACTTGAAAATAAAGTGTTCAACAAAGAATGAGAGGACTACCGTTGCTCAAATAATTGAAATTTTGAATGTGACTGTTTTTTTGGTATGAGCTGAGTCGTTTGTGTTAGAAATTTCGTAGTTGTAAAGTGACTCGAAAAAGAGTCCGAGAGAAAGCAGTGAAAAAATGAACAATATCGAAGGGAGATTAGGGAAACATGTAAACAAACACAGCAAGAAGGACTCTTTCCAACGTCTTAACAGTCCAATTCCAGGTGGTTTGCTTGAAGGATAAAGGATAAAGCTCGCAGCATTGGTCAATCCCCTGAGGGATGCGCCATGCATTCGACTTCATCAAACATCGCTTGGAGGTGATTGATTGCATATATGGCCTCCACAATGACTCACGGTGGCCTACCGATGTATACAGTCAGTGCTGCTATTCTCCCAGACAAGTCTGGTACCATTATGCCGACTCCGGAGGAATGGAAGGCTTCGTGAGCCTCGGGAGCGGGATCGATCCCATTTGTATTGCAGGGCGCCTCTAACCACACGCGGTGGTTTGCTTAATAAATGAATAATACAGTAGAATCACGCGGTGGTTTGCTTAATAAATGAATAATACAGTAGAATCAATCTAAGAAATCAGCGCTAACTAATCAACGTTTTTAGAACGCTCAACCAAAATGAAAGTCTTAACTTCGATTTGTTGCCTATTCTTTCTTTACGGCAGGGTACGATGTAAACTTCAACCACAAGATTGTTGAGATATGAGCAAAACCCAGAACCTCAGTTGGACTTCGAACCCTCGATTGCTCCTACCGGGAGATTGCCTGCTGTTCACCACACCAACCGAGGTCCTTCCATTGATCTCCCCTCAGTTATTTTTTTTTACTCAATCGATGTTATCTGCTGCAACTTGTCAACGGGAGTGATATGGGGAGCGTAAGCGGGAATTGGTTCGATGCAAGTATTTGCACTAACCATAAATACATATACGCTTTCTACGTCGTCAAAGCTTGAGGCTTTTATTTGCAGCTATTGCTTGACACTCTTAGCTCTTCTCTCGAGTCGTTCATCGAACGTCGCGCCTTGTATTCCTTGGAACAGGACTTCTGACAAATTCTGGTCAATCCAACATGTTACTTCTCTGAGGCAGCTGATGCCCAAGATTTTTTGCACATTCTACTCCGAGATTCTTCCCTTTGTGACTGATGTCGAGACTCTTAGGATAACCATTTTTCGATAATTCAGAGGCATTGACCCATTCTCAGCTTGCTTGTGCTTCGCCCTTGCTTTTGAGATTCACATTAAGGCATGGAGAAAGGAAGAGTTGAAGATTTAGGATCGATCCCGATTGCGCCATCTTTACCATCTTCTTGGAGTTCTCACAAAATTTTTAAGCAAACCTTTTCTTTCCAGCTACCTTTTTGGGACTAAGTTCTCACCACATTGGTGTTCTCGGCACACTGCGCATAGTCTGATTGTTCTAATTTCCGTCCGTTCGCCAGAATATTGTTCCTTTCAAAGCACCATGAAAACGTTTCATTATTCGTTGCTATCAGCTAACAATTTAGTGTTATACGAACAGTGCTGTTAGCGAAGTGAAGACAATACAAGTCTTGACCACCGGCCTTCATTTCCTGGTTGTTCCATCTTTCCATGATTTTGTAAAGCTCTCAAAAGCTTGGACAAGTGGTATCGTCTCATCGGGCTCACTCTCTTCACACTGGTAGAGGAATGGGTTGTTCGAATGTGCCATGAGGCTCTATCCTCAACTAAAGGAATAAGGCGAAATCCACCGAAACGTCAACTTGTTCGTGAATAAAGAACGAAACAAAATCTTGTGTTTGCTCAAGAAGAATATAAAGAATTAAATGAATAACCTTTTCTTAGTCGATGGAAAGAAATGAAGGATTCATATAAGATGCTCTAAAACATTTTTTAAACCCTCAACAGCTAACTTATATGCGAATATACGCGAAACTACAAAGGTCTGCAGATAATCGAAGTTGCGAAAAGCGTGTATAACGCTCAACTACACTTTCCAATGACAAGACAAGGACTGCCACACTCCAACGTGCAGACAGGACCGTCACTAATTTCAGAAAAGCGATACGGAGGGTTATCCAACACTTCCACTTAACTTCCCCGGCAAAGTCGTCTACTCACCTTCATGTTTATCCAGCATTTCTTCCCAAGTCCTTTGTTATTCCTTCCGTAGCTCATCCTGCCATAATCGGAGCCGAATGCCTGGTGAATTAACCGCGATCTTCATCACAACGCAAAGGTGGAGTTTTATACCCTACATTCGAATTGTAGTTCACCTAGACAATAAAAACCAGCAAGACTCATTGTGAAATAAGAGGAGCAGAGACAGCACATACAGTTAAACCCACCTGTTGTACTTCGTCTAAAAGCTACTTATTCGAACCTCCTTCAATAGTATTCATAGAACATTGAAAGAAAAACGAGGACGTGATCAGAGTTCCGAAGAGCGTTTAGCACGACGGACGATATTCACACAATGATGAAACTTATTGAATTATGTCCTAGCACAGGATTACTCTTTTTTTCCATTTTAGCCCTCCTAAGAAAAGGCTTTAACTCCGTTGCGATAAAAGCGTGCACGGAAGATAGCTATGATTATCGGAATAGCCAGGGCTACCTCTTAGTAATCAGACATGGCTCATAAGCAATATAGAAAAGCGATACCAAATAGCAAAATTATTTGACGCCCTTCTCAAGACAGTGTGAAAACTGAGAACGGGATGCATGAGAATGGAAGTTAATGAGTATCTTCGCTTTGTTGATGGTAGTGTTCTTATAAGATCAAGATTTAACGCAACATAAGGAGTGATAAGCGATTATGAAATTGTTGTAGAGTGATAAGAGTCCTGTTGAACCGTCTGAAAACGATGTTATACACACGCCTAGCAGAACACACCTGCAAAAGCTGCAGCAGTGTGTACCTGGGCGGGGAACAGAACGTTGTGAACAACTCAACATCAGAAAAAAGAGTTGAGCAGCAGGAAGACGCGGGTTTGGTGAAATTAAGCTTCACCGTTATAGTGATATACAGCGGGCTTCCTATCGAGATTCTGAGCAGTTCTGTTTTCTCCAAGGTGTAGTCCAAGTATTCGTTGCGATGTCATTCAACATGGTCAAGGGTCTGGTTCGACCCCCCTCCCTCCAAGAGGCCAACCAGGCCCTCATACCCCCGAGATCGGGAAAACGATACTAGACATGGGATGAGCTAGCTTACATAATTTCTCAACAGCTGTTTACTGCTTGTGATGAAGAATTGGGAACGCGATAGCACGGCTTTCCTGGGAATCCTGTGAAAACTGATTCGATCAGCATTCAAAGACACTTTGGAGGACCAAAAAATCCCCTAGAACCCAAACGTAAACCTGAAGGTTTTTCGTGAATGACGGATGCGAGGGAACGAATCAAATGCAAGGACTACTTGGATCCACACAGTGTATGATTTCGGGTCATACAAAGTAAAATGAAAATTATCCACTCCATCACGATGTATGCTTGGAAAAATTGAAGGCTCTGCAAGATGAAAGATCGGTCAGAGCTTTAAAATTTAGTAGGCTAGCCTGTTACTAGGAGCATGCTTAGTCATGTAAGTGAGCGACGTCAGAAATTCCTAGTTACGTTGACAATCAGAGATCATAGACACTTTAGCGCACGAAAATAGGAAGAAAAATAGGTGGCTCCGACACGTCCCAAATGTTTTCGTAGCAGCCGTAAGTTGATGCTACGCAGTTTTCATCGTACAAGAAGATGACCACCATCATGATGGTCAGACATTTTCTCGAGGATTCTGGAAGAAAAATGTGGTGCTCTTCACGATCCTCGGGCCAGCAGGATCCGCAAGGCATCTCTGGCATACGATCCATTGAACTTAGTCCACGATCGGCGGAAGAATAGATGGTATAACGTGAAACGTTTAGCTAAAATGCGACCTTACAGTCTGTTTCAAAGCACTGATCGATCTCCCATATCCAATCTGTAAACAATCCTGTATCCACCCATTCACTTAGCTGTAAATCCAAACGTTCTGGCTTCGATTAACGACTTAAAATATCACGACTGGGTGAAATCTGATGTGAACGTCTTCCAGATTAACAAAAACCACACCTTCATTTCCATCTGTCTTTATGACATGTCGAAAGGAAGTTAAAACAGTTGTTTTCACTTTAAACTGGAAATGACATTAAGGAAGGAACAAATGGAAGCTAGCGTTTTGTGCGCAGGTCTGACCGTATGCTGTTATGTTGTTCCTGTCGAGAATCCTATGTTATTCGGATTTGGTCAAAAGCACACAAAAAGCTTTCCCGATTTCCTGTAGTCTTGAACGCTCATGTTAACATCACGTCCGTCAAATATCAACCACATCCACCTCGCCACACTCAGAATCCTCCACCCGTCAGGTAGCCAACGGTGATTTCGCAATAGGTAGCACGGCGACGAGCGTGCGCGAGCGTACTGTCAGTCGCGCGCAACTCTGAGTGCTGGGCTTCTTCTGGATTCTGGCTTGCCAGAGTGCTCTTAATAGTTTTCTTCCCAGTTTTGATTTCGTTGCTGGACGATTAACCGTTCCATGTTTTGTTCTGGAATGCATCTAGTTATATGTCGTGTGCGCTGTAAAATACTAGCATTCATTGGTTTCTCGCCCAATTTCGTTTCCAGCTTGATGTAACGGCAGTGTTTTTAACTTCGTTTCGACATGTCATTGAAGACAAAGTGGGACGAAGTGGTGATTTTTGTTAATGTGGAAGACGTTAGCACCAGATTTCATCTGGCCGTGATATTTTAAATCGCTAGTCGAACCTAGAATGTCTGCATTTGCAGCTAAATGAATGAGTGCATACAGGATTGTTTACAGATTGGAGACGAGATGTCGGATGGGAGGAGAAGCGCTGCCAAGTACCCTAATTGGACTCGTGTCACTACCGTCGTGAAGCCAATAGGTCAGGTTTGATGGTTCATAGCTGTAGAATATGACTAATAGATGGGAAATCTCTGATACTCTCTTTTTCTATCCTATGGTCTGCCTCCGTAGACGATTCAACAAGTGATATGAAGTATTCCTGTGCCAAAATTCACGTGAATAGAATCAGATGTGACCACATAAGGTGCAGGTGGTTCTGACGACGGTGTGTTGAGCGGATGCAGGCATCAATTTCTGATTTACAGGAACTCTGTAGCTGTTACTAAACATTACCCGGGAATGTTCACTCATTTGTCCCCAAGTATTTTCTAACTTCAATATTGATTTTTCATCGGTTAAATGGGCGGTGGCGTCCATTAGGTGTTATAGATTAGGTGGTAAGACAAGTGAAAAGGGTTATCCATTAGACAATAACGTAGATACAAGCCCTTAAGATGTTATCAACAATGGATGTCTGTCGTAAATTCGTTTCTGCCGCTTCTACTTCGAAACCAACATATCTCAGCTCAAAATGAACTGCATTGATTAAGGTGAAAGCCCTTGAAATGAGAATTTTTCGACAGTGAGATGGAGACCTGCTTATTAAGTCACATTGAAATTCTCGTCTTATGGAGCCCCCCAGTGTCGGTTTTTCGCTGAGAGCTGTATTTCGAATATCAGACCACTTGACTAAGCAGGATTCCGTCCATTAGAACATGATGATTTCCCCGAATACTTCTTTAGTGCTTGCTATGCCCAGCTTCCGTTAGGAATTTTGTCTTGATGATTTTAGTTCCAAACAGATTCGAAGATCACATAACATTTCTGAAAAGTATCATTTAGTATTATTTAATACACCCTGCCATTAAAAAGTAAAGGCTTTAAATAAAACGTTTAAGATTGTGGTTATAACTAAGAAAAAGCCTCAGCTTAACTGGGTTCATTGCCCATTTGCGCTCCCCAGATCAATCCCGTTGACGGGTGATTGCTGATGGCAGAGATCGATACAACTAACTGAGAGACAGGCGAAACGAAGGGACCCGCATGGTGTATTGGTGAACGCGTTACTCCCCGGAAAGGGTAATAGCGCGTTCGTTCCCCACCACATACACCTGCGGTCCGGAGTTTTGCAATATCTCAGCATTTTTGAAAGTATTATTTACTCCTAAATAGATGAAGAAAAAGCCTGCTGTATAAGTCTGTGAAGTCCGAACTCCTGAAGTTCTGTAATTACCAAGAAATTATTGGCAGTTGTAAAAAAAACCGGGTTCCCTTTCCCAGTATAATTATCCCGTCGGCATGGCATTTTGGTATTTACCGTTATCTTCACTCATGTTTATTTGCTTAATTGCCATAAAATGATAAAAGGATAAAGCTCGCGGCGTTCATCAATCCCCTGAAGGATGCACTATGCATCGACTTCATTAAGCATCGTTGGAGGTGGTTGAATGCATATCTGGCATTTACAATGACTCGCGGTGGCCAACCGATGTATCGAGCCAGTGCTGCTATCCTCCCAGACAAGTCTGGTGCCAACTTGCCGATTCGGAGGGATGGAAGGCTTAGTCAGCCACGAGCGCTAGGATCGATCCCATGTGTGTATCGCAGGGCGCCTCCGACCACTGCCCCAGGTGTGCCCTTAATTGCCATTTTATTACTTTGTTCGCTTAAAATTTATTGGATCTTGGGAGTACTACGAAATTTAGAGTGAGTTCATTATAAACGTTATTATGTGATTTAAATGCAAACTCAGTGCTTGTCTTCGTCCTTAAAATGAATTGTTGTTTCGTTCTCTACTAAACCTTTTGAAGTAAATGAGCGGAAAAGTTGCAGATTCTCCGACAGGTGGTACTTCGGCCAAGGTGTCTCGGTGCTTCATCGGGGATCCATTTGATCAGTTTGTGTCATTTTACTTCTCGTTTAAAATTTCTCAGTGATGTTCGATTTGCTGGCCAATGTAGCTTCAATACATCTAGAAGCTACGTGTTACATTTTTTGTAAAGCACGGAAAAATTTGTTTTGTCACCTGTCTTCTAGACGGAATCCAATATTTTAAGGTATCTCGATAGCTTGGGGCTCGTGAAGAAGGCGATGCCAAACAATGGTGGGAGCAGTATCTATCGAGCGGTTTGTGAATCGGTTCGTTCTTGCTTTAGTTATTGTTAGTTAATCAGTACTTTATGGAATTCTGTTTTATTGCTGTCACCTTCTGTCATTTAAGGTAACTTGTTTTTGATGAATTGATTTTCTCCAGCTAAGTATGGACCAAAGCGAACACACTTCTTTGCAAGAATTTGTCGAAAGTGAAGTTCTGTTCCAATATCGACTGCAGCGCATTCGTACAGGACTACCAAATGTGAATAAGATCGAGGACACGTTAACAACAATTGCACGACTGTTGACGTTGGTTCCCATTCTGTGCTTTTTTAGTCCCCCCCGTTAATCTGCAAAAGATGAAGCACCGAGTTCTTTATTAGCAGGGCGGACAAGACGTTCCCAAATCGGAACCACATTGGCGTTTATTTTGCCACTGTGTAGAAGTAAATAAAACAACACTGTAGTTGCTCAACTTGATCAAACCGATAAATTCCTGGCGAGGTGGAAAACTGGCATACGATGTCATCGTCTAGTTTGATTGTAAAGACGTTTAACAACATACCAACAAAAACCTAACAGTTTATGGATGGAGTGTTGGCTACACATTTTCCTTAGTGAAACAGACACAGTAGCATATAGAAGAGTAATTATTTAATGTCAGATTGCAGAAAATGTGTTTGTTAAGGATCGAGCTGCATGTTTATCGTGCCATCGGCGAACAACCTGTTGTCTACAATGAGAATCCCGACGTTGGTGAATCTGTGGAAAAGGTGTGTGAATTTCGAAGAACATTGCAGAGGCGGCGCTATTATGATGTGTTGAAGCGTGCAAATGGGACATGTGTAACACCTTACTATTTTTGTTTTCCGTGCACGGGATATCTTCGATTTGGCGAAACAGGGGAATTATTTATTTGGAGTTAATATAGGTGGTGGTATGCGAATCTCACCGTGGTCATTACGATTTGGTTCTTACTCGGAAAGATCACGCTTGCCTTGGATATGCACAGAGTGAGTCCGTATTTTGATCCGACATATTCTTTAATAAACTTATATGGTGATGCCTTCCTCATGGATTTCTAGGCAGTAAATGCACGTGCGATTTTTCTTACTTTTTTCAGCTTTTGTTTATGAGCTGCTCTACTTCAACGTTTTTGGATTCTCGCGTGATGTTATTAAGAATTGCATCAAGCGAGTAAGAGCCGATATGAGTAAGGGAAACCATCCTGTAGATGAAGTCAGTATGGATGTTGCAAATCAAGCAACGACCTCCACGCAAGAAGCGACATGTGGAGACGGAGCGCTCTCGTTCAATAGTGATGGTTTAGAAAAGCGGTTTGGATGGCGTCCTCCAATGCCGTACTGTGCTGTTAAATCTCTTGACCCTTCGGTTTATCGCAATGTCTCCTATGACATTTTCTTGAGGGAGCGAAAACGTATACTAGAGGCGTCAAGCAGCGGTATTTATTTATATACTTCCATCATCCTAGTACATGCCGAAAATGAATAGCCATGAGTTTTGGTAAAGTGCATTGTTAAGCCCATATTGAGTAGTTCTGAAAGGAAAGCTGTTGTAGTATACTGAGGCTCATCGATGAACCAAACTGTAATTAACAATTACAGCTTCGAGGGGAGATGAATGGTAAGGGCAAATTTTCTTCTCAGTACTAATCATCGATTGGCATAATCATGCGAGCAAACGGACTTTTCTCTCGTTGTATTGCTTAGTGATTTTGAAAGACTTTTGTTTTTGTGGAAATTGAATAGTTCTATCCCATATCAGGACATACAGCATTTAAAACTTGTGTTTGTGAATACATGAGGTTATCTTCTTAATAACGCGTATCAGAACTTGAGCACTAGTGACTGGCAGCTTGCGTGAAGATACAACAAGTGCAGAGTACTGCAAGAGTCCAACGTGTTTTATGTGACACTGTTTAGCTCGGCTTCACGTCGGCAATCGACGCATTTTGACGGAAAGCCCCCCTATGGTCACCGTGAGTGCTTGGTTCATACTTCCTTCATTTGTAAATTTTGCGTAGTTTTACATATCACAGATGTGAGGTAAATCAATTTTTAAATGACTTAGAATTTAACTCTTTAGATACTTAATTCATCTTTTAGTCATTTTATTTTGAATTTTTTAAATAATGTGAACTTTGTGTTCTTATTCTATAGTTAATTTAATTTAGTTTTTCTTCGTACTTTTGTGTCAAATCGGCCCAAGTATTTTTTCCTTTATGTTCTCAGGTGTCTCC
This sequence comes from Angiostrongylus vasorum, assembly GCA_018806985.1. NCBI lineage: Eukaryota > Metazoa > Nematoda > Chromadorea > Rhabditida > Metastrongylidae > Angiostrongylus > Angiostrongylus vasorum. The sequence goes on along the minus strand of JADANN010000118.1, from coordinate 183,729 downwards.
TCTTTACTGCCGTGCCGTAAACCTCCATGAGTTAGTCTATCTGGGTTAGTCCATTGTGCAACTGTTTTTACAATCCTTCGAAAGTTGTTGCATTGTGTTTTTAAGTATCTTAAATCTTTCGAGCATTTGTATCTTCGGTTGTCGATCCTTTTTAGTAAATGTTCTACGTCAGCAATATGAAGCAGCTCTTAGCCATCGCTTTAACTCGGCAATGGGAAACTACTTGACTGTTTTCCCAAATTTAACTATTGAGGGTTTCGAAACAGATCAATAATATTGTATCATCATTGGTGTTGTGTTGTATTATATCATTAATACTGTAACCTCGAATATGCCACTAATTTTGAACATATCTCTCATTCTTCACAAGGCTACGTTTGCAACGTTGGCAACTCCTCGACTATTTTTTTTCCGGATTTCTAACCTATAATATTTCACAGTGAAGTTCATCGCTCTTTACTTACTTGTTTTGAAATGTAATTCTCCTTGAACAACGTTATTTAAGAAAGTTCATCATTTCTTCATCCCACTTCATTGTAATTTTAGGTTGTACAGAAGTTAGTGTTAGTTTCGTATTTCCAAACAATGTCTTAGATAGAGTTTTTTGCCCTTTGGTTCATTTTGCATACGTTTTTAGAGCATACATTTAGATCTAGGTTTTTATATTAACTTATCTCCGCTTTTCTAATCTGTGCTCAAATATTTATTGGGTACTTGAACGAGCCGTCATCATGAGTTGTGCAGATCCAGCACATTCTCCATTTGTTTCTTTTTCTCGTAATCGTCTTCCATGGTGGTGGTTTGATTCGAGCATGGTGCAGGGTGTCAGTCTTATACACCGATCCGTAGAACAAATGCAGCTGCGAGTACAGGTGATTGACTGACTGACTGGTGACTTTGATTGGGAACAAGTTGTTGCGTTGTTTGGGTGGTTTTCCAAGAGAACAGGTGCGTTCCTGTGGCGTCCATTTCATAGATTTTTTTCATCCATCTGTGGTCTGTTCGTATATTTGTATGACCAATCCATCTATGTTTCGCCATCCATGTGTTCTGCTGAGTCATGGAGATCAGATAGACGTCGGAGGTCAGGGAGCATTCCGGTGAAGTATGGTGTGTACCGGTTATATTTAAAAAGACATTGTTCAAGCGCTCTGTTAGTAGGGTGCAGTGGCCGCGTCCTGCATAAAGGAGAGCTGGAAGGACCGTCGAGTCGAAAAGGTGATCTCGGGTTTTCGGTCTTTAATAGGTTGATGGCTTCCCTGAGAGATCCGAAAGCGGCCCAAGCTGCTCTCTTTCTTCTGTCCAGTTCCTCCTTCACGTTGTTTTCCATGTTCATTGGTCGCCGAGGGTATACGTACAAAGTGGTCTCTGCAACAGATAGCCATCAAATCCAATTTTTTTCGCGCAGCATGGGCGAATGGAGATACCAAATGGTAATAGATAGGCGTTCTTTTTTTAAACAGCGACCAAGCTTTTTCTTCTTAACAAACCAAGTCAAAATCACAAATGGTTGAACACACTTGCAATCCCAAACGATCTCAACACTTTATTACGAGTTGTTAGTGCGTATAGGACATGAAAGATTAGTCGTCAATAGCCACAATTGATTAACAACAGAAGAACATTCATATCTTTTGCGTATATTTCCACTCTTAGTTATGACGTTCGATCTGACTAAGATGATCTTCTACACGAGCAAGACGACCGTTGATGCTAGTTAGTAATGCTCTCAAATTTCTGAACTGGAAGCGAAGCCATAAACGCAGTGTACCGTGGTCTTCGCTAGTAGGAGAAACAGGCTCGCAGTTAGGATGATAAGATTCTGTGACGTCATTATCGGACTCCTCAGTACAGCTTAAAGCTTAAGCTTTCGGTAGCTATAGGAGATGTGGAAGGCGGTAATTGGTAGTGACAACAAGATGCGCGACAGTCCTTAGGCATCCGTTGGTGTGAGCGATTACGTCAAAAAGTTGACGTTCTTCACAATGAAGAGACAAGTACAACGGCAAGATTGATAAATATACAGTGACATCACTGAGGATGAGGTCTGAACTCAACAATCATCTTTAGGAAGAGAGAAGAACAGCTGCATCATGTAAAACATCAACGCTACATTGTAATGACGGTGGACAGGACAGTGACATTCCTATGTATTAGATCTCCACACATCGTTCACAGTGGGCGGATTACATAGAGCGCCACGTCGACATACTGGGTGATGAAAAGGTACCCAAGAGAATAGAGACGTGATTGTTAACGATAGAAGTGACGACAAAAGAATGTTGCTAAACTAGTGTACCTGGTCAAGCCAAAGTCGCACAGGCAAAATAACGAATCGAGAGTAATCTTTGTGCTCCTCCACTTCAAGTTGTTTATGGCATGACTTGGGCAATTTTATAGAGAACTCAAAGATCGGCGACATTCTGGAACAGTATGTTTTACAAGCAATGCGCCTAGCAGTTAGGACTCAACGTCATTACTAAGGAATGCATAAGGAAGTGGATTCTTACGCGGTAGAGATTGGCCTCTATTATTTTCCTCTGCGATAAAACACAAGCGATCTATGAGCTCCTGAATTCGTCATTGAGGCCTTCGATAATCCTGAACTTCAGCAATTCTCAATGAACATCATAATGCGGGTATTATTTTATTCCCCTATTTTTTCGTTGCTGTTGAAACCCGATACTATGTAGTGTGCCTCCCTCGCCCTGGCTCTTACACGCTTCCTGTTGGAATGCCTGTTCTCAGACAAGGAGCGACTAAAGGGACCGTGCTCTTGTACAATGTGAAGAGCTACATTACACTACCAACTGTCGCACGTTATGCCAGGTGTCTCTTTTCTACAAGCTTTCCCCGGCTCATCCTTAAAAAGACTATGAGAAGAACGGGCAAGGGGTAGACGCGCGAGTAATATAGCTTAGACAGAAGTTCAGCAGTGCGCACATCTATGAGGCTAAGTGAGGTATCGCGAGAGAACGAGACACTGTTGAGTCCTATTTTCAGCAAATTGAAGAAAATTATTTAGTTTGTAGATTTATAAGCGAAGTGGTCATGAAAGCTTTCGAGTAGCCATCAACGCCAACATTACGCTTTCTCCTACCACGGATCTTTTTCTTTACAATCAAAAACATCCGATGCCGATGATTAAAACTTCGTGTTTCCAGCGACACACATACTGTCAAATACTTTGACTTTCCCAACACTTCTGCTAAAAGAGTTTTACATGACCTTTTCTGAAACAGCGGGTATATCCTAATGTGCTCTATTATGATACAAATTTTGCGATATGCGAGCAACTGTTTTATGACTCACCTATTAGAGAGGATGCGAAGCGTTTACTGGAAATGCGCCAAATTTCTAGTTCATTTACTATAACGGTCAGTTTGATAGATAGGACGGATCGAGTCCTTGATCGACAAACACTGAAGCGCTGTCAATCGTTTTTCGTAAACAACATGGGTTAGGACAAGGTGCAGGTGAAACTTCCGCAAGAGTTCTATGATCCGTAACACCGTTTGTACGTTGTCCATGCAGCAGAATCTCTGTCTCCAAATCTTGCTTGCTCAACTGGTTATGCCTCATCCAGTGCGCTTGATATATGATGTAGGATAACCTTCGTTAACAGCTTGTAGAGCATCCTTAACAAGCATGTAAGACGATACTTACGAAGGTTCCTTTGGTTAGCGCTCCTGGGAAGGACGGTCGTGGAGCAGCGTCTTCAACTGTCCCAAAATATTCCCCATTTTGTAGAAGACGTGCGTTACGAGATTTTATGCATTTTATGGTTTCTAACTCGACGAACATCGCTTGTATCATAATCAGGCTATAGATCTCTGCCTTTCCTCATGTTTTTTTTATCCTAACTCGAATTTGAGAGGAAAAAATCTCATTTACAAGGGTTTAATGAAACGCGTTTAAAGCATTCTTACACATTTCCTGATTGGTTTACCGCTTTACTATAACAACTGAAGGAGTATGTCTGTCAACTGAAGGTGTCTAGGTGTCCATCTGCAATTTTCAGCAAGAATTCACTCCTAAACATGATCTCTGAGTACGAAGAAGTTCGACGTTGCCATCTGGAATAAGATCGAGCGAGCTTTTTGTGGTTATCTTCTCTCTAAAAACAGTAAAAAAAACCATCGTATCAGGAATTGCGACGCCCTAGGTGTACCTCGTATAACTCGGGATCGCTACAGCTATAAATAATGTTTACAACCGTTTGCTTGGATAAAGCTCCTGGAATTGATCAATCTCTGAGGGATGTGCATGTGTTCGACTTCATTAACCATCGTTAGAGGTGATAATGGAATGCATATCTGGCCTTCACAATGACTCACGGTGGCCTACCGATGTATCGAGCCAGTTCTGCTATCTTCCCAGACAAGTCTGGTACCAGTTTGCCGATCCAGGAGAGATGGAAGGCTTGATGAGCTTTCGGCGCGAGGACCGTTTCTATGTGTATTACAGGGAGCCTCCAACCACTGCGCAACAAGCGCGACATGATTAATAGCGCCACAAATGCTACACGTCATCTTAGCATAACTCCAGATGATAATCATGACTTATTTATTTCTATGATCTTATAAACTGGTCTTGTTGAGCTGATACGAGGCTGGTATAAGTTTTCGTTGTCGTTGTTCTTGGTGTTGTTGGTCGTTGGCTGACGTTTCGGCGACTTCGCCTTGCTCAGAGCCTGGACGTATTTTAATTTTATACAAGAACAGTCCAATTATTCGGTGGAAAAGACCAAAATACTAATGATATATATATATATATATATATATATGTATATATGTAAACGCATATTGATCAAAAACTACTCACCGTTCTTTTACCAGTAGGACTTCCTGCTTGTTGTTCACGTGGGAAGACAAGCGTTGCCCACCCAGGGTCAAAATATTCTTTTGAACTAAGGCACCAGGTCACACGTGATAGTGAGGCATTGACTTTTCGGTTCATCTTCGGATTTTTGAAATTTATCCAAAACGCCTCAAGAGTTTTGCGCGTTGATATTTTCGATTCCTGCGCTGGGATCCGCACAGCCAGTTCAAAATCATAGCCATTGTGCTCTCGTACCCTGTGTGTACCATATTTACCATATATCCACATACCATATTCCATATATATACCACATATCCATGTATCCATTTATATATAGGGTGTGATGTGGAATATAACCACAGTGATGCTGATCAATTTCCACATCAACCCCGTTGAGGGGTGATTGCTGACAGCTCCTATAAAACGAGAGAATGGGGAAACGAAGGACTCGAATAGTGCGGTGGTCAGCACTTTAGCCCGAAAACGGAAATAGCATATTCGATCCACGCCTCAGATGGAAAACTGTAGTATGCAGTAAATAAAAAAGTTAACAGTTCATCCACATGAACATACGGCTAAGCTAACGCGTTCAGCACCGCACCATGCGGGTCCTTCGTTTAGCCTTCCTCTCAGCAAGTTTTCTAACTTAGAGTATCATCACTCCTGGGAAAGGTAATAGCGGGTTCGATATCACTGCAGACACCTGCAGCTCGGAGTTTTGCAAATATCTCGGCGTCACTGTAGTTAAAGGCAGGGTCATTCCGTTAACGACCTTTAACGATAAATCTCTTAGAATAATCATATAAATCTTTCAAAACATTATAGTCTCGAGGCTCTCATTCTCACAACGTTTTATGTTACAAAGCATGCGCTCAAAAGATTATTTTGAAGGTTGTACTTTCTGCGATTTCTCACGCCATTAATTACAGACGTTTTTTTTTTTGTGGAGATCTGTAGACCACATGGTCTGTAAACGCATAAATATTTTTTTGCATTTCACATGACTCGTCATCACATCTACTAGGCGGATCCCAGCACTTACGTTCGATTCGTCCTCCTTGTCTCGTCGTCAATAATGGGCTTCGAACATTTTGCGTATGGTTTCAGCTGCTGCTTGAAGATTTCGTCTTCAATGATGCTGAGATATTTCGCAATATACCCTGCCATTAAAAAGAGTGGGTAGTAAATAAAACGGTTAAGATTTCATCTTAGTTATGAATGTCGCAGAATGTTGGTTGAGTGGATTCTTCTTGCAATTTTGGAGACAGCTGGACTAGCGCGTTATCAAGTGGGTTGGAGAAGACCGTTGGGGTGGAGATAGAACAAGCGCCTTTTGCTTTCTGACCGACGACACCATTAACTAGTGCGCTATTTTCACTCAAATGTATTAAAATTCATAAACAGCTCTTTGGTATTCGACTAAACACATTGTAGAGTCTGAATTTGATCTAATTCATCACGTTCGATCACTTAGCGTCGTTAGTTATAAAAATTACTGCCGACATCCAACCACACAATGTAATTCTTTAGCGACAAATCTTGTCAAAAGTGATATACGAGGAGTTTGATTATAAGCGAGAAAGGGCAAATACTTCTTATATTTCGAGGTGATGTGCCGTGGCGCGCCTCTGAGGTGGACTGAAAGTGCTGAAATCCGCACATCATTCGAGGTGGACTGCCGTGGGGAACCTCTAGGGCGCCACTGAGGTGGACTGAAAGTGCTGAAATCCGCACATCATACGAGGTGGACTGCCGTTGCGAACCTCTAAGGCGCCTCTGAGGCGGACTTAGAGTCTAAGAGTTGTGAGAAACTTCGATTGATTTGAAGTTCGACATGGATAGAAAGCGGATGAAGTGAACGAAAGAGAGAGCGAAGAAAAGAGAGGAGAGGTGATCATTAGGAAGTGTAACTCCCACGTCCGACTTTCTATTAACTTCGGCATTGATCAAGTAATTCTTCGTATTCTTGTTGAGCAAGCGAGGTGTTATTTTATTCTTTATACACGAACAAGCTGACGTTTCGGCGGATTTCGCCTTCCTCAGAGCCTGGAAAGGTCAAGTTGACAGCAATCTATTCGGCCAAACACCTCCATAACCAAACAGAGAAAACGCTGAACCAAGATTCCAATCACATTGAACACAGCTTTGCACACTCACCGCTTTCTATGAGGCTTCCACTGAGTATGTCGCGTGGAGACCAACCGCACAGAGTTCACATGGAAGCGTAATATGCCCCTCCCATCAAAATAACAGCCTTATATACTGCCCAATATCACGCGTGATAATGAGGCATTCTTCCCTGCGGTTCATTTTCGGATTTCTGGAATTAATCCAGAACGCCTCAAGAGTATTGCGCGCTTCTGTTCGCGATTGCTGTGCGAAGATCGTGACCCGTACTTCAAATTCCTCCCCGTTATGTGTGCCTAGTTTAGTTTGGTTTACATTTACCGACTAGGTGTTCTTTTACGCGGACACAGAGGGGTCTGTCCGTTTCGCTAATGTATTCATCTCCGCACGTCTTACAGGAGATCAGATAGACTGTACCCGAGCTCATGCAATCACCGTCTCTACCATTAGGGCAAACTATGCAATTTTGCGTTGCACATAGACGGTCATATAGGCGGTTACGAACTAGTTGGCGCCTAAGACTACTCGGTGGCATTTCAACTACGTTTACCGAATTCTCTAGACCCGCCCTTCTTAAGCAGCGTTTTATAGCTGCACTTACATCATTTGAGATGAAGGGTAGGTTAGACGGGACCATTTTATAGCTACAGTTGCCGTTTGGAGGCCTAGGATTTCCTCTACACCTGTCCCGAGCTACAGTTTCGTAGCCATTAGAGATGGCTATTTGCCGCGCCAAGTTCCTGGACTCCTCTCTCTGCTCTCTTCCCGTGCACACGTTGGTTGCTGTTCGAAACATGTTTCTCACCAGCGCCCTTTTCGTGTGAGAGGGGTGAGAGGAGAGGTAATGAACCAAGATGTTTTTATCACTTGGCTTTCGGTACCACTTCGTAATGTAGCCATTTTCTGACAGGCTAATTTGGACGTTCAGGAATGGAAGCCAGTTTTCTTTCGGTTTCTGTCGGGTGAACTTGATACACTCTGACTGTTCATTCAACAACTCGAAACATTTGTCCATTTCCTCTTGTGTTGAACAAAGGACAAAACAGTCATCTATAAATCTACAGTAGAGTAGCGGCCCGAGATCGATCACCGGTGCTTCCATCTTAGACATAAACGCAATGGCCAGGCTTGGTGCCAGCCGTTGTCCCATTGCCAACCCTCTTATTTGAGCGTAGTACTTTACCGACCATCTGAAGGTTGAGCAGCCCAAGCATTCTTTTAAGAGTGCCAACAACTGCTCTATCTTGAAGCCATACATGTTTATTTCTCCTTCGTGTTGCATCAGGAGGTTGAATATGGCTTGCATTGCGGAGTCATTCGACACGTTTGAATAGAGGGCGCTAACGTCGAACGACTCCATCACGTACGCGCTGCTGGGCTGCGCTCTACGTAGACGATCCAGAAACATCTGGGTATTCGTAAGATGGGCTGGAATGTGTTTCAACAACTGGTTAAATATTAGGGTTAAAAACCATGTTATCCTATCCGTTGGCCCGTCTACACAGCTGATTGGTCTAACCTTAAACAATGGTGGGTCGGTAGACGCAATATCACCGCTGCACACTAACCTATGAGTATAAGCAAGTACAAGACGGGACATGTTGGTAAGTCAACCTCTAGTTGAGAGATAACTGATGGCCTCAAACCAGCAGCCCTTGCCACCTTGGCCCATTCGTGGTTCAACTTTCGGTATTTACTTTTAAACTCCTTCTCAGACGATGGGCGACAAAGTGAAGCATCCTCAAGGCGCTTCTTCGTTATTTCAACATCTAACTGATGGGGAATTACGACAAACTCTCCACCCCCATCACCAACGGACAGTCCCATGTTTTTCAACCCTATCAGCTCTCGTATCTATATCTATCAGCCCTTATCTCGATCTCTTATCTCATTACGATTCCGTGTGAACTCTGTGCGGTTGGTCTCTACGTGAAATATTTAGTGGAAGACTCCTAGAAAGTGGTGAGTGTGCAAAGACTCTGTGTTCAATGCGAATGAATTTTTGGTTCAACATTTTCTCTGTTTGGTTATGGAGGTGTTTGGCCGAATAGATTGCTGTCAACTTGATCTTTCCAGGCTCTGAGGAAGGCGAAATCCGCCGAAACGTTAGCTTGTTCGTGAATAAAGAATAAAAAATAACACCTCTTGTTTGCTCAACAAGAATACGAAGAATTACTTGATCAATGCCGAGGTTAATAGAAACGTGGACGTGGGAGTTACTACAGGATGTACCAGCAAGATACTTCCGAATTGTAAAAGAAGCGCTGTCACTTAGACAAAAGATCGTCTTAGCTCGACAGTCAATACACTTTCTCCGCTGCTGTCTAAAAACACCGAGTCGTGCCGAACTTCATCAAACGAAGACGACTACACGATGTATGCGGACTACCAGAGGACAGTCGCCGAGTAATGGACATCGAATTGCGAATACTACGCACCTGTCTACGAAGCCGACAAAACCAGATGTTCGCAAAGTGGAAGGAGTGCGAGACGAAGGGAAACTTTTGTGTTCGGTATTTGGAGGACCGCCTCTCGAGGAGAATAGTGGGTAGGTCAGTGTTGATTTGCAACTCTATTAGGTCTAATGCTAAACTAACTTTGCGGAGAAAATTCGAAGACATTTTGAGTAAATCGCATAACACGGCTTCAAGAGCGCACAGAAATACCGCTAACGAACATCAAACAGGTCACAGTAGGAAAAAATAATGTGCAAGAAAATCCAAGGCTAACCGTGTTAGGAGGCATGACTCTCCCTGACGGTGCGCGCTTGTTATTAGAATTGGGACCGAGTTTCTCACCATCCGAACCCATTTCTAAGGTAACCTTGCGTAGGGTCGCATGTAGTTTACATGAACTTCAAGATAGACTCCGCAAAAAAAGCTAGAGATGAAAGCGCAAAATAGGCGCGAAGAAAAAGTGGGGGGCCCTACCAATAGCACCATTTCCTCAGCCGTTCTTTAGACAACAAGAGCCCAATAATGAAGTTGATGTTAAATTTCGGATGTTTACGAATGAAACCTTCAAAGTCCTTAATCACTATCGCGCGAAAAGATACAGCTCCAACCTCACTGCGGTGCAAAAACGTGGTATGCGAGAGCTATGAGAGCTGATAAGGTTGAAAAACATAAGACTATCCGTTAGTGATAAGGGTGGAGAGTTTGTCGTAATTCCCCATCAGTTAGATGTTGAGATAACGAAAAAGCGTCTTGAAGATGCTTCACTTTATCGTCCATCATCTCAGAAGGAGTTTAAAAGTAAATACCGAAAATTGAACAACGAATGGGCCAAAATGGCAAGGGCTGTTGGTTTAAAACCATCAGTTATCTCTCAACTAAAAGTTGACTTACCAACATGTCCCGTCTTGTACTTGCTTATAAAAACTCATAAGTTAGTATCCAGCGGTGATATTGCGTCTACCGATCCATCATTGTTTAAGGTTACATGAGTGATCGAACAGTCTTGTGTAACACAGCGGTTGTATCTTTGACAAACTTAACTCATAAATCGGCAGCTATTTTTAGTTGTCGAGACATCTATTTTTCTATTCAAATCAATCTTTCCAATCAATGAATTATATTTATCATATGGAGAAGACTGATATGGAAGATATAGAGTTGGGTTCAACATAAGCTACAAGGCACTTCTAAATGCTGACAACAATGTGGTTTCATTGAGGACCGTGGTAGTAAACAGTAAATTGTAGCATACAGACTATGCACAAGACTAAAGCGATGGAGCTAATTCTGTTTGATAATGCCGTCATGTTCCAACCTCTCAGGCCTTTTAGCGAAGGTCTATCACTTATTGCCTCAAAACCAGCAAGTCCGTACCGAAATGGAACTACAAAACAAGGCGTTTTCGCGTAAACCTTAAAGACTCGTACTCATTTTCTTATTTCAGTCATAGTCATTTAACTAGTTACATATTTCTTATGTAGTGGGGTCCTTTTTGCCACATGTTGTAGACAAACCAGTAATGGCAGAATCAGTCAATGGTTTGCAGATTTTTCTTGTATAACATCTATAACCTTGTCTAGAGCATTTCATTCACGAGTTCTTCAAATCAAGCTTCGAAAAGGTAGTGCTGACTCTCTTCCTCATAGCAAATAGTATCTTCGATGAATTTCAGGTGTGCAATCAAGCTGCTGTGTTGGTCGAGAATTCGAATGCGGGGTTCGCGGTTTTAGTAACAACAAACGACTTCAACTTAAAAGTCGTGCATTTCATTAATACCCATATGAACGCCCTCGTATAGTAGAGCACAAGTGAGTGCTGAGTAAATAGAGCATAACCCGAATGCTTTCTGACCTATTGATTTCTTCTCAATATAGTGACGAAAATATGAAGAAAGCACGAACTCGGGTAGCCCGAATATGTTTTCCCAGTCTCCCTAAACGCTTGAGGAGTGAGAATGTGAGCGGTTGCATCGAGAAATGCATATTTGTTCCTTCTTTCATTCCAGAGGACAGTTAATCGCTTTTCTACAGGTGAAATATTTGTGGTCACTTCCAAACTTCGATGGCCCATCCTCACCACTTGTTGTGCGGGCCTCAGCGTAATCTTTATCTTTTCGCAGCTTTGCTGGTTTTGGTTCTCTGGAGCCCCGAAGTCAGCCGGGCCAAAGTCTGCCCTAGGTCGTCACCACCTCAGGCAGCTGCCGCCCTTGTGGATCGGAGGGAGATTCGCTACCACGCGACTAGTTTGGTACCAGTACGGTGGTGAACCATGGTACTGGTTTACTCTTAGCTGGGTTTCCTCGTGGAAACACCGGACTCCTTCTCAGACTGGAAGACTTTGCCAGAAGGATGAATCCCCCCGCTGTACATCGCAGTCCGACACCCAGGAACAGCTCTCAGCCACTATGAAGCGGTAAACTTTAATTTACAAGTGGTTTACAATTTGCTTCACAAAAATCCTAGAAGAATGAAGCGATGCTCAACGAGTTTCTAGGGTAAGCTGCACCCACTGGGCTACTCTTGAAGACGAAGGGTAGAAATGAAAGAATTATTGGTATCAGCTAGAGTTACTCGACGTTAAATGGAAACAAAGGTAATACATATGATGAACGATCTGGAGCCAATTTGTCGGTAAGGCCCACAAGCGATTTCCGCTTGTCACAGCTGTGAAAACTTTTAGATTTTCCTGTGTTCGGAGTGATGGCCGAGCCAAATGCTAGAGAGAACTGTTATATCTTTTCTATCCTTTCATGTGAGTACTATAATGCCACATGGCAAGTTTCGGGCTAGATGACTTCCATTTATATCTCGATCTTGTTTTTTTCTGCGTGTTCTAGTCAAATATGTAATCCTTTCTCATTGATTCTCAACTATGGGAAAGCTGGTGTACCTGTTATCGGCAGAAGATGTCTACTTCATCTATTAATTCGTTTATAAGCATCGTCACTGCTGTTTCTGAGAGTCGTCTGGTCGATCAGGGATTTCACTCAGCTCCTTCATGCACATGGCTGCGCGTAGATTAGTGCTTAGAGGTGCCCTGCATTACAAATGGGTTCGATCCCGCGCCCGAGGGTCACCAAACCCGCGATCCCTCTGGAGTCGACAAATTAGTACCAGATCTGCCTGGGAGGATAATATCACTGATTCGATACATTGACAGGCCACCGCGAGTCATTATGTAGACCAGATGTGCATTGAATCTCCTCTAAAGGAACTCGAATCTGTGGCACATCCCCTAGGTATTAATTGACGTCGAGAGTTTAATCCCTTATCCTTTATCCTTTAGCTTCGCGCACGATCGCTTAGTAGGTGTACTCTCCCTCTCTGCACAGTTTGAAAACGTTCAAACCGTTTTTTTACTCATTTGGTCATTTTGAATCGAGCCTTTGCTATTAGATCTGACTCTACACGGGTGCTTTCCAACAGCCAGATTACTGCACCCGTAGTCTCCGACATGCTAATTTGACGATACCCATTGGAAGACACAAACAAACGAGTTTTTCAGCTCTTCGACGGTATTCTTTCCAAACTCAGCATTCTCCTTTTAACAATAAACATTTCTGTCCGATCACTTTCGAAACAGTCGCTGTGAAACTTCCGTAGAAATCGACTGCTTCTTTGCACGTGAGCATGGCGTTGAACATTTGTGAGTCGCTCATCAAAGGATAGGATTCTGAGTGGCAGTATTAAGCTTGAACATTCACCCATTATCTCTTCATCCTCCAAATCGCTTTCCGCAGAACAATCATCGATGAGTAAACTTGTTTGTACATTGCCTTCTGCAGTGCCACCAACGTACCCGTCGTCACCGTTTATAAGAATGCTTTCGATGAAATTTAAGCTGTTGAACAGATTCACGCAGCGACTACATGGAAACATGAAAAAGACGCATAAACGATCAACCTACAAGAACAAAATCGATAATTGAAGAAAAGCAACAAAAGGACCTAGAAAACGGATACTTCTTACATTATTGGGGGTGCACAGATTTTGATTCTCTCCTGCAAACGTTTCCCCTTTTTTTAGACATTCGGATGTCATTGGTCCACTGTTGATCCGTTCCTCGTCTAATGGCCAGTGCTGCTATCCTCCTAGACAAGTCTGGCACCAATTTGCCGACCCCGGAGGAATGGAAGGCTTGGTGAGCCACGGGCGCGGAGATCGATCCCATGTGTCTGTTGCAGGGCGCCTTCGACCACTGCGCTCCACGCGCTCCCTGGTAGGTAACATAATAAAAGTACTTTAAAACTAGCGAAGCTCTGTAGACAGTCTATGCATAATGATCGAATAGTGAGCATCTCGAGACCTAATATATATATATATATATATATATATATATATATATATATAAATTGTCGTAGAAATACAAACATTTGTATATAAATACATATACAAAACACGTAAATAAGTGAATTGCTACTTGCTGATTCTCTTCCATACGAGAGTAGCACACCAGCTGGTCTGTCGCATCCATGTTGCTACGTTGAATCAGGTTATCTTACGGTGTGTGCACTTACATGGTAGCATTAGTACCCATAAATGATTGGGCAAATTCCTTCCAAAAATCTGTTATGATCGAGCTCCTAGAGAGGCACGAAGTACACTGATGACCGACAAGTAGTCGAAAGTTATCGAAAAACTGGCATAGCACGCAGTGTAAAGCATGGTTTTTTGGCAAGTAACTCGTTGTTACTTCATTTTCAACCGCTTTGATGTATCGTGGATATTGAAACGATTGGGATGGTATTAAAATCACAAAATAAACGTTGCAATGTCATTTGTACATCTTACATAACATCTTAAGCGCTGACAGCATTATGAATGGGTTTGGAAGAGTTTTCCTCCACCACACGCGAGAGTTAAACTATTTCCAGGAACGCGGGAGCACGAGAAGAAGATCGTGTCGGAAACGTAGAAGTTAGAGAGGCACGAAAAATGTGTGACGAAACTGAGCGATGGGACGATACTCTCACGAAAAAAATTGTGCCTTGCATTTTGTGCAGATACGCGGACCGTACATCTCTATTTCAATGCGCATTTGGATTGTGCTCCAATGACGCGTTGTCCGACGAGCCCAACACTCGAAAATGGCAACGGTTCAACGGTCGTGAAAAGGTGAAACACCTTATTTTCGTCCGCTGTGGGTGAAATCCACCGTCCGATATTTAGTCAGTCTCACTACTCTAATAATCCATAATTCTTCAACTTGGTCGCTTACGTTTCTCAGTCAACCGATGTTTAACTCGTGGCAGGATTGAAAAGTCATTCAGTTTCGTTCTTTGATGGGTTGCTTTACATCGCGAAGATTTATACTAGGACCGTGGTTAAATGACGTTTGGTTTGAAAAAAAAATGATTCGCTATGTGCTAGCTACTATGATTCCGAATTCTGCTGGATTCATTCCCGCAGTTGGTCATACTGGATAGCGGCGATGGGTCAACATCTACCCTTTATGAAAGAGCACAGAAGTGTAAAGTTCCTCATTCGAGCGGTGCTCCCTTCGATTCGGATTCGTGTCGCTACGAGAACGGTCAACCAAACCCGAGCACCACCTATGGACCATCGATTCGGACCAATCCGGCTGTAAAGAGAACGAAGACGTCGAAACGCAAGCCAAATAAATCTTTTTTATCAACCTTGTGTTAGCTTAACGTACTTACTTGGATACTTCGACGGTCCGTCTTCACGAGTTGTGCGGATTCCAGCACATTTACCATTCTTTTCTTTCCTTTGCAATCATCGTCCATAGTGGTGGTTTTGTTCGAGGATGGTAACTCGTGCGAGTCTCATACCGTGATCTGTAAAATAACTGCGGCTACGAGTACAGCGGATTAACATTTTCTACGAACACGTCCGCCCAACGTGTACGTGGTCGTCCTGGGGGACGTTTGCATTCTCATGGAGTCCACTCTACAGTTCCTTTCGCCCATGTGTCGTCTGTCCTTCTCATTATGTCACTGGCCCATCTATGTTTCGCTGTCGATGTATATTCTCCTGGATCTCGATGATGTGACAGATTTGGAAGATCAGAGCTTCGTTTTCTGACTTGATATTGAGAGTACCGGCAATATTTCACAAGGCATCGCTAGAGCGCTCTGTGTCTAGTGTGGAGTATTCTTGACGTGGTTGAAGTGTCAGCCCACGTCTCTGCAGCATAACACAGCGCTGGGAGGACCGTAGAATCGAAGAGATGAGCTCGAATTTTCGAGTCCTTCAGTTGGTCGGTGGCTTTTTGAGAGGCCCGAATGCGGCCTAAGCTGCTCTCCTTCTTCTATCTAGTTCCTCCTTCATGTTGTTTCCATGTTCATTTATCGCCCAAGGTACACGTACGAGGTGGTCTCTGCAATCAGAGAGCCATCCAATTAAATTTTTTCGCCTTCGCACCATGGGTTTTTCATGAACTGGGTCTTTTTCCAATTAATGGGAAGTCCGATCTTTTTTCCCACTCCGTTGAGCTCGTTGATCATCGTCTCTGCTTCGCTGGTACTTCATGAGAAGGTAGGAATATTCCATCAATACGTATGCCTTTCTCATCCCATTCGAATGAGTTCACTATCCACTGCAGTGCGGCACTAAACAGCTTTGGCGATATTGCTTCGCTTTATCGAACTCCGTTTCCTGTGGGTATGGTAAGAGCTCGATGGAAAAGATGTATTTTCGTTGTTCAAATGACAGTCAGACAGAGGTCCTATGCAAGACGGGTCTACTCCGTGGTCGACGAGCGACGAGTGATGAAAAGATAGCATTAATTTCGACACTGTCAAACGGTTTTGCATAGTCGATAAAGGTTAGGACTACGGGTAGGTGATATTCTCGATAAATTTCAATGACACTGGACACAGTTTGGATTGTGGTCAGTGCAGCAGAATCCTTGTCGGAATCTTGCTTGCTCTATTGGTGTTTTTGAACGACTTGTGCAGTACATTCAACAAGCATATCGGACGATAGTTACGAAGCTCCCTCCATTCGGTCACCTTTTTTGGGCAGGATGACCGTGCGCAAAGTTCCCCACTGGTCCACTGGACAATCCAAGGAACTATGTGGGAAAAAAAAACTTGGAGGAGGAAAAAATTGCCCTTGCTTTTTTATACTAAAGTTTCTTCTGTAAAGGAAGTGGCCTATTGATCTTTGCTTGTTCACCCATGGACTGAAGAAATGTCTTTTTGTAGTTGATATTCCCTGTTAACGGATTTCGCTGTTATCAAAATAGTTGGATCTGGTGGTTTTAATGTTCTTGTAAATCTGCTGGTACCAGATCACTCTTAAATTTGGGGTTTTCGTTCGTGCTCTCGTGCAAAATGGCCAACTCCGTTCGCATCCGTGTTGGTTATTTTATAGAATTTTCATTCCTTTACCACATGTTTTTTCATTTTTGTAGGTTAAACATGAAGAGGCATTTCTTCAAATCAAACACGTTTTAAAGTGAGTCCCTGACTAATTAGCCTCTTGACGGAGTTAGATGTAGCGTCTTTATGTGGGGATGAAATGTTAAGCGGAGGAGAGCGACGATAAACTTGCCGTGAGAGAGTATTGCGTTCAAGGAATTGAGCTCTCATCTGTGTTAAGCCGAACTGATTTATGGTTTCCTTGGTTTCGTCTAGGACTGTACACATCAGCAGTTAAGGGGAGCATGTGGCGCAGCTGTGATGGTGTTATTTGCTATGCGGACAGGGCAACCCACCCACGGTTTGGTTCTACCTTCTCCGGGCTCACCAAGCCTCTCATCCCTCTAAGATCGAAAGGTTGAGAGATTGGTACTAGACTTCTCTAGGACAAGCTAGCTTTCTCTAATCCACTTTGAAGAGTTCTAGGAAGGCTATCATAGGTTTCCAGGAAGAATCGACTTAACTAATATTTAACCATTTTCATTGAGAAGCGGGAAGCCTCAAGCAGCACCCAAACGCACACCCAAAACCTTCGAAGACCTTCGCGTGTGATGGATACCAGGGAATGAATCGAATCGATAAATGCTGGTGACCGCACAGTGTAACACATCTGGAAACGAATCATGTAACAAAAAAAGTGTTCTAATGTTGCAGAACATTCTCCAGAGAGAAAGGACCTTTCACCATGAAAATAAATGAAAAGATTTGCCGGTCCGCTCCGCTACGTTCTGGAAACGAACTCTGGCTTGCTTTGATTTGCAACTTTTGAGTCGTTAGATGTACATAATTAATTAACTTCCTGTTCTTTTTGAAGGAATAAATTACATATATCTGATGAGTAGACTCAAACAGTTCGTGATCGCCGTGAGTAAGAGCGCCAGACTGCGTAGAACGGGCCCTTCTACGGCATTAGAAGAAGGTGCTGGTAGGACTGAACGGTTGGACTGGAAGTTAACCCTTTGCTGTCCAAAAACACCTGAAGTAGTCGGTCATTGCTCTGTATCACTATTTCTAATTTACGCTTCTTTTGAGGAAAATCACTAGAGTAAAGGAGATCCGACATTGTCCGACCTGGCTGTGGAAAATGCGGTCACGACTGCTAGTCGCCTTCGTGAAAGTCCTTTTTCCTAATGTTTTTATTTGCATTTTCCTGTTTTTTTATGGCATGTATTTCGATGTGTCATTTGTTCATCATGTTAAAGCTTCCTCTCTCTCAGCGTTGATCAATCCTTTAAGGATGTGCCATGCATTAGACTTCATCAAGCATCGCTAGAGGTGATTAAATGAATATCTGACCTATGCAATGACTCATGCTGGCCTACCGATGTATCAAGTCAGTGGTTCTATCCTCCCAACAGGTCTGGTACCAATTTGCCGACCTAGGAGGGATTTAAGGCTTGGTGAGCCTGGGGCGCGAGATCGAACCCATGTGTATTAAATCTGGGACGAGAAGTTCATGTGATAATCGAACTGGTCCCAAGCCTAAGCAGAAGGAGAAGAACGATTTGAATGAGAATTGAAGGCAAGGAACAATTGGATCGATACACACCATTCGGTCCTACGGTTCATATCCCCCTGATCAACGGCGTGAGATGCTGGACCTCATGTAAGTAGAGTGATAAATCACTCAATGTTGTCAAACTAGGTATCAAATCCGATTTTCCGACCTATGCCTTTAATCAAGGATGGTGGGCGCAGCCATGCACCTCTACTTACCGACACCTGATGAAAATCTTAGCTCAGAAATAACCCTATTAATAGAAATAAGAAGGGGCGGGCAGAGCAGTGGTAGTGATGCCGGTCATCACGGAAAACAGTGAGACCACTGCCTTGTTAGTTAAAAAATTTATTACCTTCCTCACTCACTTTGATAAGCCTTCATAAAACTTTTTGGGGTATAGCACACTTTATGCCACAACAAAACCTTCCTAAAACTGTATGCTTACCTCTTGTGCAGAGAGGAATCTCACCCATACACTAAATTAGATCTTTATAACTTTGTAACCCCTTGTCATAAAGAGATTTCGTAAGTGTTCCACTTTCAAGGATCTGTAGAATATGATCTCAATGAATTAAACGAAAAGCAAATTGGAACGCTTAGCACAAATCTACGCCTCAACTGTAGAAAACCACTACGGTGATGGGTGGTCGTTGATGGCAACTGTAAAACACGGCTGAGAGGAAGGCGAAACGAGCGACTCGCATGGTGAGGTGGTGAACGCGTTAGCCCCCGTAAAGGGTAATACAGCGTTCGATACCCACCGCAGACACCTGCAGTTTAGAGTTTTGCAAATATCTCAGCACCATTGTGGTGGCATTTCACTTCACCCTGCCTTGAAAAAACAATGGTGCAGTAGATATACGGTTCAACTCTACGTTGGTCGAATGGAGTGTTGAACGAAGCACTCAGCGGAAGTCACTTATGGACGTCGATGAATGAGATCAATGGATCGTGAATAGGACAAGAAGTTCTCACCACCAAACAGAATTTGGACGTTCGCCTTCACCTTGGAAAATGGTTGATACGTAGAAAACAAATAAACATTGAACCGGTGGTGGCGCAATATTAAAAGAGATGCATAAGAAAAAATCGGGTAGTTCAATATAAGATAGCCTTAAACATAGTAACGCTTAATATTGGAGAGGCGATCTTCCACTTCCAACGACTACAAAGCTGTAGTTTGTCGGGATAGGTGCAGAGAGAAACAAGGCAATCAAACAATAATTCTAGCGATAATAAGACCACGTTTATCGTGCTCTTCATTTCCAACTGATTAAGTGCAGCAGCAAAAAGGTTGCATAGGATAGGCAGGTCTAGAGAATTCGCTAGCAATGATTGAAATACTACCGAGCACTGTAGGGTGCCAGCTAGTTTGCAACCGCTTGTATGACTATCTATATACAAAGGAAAAATAGCACAATATGCCCTAGCAGTAAGGACAGAGATTGCATGAGTTAGAGCTCAGTTTATCTGATCTCTTGTAAAGCGTGCTGGAAACGAACTCATTGGGGCAACGGGTAGACCACTCTGCATCCGTATAGAAGAACACCAAGTCGGTAAGCTTAAAGTTAAACCAAAGGTTCCACTAGGCGTGCACAAGACACAGAGACATAACGGGGAAAAATTTTGAAGTAAAAGCAACCATCCTCGCACAGGGAATCAAAATCCTCAACGCCCAAAACCCTTTGAGCATTCTGGATACATCCCAAGAGTCCAGAAATGAACGGCGTAATCATATCTGATATCATACAGTATTTAAGTCTATTATTTTAATATGAGGGCATTTTACGCTTCCATGTGAACACTGTGCGCTCGAACATCACGTGACGCACTCATTGAAAGATTTGTAGAAAGCGATGAATGTGCTAAGTTATTTTGTTTTCAATGCGATTCAAATGTTAGTTTCGCGGTTTTTCTACTTTGGCTATGGAGGTGTTTAGCTGTCTAGATTGCAGTCAACTTGATCTTTCAAGGCTCTGAAAAAAGGCCAAATCCGCCGAAACATCACTTTTTTGAGAACAAAGTGCAGTAACAACCTCGGGATGCTCATCAAGGATGTAGTGAATTTTTCATCATTTCTGAGGTGAACGGAAAGCCGGTTTTGGTAAATACTGCAAGAGTACATGTAAGATGCTCCACAAAACAACTGTGACTAAGGCAACAGATCGTCTTAGCTCGATAAGCAGTGCACTTTCTCCTTCGTGTCGAATGTTATCAAATCAAAAGACTACACAAGACTACACGATGTATATGGTCTACCAGAGGACAGCCACCAAGTACTGGACATTGAAATACAACCACTACGCGCCTGTCTACGATGAAAACTGAAGAAGACGTTCGCTCAATTGGAAAAGTGCGCGACGAAGGAACACCATTGTGATCCGTATTTGGAACATTGCTTCTGGAGAAAAAATAATGAGTGGGTCAGTGTAGACATGCAACTCCGCTAAATCTGATGCTAAAGTAAAGTTGCGTAGAAAATTCTAAGATCTTTTTGAGTAATTCGCAAAACGCAGCTTCAATAAGGTATAGAAACACTATTAATGAAGGCCAGCCGGGTCATACCTGGACAAATCATGTGCCAGAAAAGTCAAGGGTCACTGTGTTAGCAGGCGTGGCACTCGCTTACGATGCGCGCTCGCTCTTGGATTTGGGTCTATGTTTCTCACCATTCGAACTCAATTCTAGGGTACATAGGGTCGCATGTAGCTTGCGTAACTTCAAGAGAGACTCCGCAACAAAGCGACAGTTGAAATGTTGAGTAATTGTGAACAACAAGTAGAAGCACTGCCACTTTTGCCATTTCCATAACCGTTCCTTAGATAGCAAGACCTCAAGTTTGTAATTAGCAGCAAATTTCGGATAATTGTGGATGAAACTTGTAAAATCCTTGATCATAATTGCGTGAATAAGTTCTGCTCCAACTTAGCGGAGGCCGAAATATGGGAAGCGAGAGGTTCAAGAGCTGATAATGTTGAAAAACACTAGATTTTCTGTCAACGACAAGGGTGGAGACATTGAGTAATCCCTCATCAGTTAGATGTGGAGATAACGTGTTCTTATTGAATACATTTCACCCAATCCTAGCAAGTAAGTATTTTCCAGTTCAATAGTTGATAACCCGGTGGCGAATATATGACCCATTCCCTCAATAGGTATTCCAATCGCAATTTCCTAGCAATTATCCTATCCATCCTGGATAGGACAGGAGGGTTGTTTGGCCACGGTTGGCGTCAGAGAAAATAGTGATATTGTTCCATATCAAGCACTACCCAGGAAGAACTTATATTCGTTGGATCTCGATACTGATGTACAAAAACTATTCTTGGGTTATGTTTAGAAACTGATTTCCATGCGAAATGGATCTAGTTCTAAACGTTTATTAGACTGACGGCAATAACTTAACACGAACCGTTAGCGAACAGGCCAAACATTCAGTAGAAATGCCACTGATGATACATTCAGAGTTTTTTGGGAAGGCCATAGAATAAATGAAGAAGAACACGATACTCCTGGTGCCTCTTAAGCTAGCAAAACCGACTAGACAACTTTGATACGCGGGGGAACCAAATAAAGACTTTGCTTGTTTCTAACCGAATCACTCTCTAATCAAATGAAGTACGAGGCAGAACAGAATAGGTCATTTACCACAATAGATGATGTGTATAATTTCAACGCATACATGCCGAAAACAATTTTGCCTTTAATCAAGCAAACCTCAGCTCATAAAGCTAAAAGATAAAAGCATAAAAGCTTCTGCGTTGATTAACCCTAAGGGATGCTCATTGCAATCGACTTCATTCAACATCGTTGGAGGTGATTGAATGCATATCTGGCCTTTACAATGACTCACGCTGGCCTACCGATGTATCGAGCCAGTGCTGCTATCCTCCCAGGCAAGTCTGGCACCAATTTGCCGACCCCGAAGGGATGGAAGGCTTGGTGAGCCTGGGGCGCCGAGATCGATTCTATATGTATTACAGGGCGCCTCCCACCACTGCACTACAAGCGCTCCTCTGCTCATGACGAACTTTATTGCTGATTGGAACAAAAATCATTACAATACACACATTTCTGTCGAAAAAAACAAGGGTTTTTCACAATGTAGACACTTTTTTTTTCATCTACTGTCTATTCTTTTTATGGCAGATTATGATGCGAATTATACCTACAATGGTGCTGAAATATTTGCAAAACTCCGGACTGCAGGTGCCTTCGGGGTTTTTCACATTATATATCCCTAGTGTTCCGATTTTTCGGAGCTCATAAAAGATGTTCTTTCCAGTTTTGTACTGGAAATTCGCTACTTGAGCTGCGAAGCGAGCCAGAACGTATCGTTGATGTCAGCGGCAGCTCCAGTGTTAGCATTAAATATTTTATGTGTTTTCTGTGTTGCCATTCTTAATGTTAGTTTTCTTCATTCTCAAAAGGTTTGAGATAAAGTTAATATTCAGAGGGATTAAATGTAAAATTCCTATTTTTCTGTATGGTTATCAGCTCACTGAGACCTCAAATACCTTGGTGCCGAAGCATTTCGAAATTTATCGGCATTTAACGAAAAAACAAACTTTGTAATCATTATCAAAATCAATAAATCAATAAACCGATGTGGACGAATAATAAAAGACAAAACTAGAAGAGTATTTTGAGTCATTTTCACCTCTACTTTATTCCTACGCGACGACGATACGGAAATGATAGTAACGTGTTTCATCAGAACTTGCTATCTATAGCCCCACTCAACTGGACTCGTGGTAGGGTCCATAGAGTAGAGGTGCACTGCATTACGCACGTATTCATTGGTTCGATTATGTGCTCCTGATTGACCAAACGCATACCTCCGGTGTCGGCGGATTATTATCAGATTTGTTTGAGAGCATAAAACTACTGACTTAGTATTCACCTCAACAATATATCGGACGGAGTCGAATACGTGACACATTTCTAAGAGATTGATAACGCAGATCGTTTATACGCCTTAACCTTGCTGGGTTGTCGTTTGCCATATTTTCTTAAATTCTCTAAGGAACCAAGAATTCAGGGGTTCAGGGGGGTCATGCGCTGAAACTGTGCGAAGTTCGTCGATTCCCCATGTGGTGTTGATCCACAGTGGTGTGGGTGTCGGTGATGGGAACGACGAGGCGCCTAGGTGCTTATCGGACCCCGTGATGATAACGGCCGGCATTCTGCAGAGTTTACGACATCAACGTGCTGTTGAACGTGTGAGACTTGAAAGCATCTGAAGCGTTATGACACAATTCTGACGTTTATGCAATAATATTTGTTGCAGAGACGTCGGATTTGAAAGGGGATAATGTGACTGACCAAAGAAAATTGTTGACACAGTTGTCATCTCAAGGAGAGAAAGCCTCGATTGTTAACAAATCATTAAATCGATATGCATTAAATGAAATGGTAATGGGAATGTTAACGTATTAAAGTTCTAGTCGATTAGAAATCTGACTATTCATGTGTCTACTGTAACAGCTACTTAGCTCATTAAATAGATGAAATTGCATAGCTCGGTAGCTTCGGCTGATCGAAGTCGAATTTTCAAGCTAAAATGGATCAGAACATAGAGAAAAAAAATTGTGCAGAATATCGTTGTTAGCTATCCTTACGGCTTCCCTGACCCAAGAAAGAAGCCACAATCAAACTTACTAGTAGGACTGAAATGAGTTCGAATAGAACTAGCTGAGAGACAGGCGAAACGAAGTATCCGCATGGTGTGGTGGCGAACGAGACAGACCCGGAAAGGGTAATAGCGCATTCATTCTCCGCCGCAGACACCTGCGGTCCGGAGTTTTGCAAATATCTCAGCATCACTACGGTTGAGTTCGAATACCAGCGAGATAGGTGTAAATGTCCAAAATCATAGTTTTATTCGTTCTGAATTGTCAATCTAACAGATGTTCCGTTTCCTTAACAACATTAAAGTAACATACGTCAGCACGAAATGGAATCATCCATAAATCCACTTCAGTCCAAATCCCTTTGAACCTAATGATTTCCTGATCTCTATTTATAGTTTCAAAAATATCCCACTTCTTTTTTTTGCTTTTTTTTCTTTCCTCATTCTTCATTTATGAGCTAACTTCTTAATCCAAGCGTGAAGCTCAGTAGTTTTGATCGAGGACTTGACTCTTTTGTGCATATCCCCGTGTTATATTTCAGGAAGTTTTGTCACGTATGGAAATTTTGTTGGGCGGCCTACTCTGGCATATGAGAAGGTATGACGAATTTTGTCATGACTCAGAGAATATTGATAGTTTTGGAAACGTTCAGAGTTTGAGCAGAACGATATTCAGCGATGACAATGAAAAACACTGTGCTGACTCGAAAACACTCATTTCATTTCGATTTCGGCAAATTCATCATGATAAAGGAATGAAGATACAGATAAGACAGAAGGAGCAAAGAGTGATAAAAGATGAAGTGTTCAGTGTTGGCGTATTCCTTACGTCTAGGCCATGCACTGGCTTTCACTCGTAGCATTGCAGAAATGATTAAATGCACATCTGGGCTATGCTGGCTTAACACTTGCTGGGATATCAGGTCAGTGTTCTATCTTTTCACACTATGTAGCCATTTTTCCCACTCCAAATGGATGAAAGGCTTTGTTAGCCCTGGACACAGAAATAAACCAAAGACGCTGTGCATATTGTAGGGGCACCTCTGATCACTGAACTATTCTCACTCAAAATCGTCATAAACGAGAACGAAATCACTGAACCCGTCATGTGCTTGTGCAATCGCACTCGATCGAGACCGTTCCGAAACTCGTTAGAGTTTATTGTTTGTTGTTGGTAATCCAAATGCGCTCAGATTTCGTCCAATTCCGCACAACTTGATTCAGCTCGGATCCACTCCATTCAAAACATTCGTGATCAATTGTTGTCATGTCCACCTTGATGCAAATGTGTATTCTGTGCTCCTGACGACTACTCAAGTATTTTTTTACTATTAATAAGTTTCATTGGTATAAGACGTGCAGGGCAGTTACCAGATGGAATATTTTTCCGTTAATCCTGGCACATTGTGGTCTAAGAACCACTAATGTCTGTTTCAATGTGGTGCCAGAAAAGATTTTTCAAAATGTGGTATATGAGCGTCGCTGCTCCAAGAAGAGCTGAGAACTAGTGGAGATCTAAAGATCGCTTCATCAGTATATTTATATTTATTGTTTAGCCGCTTCGATTCACTCACCAGAAGGATCTCATTTTCTGAAAATGCACCGTAGCCAGAACTTGGTGGAAAACGGTTGATTTTAGAGGATCTCCGTTTCAGTTGGTTGTTGCATGTTTTTCATCATGGCAGCCTTCAGAATCTGTCAAATTAAAAGAAGTGGTTCCCAGAGAGCATATTCTTCTATTCAAAACTACGGTTCCGAATTAGTGGAAAGAGGGAAGAGTTTGTTTTGTAAGAAGCCTACACCACCAAGTCCATCTACATCCACACTTTCACAACACTACATAAACTCAAATACTGGGTTCTTTAGCTTGGTTCCGCTAGGTCTTTGAATCATCGATTCATCGACATCGAACATCTCCGGGTCTTCTACATCGGAACGAGTCTGCGAACTCAGACAGAGCTGAGCTCGTTACCATTTTCGATGAATACCATATACAAGATCGTAGAACAATTTCGTCGTTGTTGCATTTATCAGTAACTGGGCGATTTTCTCTATGAACTGATCCGATTCGATTACAGAATTCGCGTCGAAAATTCGCAATCGATATGTCGCCATGATGGCGAATGGCAAATTCGGTACGAGATTCATTTCCCTATTCAGCATGTGTTTGCTCGCGTGTGGTGGTGGGTGTTATTCTATGCGTTCCATCCACTGTCCGCTGTCCACCGATCATCGTCCATCGTCTACTAGAAACTACAGCATCAAAATCATCTTCAGCATCGTTGTCAAATCCAACTGAGCGATTTAGCCTGCGAAATATTCGTCTTTGTTAAGAGTTTGTCAGTGTAGGAATAAACGACTAAGACTCTAAGACGATCGTTCGCGATTCCATGTAGTTGACCTTTGTGTACCATGTAGATTTTAAGCTATATTAAGCCCTTGAATTTACCGCAAAGCTCTCATGATATACAGTAATCCTATAGTTATTCTCATTAAATTACTAACGTTTTAAAATTTTTTAAAGACATTTTTGTGTATTTTTGTCAATCTTCATAATCTTAGAGTATTATTGATAGTGTTTTGACAATCTCAAGCCTCAAATCGTTCCCTAAGATTCTGTTGCTTTGCCTATGGAGTGCTAAATAAGTTTGGAATGGAGAAGGGTTTTTCCTTAAGAACTTACTAAATAATGGCTTCCGAAGATGGAGCAAAACCTTATGATGTTTTAGGCGGTCCGTTTCTTGCAAAGCTGCTTCCAATTTTCTTATCAAATTTGAAAAATATATAGGCTTAGTAGTTGAGTTCAAAGGGTACAGTTTGATGTCTGCTTTCCGAAAGTTGTTTCTTCGAACACACGGTTTCTTACCAGAAGAAAAATAGATCAGGTTCAGTTGATGATGTCACTTTCGACTGCAGTCAGCGCGAACCATGAATAATATAGATATCGAATTTCCGCTTTCTAGATGTATACGCCTTCTACCATCTTCTGTATTATCACCTATAATGAAAATCAACTTTACATAAGTGGATGCTCTGTTCAGCCCTCTTCTTGGAACGTTGGCCCTGTGGGTATTCTGCCAGTTGTCCACTGCCAGATAGGGTGTCTATTTATTTGATGACGAATGATTTTATCAGTTTCATGATGGCATTGCCAATCGTATTCAGTGCACGTCACAACATCTACTCTTTCCTCTTAATTAGTAACTTTCGTACAGTTCACTAAGATAGCATTTTAATAAAACCACACTTTTAGTTCTTAATATTAACGTTATTTTCCATAATCCTGTGATAGACTTTATTTAGTGCCACTAATGTCTTACCAGTTTTCTTTGGACGTAGTGATAGCACTAACGCAAATACCTGTTCAGATACATTGGTGACTTTTCTTCATGTCTTCTCGTACGGATCTCAACACACATCACCGATTCACCTTGCGTCTAGCAACTGTCGTCCGTATAGGTGGACGTGATGTATTGATATAGTGATGTATTTGTGTGTGGGTTCGACTTCGATTTGAGAATCTGCTTTATCTCCTCAGTGATATGTTCAGTGTTCGTCAAGATTGATTTTCCTGAAACCTCGAGAAAGCCATGCTAAAGCGCTTCCCAGTTCTATTCACAAACAGCTGTCCTCAATAATGGATCAGAGAAAGGTTTGCTGCGTTGACACTTGGAGTCCTCCAAGACCGAAGCGAATATTTTGTTTAGTCGACCAACCGTATGAGAATGATGTATCAAACCAGCAACATTTCTCTTTAATTTTATTTTGTACTACCCGTCTTCCCATCTGTTAGGTGGATCCCATTACATCCTGCACTCAGTTCGTTTCCTCGTATTCACTATCTACGGAGGTTTACGGATTCGGTGGTGGTTTCAGCTCCAGCTTGAGGATTCTCGTCTTCTTTATGAATTTCGTTGAATACTGTTCGACTGGATTCTCTTTGGATCCCTGTGATAGCAGAGCTTGAGCGCTGCCAACCGGATTTCAGCGAATGAAATGTTCCCAAACAACTTTTGTATCAATTTCACGGCCCGGAAGGATGAGACTTGGAGAGCTAGGGGCGGGATCAAACCAACGCATGCATAGGTTGGGTAGTCCACGCAATGAATAGAATCACTACAACTGCACTACTCTTTCCCAATATTAATAACACCAATATTAAAATTGACAATGGTGATAACACTACTATGCCTTTAAAACGATAATCTCATTGCTTAACCATCGGCTTTAAATATGCAACCCTCTGTCCGCAATAAATTCCATTAGTAAATAAAACTATTCAAATCTGCATATAATTTTCAACGGTGCACAAGTTTATCCTTTCTACTATAGTAAGGCTCTGAGCTAATTGATTTCAAGATTCTTCTGAAGCAGTTTCCATTGGGCCTTGGTTATTGAAGACTTTATTAGCGAGTAGTTGTCAAGGCTGTTGAAAAAGTAATAGTCAGTTGGGAAGAACTGCGTGGGCGCGATAAGTAACGAAGAAGCGAAGCTTTGTCGCTAAACTCCTTCATGTTTTACAGCGTCCGAAAAGCGATCGGACGTCGTCCGGTTAAAGCATTAGTTTCATTCGACTTAACAATGCTAGCTACCAACACTGAAGCTTTTCTCCTTTCGTTTCTTACCTAGCATTACATACTTGGTCCAACGCTTTCAATATGAGACAAGAATTTGCAACGGATAATTTCATCTCACAAGCGCAAGATGCTCTACATAACTATCACCTGATGGCAAGTCTTGCTCTGAGGAATGTTTTAGTGTTCCATCGGCCTTTGATATTAAGCAGGACGTTGTCGATTGTCGAATAGAATCCGTTTTTGGTCAGAGATAACAATACAATCAAGTAATGAATCGTCTTTGTGGCGAAAAGACAACAGAGTAGCGAAAAGCGGATGTCAAAACGACGATCACTTCCACATTTGTTCAACCTATTTGGCACTAGCTCCTTTGTTACCCATTTCTTCCGAAGCTCCATTTCGGTCCAGTTGAACCGACACTGCCGTTTCACTTTGCATTTTTCTTCCAATACAACGTTCCAACCGTTCCAACCTGTGGTTTTGCTTCAAACAGAATCTCCATATGTCATTTTCAATGGCCTTCTGAAATCCTTGACTACACTTCTCAATGACAACTGAATTCATTCGAAAACTGTTCAACTTTGCCCTTTTTGTGATATGTAAGATAGACACAACGATATAAAGTCTTATTTAAAAGCAAAACGTTAATTTCTCGAGAACGAAAACCTTCACTACTTCCTAAGAATTCTAGTAACGACCATTTGTATCAGCCGTAATTTCGTTAACCGTTGAGTTAGTAAAGTGCGTTCCCGCGATGTCTGCATTCATCTCTATCGCCAGCAGCCTTCGATAGAGCGGGAGAGAGATTTTCAGGCTAATATGACGAGAAAGTAATCATATTTTTCATATGAAAACTATTAATTTTACGTTTTTGGAGAAGAAGAGCATCACAGTAATCTTTAGGGAATTTTTTATTCCTGTTTTTCATAGAAAGGTTACTCTCAAGATGGTTCATCCGATTCCGCCACAGGGACTGAATATATTCAATGGTAGTTTCTAAGACTACGCCGAAGTGGGCTTATTTTAGCACTTCACAGCCTTCAGAATGCCCTTACTTTCTAATATCTAGAAACCTTCCCTAAAAGTTGCAGCCCTTTAGAAGAACAGACATATATGAGATAGTTCGCGCATAGAATCTACGCGAATACATCCACAAACATAATAGTGGCATGTTTAGGAATGGTGCAAATAAACCCAGCAATGCAGAGGAACGGAGCTTATTCGTTCAATCCATCTGTGCCTCCACTAAGGGACGCACTTCATGAATAACCGGCTCCATTCATGTGAAGGGAAACCGTGCAGTAAAAACAACATCGACGGTAATAATAATCACCTGTCTCCCCTCTGACACCTATAATCCTGCCGATGATAGAATGATTCGAGCCGACACTACTAAAATATCCTCCATTCGTTCTCCATTAGAATTGCTTCTGGCTCCGCTCGCTCGAGAGATGCGAATTGCGACACAATTTCGTTATGATGTTCTTCATTTTCGTCGTTTTTTTGCCAATGAGGTAGTCATGGATAGCTCGTGAAACTCCGTCATGGCTTATTTCCCTACTGAGCCTCCGGATGGAATCGTGGAACTAATCCGAAGCTTGGGCGTCTTCTTAGAGATTGAAGCCATCACTGTAGTTCAATGTTCTACCGAAACACACAACACAGGTTGCCAATAGTGGAAACAGTAGTAATAATACGGCAATAATAATAATAGCAATATCGACAAAAATGGCCAACAACAACTAACGGTAATCACAGCAATAGCAATAGCAATAACTTACAATAACTATTAAAAACGAAGGATAAAGCTCATCGCGTTGATCAATCCCTGAAGGATGCGCCATGCATTCGACTTCATTCAGCATCGTTAGAGGTGAGTGAATGAATATCGGGCCTTTTTACGATGACTCACAGTGGCCTACCGCTGTATCGAGTCACTACTGCTATCCTCCCAGACAGATCTGATACCAATCTGCTAATTCCAGAAAGATGAAAAGCTTGGTGTGCCTGGGGCACAGAATCGATCCCGTGCACAGGTGCAAGGCGCCTCTAACCACTGCGCTACACACGCCTATATTGACTCACAACAGTCATAATAACAGTAATAATAATAGTAATAGTAATAGTACTGATAGTAATAGTAATAATAATAGTAATAATAATAATGATGATATTAGTACTATTATTATTATAACAGTAAAACTAGTAAAATAGCAGTAATAATACTAATGATCACTATTTATAATCGTTCGCCGAGGGTGCGCCATGCATTCATCTTTTTTAAGCATCGTTTGGAGGTGATTGAATGCATATCTGGCCTTCACAATGACTAGCGGTGGCCTACTGATGTATCGAGCCAATGCTGCTGTTCTCCCAGACAAGTCTGGTACCAATTTGCCAACCCCAGAGAGATGGAAGGCTTGGTGGGTCATGGGCGCGGGGATCGCTTCCGCGTGTGTTGCACAAAGCTTCCGACCACTGCGCCACAAGCGCTCGCTAGATTCATAGTAGGCAGAAATATTAAATGGTAATAACACTGAGCACAGGTGTGAAATAAAAAAGGAATAGTCGTCGCTTTTATAAAAAGCATGTAACAATGACAATCATTATTGTAGAAAATATAGCACGAGTACCATGTTAGTAACCAACTGTTTACTATTCATTAATGTTTGTATTCATCTATTTATAAGATCTTTACTTGTTGTTTGCCTCCTCTAGAGCATCGTCGATACTTCTGAAACTATCAGAAGCACCCAATGAATCGGATCCCATAACAATGATAATCGGATCTGCTCACGAAATAATGCAGGGCTTTTGCAACTGTCAAAAATTACTGTAATACCGTATACAGTAAATTTTCATGAAGAGATGAATTACACTCTCTAAAAGTGCAGTCCGACTCGGCATCGTTATCAAATAAGTTTAGCTGCCTCGGAATCTGAACTGTATTCTTTACATTGGATAAGCCATCTACGAGTAATGAGGTGATAAGTTAAAGTCCTATCTGCTGTCGATATTGAACCACTCATCTTTAGAGTTTGCACAATGACTTTACCACTTCTGCTACATATGATTAAGTACTGTTTAACCTGTTTAGGCTTACAGTCCTTGACTTTATATGTTGAAAGCATGATTACAAAGTTAGGTGCTTACATAGCAGGAGTCGTAATGAATTCTCATTCGGTAATGCAGACGAAGATCTGGGATCATCAACTTCTCCAGAAGGCTTTCGGAACATTATACTATGATCTTAGCTTTGAGGTGGTCAACTCAATTTACATTTCTATTCAGTTGAAGATTAAGGTCTATCT
Organism: Angiostrongylus vasorum; assembly: GCA_018806985.1. Classification (NCBI taxonomy): domain Eukaryota; kingdom Metazoa; phylum Nematoda; class Chromadorea; order Rhabditida; family Metastrongylidae; genus Angiostrongylus; species Angiostrongylus vasorum. The sequence continues at coordinate 151,920 of JADANN010000118.1, read as the reverse complement.
TGTTTCTATCGGAACACTTTTGACGACCCATAGATAGCTAAGCTCAGCGGAGTTTATAGAAATAGAAGATGTATTTCAATGTGCTTTGTAAACTTTTCTGGGTTTACTTCCATTAGATACAAATGCTTAGCATAAAATGAAAAGCTACAGATCAATATTCTACTTAAACGGCTACTTTCTCGTACTACCTAGCCAGTATCCGTTTCCCAACAACAAATAGAGGTCAATGCCTTAATACGGAAAAGTAACCCAAGGCAGTTCGTCGCCCAAACAATTGTCGTTTCGTATTTATGACAAGTGACGGTAGAGAGTTAGCTTGCCAAGGCTGACATTGTAATGACCAATGACGTCTACAAAAATAAATGCGGTGAATTCATAGTGAATTACAAGAGTAATTGTGTCCGAAAGAAGTACTTTCGAGGATCTGTCGACGCCGATGTTTGAACAATGGTGTCACTTCAGTCAACTGAATCAAACCCAGTAGTTCCCACTTGCTGATCGTCGATTTTATCCCAACTGTCCATGTCTTTTCATTCAGATCGTCGACCCTGTCAATACGCAATTGCTGTTACGTACTACGAACTTGGTGCTTTTCGTTAGTACCCCTCTTTCTCTTCTTCCTTTCCTTCCTCTCTTTTTGTCCTTCTCTTTCTCTTTCTCGCTATGTCTGTGTGCATGTGTTTGTATTGTATTCATCGATGCGCCAATTCCACGTGTATTCGGCCGTTTCCATGCTACGATGCATTTCGTTGAGTGGTGTTGATGGCCCATTCCATATTTTAGTATCCACCTTCCTCAGCGACATTCCACAGATGATCTACTCACCACAATTTTCCTTTATAATCTCACTTTCAACTCTATCACTTCTCACCAATCACTGTGTAGCCTTGATAAACCTTAGTGGAATTGCTCAGTGAGCTTTTTAGGTTTACAGTACCTTTACATTCTATAAAATCTCTACTAAGGTTTCCTTATTGATGTGCATAAAATAGAAAGAAACTTCCTGAAAGAACATGGAAGTGAAGTTCAGCACCCATAAATTTTCGAATACCTCAATTTGCCATCACAGTTACATTTAGGATGAAAAAAGAATAGTGTAGTCTTATCGAAATCGAAGGAAGAAGTATCCAAATTAAAGTAAAAAGAAAAGTGGTGCCAATTTACAAGTATATATCGAGTTGTTCTTTAAATTATATCTTAAACGGAATGAAATGAAATGAGCGCGTGTGGTGCAGCAGTCGGAGGCGTCCTGCGTGCGACACACACATGGGATCGACCCCTCGCCAGTGGCCCACCAAGTCTTCCATCATTCCAGGGCCGGCAAATTGGTACCAGACTTGTCTGGGAGGATAGCAGCACTGGCTCGTTCCATCGGTGGGCCACCCCGAGTCATTGTAAAGCCCAGATATGCATTCAATCACCTCTAAACTATACTTAAAGAAGTCGAATGCATGGTTATTAATAGTGGTCATTCGTATTAGTTTTGCTACCTTACTAGTATTATTGTTATTGTTATTATTATTCTTATTATTATTATTATTAGTACTATTACTATTACCATTATTATTACTGTTATTATGACTGTTGTAAGTCAATATAGGCATGTGTAGCGCAGTCGTTATAGGCGCCTTGCACCTGTACAGGGCATCGATTCTGTGCCGCAGGCCCACCAAGCCTTCCATCCATCTGGCATCGGCAGATTGGTATCAGATCTGTCTGGAAGGATAACAGTACTGGCTCGATATATCGGTAGACCACCGCGAGTCATTCTAAAGACCAAATATGCATTCAATCACCTCCAACGATACTTGATGAAAATGCATGACGCAGCCCTCAGGTATTGATCAACACCAACAGCTTTAGAGCTTTATTTATCTTGAACGAAACGATATTGAAGCACTAGCAATATTTTTAAATTCTTCAGTTACCTAGAAAACACCTTGATCATTAATGGAAGGAGGATCAAAGAAAAACAAACCAGCCGATTTTAATACTACGATAACTAGGTGAAAGACGATGTTCCAAGTAAAAAGCTGTAGTGAAAAAATCAAGTGAATGTCTCCAGACGTGATTTATAAGGGATAAGTCATTAGCGACAATCGAACAATAACTGCGAACGAATCTGGCACCACTCAACTATATTCCATTATTAAACTGGTTATCCGAGGTTTTCTAGAAGAAGAAAATACTAAATGGAAGTCCTAATGTCGAAAGCTTGAATATGCTAAAAGAAAAATCATCTAGACGTAGAAAAGTCGATGTACTCATTCACTCACTGATTCCTCTAACTTCCATGGACCACTTGGTGATTACTTGACTAACAAATTTAAAAATACTTTGTGCTATTTGAAGATAAATAGTTGTGCCATTGCAACTAAGACGGAGAACATAATTTTTACTTATTATTTACTGCCTACTCTTTTTAATGGTAGGGTATATTGCGAAATATAACTTCAATGATGCTGAGATATTTGCAAAACTCCGGACCGCAGGTGTCTGCGCTGGTGAACGAACGCGCTATCGTCATTTCCGGGATGTAACGCGTTCACCACCACACCATGGGGGCCCTTCGTTTCCCCACAGTGAACATAGTTCGCCTAAATGACTTATTCTTCATGACACTACTTGTCTGGGATTCTAGAGATAACACCTAGCTATCCAGCCTGAGTGGTCATCTAGCAGATATTATTCTTGTTTAGCAAACACGAGGTGCTACTATTTCTTTGTTTACGCACAAGCTGACGTTTCGGCGGATTTCGTCTTCCTCAGAGCCTGGAAGGCTCAAGTTGACTGCAATCTACTCGGCCAAACACCTCCATTACCAAACAGAGAAAATGCTAAACCAAGATTTGAATCACATCGAATACGGAATAGCTTCTTCGCGCACTCACCGCCTCCTATGAATTTTCCGCTGGATATGTCACGTGGATGTCATTATCATTCTGTCGTCCACTTTTATGCTTATCGACAATGTCATATGACCAGATTTCAGGAAGGTCATATTGTTGACGTCATTTGGCGTCACGACATCGAACATAATCAGATGAAGACGTCTATACATTAGATAAAAATGTAAGTGCTTAAGAGTATTTCCTACAAAGACGAGAACACTTCATACAAGACATCGTTTAGAGTTGGTTATTTCTCATTTTCTGACAAAATCCACGGATATTCTGTCGAGTATCCATTCAATTAATGCAGGAAGAAGAAAAAGCACTATGGACCATTTACAGTAGTTAATGTAGTTCACCTATGCACCAGGATATGTGGTCGAGTTATTGGGATGCTACCGTACATTCATAAATCGACTCGCGCTTACACTTTTGAGACTGTTCTTCTCATTGATTTTGTTAGCACCAGTACGGTGACGACACTTTTATTTTCTACCAACATGATGAACCTGCTTTCACTTTTTACAACTGCAGTTATCGAACCTTTAATTCCTGCCAGTACGACGACGGTACTTCTTTAATATCTGCGATTCCGGTAACAGCAGCTTAACTTCCCCGGGAACGGTGGATCCACTCAGCACCAGTACTAAAGTTTCTGTGTTTCTTTGTGATCAGTGGTAAATCGGGGGAACAGATTTTCCACGATCTCCAGTTGTGATTTATTTGCTAATAAAGTTCATTTAAGTAGACTTGAGTGGGCTTGTAGTGCACAAGCTCATTCGTGGGCGTAGCTTAAAAAAGGCCATGTCTTCTACTCCTTAAATGCTTAATTCACACTCAAATGTGGGACAATGTATATGATACTTAAAGCTATCTCATTCCTACCATTCATTATACCTCGCTTGTGGCTGTCCATATCAAATCGTTTTCTTTCAGAGTGCTTCAAATTGAAACTACTCTAGTCATGTGTACAGTCCACCTGTTACCGTGCTAATCCAGAATTCCAAGGTCATTGGCGAGTCATTCACATAACTCTGGAAAGCAACGACAACCGATACCTCTACATCAAAATCGACCACCGAGTAAACACTTCCAAATGGATGGTCGGCTTGTTAGACTTTCCATTTAGCATTATTCTTCCACACGATTAGTGTGTATATTACATTCCTCCGAGGTAAGACTAATATCACCAGATTTTTGGGATATGCTCGTTCAGAATCTCTACTGACTAACGGTTTACGGACACAACTGAAAAAGTCCCACTAGAGATACACCGTAGCCGATCAATCTTTCTGACTGCTTACCTCGGAGATGTAATTACCTCTCATGTGTTTCTTATCATACACCATATATCCTCATTTTATGTACTTTCTCAGAAATCGACATATACACCATTCTCTAGAAAACATTGAACAAAGCGATGCTGTGATATGTGTACATAGGAATTTAAATTACTAAAAGTGAAAGTGTAATTTTGGAATTTTCTCCTATCATATTGTTCTCTTCATGAATCACCAAAGATATACCGCCTGAAATAAAATTTTAATGCCTTAGTAAGAGCTCTACAGAATTTAGCTAGCGAAAGAAATGAAGTACTGTAATAGCTGGTCCTCCAGATGACGTCAACAAAATTCTCACAAGCCATGGTATTTCATTGAGAACGCCATTGTTCTGACAAAAAAGCACGAGTCCAGTACGAAAAACCGAGCATTGAACGGAAATAACAGAACCCATTTGATGTAGGAAACAATCAATACAAGTAAATTACATTTTAAAAAAAAACGACATAACAAAGCATCACGGCGGTGTCCATTTTCCATATGCAGGATGGCCAAACTGCCAACATTGGGCGAGAATAAATTTGTTAACGCAATGCAAGAAGAGCGCAGAAACGCATTACATTCCCACACACAAACACCGAACAAATTTGAAAGGCAGCATTCACAACAAAAACCACCACGAATAAGAAACAAGCAGTCTGGAAGTTTCTATGTCAAGTCCGATCAATTCTTGCTTCTCATATCAAACGCTGAGTGGAACTTAGCATCGTATTCGATGTAGATTTCCCGCACTAATTCGGCTACCGGATCCTGTTCTCTCGCAACAGTCTGTAACCCATTTGCTAACCGTTGCAAAATACTGATGAAGTTGTGAAGAAGGTACCACATGTTGTTCACACCGATACAATTCACTGTTGTTAGCTTCTGCCGAGATTTGTGGATAAAGAAAGCAACAGCGAAAGCATTATACCAGATCTTTCTACCGCGATGATCACGCTGGTCGAAGTCGATCACAGGAATGAACGACGAATCATTTGAATACCCTTCAAAGGAAGGAGAAACAAGTTCATCATTTATGAACATGTGTGAGATATCTGGACGACCATTAGAGAATTCTGCACCCTAAAAATATAGGAGAAGTTTCACAGGATCGTAATATCTAAAGAAAGGACACGACATTTTCAACAAAAATATGATAGAACATAAGTCATGCAAATTCACCACATAAAAATAACGAATAACTGAAAAGTAATTTTCTGGACCTTAGGGAAACCTAATTCCCCCCCCTTCACTTAAGCATGAAGCTTTGCATTAGTCAACAGCAACGAAACAAATCTACTGTAGAGGCGACTATGAGCGAAGAATAGTTTCCGGGCATTCTAAAGAGCACAGTGTTATCGAACACCTGCAAAAGGCTATTTTAGGTAGTTGACGGCTAATCTAAGGGGCTGGTGCGTAACACCTTTCTTTGGCGCCAAGTGTTTAAAGATGCTTAAAAGTAGTTCAAATGGTTTGGAAAGTCTTGAAACACACCACGAGATTTCGGTTAGGTGAAGCAGCAGCCATAAACTGGTGATAGAGACTTATAGCGACCTTATTGTATTCGTCGACTAAAGCCTGCATTTCATTCGGAAGGCCGTTTAAGAAAATCTGTAAGGAGAACGTGTAAAGCGGACATCACATAAGATTTCAAATACAGTATGCGAAAATATCATTAAGAAAAAATAAATAAGTTGCTGTCATTATCCTATGATAAATGCATAAAAAGCTAAACAATTAAATTGAGTATAACTTACCAAATCGTGTGAATCAGGTGAGAAATTGCCTTTATTATCCGCTTGTAACCAAAACGGTAAACGCCATCGTGTGAACAAGTTCGCAAGAACCGTAAGCATTTTTAGTTTCGCTTTCGCTCTATCCTATAATGATAGATTAACACTTTGGGTTTAGCTAGCAAAGGATAACACGACATCACTATCATTTTAACACATTAGTAACCGTGCTGGTCTTCTGCTCACCGCCTACAACTTCTCGACAACTATTTTTTTTATTGATTTTATTAAGAAACTTATTAGATTTTATTAAGAAAGTTTCATATCCTATTATGACAACTAAAGTAGGACTTGAGTTTTCGCAAACAGATAGTACAGGCTTTCTTATACCGCTTCAAAGTTTATATATGCATATATATATATATATATATATATATATATATATATATATATATATATATATATATATATATATATATATATATATATAATTTTTTTCTAAACTATCACGTTTATTTTAAATGTCTCTAGCTAAAATCCTGTAAAATATTAATGTAGCCCCAACGAAAAGAGATCGAAAGAAAAACAGCCGTGAGTCTCAAAAAGAGAGAGAGAATCATAAAATGGTGGAATAAGAGAGAGGGCATCTTGTTGGCAAATAGCGCTGTTGATTCTAATTGTTTTGTTCTTTATTTGCTCATATTTTACATGCTATGCAGTAAAATTCATTTTTTTCTACATATTGCATTCATTTTTGTATTGTAGATAGCAAGTTTCATTAGAAGCAGAGATGCATTCGTTTGAAGTTTAAAGGATGAAAGAGTAAAGATTATGGTCGCCAGATACGTAATGAGATTAATGCATAAGGTCATGGAAATCCATATGTTCCAACACTGTTCCATAGTGGTTGTAGTCAAAACTTACCGGCGTTTCCTTAACCATCAAGTGAAAAGCACCTCTTTGCAACAGATGAATAAATATGAGATTTCCTGGTTCACCACCTACTTCTGCCAAAGAGGCAGCTAATCCAATCAAGTTCTTACCACAACACTGAAAACTGATAGTTTTTTCAACGTAAATAAACAATTATAACTATTAAATTACTATAATTAAAATAACATGATTTTGACATGGGGATCAAAAGAAACTGACATGTCCATCGAGTAATTGCAGATGTCTAAGTAACTGAACAGAATAAGCTGTATACATATGAAGTTGGCTCTGTAGAGTCCCGTTTTCAGCTTCGCGCCTGGTGAACAATGAGAACGAGTTTTGCAACAGTGACAACGCACTCTGAAAAATAAAATTACGCGACAAATTAAAACAAGAAGTGGGTTTTAAAAAGGCACTGATTATCGCACTGGCGACAAGAAAATGAATAATACATGACTCATTCTAATTTTGGTCGTATTTTTGGTGCACGGAACTTTTTTTTGGTTATATCACGATGATAACAAATAAGTATCTCCAAAGGAGTAAATTGTCCCACAGTTAACAGTAACACACCTTCTCCCTCTCGGCAAACGTTGAAATAACGGCGGATTGATCCTCTGTCAGAGTATTCTTCGCATGTACATACGCCAGTACTCGCATAATAAATGATGTTGAGAATGGTGGATTTCCTTGGAGTGTAGAAAGAGACGCTGTCAGTAAACGTCGCATTTTACTAAAAATTGGTTAGGATTAATACTAAGAGTAGTTGTAGAGAAGAACAGTATATGTAAAATACGAAAAGAAACACATATTTTTCGAAAGTCTAATGACTCACCTAGTCGGTATGCTCATAAAACACACTGTTCCCGAATGGTCAAAACCTCTGCGACCAGCACGACCACTCATTTGACGGAATAGCAGAGGTGTGAGGAACGGTGTGTCCATCCCAAATAAAACAGTCTTACATGGCATATTTACACTGAAAATGACCTACTAAATTGAAATAGAGAAGTGGGGAACGAGAGGCCTAAAAAAGAATCACATCAATAAGTTAGTCTCGAAAGCTGATGTTAAGTGCAATTTTATTAGCTTACCCAAGAGCAAGGGTTGATGTGGAGAAAACAATTCCAAGATGACCACTCCGATAAAGTGCTTCAACCGCTCCTCGTTCTAAGCTGTTAAGACCAGCATGATGAAATCCAATTCCACGCTCGAATAAGCGGAAGAGTTTGCTTGTACTTTCCTTTTCTTTTGACCCTTTTTTCATTCGATCTACCATCGTATCATATATGTCAGGATCACTGTTTCCACGACCATGTACTCGGAACCTGGATGGAATTTTTCTCTTAGAAGTAATATTTGTAAACAAATCAATCACCATTAAATCAACAACAAACTTTGAAAGCACTTCTTTAAGCTTTGCTCGTTGCACTGCAAGGGGATCACTATCGTTTTCCTCAACTCGCTCATCTTCTTTCTCCACTTCTTCATTCTCATGATCTTTTTTCTTCCTATCTCCTTTCTTCTTCTTATCTGCTAGATCACGTTTACGTTTAGCTAATTTCGAATATTTCTGAAAATGAACATTATAACGTTCATATGGCTGCAAATTATAGTGGCCTTTGAAGTGGACCTACGTCTTCATACTTTATAGCGTACTTCGTTTTGAATTCAGCGCTGTTCATGAAATCCTGAAACCCGCATGAGTAATAAAATTTCGGTAGTTCAAATTTATCCGTAACTGCTTAAACGAATACCATTTCTCTAGTTTCAAGTTCGTCGGCAAGGCGAACAGCTAACAATTCACAAACATTCCTATCGTCAATAAAACACAGTGCTGGCAACATGTTTCTCGCACTCATCTCATCGACTAACTTGACGATGTTGTCAAGAGCTAGTTTTTCCTATAAAAAATTTCAAACAAACCATTTCCAAAACCATATATCGTGAATATCGTAGTATTATACCGAGATTAGTAGCGACTGAAAACAGTTACCAATAATAAAAGAGACAGCGAAAGCCCTATTGATTACTCGCAGTCAAGAACGTTACCATGGTACTAAAGAGTTCAATGATAAAAGATTCACTGACTGTCTTCACTTGTAAACAGCTTTAAAAAGTGGAAGCTTCATTAGTTTTGAACGATAACCCAATCACCATTGAAAGCAGATTTCAAAGCTCCAAGGGCAAAAAACTGTTACTAAAAAGAAATCGGACTACACATGAATCGGAAGAAGACCCAATTCATGAAAAACCCATGGCGCGAAGGCAAGAAATAGAACTGCATGGCTCTCGACTTGCTGAGACCACCTCGTGTACGTATACTTTGGGCAATCAATTGACATGGAGAACAACATGAAGGAGGAATTAGACAGAAGAAGGAAAGCAGCTTGGGCCGCATTCTGGCCTCTCGAAGAAGCCGCCGACCAACAGAAGGACCAGAAAATCCAGGTCCACATTTTCGATTCAATGGTACTCCCACTGTTCTGTTATCGTGCAAAGACGTGTGCTAATACTTCAACCACGTCGAGAATACTCCATAATAGTCATATAGGGGCTTAAACGATATCTTCTGAAGTATAAACGGCACTTTCAATACCTTGCAGGAATGCGAAGCTCTGATGTTCGAAATTTGTCACATCTTTGGGATCGAGGAAAATATACGTCGACAGAGAAACATAGATGGGCCGGTCACCTAATGGGAAGAAAGGACGACAGATGGACGAAAAGAGCTGTAGGATGGACTCCATGAGAATGCAGGCGTCCTCAAGAACGGCGAACTACATATTGGCCAGACATGGCCATAACAAAGTTAATCGGCTGTACTCGCAACTGCATTTGTTTTACGGATCATGGTATGAGAATTGCGCGCGCCGCCATGCTCGAATAAAACCACCACCATGAACGATGACTGCGAGAGAAAGAAACGAATGCAAATGTACCGGAGTCCGCACATCCTGTGAAAACGGGCCATCCACGTATCCAAGTAAGTAAAAAAGAAAAATAATGATGATATTATGAACTCGAAAGAAGCAGTGGTAGATATGCTGTTCAACAATACGTGCAAGGCCCTTTTTTCTACCCACCCTTGACCAATCAAGCCTCCCATCACTCTGGGGTACGCAAATTAGCACCAGAAGTGTGTGGGAAAAGCTCCCTCAATGCACAGAAGAAGATCTGGAAACGTCCTAGCACGGTCTTCCCAGGATACCAACGCGGATCGAGCCGATCAGCAATCAACGACAATCATAAAGAAGACAATAATCTTTAAGCAGTCGAAACCACACACAAATGCGAAGAAGTTCGTTGATGCGCTGTGATAAGCATAATATGTGCTGCTCGGTCATGTAATAAACATATAAGTAAAAAATGTAATATTTGATGGAGAAAACGTTATTTACTATTTATCTGAGGAAACGAATCGAATATGAGAAGTGATGGGATCTGCACAGTAGACGCGAAAAACGTGTCGTGTGATAAAAAGAACATTTGATACCTTATTAAATGGTTTCGCTCTATAATTCAGCTGTTCTTCAATCGGCTTTGCCAAAACATCAATAACCTTAAGAAGATGGAAATCATAACAAGTACAGACTATAAACATGTTAGGAAAGCAGACTATAAACGCCACAGGGAACCGAATCGACAACAAAAGCAAAAACCAGTGAATACCTTCTTCATCTTTCCTTCATCCTCCCTCAACCATTGCAGTAAACGTTGCTTTAGTTCCTTTTCCAGACTACGAAGAGAAGCACGAGATAACCAAAGTAGCTCGCTCGCCTTGTAACCATAGTAATGACAAGGTTCAAACTCTTTCTTTGTTTTCTCATCAACAGCAGCCATAGTAGTGTACAGTGTTAAAATTTGTTTTGCAGTAAGCTGGTGATCGTCAGGAATACCGAACATGCGGATCTTCTCAGGCATAAATACACCATATGGCATGAACGGCTGTATAATATCTCCTTCAATAACATCCGACGGAGACTGCTCTTCCATTTCATCTAAAAAAATAAACTATCCAGAAAGAACAACTTTACATAAAAATGCTGAAAGAATGGTTGCTTCTACCATTCAACTCTGCCTTCATAAATTGGGATTTTGACACTCGCATAATAGTCATTTCCAATTCGGAGTAACGTTCATGGTAAACAATGAGATCGACCTGAAACGAACAAGATACAATACCGACAACTTCCAATGCAACAAAAACCTAAGACGTTAACGTGAGGACATTTACAGATTATTTGTTTATAATATAGAAATGAAAGGCTTCACTTTACAGCAAATAAGTCCATTACAAGAAATCGTGGCACAGAAGGCACCACAGTGCAACATAAAGCCTTTAAAAAAATAGGTCGTAGAAAATACTTAAACCGTTTTGCCCTCATCGTTAGATAATATGATGCATTCGTTATTAACCAGGCTGGATAAGAAAAACTACACCAATAACTGGAAAAAAATAGTTAAGACAGAAAAGAAATGGTAAGAATATTCTAGCATTTTTTTTATTTTTTATATGACCCGCCTTCACGACTTTTGCGCAGATTCAAGCACTTCTCACGTTCGATTCCTTTCCTCGCAGCCACTATCCACGAAGACCTTCCAACTTTTTACGTGTGGCTTCGACTATTGCTTGAGGATTTTCACTTCATCTTGAATGTCGAGTCCCCGTGGAGCCCTGAGATAATCGAGCTGGAGCACTCCCAACTGGATTGTACGGAGTGGTTTTTCCCGGACAAGTCCGGTACCAATTTCAGATTTTAGACCATTGTCGTGTTGAACGACATCACTATCAGTGTGCTATCCGCCCCATTTAGGAACACTGGGAAACCCGAAATTGTTATTTCAGTCATAAAAGTTGTCACCGTTATTTCAGTCATAAGTCATTTGAGACTGCATTTCGGTGATCATTATTTCGGTTTCCATTATTTCATTAAATTATTTTCTTTTTTTCATAATAATTTTTTCTTCATATTTCAGAGACAGAAATGACTTCTGGGGAAAAAAGATTGTCTTTAAAAAAAACAGGAAAAAAAGAGAAGGAGCAGTAGACTGAAACTATTATAAAATGATGCTTGATAGGGAATTGTCAGAAGATACATAAAAAAACTGACTTTCCGTTTACCACCAGTTTTGCTCCTTTCAGCATTGTTCAACCATGAATGCAACTTAGAAACGTTCCCAATTGTGGCAGAAAGTGCAAGGAAAGGGCACTGTATTAGAAGAAGTAGATGTTCCCAGATATGCGCTTCAGGAGACGCACTGGAATGAGACTACATATAGACAGCAAAAATTGAACATACACTTACTAATGAATAAAAAACAACAAAAACTCACCCAATTGAATGCACCTCATCAAATATCACATATCGTATATGAGAAACAAACTCTTGCACTTTCGGACTTGATGAAAGTAACAATGCTTCCAGAGATTCAGGAACTGTAACAAGCACCTGGAATTCAGAAATATCGAAGAGTAGTAAGAACAAACTGTACAAGACAAAAAGATAGAACAGCAAACGAGACAGTAACCACCAACCAACGTTCCCTCGGAAAGAGAACTCATAAACATTACTATCAAGCAAAGAAACAAAGTTTCTCTTTAAACTAAGTTATACATGTCAGTACCACCATTAAATGGAAGATGGCTGAAAGGTGAAATAAAAAAAATTTATAACGTTTTATTTACTGAAGATTGCAGGCTATTATGTGAAATACAACCACAACAATGCTGAGAGAATTGCAAAACTCAAAAAGAAGCTTATGTACACATATACATTCATACATACACATATATATATACGTATATATATATATATATATATATATATATATATATATATATATACCTTATAATGAACATACATACCTGACATGAAAGTGCATTTGAAGAGCGGTCAGAAGAGGCTTGGATCAACGTACCAAAAAGCGTTTTTCCTCGCGTCATGTTCTTATTACGGAATCGTGTGTAAACAGATCCACACACCTGGTTAATGAGAGCTTTCGAAGGTGAGACATAAACTACAACATCATCATCGCTGTGGCGCAAAACCTTTTCAATGCAGTAGTATGATATGAATGTTTTACCAGCCGATGTGGGCGCAACTATGACTGCAGAGTCACCGCGGTCCACTGAATCAAGCATTTGTCGCTGCCAAGCATCAGGAGCAAAACCAGTGACACGATCATCTTTCTTAGGATCTGACTGGATGTCAACTAGCTCGCCACCATACTCCATTTGGTAATAAACCATATTCATTCCCAAATCCAATCGTTTCATTTTTGCTTCAGCAGATGCTTTCGTTCCCGGTGGAACTTCAAAACCAAGTGCCGCCCACAGATCAACTACTTGCTCTTTTTGTCTGGGATCCAAATATGTCCAATGAGTCACAAAACAGTCCTTGAGAAGACCCACAAGCTTAACCGCTTCGACACGCCTGGTTTCTAAGTGTTCAAGTCCAGCTAGTCTATTAAGCAAGTCGCGTCCTTCCCTTATGAGTATTTCAAAAGCACACAGTGCACGAGACTCGGGAAGCTCGAGAGTTTGGTAGGACCGTTGGAGAAAAGTTGTAGCCTAAATATGAACTTTTTGTCCAACAAAGTCATGCGGCACAGTTTACCACACCTAGCGTATAACTGTAATACGGACATTTCTTCCTTGCTGTGTTGCAAACTTGATCTTATTTTTCTCTCCTTCTATGATTTTCTCGTCTCTCGCTTTCTTACTTGCTTCAAGAATTAAATCTTTTTTAGATTTCGGTGGCTCTTTTCCACCTTTCTTTCCGCCAGCACCACCACCTGAAAAAGTAGAAAATTAGTTTAATAATAATGAAAACAGATCAGTCGTTCTTACTGTAGCACAGAAAGCATTTGTTGGAAATTGTTGCAAATACTACAACTAAAGAGAATGAAACTGCTACTAATCTTTCTGTCCAGCCCAGGCCTTTCCACTCTTTTTCACAGCGCTTCCAGTGGTGGAATCGGGAGCAACTTGTGCAAAACTTTTTGGTACCCGGGAAAAGTCTACGAGAAGATTAGTTCCTCGTCCCTCCACTGCGAACATTTCATACCATCTGCTCAGATACTGACGAGACCGATTCGCTTTTTTCTTTTTCGACTCATCGGTTACCACTTCAGTTTTCGTAAATTCTTCTTCAATGGGCCTTAGTTTCCACGATAGCACTGTTTGTAAAAGTTTCACATAGTCTATAAAGTGTAATATTATAGTAATGATCTTATGCACCAACACCAAGTATCGAACAATAGTATAACCAGAACAATGAATATAAATTCAATCTTGGAAGAAAATTGGAGGAAATACCTGGCTGTATACCATCTTCGATCAATTTTTCTGATTTTGCTACTTTCATTTCTGGTATGTATTTGTCCAACAAAGGAGATTTCACACTATAGAGAAGTGGTAGAGATAATAAAGGATTGGCAACCTCAAACGTACTTTGCAGCTGCGACTAATCAACAGCGAACACAATCGCAAAGAACAAGAAATGTCACCTCAGGCAATGGATCAAACAATCTGTCGGAGGTGTCTGTCGGAATGGATTCAGTAAGAGCCGCAGCGGTATGTAGTCGAACAAAATCGTCTTGAATTCGATATGGCAATATCGGATCTTTAGCGCATATAGCGTCGAAACAACCGATGATCATGCGACCATCCCAGAAATCTGTGAGAGGGAATTTCACCGTCTGAAATCCAGAATGGCGAACAATGAAATTTCAAAAAGAGCTCATACTTTTCTTAATCTTTCAATTCCCTAGAATAAAAGTAAGATTATTCAGTATATATCTACTAACCGCAAAATCTAATTTCTCTAAGTATGCAGTGGCACTTGTAAGCAGAAGACGTCTATCTCTGATTACGTCTAGACCTCGTTTTGCACCTTCCCTTTCCGGAAGATAAATACGTGTTGCTCCACGTTTACCAGTAACAAGAGCAGATAGAAGCACAGCACAACAAAGTGACTCGAAATGTTCCGATACAGAAGCGCTGAAATATTAGCAAAAATAAAGATCACTGCGCTGACCACCTCTCAGAAAGCAGCTGATTGCTAACGTAAAGGCATAAGAATCGATCGACAACCGTGTGCTCACGAGCGGAAACTAAATGAGAGTTGCGCATCATAAAATAGGTAAAAACCTCTCGGCGTTGATCAATCCCTGAGGGGATATGCTATGGTAGTTCATTAAGCAACGTTGGTGGTGACTGAATGCATACGTGGCCTTTACAATGACTCGTGGTAGCCCACTGATGCATCGAGTCAGTGCTGCTATCCTCCCAGACAAGTTTAATACGGATCTGCCGAACCTAGAGGGATGGAAGGCTTGGTAGGCCTGAGGCGTGGGGATCACTCCCATGTGTACTTCTGGGCGCCTCCGACCACTGCGTTACACGCTCCTTGTTGCACAATATATCAATATAGAACACCTTCTTTTTTGCATCGAAAATGATGGCTGCCCATAATTCACCAACGGATTTGAATTGTGATGCATCATGGGTGGGTGCCTTGTATAATTTGAGTAATGAACCTGCAATATGATTTAAAATACTGTCTGTTGAACAAGAAAATACTATTTGTGTGTGAAACTGATGTCTGTTCTCACTTACTGTTACATTCCCAATGTGCAGCTGCAAAACTCTCCCAATTATATCTAATACAAAGACGTGGGTTGACGTAGTAAGCAAAAACTGATGAAAAATTCACGACGACGGATGTGAGTAACACAACGGGAACAGCATGTGATAGAGCATCCAGCACTGGAAAGTCGTCATACGCAAAAAAGAGAAAAACTATTACTAAAACGACACCAAACTCTTGTCGCAGATTTATACCTATGAACTGTTGCTAACTCCTTTCTAAAATAAATCAAAATAACCCGATCCTCCTACCGATTGTTTCAAGTTGCGGAGTAACATTAATGTCATCTTGTGCACAAGCTTCCCTTGTCACATTGTCCGTAGAAATCATCAAAAATGAAGGTGTCACGTCATGAAGGAAACGCTCCCAATTTGGGTCAATGGGACTGGTGAAGTAGATTAAATCCTTAAAGGGATAAATGTGGTAGGAGCAGTATTTTCAAAACCTTCATAATTCGCCGATTAAGAAAAAAATAGCAGTGAGAAATGTGCACAGTAAAAAAAAGGATGTCAGCCCATCAGCTGAAGGTTATACGAGCAACAACAACAAAAATTAGAACTATCACTGATAAAAAAACGAACGGAAAACCTTAGCAAATTGTCCTGTTGAGACATGTGCAATCGCAACAGCACGGGAAAAACTAAGAGTAGTGTCACGAGCAAATTGCGACGCGAAGTCCGTGAATACTACTAGTTTGAACTTGCCACCAAAAGTCAAGAACTGATTAAGAAACCTATCAATCTAAAAGAAAAACAGATCACTTTGGAAAGTCATAAGACTCGGAATCCTGTCTCATCGCAAATATAATATAGCTTTTTACCTGTTTAGTCAAAATAATGGATTGACCAGAAAGTGTCCAATCGTGGTATGAATGCGCAAGGCATTCCACGATCAAACTGTCCAGGGAAATCACAAATATTTCCACGTCGGCGAATTCAGCAATTATATTGCAGTAAACACAACTAAACTGCGACATCATCTGTAAAAAAAAAGCCCTTACAGTGTTAATGTAATAGCATATATTAGAACTGTAGAAATATCAGAAACACAATGTGGGTTGCATGTAACTCTTCACGGACTCCCTCCATCCGTAAGAGACGAAAAGAGCAAACAGAAAGCAACCTTTCGCCCAGGGAAAACTTTGAGGAATATGGGAAAAAAAGCATTGCAGATTTATATCACATTCTTTTTAAGAATTCGTCTGCGACTTGTTCAAACACCGCAACCACTGAGCCGATTACTCGCTTGTTACTGAAGATTAAGCACTACAATTTAAGTAAAGTAACCTCAAATGCAAACGAGGAGCGAAATTTCACACTGCGTATAGAAAAAATAATAAGCTAATAGTTTAAAAAATCACCAAGTGGGTCTCAAAGATTTCATCAATTCGGATTAATTTCCCTTATGTAGAGATTTACGAGAGATTATGACGTTCCAGTGAAGAAAATTCAGATGAGGATCATGGCTAGTGGTAGTATAAAGCACGTCAGGAGTTCGAAAGTGTAGCGACTGGATGTAAATTAGCCCAAACTTCCCGAATAATCGCAGTAGTACGAATAGAGCAAGAATTAAGTTCTTCAAATTCAAAACAACGTAAACTACTAAACTAACACTCTTCATGGTTGTTGTTGTATCAAAGTCGAGAACTAGAACTTCCTCACTGCTCGTTATAGGTTCCTCAGAAGCAACACTACCAATCGAAGCGCTGTCGTCATCCAAAGACTGAAAAGATATATTGGTTTGACGAGCTCTGAGAACAAACTTAGAGAAAACTGCCATGGAAAATCATGTTCAAGACTGTAAATACGTCAGCAATAAAGCTACGCCCGTATACTAAACATAAATGAAGAAGATTTAAAGAACTGGGATTCGGAAACAAATTTGCATTACTATGAAATTACCCCACTACTGCGGCTAGGTCACACAGATACGTTTTAACATGATCAATGCTTTTCTCTTATAATCCACAAATGCAGCAGACCAGCTTTGGACTAAAAAAATATTACAATATTACAGGACCCATTAAGTTTACTGAGTTATTCGCGACCTATCTGCATAAATGACGCTAAATTCGGTGAGTATCATAGATACCAACAGAAAGATGTCATACTATTGGATGCGCGCGTAGCGCAGTGATCGAAAGCGCCCTGCAAGACACATAGGATTGATCCCCGTGCCCCAGGTTCACCGAGTACTCCATCCCCCACCGGGTTGGCAAATTGGTACCAAACCTGCTTGGGAAGATAGCAGCACTGGCTCAATACATCGGTAGGCAACCGCAACTCATTCATAAAGCCAGATATGCATTCGATCACCTCCAAACGATGCTTAATGAAGTGCATGGCGCATCGCTCAGGGGATTGATCAACGCCGAGAGCTCCATCCTTTTCTTATTGACAACGTAAGCTATTTTTTTAAAAATCCTTTAACTCATCGTCAACATGTGAGGTCCTATCCCTACGCTTGACCATTCTTCTTCTTCATCCTTTGCGTAGGACGAATATTCACCTTCTACTACTCATTAACTTATTATCTGATGATTTGCAAAATTATGGATATAATGTCATAGGCACATGGTTTGGGCGCGTGTGGCGCAGTGGTCGGAGGCGCCCTGCAACACACACGTGGAATCGATCCCCGTGCCCATGGCCCACCAAGCCTTCCATCCCTCCGGGGACGATAAACTAGTACCATACTTGTCTGGGAGGATAGCAGCACTGGCTCGATACATCGGTAGGCCACCATGAGTCATTGTAAAGGCCAAATATATATTCTATCACCTCCAGAGATGTTTAATGAAGTCTAGTGCATGGCGCATCCCTCAGGGATTGAACAACGCCGACAGCTTCATACTTTATCCCTTTTATCACAGATACTGCAGCAAATTCTTCGAGAAACTGATCGACGCCAAAAAAATAAATATCTCTGCTCCCTAACAACCCTATATGTTCAGTCGGAAAATATCACATCGTTGCCCAAACTAGTCAGTGACAGAGTAAGAGACGTTGAATATGTGCCGACATGGGTGGATGGATGTCGTGGACGAATTATCCTGGGCTTACTAACATTATCAAAACTAACGAAAGTCAGGTACGAAGACTATGTGGACGTTAAGTTAATGAAGACGGAAGCTAGCAAAAGATGACGACGGTTGAAGAGTGGACCTTACCATTTGGATACGCTGAACGCTCTTAGAAACCGACAGAAGGAACAATCACTTCTGATCCTCACATGTATTTCATGTTAGTCACCGTCATTGAACATTAAAACTTTCTTGCTTAAGACTTTCAGTGAAATGTGCTTGAGTCTGAATATGAATACGTTAGAATTACAGACCCTTGTTAACAGCAGCTTTTGTGTAGCTAACTATGCTTAAATAATCCATGGCTTTCATCTAATCTGATAAAAGCACCTCGGGTTTCAGATTTAAAAGTGGACAATAAACGAAATAAGGGTACAACTACCTCTTGATGTACCACGATAGTCGTTGCAAAATCGGTTTATCTTACCATCGACCCAGCGCTACCCCATGCGAGGCCGTCTTTAATAGTCAAGAAGGTCGTTTAGCAATCACGAAAACTTTTTAGTAGTATAGAAGGATCATTTCATTACTAGTTAATTGGTGATACAAACGTGAAAATTAAATGAAGTTAGCACTAAGTACTTCATTGCACTCAGTCTTTGTCACCATTCCCAACTGAGACCGTACTCACTGTATCGCTGTCCTTTACAGATCCTGCTACAGAACTTTCTAAAATAGCCGCTTTTTCGAGACTTTTAGCGATGGACGGTTGTCGTGTTCTGGGCAGAACCACTGGCTTCTCTGCGACAGCGACATCTTGCTCACTATCTAGACGTTGTTATATTGTAGCATACTGTTAGAAAAAAAGCTATTTACTAATGTATCACTCAAATTTAAAAGAAAAAACTCACCACTGTCATCCCAATTGCTTGACATCTTCAGCCGTTCTGCAAAGGCCTAAGAGCTTTAGATGACTACCTTAACGTAATGATCCATACACTACAAATCATATCAGTATTTCGGTGCATCTATTCTAAAGACAGAGACTATTAAGAGTTAAAAAAGTATTTTCACAAAAGAACGAATGAAAAAGCCCAGGACGACCTCTGCATTTCAAACTTCTGTAAACTCGTACTTTCACAACGGATGCATCACAACTCGTCCGAAACCACAACGACGACGCCTGTGTTCCTCGGCGATCCTATCGCGTTAAATCCTTTGTGATAGTTTTTGAATCGATCGTCATTTAGCCTCAGTGGTACTAATCAATACTTCCTTGGATTGTTAAGCTAACACTGAGTTCATGAGAAATTTATTCGGCTAACGTCTTGACGCTATACCTTTACTTATGATTGTTTCTTTTATGTTTTTCATATTTATCGTGGTTAGGACTAAACCGGGAAAGTCTGGGACTTTAAATTGAGATTTCCGGATCGTAAAAGTTCGGAGACTTTGTGGGATTATCGATTTCATGTGTAGTTTGTTTCTTATAGCAGAATATGATTCTAAATGGTAAACTGTAGGGATTCAATCAAAGGGGAAACAAGCTCGAATTTATAAGGGCTAAGAACGTTTCCGTCTTAAAGTCTTATCCCGTAGAGGTAGTGGTAGGGAAAACCCTACCTGAATTATCGTTTGCAAATTGTTTGCTTTTGGTTTTTATCAGGTTTTCTATGGACAACTCCGAATCACACATCTCTTTGAAGGGGCCGTTGTGTATCCCTTTTTTTCCAGTGTTACTGCAGTTCCAGTGCTAGTCTAGTCCATTCCTGAGGTGATTTCATTACTATCTACTTCCTATCTTGGTAAATATGATTTCAAAAGTCTTCACTGATATCCTTGATTGACGTCCAGATGGCCTCCTGGTTGAATGACCCAGCTTCTCCCCACTCCTTACGTTCTCTGTTGTCCGGGTTCACTCAGTGCTCGACGTTTTACGGATTTTGTAGAATTCATCAATCCAATAGTTCAGATATCGTGACATGTTTGTTTCACGCTGAACAACGGCAATATCGTTGTCCATCTGTCTCTTAGTGGTTTCTCCTAATGTATTTGTTTCCTTCGTTTCATTTATTTCCTCTCCTTTCACTTCTTTTGGTCGCTGGAACAGCGAAATGTACTATCGAGCTGTACATATGACCCTCAATATTGTCTAGGTTAGCCAATGTACCCCTATCTCCCAGACTATTGGGCTGACACGGGGGTTCGTTTAGAAAAATGTCCTCTTCTTCTATGCTCTTTTACATGGAGATTCATAGGAAGAAATCAGGAGTGGATATTCTCTATGGAAAACTTTTGAGTAGTACAGTGGGGTTAGCGGATTTGGAAACTTTGGAACAGAGTTTGGAAGTGGAGTCTTTGTGAATTCTCTATAACGGGGTGATAATTTCACCTGAGGTTCCAACTTTAGCTCGTATCCTAGCTTCCTTGAGGTTGTATTTTTACATAATGCACTTTTAATAAAAGAGGATAAACAGTGAATAAAGGTTGAAACATTGTGATTTCGACCGCAGCTTCTGCTTTAACTGGGTTCAAAGGCCGATTCATAATCCTTCGATCATTCCGGTTGAGTGATTACTGATAGCACCGTTAAGGTAAGAAACTGGGCGAGAGAAAAGCAAAGCAACTGCCTCGGTTGGTGTAGTGGATAACTCATAAGCTCCTGCAAAGGTTAACCGTGGGCGCAGAGGCTGAGTTTTGCTAATATCTCAGTATCCCTGCGGTTGTAGTTCACATAACACTCTGCCATAGAAAAAATAATAAGCAACAAATAGGACTTAAAACACTCTAATTCCATTTTTGTTTATTATGGCTATTCGCAGAATTGTATTCGCGAAGTCTCCCTTAGTTCTTCTGAGAATGGATGTTTTTCGTCGGTAACTTTCACTAACTTCGTATGATCCCTGGCACTGTAGGCGCTCCTGCAAGGGTTTTCTGCAAATGGCAGTCATAAACAGTCGTGCCAAGTATAATGCAATTGAAATGACTTCGTTTCAGTTTTCTTTTCCTTTTTTAAGCAATTTGTTCGCGCTGGTGAGGATCCGATCTCTGGTGTTGAAGTTTCAGTGAAGACCGTACACAAATATAACAGCATTTTATAATGCTTTAACGGGCGCCTCGTAGTCCTCGGTTGCTCGTTCGCAGTTCGTCACTCGTCTAGAGAAAGGTTTATGTTATCAGTCCTCTCTTCACATACGATTTTTTTTCCACCTTGGACAATGACAAGAGCTTTTTTCCTGTTTATGACTAACTTTAAGCCGAAGACACGGTGATTGAACCGACTACAAGCAAGTGGTATTACGGTAGTGCCAAGTAAATGTCAAATTTAGTTTGTACGGATCTGCTAGATCTTCATCCCATGAGACCACTCGCAGTGTCAGTCGCGAGTCTCTGTTTTCGAAATAGTGAATTTCCACGAAAGACGAGTTCTGTAATCCGAGTCAACCAAACAATTCCCACAGTTCTTCCACCCTTCTGTTCCAAAATTCCACACACTGTATTTCTATTCAGTGGCCGGTTCTATGATGGTTCGGCACTGCGAAAAACAGATTTATAAGGGGGACTTTTCTTTGGAAATCACTTTTTTCAAGTGGCCACAGAGCGCGCGTAGGAGGCACTGTCCTCTGTTTATGCCGAATTGATCTTTCTCCATATGTCTCACAACATGGGCGCACGTAGCACAGTGGTTAGAGGTACCCTGCAATATCGTGGGTTTGATCCCTATCTTCAGGCTCACCAAGCCTTCCATTCATACACGTTCAGCAAATTGGTAGCAAACCTGAATGGGAGGATAGCAGCACTGACTCAACACATCGATAGGCCGCCCCGAGTCGTCATTGTGTAAACCTGATATGCATTCAGTCACCTCTGACGATGCTTAATGATGTGGGATCATGACGCATACCTCAGGGATTGATCAACACCTTGAGCTTCATCCTTTCATCATTTATCTAGTTCGCTCTGATCGCCTGCGCAGATTGATAGGTGGCAACTGGTGATAGAGATCTTCTTTTTGACACAAAGTTGAGCAGCAGGAGTGGAAAACGTGGTAATCGATCTTATATGACTCAATGTAATGGTCAACTCATGTTTCTGCGATGAAGAAACCGTCGTTTCGTTACGGGATCTTCGTGGATGTCGGTTCTCCAGTTTCTTACTGATATACGTCTATCTTCTTTTTGGTCTCCTTCAGTATTGTTCCATGAAGCTTGGTGTTATTTGAGGCCTTCAGTAAGGCGTGAAAATCCTTATGTCGCTTTACTCCAGTTCTAATGTGGTATTATGCAACCCATGATCTCATCGCCTGTCACTGTTGTCTTCCCTTGCGACATCGCAGACGGGACACCAAGTGTGACGAGTGCGGATGGTGTTACATTGGTGCTTGAGCGACCTGAATTCCCATGCATCTGATAGGTTACATGTTCGCTTTGACATTATCTCAGCTTTCTGCTTTGTAGCTGAAACATAGACTGACGTTTCAATCTCATCGAGGATTTTTTGTGCATCGTCGACAGACGCTTGTCTGCTGAGATACAGTTACCACGCACAGCGTTTAGGCAGAAATCGCAGTTGAGATCTTCGAATGATATCTTGTCATCGAGATTCAGTGGAATGCCACTAGTGAGAGTGAACATGCTAGTCACTCACGCCAAGTCCTTCTTACTGGTACGTTGAACAACATGCTTGCAACGTTGCCATATTGTAAAATCTTGATGGGTGATGGTTACTAAGAAAGGAAATGAATAGTGATTGTGCTAGAAACTGTACTGTATTTTAAGACGGTCCCGTACAAATGTCGAAATATCCGAATGGAAACTGTTCTTGATAAGAGTCGAGTTGGGTTCTGATAAACGGGACTTGGCATAAATACTGTTGTTCTGACAAGTAGGTCAAAATAAAAGATATATTATCGAGCTATATGGTAAGCTATGGACATAAGCTGTTTAGACTTAGTTCCATGATATGTAAGGAAATGAGAGGTCCGCTTCTTGAATGTACTCCTCCGACCTACTTTTGGTGACAAATTGTGTATTTAAAGACCAATAGGGCTGAATAGAACTTGACGCTATTCATATGTTAGATATAGTTGTGGATAATTCCAAGCATACGTCGCAAACAACCATATCAATCGACGTTTTGATTTGTTTCGAACTGTCTAGACAAGTTTCCATACATTTACAACTAATACTCTGATATGGTGCTTCAATGACCAGCATACACGAGGAATCGTGTGAATTTAGCACCATCTGTTTACCATCACGTATGTTGCTCATTTGGGAAGATGTTTTCTCTGGAATCCAAAGAAGCTCGTGTCAACTACTCTCTGTTCCTAAGTAAAGGCTGCCGCCAGCGGTTGTGGATCGAAGGGAGATTGACAATAATGCCACTAGTTTCTTTCACTATCGGAGTGGTTCCTGGCATTGATGCTACTCTTTGCTGGATTTCAGTTATGTTTGGTGAACATTCCAGTCTCTTATGATGTGTCGAAGAATTTTTCTCGCTTTTTTATCACTGTTTGGAGCAGGATTAAATCCAGGCATGATAGGGCTGTATCATGTTATTATTGAGTGATTCTAGCCGAGCCAAGTCCCCATTCGTCTCTTTCACATAACCGAGCTCTAGTGAGTTATATTAGGTTGCTCGAAAATTTATGCATAGTTTCAACTTGTATCTTTAAAGTAGCAAATCTCAGCTCAGAATAAACTTTGTTAAAAGGAATGAAAAGCATTAGAACACAGTTGTTTTGCCAACCAAAAACACGTTCATTTATTCTCATTGCACGAAATTTTCGAGTTCCGGAGGCTATGAAGTCGATGAAGATAGTGGTTTGGTTGATGTAACTTTGTTTCTCTAGTACTCGCACAGGAAGTAGTCGACATACTTGAAGAAGTAGTGGCTGGTAGGCGAGAGGTCCGGAGAGTATGATAGATGAAGCAGGGTTTCGTAGCCCTGCTTGTTCAAACCTTGAAGCGTCCCATAAGGAACTCGATCGGACTCCAGTGCTCCTCGTCATCATTCATTTCTCAGACCATCCATTTTTCAAGCTTCTTCGACTTTCTGCTTTTCATTAGATGCTCCGAAACAGCTGAGACGATTGCACCAAGTTCTGGATGTTCTCGAAGAGTTAATTGTGTGTTTTTCTTTCATCAAACCTTGAATTCATCATTGTCAATAATCTAAGGTCGTTGGCGGTTTTCTTCATCTTCAAGGTTGAATTCGGTACGAGGAAATTTTCAAGCCAACGTTGCAATGTGATTCAGCTTTCTTGAGCAGACACGAGGTTGTTAACAACAATATTTATTCAGTGCAGTAGTGGCTGACGTTTCGGCGGTTTCGCCTTCTTCAGGGTGTTTATTGATTTATTTTTTTATTTCACCTAATTTTTCTGTTTAATAAAAGTTTGTTAAAACTGAAAATTTATGTATCGAGTTTGTTTCTGCTGTGTTTGAATGAGTATATTGCGTGTCAATTTGACCTTTCCAAGCCCTAGAGAGGGCGAAACTGACGAAACGTCGGCCGGTATTCTACTGAATAAATATTGTTAACAACCTCATGTCTGCTTATCAAGAAATCACTGAATTATTTGATCAGTGCTGGGGTTGAGGCTTGATAGAAATTTGGTCTTAGGAGTTGCGCTGTGCGTTCATTAACACATCCTTGGCCCAGTTCCTCGCTAATGTTTCTAGCCGTTTCTGCTGCGCTACGTCGAAGTTGAAATTCGTAAAGAGAAATCTATCGAAACTGCTTTTTTGACATCTCTGTAAAATTTCCGAAAATACAGTTTGCGCTACAATTTAGCTATGCAGAGCGAAAATGGATAGAATAATCTTTGGATTGTTACATGGTATTACAGTATTCGAGCGAAAAGTATTGCTGAAGGTATACAAGTAGAGTTACGAATCTGGAATAAACTACGGAAAACGCGATATTGTGGTGAAGTTCTGTATGTGATGTTGTTGTTTACTCTTAAAAACCTTGTATACTTTGTATACGGAGCAAGAACATCGGTATCCTCCACGACTGCTTTCATCAAAGCTGACTCAAAGACATTGATTGGATCATCTACTTCACACCGATTTGTTCACTACCTAACTCCAAAATCCTATTAGTAGCACGCTGGTTGTCTCTGGAAATGTTTAGTGGGAACAGTTTTGGCAACATATGTCACCGAAGTTTCTTAGCACCAGCAGGGATGAAATTTTTGTTTGAACTGTTCTTCTTAGCACACGGCGAGCACCCTCTTTTTTTTCGTTCTTGCTATCAAGAAATGTGATAATGGTTGATTTCTCATTACTTTCGCGATAGAAATTGATCGTAGAAGAATATGTCATTATTTACGTAAACAATGACATTACTTCCAGGCGGCTTAACACGGCTGAGAGAGAGGCGAAACGAAGGACTCGCATAGTGTGGTGGTGAACGCGTTACCTCCTGGAAGGGTTGATAGCGTGTTCGGTCCCCACCATAGACACCAACAGTCTGGAGTTTTGCAAATATCTCAGTAACATTATGGCTATATTTCACGTAATACCCTGCTATTAAAAATTAGTAGGCAGTAAGTGAAAATTGACAACATTAATGACATCACTGTTTTTTTCGTTGTTCGGTGCATTCTAGGATATCTCCTAGTCGATGTAGTACACGACTGAATTGAACTCTGCATCGAAATGAAAACTGTAGATTAACTTTCTGTTTCTAATCATATCTCTTTATGTTTTGTTTATTTTGCCATGAAATAAGAAGAAAGCGTAGTCTGAGAAAAAATCGGGTGACCAGAGTTCTCACATTGAGTATTGCAGTGTTCGAAATCTGCTATATCACTTATGGCCATTCGAGTATTAACCTTATTTAAGCTAGCAGTCGTGAAGAGACCACTATGTATAATCTCTTTATTTACTGTCTATTATTTTTCACAGGATGGTGTTATGTCAAGTACAACTACAATGATGCTAAGATATTTGCGAAACTCAGACTCCAGGCCAGATTCGAACCAGTGACTACACTTTCTGAGGGCTCACATGTTACCCACTGCAGCGCTGTGGCCCCTATTTTGCTCTGCTTCCTAACAGTGTAATAAGCAATCACATGTTAACAGGAATAATCCAGGGAGCACAAATCGGCGTTGAACCCAGTTAAACTTAGACTGCTGCAGTCGAAATCACAATGTGTACCTTTTTGTATTTGTTGCCTGTTACCGTCGCGATAAAAAAAGCCAAAGCAAGGGCCTCAGCGGCGAAGTGGGTAACACGTGACCACCCGAAAAGGGTAATCGTGGGTTCGAATCTGGCCTGGGGTTTGAGTTTTGCAAATATCTCAGCATCATTGCAATCGTGAAGATAGTCTGACTTTTCCATCAAGCCTTAGGCAATAATTGCTATTCAGAAACGCTATCCTTTCAAGTGTAGACTGATGTGGCATATAGTTGTACTAAACAATGATGAACCATTGACTGTAAGTGAATATAGCTCAATTAGACGATTTTTGCGTACTTTCTCTCTAACTTAAATTTGGTGTGCTAATGCATCTCAGAGTTTCAAATATATTGAATTGAAGCATAACTGTCTGACTGGGAAGTGCATCGTTTTTGTAAAGTAGAAATCAAAACATTAGCAACACTCATTAATTGTTGTAGTCTACCGATGTACCACGGATCTCACTCATAGAAGTGATCTCGTGCCAGTTAGTCGCGAGGCAATGTGGCGGGTCCACAGGTGGCCGATAGGGAGTTAATCGTGGACCAAAATTGACATTATGCTTCGCCTAGACTCAGGTGGACCCGTCATTGGATTTTTTGTTCCTGCTGCGCTGATATGGCACATACCTTTTGTGTTTACGAGGACGTATTCATGTGTGCCGTGCATGTGTTTGTTCTCATTTATGCAGATGGTATTCTACGAGTCAATTCAGCCAAACCCTGCAATCAACTAACAGATTGGTATATAAAAAGCGGTTAGGAATTCCCTCCAACAAATAAGCTCCCCATGTAACCTGGGAAAAGCTGGCAAGATATCCAATTAGCACGTTTGAAGCACTGCAAGCCGTACATAGGTTACAAACGCTAAACACAGTAAAATAGGTGGGCTTTATCCCCTGACCCAGAAAGGGCCCTCAATAAAGAAGCGTTAGGTATGAGGAGTGCGGAGAGGCTGCTAATATCTCAGGGTTAGCTGCCAAATCTCGAAGGACTAGGGTGACGGCGTGTGCCTACACTGCACGTACACTTGCATTTCTTCGTTAGAGAAGTTGATCACTCAGCCAGAAAGGATAAGGTATAACGTCATCGGAGTGGCTGAGACGAGACGAAGCCACCCATTCAACGCCGTCTATGACATTGGAGAAGAATTTTTCCTCGGAACATGCGGCAGTAGAGGAGTCGGCCCCGTCGAAGTTCTCATCAACACGAGTTTTGCCATGAACGTTGACTCATTCAAACAACTAACAACCCGAATCGGACGCTTACAGTTGAAGAGATATGAATCATTACCGCATTTTACAGTGTTCGTCGTCCATGCCCCGACATCAAGCTATGACGATAACGAAGTCAGTGTTTTCCTCTATATGGCCTTGGAGAAGTTCTACAAGACTATACATTCTTTAAAAGTCCTCATTGGAGATTTTAACGCTAAGATTAGACTCAGAAAACGTCGGATGAATTTAACATTGAGAGTCACGGATTAGAATATAACGAGCAGGGTGAAGGGCCGTCTGAATTTGTAATGAAGACCAAGACCATTCATGGTAACTCGCGATTCACGAATCCCCACTATCAACGCTGGACGTGGGAGTCTCCCGGTGGAGAGTACCATAACGAAATAGACCACATCGTATTAAATCGAAGGTTTTGCCTTAATAGCAACATACCTGCTCCTTCGAGTTCTAGTCGACTTGGCCAATGCACCAATCAATACATTGCTGCATTGGCCCAGGTCGACTCGAACTCTAAGAAGTAGATACGTTACTATTCTATATTCCACAGGGAAACTGATACAGACTTGCTCAGTTAATTAGTCGGTTGCTGGGAAGATGCCGTTCTCGACAACATCGACGATGAATACTACCAACTCATTCAACATCTTCACGTTAGGGCTATGGAAGCTGAGAGTTCAAAAGTCACCAAAAATCGTCTGTATCCAGAAACATTCGAGCTGATTCGCCAACGTGGAACAGTTACAGCTTCCAAAACGGCAATGGAGAAAATCATTTACAGTTATTACAGGGATATCTTCAATAGCCACGTCCTCCAATCATCACACGGAGTAAAGGAGAGTGGATATGTCATTCCACCGGTTCTTCCTTACGAAATCAGATGTACTGCTTCGTCCGTAAAGAATCGAGCAACACCTGATCTGGACGGGATAAGATATAGACACGCGAAGCACCTTCCGCCAGTTCTCATAAACACACTAGCTTGACTCTTCACACGTAACTTGTCTGGATACAAGGTTCCTACTCAGTGGAGGACCAGTAGGACCGTGCTGTTATCCAAGTAAGGTTACTCCCACGACATGGGCAACTATTGCCAATCTGCTTGATATCTGTCGTCTACAAACTCTTCACTCGAGTTATTTTAAACAGAAGTGACAGAACACTGGATGAAGGACAACTATATGAGCAAGCAAGGTAACGAAAAGGATTCAGTGAGGTGGACCACATCCACACGATAGCAGAACTCATCGAAGTATCGCGAGAGTACTGAGGACTGCTCTATCCCATTTCCATCGATTTAAAGAAGGCTTTTGACCTGTTTGAGATGGAAGCTGCCACGGAGGTCCAGGACAGCAAGAGAGTCCTTATTCAATACTTGAAGATTCTTCGTCAGGTATTCAAAAGTTTGACAACCAAAATGTCACCATTCTATAACGATAATAACATCGTCGTCAAGAGAGGGTTTAGAGAAGGCGATACCGTCTCACCAAAATTATTTACTGCCGGCCTCCTGAATGTCATGCAAGCATTTGAATAGGACAAAATTCGAGTAAAAATCGACAGTCGGCAATGACACCATCATTGCTTTGTTTATGACGTTTTCATAATACGAAGCACTAATCAGTTGAAACGAATGCTTGCCGTCTTTGATAAGGCCTGTAGAAAGATCGGTCTTCGACTGAATCTCACAAAAACGGTGTTCATGAGGAATGGATCGGCTACGTTGCCCCATTAACGCTAAACGGAATAAATATCTCCGAGTGCTGCAGTTACTTTCTAGGTCGGGAAGTCAACATGATGAACTTAGCTCCAGAGTTGAGAAGAAGGGAACGAGCGGTTTGGAGAGCTTTCAAGGACATCGAAGATGTAGTGAAGAGAACGAAGAATACATGATTCCGTGCGCGCCTTTTTGACTCTACGATTCTCCCTCCCTTAATATATTTATCGTGGTTTCTGTTGTACAAATCGGTTTTCTCTGTGTTCTGAAGAAATTCCTGCGTTTCTGTTATCCTTTGTATGATGTGTATTCTTCTTTACACCTTTCCAATTTTTTGGAGCATATACAACTATTGTATGAAGAGAGGAAAAAATTCGTCCACTATGCAGTCATACTGTCGTCAGAATTTAATGAAGTTCCATAAGTTGTGCAAGGAATATTGCGATGTTCCCTTTGTTGTTTTGATATCCTCTCATTCCATTCAATGCCCAAAAGTCATTATATGCATTGAACATTAGAAAACAACGAATTGCTTATCAAAAAATGACGCTGCAGCACACTGCATGCGATGTCAGTTCTTTTCGTTTTCTTTCTGGTTTGCCCACACTATCTTCAACAGTAGTAGTCTAAGCCGCAAATTGAGAAACTAAGTAGGAAATCATTTAAAAGACACCATCCCATGGACGACGTCCACCACATCTCCGTTGGATGAGCTACCGATTGATTGCAAGAATTCTAAGAAGTCGGTTTTATGGGTTAAAACAAGCTCCTGGAAAGAAAATGAACCCGATAATACTGACCAATCACGCAACTTCAATCTGGGACCTAAAGTGGACACTCGTGGCGAGAGTGTTAAAACTAGAATTAATGAATTCTTCGTACTCTTGTTGAGCAAACACGCAACGCAACAAGTGTTGAGTACAGGGAACGAATGCTTCAAATCTATGCGATGGTGTAGCAGCGATTCTTCTCAACTAGCAAATAATCAAAGATTTGTCACCGTAATCGACACTTTTACTGGCTTCATTCATGTGAGCTAATCGTCATTAGTATCCAAAATGTATTGACAGAATCGATATCATCTTAGAAGAAGTCATTTATTTACTTTCCTTTGAAGAATACCATTTTATTTGCATTGCAGACTCTTCCAATAGTGTGTGTTACATTACAGGCATAGGTCGCTCCCTCCATACAAAATGATTTCGCGAGATGGCGATGAATACTCAATTGATTTCAGTAGAACAATTGGGAGTGGTGCATTTGGAAATGTAAGACCTAGAATATCTCTATTTTAGTTTAGCTCGCTGTTTTGGAATTTGTGGAAGAGTTGATGGAATTTGATTTGACTAAGTCTAAACCAGATCGTTGGGATAAAACCTAAATCTAGACAGAAGATTATTTCCTGTGGACATCAGAATTTTTTCATATGACCCGACATCATGTGTACCACATTATGCGGATCCCAGCACTTCTTTCATTCAATGATTTACCTCGAATCCACCATCCACGAAGATCTTTGAACCTTTTTTGCTTGTGGGTTTAACTACTAACTGACGATTTTCATCTTTGTCATGAATACCGCCAAATACTGGTCGAGTCGATTTCCCTGGTGTTATCGGATAGCTGTATCTGTGCATACCGATGTAGTTTAGAGGGAGCAATCAAGTTCCACACAATTGTGGTACCAATTTCCTGACCCCGGAGTGGTAGGAAACTTGATCTCCTGAGTACGGTGTCAAATCAGCAAATGGATATGTTGGCCGTTCCACGCATTGAGGGGCATCACTACTGTGGTGTTGGCTGACCCTAAACTCCAGACTAGATGGCGAAAAAAAGTGAAAGCATGAAATGTGCTCTTAGAATTATTGCTTTGTTATTTTTTTTCCTCTTTAGATACATCCTGGAAGAACGCGTTCTGGTCGAAATGTCGCTGTTAAACGAGCAAGAGATGAGAAAGAAATCCGTGCGGCCCAAAAGGAAGTAGAGTTCTATCGTCGTTGTGCTGGTGCTCGGAATATTGTCCAGGTGTGTTGCTACGTCTGTGAATGTGTTTATGGCTATTTAGTAATTTGAAGTCTACCCAGCTGACACTCTGTTTTTTGGCAAAGCTTGAATGATTTGGTAATTAACCTTCTTGATCAACCAATATTATGATGTTTCCTTACTTAAGCATGAATTATAGTGGGATTCAACTCCATGTTAAGAATGTATGGGATGGAAATGATTTCAAAACCGCGATGTATAGGAGTTGAGTAGGATCAATGACTCTATTATAAAAATAGTACCAAGATTTCCTTGTTTATAGAGAACGTAATTCTTGGGGCTGTTTGCAAAATAAATATAGACGGTAACTGATGTTCTTTTAGTATCTTGGATACGAACATAAAAAAGCTACAAACCACTCTCCTGAACGTTTTTCATTCGCCATGGAACGTGCCTTGTTCTCACTGGACAAACTCATGAAACGTGTTCGGAATTTGCAGGGTCTTCCTAAAGAAATTATAATTGATCTTTTATATGATTCAGGTATGTTGTTTTCAGTTCAGATATTGTGGTTTGAATGAGTTCAACACTCTCACAAATGAATAAATCAAATGTATTATTTAGTTTTCGCTTTATTAACGTTGAAGGATCGTGGTATTGCTCATCGTGATATTAAACATTTGAACATACTAGTATTCCCAGGGCCAAGGAAAGGTCGAAGGTAGCAGCTCATCGTTTGTCTCGCTTGTTTTGATTTTTATTCAATGGTCCAATTCTATTCGAAAGTTTGATATGAGGCTAAAATTATTCCAGGTCACAATATTTATTCAAATTTTGTGATATGGGTGTGTCGAGTTTTGTAGATGACGATGGAATGATGCAAACCTTAGTTGGTACGCCGAATGTTTTGGTCAGGTTTTATCACTTCTTGCACTGTTATCACTTATCAAACATGCATCTGCAAAGCAGGAGGTAGAATGAGAAGGACTCCAACAAAATTGCTTCTAAAATTATCGCATTGCTTGGAAACTAATGTCGTATTTGTAATCTCATTTTTTCCTCCGTATATTTTTGCAATAGTTCTCTTTTCAGATACTACTGCTATTAAATATAATTGCCAAGCTAATTTTGTGCGCTTTCGCTGATTGAATTCTAGTAGAAATTGTACTTCCTAAAGATTTTATTAGTCAAAATTGGGATGTCAGTGTATCATTCTCAGCACATTTACTCCTACTAAGTCCAGCCTGGATCGTTGTGCAGCCCAAACGGATGAGAACGTGAATGAGGTGTGGAGCCAAAGAAGTGATAATGAAAGCATAGTGCAACGTTGGTTTGGAAGAATGTTCTCGTCGCGAATTAGACGTTGAAAACGAGGAGGTCGCAGATGTTCCCCTTCTATTGACGACGACGGATTCTATGCTTCCTTGCACTCAAATCCATGCAGAACTGTTCCGTAACTTGCAGTTGAATTCAATGTAAACATGTCAGCTCTTTCGATGCGTCCGGATAAGTGCGAAAGTCGAAGAGCTCTACAAATGGATGCAGTTGCACGCACGAATTGAAGGACAATCGAAGAAATCTGTTGAGGTATTGTCCGCTCTTCTGCGCAACCAGAACGATCCGTTTCTTGACCGTATCGTGACGTACGATGAGAAATTATTGGATCCCCTTGTGACAACCCACCACGAGCTACTCAGTGCTTATATTGGAACCCTCCTTTACCCTTTCCTAGAGCTCACGTGGTACCCACTGCACTATTGAGGCTTTTGCTTTGCCCTTCTTTCAGCCAGTTTTTTATCCTAACGGTGCCATCACCCATCGCCTATTAACGGAAATGATCTGGTGAGCTTAAATCGGCGTTGAACGCAGTTGAACTGAGGCTTTAGTCGAAATCACATTCTATAAGTTTTTTATTCACTGTCTATTATTTTTTTAATGGCAGGATATTATTTAAAATAAAACTGAGATCTAAAGCCTTGGATCTGAGTTTTTCAAATATCTCAGCATCCTTGTGGTTGTGTACTTGGATACCTGCATGGCCCGTATTCACTTGTTCTGCGGGCTCCAGCACAATTTCTACTTTCTCGGAGTTTTGCTGGTTCTGCCATTGTGGTTCCCTGAGTCTTGAGGTCAGCCTGGGCAAAGTCGTCTTCTCCAGGTCGTCACCACTATAAGCAGTCACCGCCCTTATCGATCAGGGCGAGATTTACCACCATACGACTAGTTTGATACCAGGACGGTGGTGGATCCTGGTATTGGTTTACTCTTATATGGGCTTTCTGATAGAAACGCCGGACTGTTTGTCAGCTTGAGAGCCGTCGCTGAGGTGGGTATGAATCTCACCGCTGTACATCGCAGCGCGATACCTCGAAACACCTCCCAGCCACGATGAGGCGTAAACCACTGGGAAATGTGGTTGTATAACAACATAATATGTAGTACCCAGATATGCATCGCTAGCAAAATGATTTGAAAGTTGAGAAGTTCGTTGCTTCCAAACTCCCTTGTTGAATTTTCAGGTTTTTTTTCGCACAATTCCAAATTCCAATTTCTTTTTTAGTGCCCTCCTCTAGCGTTTGCACATGCACAACGAAGTCCGCGATCTCGTGACCACTACACTCGAGAACAGTGTGATTTGTGGTCACTCGGCTGTACGGTCTATTTTGTTTCCACGGGGAGATTCCCTTTTCCAGTTGATCCAAAGGATCCTAATGTTTATGCGCAGGCCGTAGCTGTTCGAAACCGCCCGAAAGGTTATTCCTCCATTTTTCTTTAGTGTTTTTTTTTACTATGGAACCACTTTCATATACTTTGGAGTAAGAATCATATCCTACAGATGCCATTTCTGCAGAGAGAGTGAGTTCTGATTCGCACAGATACATGTACAGGTACAAAACCACTATCGACAACCCTCAATATCCAATGTGAGTTTATCGTGTAAGACTTTGAGTAGAATTGTTTGTATGAGTGCTGCTCTTATAATAGTAACAGAACACTGTTGGACTACCGTCGGTATTTAAGGTGGTTCCGCCATTGTCTGAAGAGGTTGATCGCCATGTTGTTTAGCCCTGAACCTACCCTAGAGACTTTACGTGAGATGGTAAAATCAATGCAAGAATCCTCTGAGAAACGATATATTTCTATCGAATCAGTTGAAATTTATAACTACTGCGATTTGAGAGCTATTCCATCGTTTAGATCTGGCTATCCCACACTGGCTAATGAGTTGACTCTGAGGGAAGGTGTCGAATATCGCTTAATTTACCAAAATCGATTAGCAGTTTTATCCGAAACTGTTGGAGAGCGGAATCTCCATCAAAACCCACCTATTCTGTTCCCATTACTTCATGAGATTCCATGGGCTCCCAAGCATTGGAGTCTCTCGATCAAAGATTCACCTGGCGATGCAAGTTTTACTGGTTCTGCACGGTCAGAAATTTTATCACAAGCTGGACAGGCTCTTTATGATTGCGAGAAAATCCTAGAGGTTGTGGAAGTGTCACGAAATATCCTTCGTGATCAAGTGGAAAAGGTTAATTGACTTAAATACATTGACTTACATTAAAGGCTATTTGCGCATCAACTTTATCTTGTACTTTCCAATTGTTTTTTGCAGGTAAAAAGCTGACCTCGAAAGTCTGGGAGAAAAGATAATGATGCCAGCCAGGTTCACAATTTATGCCAAAATGCAATCATTTGGCCTGTCACCGTTTCTCAAAGAAAATGTCGATAAAGTGAGTTGGTAAAACCACTCGAGTATATTTTGCAATTGCAAAATTTTCTGACCTGCGATGTCTATAATCTTACTGTCCGAATACTTTGTTTCAATCCGTTCTAGAAAGTTATAAACCATGTTCTCTTCAAGAATCATTGATCTAGCCTTTTTTTTAAATAAATTTGGATAAAGGCAATCTTTTATATAGTTATAGACTGTGATGGAGCGTATCTGCGAAATGGCTGATCGTGCTGGTAAAGAGCTTGAAAAATATATGGGTTTGTTACGAGATACGGTTTTATATTTTGAAAAGTTATGCGCTGGCTCTTCTTGTCGAAAAAAAATCGGACGGTGAAGAGTAGAAATGTGAAAAAGTGCGGTGGAAGTCATTAGATATATTATGGTAGGAGAGAGAGTTAGTGTAGGATATATTGTATCTTATCTATTTGATCCTCCCTGAGGGATGCGCCATGCATTCGACTTCATTAAGCATCGTTTGGAGGTGAATGAATGCATATCTGGCCTTTACGATGACTCGCGGTGGCCTACCGATGTATCGAGCCAGTCCTGCTATCCTCCCAGACAAGTCTGGTACCAATTTGCCGACCCCGGAGGGATGGAAGGCTTGGTGGGCCATGTGCGTGGGGATCGATCCCACGTGTGTGTCGCAGTGGCGCCTCCAACCACTGGGTTTGCAGACAGTATTTTACACAAATGCCAAGTTTTTTTATTTTGTTGTGTAGTTGATTTAGTGGTATAAAAGGCACTAACCCTTTATAGCAGGATTCATTCGGTTATGTTTGTGCATCTTCAATTTTTTTGGTATTCTTTGAGGCCATTTAGGGGGGCACATGTATGCGAGAAGTTAGCAGAATAAGAGAAACAAGTGGAACAACTAGTTAATTTTTATCAAGATTGGGTTATTGAGAAATACTGTGCCAAAGTTCTTCATGGGTTCCATTTCTTATTTTTTCTTTTCTTTTTTTCATAAGTACTGAGATAAAGTAACACATTAGTAATACACACGTGTGCACCACCACATTACTTTCCTAACACGGCAATCTTAACATTACTCTCGAAACAGCAATACACATTAAACTTGATGTGATCACGTTGGAGCAAACCATAACCTAGGAACTGACGTGCGCCTTGTAGATGAAAAGCTTCTCTTCGTCAGTGGAACGAAGATTCTATCACATCACATGTATCACATGCCGTCTCTTTCATCGTCGAGTGACTCGAGCGGGCACCAATGAAACTTCCATTTTTCCCCTGTGCCGTGCAAGAGCAGCCCAGTCGGTTCTGCTTGCTCTAGGGACTCGTTGAACATTATGTCTTTCTTCTAGCATTTTTGTGAAGAACTCTGACCATAGCGTCGGTAATCTTCCTTCACTATGTTTGACATCCCGAAGAATCCAGTCACTAACGGCTCTCGTTCACACGCCTTACGTGTCCACTCCGCCTTATCGTCGAAGATTTGGCGTGTAGAACGGCATCTTTGATTTTTGACCGTTGACGCAGGTCGGAGCTTCTGATACCCTCTCTTATTTGTCTGAAACAGAATACTCCTACCATCGTCCTTTTGACTGCGCATTTAATAACGCTGAGTAACTTTTCATTCTGCTTACGCAGCAACCAGGTTTCAGACGCATGCGTTAACGCAGGAAGTACCGTTGAGTCGAAAAGGTGGGCACGGAGTCGGGTGTTCTTTGTTCCCTTCACTACATCTTCGATGCTCTTGAAACCTCTCCAAGCCGTTCGTTTCCTTCTGCTCAACTCTGGAGCTAATTCGTTCAACATGTTGATTTCCCGACTTAGATAGACAAAACTTGAGCATTCGGAGATAGTCGTTCCATTGAGCATGAATGGTGCATACGAAATCAATCCTTTCCTCAGGAACATTGTTTTTGTGAGATTTAGTCGAAGACCAATCTTTCCACAAGCTTTATCAAAATTGGCAAGCACTCGTTCTGCCTGGCTAATATTTGGTGTTATAAGAACGGTATCACCAGTAAAGCGAAGATGGTGTAATTGCCGACCGTCGTTTTTCACTCCCATATTATCCCATTCCAATGTTCGCATGACGTTCTGGAGGGTGGCGGTGAATAATTTTGGCGAGACGGTATCCCTATGCCAAAAGCCTGTTTTGACGTCGATGTTGTTGTATCGTTATCGTTGTAGAATGCTCATATCTTGGTTGTAAAACTTTTACACAGCTCACGAAGAATCTTTATGTAGTGAGTAGGGACTCCTTGACTACCAAGGGCTTCAATGACTGCTTCTATCTCAATTGAATCAAAGGCCTTCTTTAAGTCGATGAAAGTGAGACAGAGCGGTCTTTTGTACTCTCGCGATACTTCAATTAGTCTTGTTATCGTGTGGATGTGGTCCATCGTACTAAATCCTTTTCGGAACGCTGCTTGCCCACATGGCTGACCTTCGTCCAGTGTTCTGTCAATCCTGTTTAGGATGACTCGAGTGAAAAGTTTGTAGACGGTAACTTGTCTAGAGCCGAGTGAGTTGTTTATAGCGACTGGAGGAAAGTTCTTTGGATGTTCGGATCTTATCCTGTGCGGACCTAGTGTTGGTCGATTTTTACCAACGAAACAGCAAGTCGTATTTCGGAATGGAGAACCGGTGGTACAACATATCCATCCACCTTTATTTCATATCGGGGCAGGAAGACGTGACTATTGAAGAGATCCGAGTAGTAACGGTGAGTGGTTTTCTCCATTGCCTTACTGGAAGCTGTAACTGTTCCGTTTGAGCGTCCGATTGTAATCATCTTGGTGCTATCAATAGCGAAGCTTCGGTGGGCTTTGCAAATGTTTTTCCCAGCGTGTGCATATTCGACCATTACTGCTGCTCTTCTCTCCTTAAGACCTTCTTTTGTCGCCTGCATGCACTGTTTTGCAAGTTCAGACGTTAGTTCGCGGTTGCCTGCAGCTCATGCGGTTCCACGCTAGCGTGTGAGCTGGAGAGTTTCTGGAGGCAGACGTCTCTTGGTGACTTTCGAACTCTCAGCTTTCATAGCGCTAACGTGAAGATGTTGAATGAACCGATCGTATTCCTCCTCTCTGTGATCAGGAACGGCATCTTTCCAACAGCCGCTAGTGAACTGAATAAGTCTCAGTTTATGGTGGTTTTGGGACTTGGCTTTTTGAATTTAGAGCCTTTTTCTCTTTTCCTCGAGAAATGAAATCTTCCACGAAGGCGATGGTCTGATCCCGTGTGGAATTCTGGGACAGCAGCGACATCGGTTAGGCGAAATGTTCAATTAACTATGATGTGATCTATTTTGTTATGGCACTCTCCATTGGGAAACTCCCACTTGCAGCGTTGAGAGTGGGGCTTCTGGAATTTCGACTTGCCACCACGAATGGTCTTGGTCGGTCGTGATGAACTCAGAAAGCCGCTCACCCTGCTTGTTCCATTCTAATCCGTGACTACCTGTATGACTTTCTTCAGATGTTGTTTTGGGTCCAGTCTTAGCGTTAAAATATCCAGTGGTGACCGTAAAAAGTGGTCTTATCTTTAGAGCTTCTCCATGTCCATATTGAACGTTTCGACTTCGTTATCGTCATAGCTTGATGTCGGTGCTTAGGCGACGAACATTTTAAAAGCCGGTATTGATTAACATTTATTCAATCGTAAACGTCCGATTCGGGTTTTTAGTTGTTAGCCTGGACCAATTTTCATGGCAAAATTCGTGTTGATGAGAATTTCTCCTGGGTCGGAAAATTGATACCAGACTTGTCTGGGAGGATAGCAGCAGTGGCTCGATATATCGGTAGGCCACTGCAGGTCATTATATTGTTGAGGCCAGATATGCATTTAGTCTCCTCCAACGATGCTTAACAAAGTCGAATGCATGGCGCATCCCTTTTGAGATTGATCGACGCCCAGAAGACTAATTGGAAAGAGCAGCAAACATTCGAGAAGGAAACGATAGGTCTTATATCACAAAGGTTTCATGGGCTAATTGTTTTCCTGATGTTGGCGGCGTGTCGGTGAATTTTCGGCTGAAGAGTACAAACTGTTTGTCTAGTAACTCTAAACTTATATGAATATGGCCTTTGACTATGATGTTCCTACCGTATCTGGAGTAATATTATGAACCCATGAATGAACCTAGTTAAGCTGAGGTTTTAGTTATAATCACAATCAACCATTTTATTTACTGCCTACTCTTTTTAATGGCAGAGTATATTGCGAAATATAACTTCAATGATGCTGAGAAACTTGAAAAACTCCGGAACGCAGGTGTCTGCTGTGGGGAGCGAACTTAACTGGGTTCATTGCCGATTTGGGCTCCCCAGATCAATTCCGCTGACGGGTGATTGCTGATGGCAGAGATCGATAGAACTAGCTGAGAGACAGGAGAAACGAAGGACCCGCATGGTGTGATGGTGAACGCGTTACTCCCCGTAAAGGACAATAGCATCATTGAAGTTATATTTCGCAATATTCCCTGCCATTAAAAAGAGTGGGCAGTAAATAAAATGGTTAAGAACAAATATGTTTCTGCAAACATGACTAAATAAAATATTTATGTTTCAAAGAACTGTATGTTTTATGATTTCTTTACTACAGATTTCATCAACAATTCGTTGGAAAGAGCGAACGGATACTTATTTGAACTGAAAAAAATAGAAATTCATGACGAAGAACTACCTGGGATTGAAGGTTTGGCGAACAGTTCAGAAATCTCTGTACCATCAGAACATATGCAAACGCGTCTTCATCAATTTCAGACGAATTAAATGAATTTCTTACCAGTGGTCCTCCAGAGGTTTCCGAATATGAGAAGGATTTAGCAACCCAGTGTATTTCAAGGAGAGCATACCTGGCAAATCAGTTTTGTAATAAACCGAAAGTTTCTATAGTTCGGACTTTGCTCCAAGTTGCCAGGTTATCGTGCTGTTACCTTTCATCTTTGTATTTCAATCATTTCGTTTTGAAGTCATTCCCACGACCGATTTTCTCTTAACCTCGGCATTGATCAAATAATTCTTGATATTCTTGTTGTGCAAACATGAGGTGTTACCTTACTTTTTTCTGCCGGTGAAGCTGACGTTTCAACAGTATCGCCTTCTTCAAAGCCTAGAAAGGTATATTAATATGCAATTTACTAGTACTTCGTTTACCGCCTCATCGCGGCTGAGTGTTCCTGAGTGTGGCACCACGATGTATTGCGGAGAGATTCATCCCCTCAGCAGAGTCTGCCAAGCTAAGAAAGCGTCCAGTGCTTCCATAAGGTAATCCAGCTAAGAGTACAGCAATACTAGGATCCACCACAATCCTAGTATCATGATGATCGCATAGTGGCAAGTCTCCCTGTGATCCACAAGGGCGGCAACTGTCTGTGGTGGTGACGATTTGGGGCAGACTTTGGCCAGGCTGAGCTCGGGACTCCAGGGAACTACAGTGGCTAAGCCAGCAAAATTGCGGAACAATGGAAATTTTGCTGGGACCCGCAAAACCAGTGAGAATGGGCCGTTCAGGTATCTAAGTATTTGATAGAAGAGTAGTTTACCAGAAGAAAGAATAAAGTAACATCTTATGTTCGTTCAACAAGAGCATCAAGAATCATTTTGTTTTGATTGTTTCAGGTTTGTGTTGGATATAACGTCTGAATTGGTGAAACAGCGTTATTATGTCGAAGACTGTATAGGAATCATCGAGAGGCCTTTTCAGGAAATGAAAGTAATAGACTTGGTTATCACCTTTATGTGATCCTTAAGACACTTCAAGAATTTGAAATATTTCTCATGGAAATTTTACAAGCGATCTCGTATGCGTTTTGGAAGGAATTCTCTCTATGGTCCTTAAATCGATGACTGTTTTGTGTCAGATCTTCTCCTTACTTAATGAAATTTTCCACTTTCAGAGTTGTATGGAACGGTTGCAGGCTAACAACTTACTGGATAAACTTAGTTTTCAGAACGTGTTACAATACTACAAATGTCCAGAGAAAATTCTGGATCAAACTCTGGAAATCCGACAGAGAACGCTGCAAATTCTCGATTTCGTGCAGCGCCAGCAAAATTAGCTTACATGTTTTCTGGCTTCTACACGATTTAATCTGGATTTTGTTTCACTTTGCGTAATCTCCTATTTTGTATCACTCTAAGTAGTAAATTCATCTGTCTAGAACCCGGTTTTATCAGTTTGGTTTTCTTCAGATTTGCTGACGAGCTGTTTTCATAGGTAGTTTAAGCCAATATCGATAGATTCTGTTGTTAGATGAATCGGTGGGTTATAAGCGTGTATATGACGCACTTCGTCTATATGGCACGATTATATATTGCAAATGTACATAAATATGTAGATATGCAGAGCTTTTTGTTTGAGTTCATAGTTCCAATTTACTAGACTCGTACTTTTTTTATTTGGGAGCTACATAGTGATGAACCATTAGACGGATGGTAGATATCGAAGTAGGAAAAAGTTAGTCATCTATTGAAGGTTTACCAATGGAGCATGTAAGGAAATTGTTACCAACTCTGTCAAATAGTCTCCGGAAGGTTAGTCCAATACTGTTGAAGTATTTCGTAATAGGTAGCAAATAAAAAGTTAAAATTTCGTGATTTCGACTACATTCTCAGCTTAACTGGGTTCGTTGCCGATTTGGGCTCAGCAGGTCAATCTCGCTGACGGGTGATTGCTGATGACATTGGTAGATAGAAACATTGGCTGAGAGAAAGGCGAAACGAAGGAACCGCATGATGTGGTGGTGAATGCGTTAGCCACCGGAAAGGATAACAGCGCGTTCGAGCCCACTCCATACACCTGCAGTCCGGAGTTTTGCAAATATCTCAGCATTGCCAACGTGGTTGTATCACTCCTAAAGCTTTCTTCATGTCTTGTTCCAAATTTTATGACTCGGATATGTATATTAGAATAGTTTGAATACTTGTATGTGGATTCCGAAAGTAGTTTTGTCAGGGAATACGGCGGGCCAACTGTTCGTAATTTGTCTTCTTTTTCTTTTGAAATAAGTATGAGCCAGATGCAGTAACTACGAACATCGAATGTTGGGTTGGGCAGGACAGGTTGAATTTAATTGATATTGAAACGGTTAACGATCCTCGATTTGAAGGGTTCATGTGGGAAGCTCGGAGTAATCGGCGGCTCAATTGAATACACTGGTGCACCATTTTTTGCGGCAATTTCTGCACTGAAATTAGTAAGTTGGCATCGAATTTTATTCTCCTGGGTTTAATGTAAGAGATTACTTTAGTCGAACAATCACTTTATTACTGCCGAAATTATGTATACCTGGTAAAGTTCTATTTGTTCTATTTCTATGACCTCACTTCACATATTGTCCGAACCCCATTACCTCTTCTATCATCCACGAAGATCTTTGACTTTGGTTGTGGGTTCGGCTGCCATATGAAGACTTTGTCTTCTTCGTAAATGTCGTTGAATATTGATCGAGCATTCTCATTGTAATTCCCAAATAGCTCTTCTTAAGCCTTTGCAGGCATGGACGATAGACACTTGCTGGCCTTTTAGGTCCCAGACAGGTCTTATATAAATTTCTCGAATCCAGAGAGTACGAGAGGTTTGTTTAGCCTTAGGCGGGTTCGAACCAGCGGCCTCCAACGCTGCCCTTTCCGCCTGCTTTAATTTGAGTTAAGCGGAATACAACTTATCATCGACATGATGGGAATGTTTGTGGGGACAATAGATCTGTTAAATTTTTTCTTTAGGGTGCTGATATAGTACACGTTATATGTGCCCCCGAGGCCGCTTCTTGTATAAAGAGCTATTCTCCTGAATTGATTGTTTATCCTGGTCTCGATCCTGACAACGTCTTGTCGGTATTCCTTTTTTGTTTATTAGTCTATACGTAG
Source organism: Angiostrongylus vasorum (assembly GCA_018806985.1). Taxonomy (NCBI): domain Eukaryota; kingdom Metazoa; phylum Nematoda; class Chromadorea; order Rhabditida; family Metastrongylidae; genus Angiostrongylus; species Angiostrongylus vasorum. The sequence goes on along the minus strand of JADANN010000118.1, from coordinate 108,665 downwards.
CTTTTCAATGTGCAAAGTTCTACAATCTTTTTAGCATTACATTTAGTTACTTGAACGAATGGACGCTGTTGTACTAGGACCAGGTCTTGGTCGAAGTTCGCAAGTGTTTCCTCTGTTCAATGCCGTACTCGATTTTGTAAAGAAAACCGATGTGCCGTTCATAGTTGACGCAGTATGTGAAGAAGAAGTTAAATCTGTTCATCCTTTCTTCACTTTCATTTTACATGACCCATCTTCATATTTGGTGTGCGGGTGCCAGCACTCCTTGCATTCATTTCGTTTCCTTGCGTCCATTATCCACATAGGTCTTTGAACTTTTCTGTTGTGGACCGATTTATGCTTAAGGATTGTCGTCTTCTTCATGAATGTTGTTGAATGCCGGTCGAGTCGATTCTCCCAGGAATCCTGAGATAGCCGGGCTGGAGCGTTCCCACTTGGATTGCATGTAGTGAACTATTCCCAGACAAGTTTGATACCAATTCAGCGACCACGGGTGGATCAGAACCTTCGTGGACCCGGGGTGGGGTAGGACCAGAATCGTTGTCGTGATGAACGGCATCACTACCGCTAACCACTCTTTTTAATCTGTCATGTTATCGTAGTAGATGAGGGCTTACGAACCGTTTGTTGGATGAAGAAATTCGCAAAAGTAATCTTTTTATAAGACGACCTTCTTGGAATTTTTTCAGTGGGTTTTGAAATGGAGTTTTCTTCTTGGTTACTTTTTCAATTGTTTTAGGATGGTTTATGGTTTCTTTGCGAATCGTTGCGCAAAGGCAACATACCTTCGTTGCAATCAGCGATCCTTACACCGAACATTGTTGAATTTTCTAGGCTTTGCGAATCTGCCCTCGGCATTCGCGACGTTCTAACTATTAAGGTAGGCCTAGTTTAGTTGTTTAGAAACTCTTTATAACTTTTCTTTTTATGATGTTTCTCGTAATTCCTTAGCTGTTATTTTTCCGTTTCATAGCTTTTTGTGTCGTCCCCGGATTTTCTTTTTTTTTCTTACACGACTAGTCTTCACATCTAAAATGCAGAACCTAACATTCCTCGCATTCGATTACTTTCCTCGCATCCATTGTCTACGAAGGTCTTCCAAATTTACGTGAGGCTTCGGCTACTGCTGGAGGATTTTCTTTTTTCATCATGAATGTCGTTGAATGCTGGTCGTGTCGATTCTCCCTGGAGTCCTGAGATAGCCGCGCTAGAGCATTCCCACTTGGATTGCAGAGAGTGAACCTCTTCCAGAGAAGTGCGGTACTAATTTCCCGGCTCTGGAGGGGGTCAGATACTTGGTGAGCCTGGGGGCTGGATCGAACCAGCATTGTGCTCGTGGTAATTTACATCACTACGACTTGGTACCCGCCCCATCATACATGGGTTTATTTATCAAAATCAAATTTTGGCTTCTTCTAAATAGTAAATATTTGGAGCAACTCCGTGGCGAACAGATAAATGAGTTTCCAGGATTACACCTGGCCCAGTGGTCCCTGTAACACTTGTGAAAAATAGGTAATAACATAGTGGATTAACTAACTACCTGAGAGTTCCTTTTAGGATCAAAATCAACTTCAAAGCTTGGCAACTCGACTTAGCTGTCATTTGGATACTTCGTTGTTTTTGAAAGGACGAGTTGACATCATCACAAGCGCCGATGGAAATGGTAGGCTTGGTCCAATGGAGAAATTTTCTTAGGTGGTTATAGATTCTTTATTTATTTATTTTCGTGCTTGCAGTGGTGATCGGAGATGAGGATGGGTGCCCAAGGAGGTGTGGAGGTCAAGGTGATGTCACCAGTGGAACACTGGCTATGTTCTTACTATGGGCTTCCAGGTACCGTGGAGATATAGATGGTCTCTTTTTGTTCTGCCAACAGATGTTAGAAGCACGATTTTCTGACTCCAAAATAATGTTCTTTTCAGGACTCTTTCTAGCAGCGAAGCAAAACTTGCTGCTGGTTTGGCATCGAGTCAACTGGTCCGTCGATGTGGGAAAATGGCGTTTTCATCGATCGGCAGATCAATGATCACCACTGATATCATCAACAATATCCCTGGTGTTCTTAGAGAGATAGACAAGGGAGAATAGTTTTTGCTTCATTATTTATGTCCGCGTTTTTTCCTTTACTTTGCAGAATAATGCTTAATTGAAGGTCTTATGAATATAATGCACTTCATGGTAGAAGGAGGCAGGATTTGGGACTAAATGTCTGCGAAACTGTGAATAAGAGTGGTTTCGCATGTAATAGTACCTTCAGGTCATGTTTTTCGAGAATGGCTATTGATTCCTGAGGTTGAAATAGCCTGAAATACGCTACTATAAGACGAATTATGTGAACATTGCGTGCTAATATTCGAGAATTTCTTTATGCGAACTAACTTCATGGAGTGCTTTTCACTGTGGTTCAGCCGAATCTCGCTTAACCCATAACGCCCCGTATGGACAGTACACTTACTTGGATACTTGGATGGATCGTCTTCACTAATTGTGCGGACCCCAGCATACTTTCCATTTTTTCGGAGTTTCGCTGGCTTAGCCATTGTTCTTCCCTGGAGTCCCGTGGTAAGCCTAGCCAAAGTCTGCCCTAGGTCTCACCGGGTCGTCACCGCCCTTGTGGTCAGAGGGGGATTTGCCACCATGCGACTAGTTTGATCACCGTCTCTACCGTTGGGGCACATTGTGCATTAGAATGACGCTCAGGACCGTAACATATGGGTGACCTAACGCAGTGGTATTGAATACGCTGGAGAAAGACTAAACGCTGGAAAAGATTCTTCCTTTCAAAGGCAGAAATTCAGTTTCTTTCCACATTGGGTTGTTTTTTCCTGGTCTTTTATTCTCTATAACACCGTTGTCGCTTGTAGTAAACTTGAAGGATCGGCACCTGACTTATGAAAAAACAGTGATGATAGTAGGAAATTGAATTTGAAGTAAAGACTTGTTTTCTAGATGGCTACAGTGGATAAACCCCATCTTTTTTTCTTTAATATGACGCCAGTGATTTCTGTTGCTGTTTAATATTCCTACTTTCTCCTGGTATGGTTGGTTTCTGCGTGGATGCCTATACCATAGATCCACTGTAAGGCGAAGTTTTATTGAAACGAGTTTAACCGAAAATCACATTCTTTTTCACAGGACCGAATTCATTAAGTTTTAATGGATTCTCTAGTTTTAGTTAGTAGTTTTAGATAGCCAGTACTTTTCGAATTAATAGGTTCTCAATAGCCGTTCAGAGGCGGGAGAATCCGTTTCGGCGGTATTTTGACTGATTTCTTCTGGGGTTTCGAGTAGAGCGGATCTCTAGTCTGCATCAGTGATCCGGTTAACACTACCTCTACAGCATGACTAGCGTCAGTTCCATTCTCACCGCTCACAACATTATACACTGGCTGAAAAGGTAGATATCTTACATCAACCAATAACTACAAGAAAAGAAAAAAGAAGGAGAAAGTGGTTGCTGTGAGAAGCTTGCGGACATGTTTTCTCCCAACATAAAGAATTGGGTCTCAAGTGGTAACTCAGTCAAACCTGCTTTTTATCGATATGAACTACATTAACCGTTAACGCATATAGTCATATTGAAACGAAGTATATTTAGCATGGGCTTATCATCCGTAACAGCTTAGAGCACCGCACCCGCGATCTGTTCATGGAGCGAAGTAGAGTGCGAGGTTTATTGTTTCTCCGAAGTTGAGGGATTCGACATATCCATCCAATCCCGCTGTCCCCCGCTTGAGCCCGATTTTTACTCACACTTTTTTTGCTACCAAGAACAAAAAGAGTGCAGGACCTCATAAAAAAAAAACTATGGTGCTTATCAAGCATCTCGCACTAGCGAAGCGATAACGGCGAATGGAGGCTTTACTGAAGCCCATTATACTTCATTTCTGATTAGTGCGATTATGGGCTTTTTTACAATTATCAAGAAGGTATCTTTCATCAAACAGTTCACGTAGACCTGTATTCAGTACACTGTTCTTTACCAAGAACTAGATGAACGTACGTTTAGGTCGCTTTTATTGACAGCGTCGATAATTGCCGGTACAGTGCTGTGTTTGTCCAGAAGATGTTCGTTGAAAATCACACCTCCATTCCAACCAGCGTGTGCAACGTGTCTAAAACGTCAACAGTGACAGTGGCAATGCTGGATAACTGGCGATGTTGATTTGTTGGCCTGCTGTTTGTCGTCCGTGTTGGGTAAATAAACCCACACCTTCTGTCCAAAAAAGCGATAGTATAGGCTGACAGATAATTCATTGAAATGAATGCGCACTCTATGGAGAACACGATAGATAAGTAATTTCAGCTCCATTTCATCACCCTCTAATGGTGCAAATAACGGATAAAGCTCTCGGCGTTGATCAATCCCTGAGGGATGCACCACACATTCGACTTCATTAAACACCGTTTGGAGGTGATTGAATGCATATCTGGCCTTTACAATGACCCGCGGTGGCCTACCGATGTATCGAGCCAGTTCTGCTATCCTCCCAGAAAAGTCTGGTACCAATTTGCCCCGGAGTGATGGAAAAGTATGACGGGCCATGGGCGAGGGGATCGATTCCACGTGTGTTGCAGGGCGCCTCCGACCACTGCGTCACACGCACCCTTTTGGTGCATAGTGCAAATAGAAGAATGAAATTGCATTTCCAATCGAGATATGTCTTTTGTTTGAGAACACCACTAATATAAGCGGGAGAAGTGACTAAAATTTTACAAAGAGAGCGAGAAATTGCTGAACTCACGCAAAATTTCGTGGTAGGCTGATGGACTCCAGATATTTTCCCTTTCCTTTTCGTCGCGCCGGGACCAGTGGTGCTTCGGAAGTTGTCGATACTCTTAGAGCTGAATTAGCGATGTTTTAATAAGGAACGACTGTCCAAGTCGACTGGATTCCAAAGAAAAAAAAAACTCAAGAAAAGACGACTGCAAGTATTTTTCTTATCCTGCTTCGCACGACCTATCTTTCACATCAAATGTGCAGATCCGAGCGCTTCTTGCATTCGATTCGTTTTCCTTGCACTCATTGCCCGCAGTGGTCTTCGAACATTTCCCGTGTTGTTTCGGCTGCTACTTGAGAATTTTGCCTTCTTTATGAATGGCGTAGAATTCTGGTCGAGTCAACTCTCCTTGTAATGTTGAAGATGGCCGGGATAAGCGTTCGCACGTGAACTGGAGTACAGCGTCGGGCGGGGGTCGTACCACGCCTATGCTTCTTAATCGACGCTTCACTAACCACTGCGTTATTACCGCCTGATTGCAAGAAGTACAACTGAATTAAAGAGTTTCTGAGAAAACTATAATCCTAAGTGTGAATTACTTCTTTCCAATCAACTGCTTAATAACAAGGATCATGACAATTTCAAAGCAGTGATGAATTAAAACGGCCTTGCACCAGAGTTCCTAGTAATGGGCTTTAATATTTCCGCTTATTTCACTTACGAGAGATTTGCTTCACAATGTTTAGTGTTGTTTCTCTTTCAGCTGCAGAATTCGTTGATTGTCTGCTAATATCCTCAACGTCATATCTGAAAGAAAAACACTGTTATTATAGATATGCTTCATGATAAAACACCCCTCCCAACGGTTTACCGCTTCATGGTGGCTAGGAGGTATTTCTGGGTGGCGGACTGCGATCTACAGCGGGGGATTCGTCCTCCCGGCAGGGTCTTCCAAGGTGAGAAGGAGTCTCGTGTTTACATCAGGAAGTAATCGTAAACTATTACCAGGATCCACCACTGTCCTAGTATCAAAGTCGCACGGTGGCAAATCTCCCTCTGATCCACAAGGGCTGCGACTGGCTGTCGTGGTGACGACCTGAGGCAGACTTTGGCCAGGTTGTCCTCGGGATTCCGGGGAACCACAGTGGCTTAACCAGCAAATCTCCGAAAAATGGTGATTATGCTGGGGCTCGCACAACTAGTGAGGACGGGTCGTTCAAGTATCAAGTAAGTAAGATAAAACACCCATGAGAACTATGTATTTTAATGGTTTTTAACCTATGTAACGTAAATAAGTCGAGGATATATTTTAATGCATTGCAATATTAAGAGTAAGGCAAGCATAATGTAAAAAATACAGCAACGATACAATAGGTGAGAGACAGGCGAAACGAACGACCCGCATGGTGTGGTGGTGAACGCATTAGCTCCCGTAAAGCGTAATAGCGCGTTCGTTCTTCACTGCAGACACCTGTGGTCCGGAATTTTGCAAATATTTCAGCATCATTGTGGTTGTATTTGGCATATTATGACGTGAAAACTGTAGAGGCAGAAAATAAAAACTAAACATTAAGAATTATGGTTTTAATCTTCATAAAAAACGATCAGTTAAACCAGACATTTTTTTATTATGATTCGATTATATTCATGCTTAAGCGAATTCACAACGCTAATTTTACAGCAATGAGGGATTTAGTTCATTTTCCGGTATAAGAAGCCAAGACACTGGTAAGTTGACACATAATCTGTTTGAAGGGAATAGAGTATGGAAGTCCGTGCGGACTGAGAAATGTCTAGCTGTCAGAATTCAAGCTGTTGTGAATGAATGCTCTTTTCGTATTGAAGTATGTTTTATGCAAAATACGATCTTCTTTCTCGAGTTTGGAGGAGTAGGAAGCGTGGTGGTTAGAGATATCTGTAATATACGCTTGGTAACTGGTTCAGCTCTGCGCCGCGACAAGCAAACTACCCTTTCCCCCGATGTATGCGAAATTTGTGCACCTTCTAATCGACATGGGCTGGCAACTGCCTATGGTGAACACTGGAGACTATCTAACAGAACTACTCCAGAATCCTAAGAAGAGTTCTTTCTTCTGAACCATTATTCAATGACATTCATGAAGAACACAAACAGCGTGTGGAGTTGTGCTTAGAGGTGCTCTTTAATACACACTACATCGGTCTCTCGTTCCATTCCACGCCCCGGCCACACCAAACTTCCTATCACTCAGGCATCTTCAAATTGCTATCAGCCTTGTGTGAGGAAGATAGCAGCACTGGATGATACCTAGTTAGGCCACCGCAAATCAGTGTGCAGGCCATTTATTCATTCAGTCACCTCTACGATGTTTAAGTCGAATGCGCGGCGTATTCTTCAGGGATTGATCGACGCAGAAAGTTTCATCCTCTATCTTTTTGCAAAGTTATCAGATGTTTGCAGAACTCAGACACAATTCCGAAGAATTTCGTGGATGATGGATGCGAAATGAGACACCAAATGAAAGAAGTGCTGAAGCTCGTTCAATATGTAAAGTGGGGGGATAAATTCCTGAAGAGTTCTATGGACGTTCGATCCAGAACATTTCGCACGACAGTGGAATGAAGGTCAGCGCATGACGCTTCTTCTTGCTCTGCCTCTACCGTATACTTCCTGTTTGAAAAAAACACATAAAGGCCGATTCCGGTTTTTTTGATAACTCCAGTAATTCTTCGATGAATACAGCAGCATGAGAAGTTGATGGTCTTATTGAAGAGGATTTTCGCTATTGTTCTAGTCATACAAATAATTATTATGAAGGGTTCCTTCGATATTGACTAAGGGCGAGGTTTCTACATCTAGAACTCGTAAATTAAGCCTGGTAGCCGTAGGGCAAAAAAAAGCGTGTTTGAGGATACAATTTTGACGACTTTAGGGAGCGGATAGCGTAGTGGTAGTAATGTCGGTCATCACAAGCTTGGTACTACTTCGATTCTGCTACCCGGCCAACCAAGCCTCTCATCCCTCCGAGGTCGAGAAATTGGTACCGGACTTGTCTGAAAAAAAATCAATCCCTGAAATCCAATTCGGGAACGCTCCGGTCCAACCATCTCAGCAGTCCAAGGAGAATTGCTCGACCAGCATTCAAGATGAAATGGAAATCCTCAAACAGCAACCGGAGCTACACGTAATGTCGGAAGATCTTCGTGGACAATGTACGAGGAAACGAATCGAATGTCAGAAGTCTAGGATCCGCATAGTAGATGTGAAGACAGGTCATATAATATAAAATAAAAAGAAATTTTAACGTCTTTTACCAAGTGCAACAGTTTAGTCACTTCGATATTCGAAATACGAGCCTCGAGGAACAAAAAAGAATGTTTTGTGGGCTCCAAAAAAAAAAACAGAATTTAACCCTAATAAAATAATGAAGAGCTGGTTAGCAAGGATTTGTAGCTTTAGTGGTTTCTATTCTACTTAATAATGTCCATTACGAGCTGATATACGCTCGTTTAAAGTTTCAGTGCACAATTGCTTCCGGGCATGTGCGCATTGAAAACAATGCATCTCGCTCGTTAAGTGTCACAACCACAAGTTACATCTAACCACAGATGTAATGTGAATTGAAATCGTCAACAATTTTTTAATAAGCGCATAGAGTGCCGTATGAAAAGGTGAACAGCTTTAGCCTTAGCTAATTATAACCGACTCTGAATACTTCGCTGACATTATGCATCAACTCAGAGTACCTTAGCTTTGAAGATTGGGAGATACCAGTTACTTTTTTCGATTTTTGCAATACAACGTACAGATGTTTGGAAGTCGGTTTCCTGGTTTTCATACCCATTTGGGCGATTCTTCTTTCTACGTCTTCGGAAAGTCCATGAAGCTTGAAGAATCTACAAAGAAGAACTAGTTTTATTCAGATATATTTACGTGTCCGTTAGAGTTTTGTTCTCGCGACTAAGTTTTTTATTATTGAATTGTTTCCTTCTCATGATTTGAATCCGATCCTGTGATTTGCGGATCAACAGGAAATCAATCAATCAATCACCTTGCTTCTCGTAGAATCCTTTCCAAATAGTATTCGTCTTTCGGTAGTGGAATATTGCCATCTCGAAGATAATTTAATATGAGAGGAAAAATTGTTGAATCGCGATCGACAAATAAATTTCCTTGCTGAAAATTATTACTTTCCGTATTTGTAAGATCTCGAATGAAAAGTCAAATCCCTCATGTTGGGAAATTGAACATTTGTTCTAAATTAAGTCTAATAAGTAACAATGGCTTCAACTTGTGTTCCAAATATACAAGCAAAGAGATTTAAAGTAAGGATTGGGGCGAAGTTAAAGTGTGATGTAGAACGAAATCTGACGAGCAACCAAGGAAATCCATAATCAGATAGATTCCCAACACAAGTTCAGTGGGTTGACGAATGAAAAATCACCATATCCAGTCTTTCTTTCCAGTCATTATTCTGCAACAACTGCTCAAAATAACTGCCTTTTACAGAGGTCAAAGTTGACATCGACGTCTTGAACAGAACCCCTTCAACGTCCAAAGAGATCGTGGAGATCACCATCTGAAGTTACTTTGTAGTTAATAAGACAACTTGATGCTATACATTAAAGTGTAAAGAGTGAACTAGGCTTTAACATTTAAAGACAAACATTCCTGAGGATAAATCTCCGAGCATTGGTGCCGCATAGGTTCAGTTTAGACAACGTGTTGCTTTAGAAGTCATGGTTTCCGAAGAAAATGTATAAATAGAGGTGGAACGTACAAAACTGTTAACACCTTGACAAAATAACGGCTGTGGACAGGAAAACTTTAGTACTTGAGGTTATCAGAGCACTTCGTAGAATGACACAAACTGTAGGGAGCTCCGAATAGCGTAAAATTTTTAACCTCTAGGATTTCAACTGCGAAATGGAATCGGCTAATACATCTAGCTGATAAAGGAACCTTATAAATACCATGGTAAATTGATCCAACATGCCATTTTTTCTGTCTCTAGTCATTTTCTGAGCAGGACTAACTACCAATATTATTTGTTGACCCAAGTTTTCTTTAGCATCTCAGGAGGCAATATCGATTGAAATAGTGTCTAGGGCAGTGGTGCGACGGCGGGCAACCAGAGAGTGCGTAATATAAGCTTCAGTCGAACCCCCATTTCTTCTCAATAGACCAAGCAATGTTTCCACTTCAGTGTTGTCAAGGAATCTTTAATAGGTATGGAAACAGAAATTGTTTTGAAGACAGGAAACACTTTATGGGTTGCGTGATGTTTCCAGCGATCTTCAGTAAGAGTGTGTTATAGCTCTTGTGGTTTTTTTTTAGAAAGAGCGTGATCAACCTCAATAGCTTTACGGAGATTTGTTTCCAGAGATGAGTAGTCACGAAAAATAGGTAGGGTAACCACTTCCTTGGTGCGATAAACTTGGATTATATTTGCATGTTGGAAATATCGAAAGTCACAGATAGATAGATTAATAACACCAAGTGCAAGGTGTCATGGAACTGGACTAGGTAGGAATGGCGTTCTAATCTTTTTCGAGTACCATTTAGAGCTGTGCCTAGTCAAACATGGTATAGATTCAGCGCGACTGCAACGTGTTGACACGACTGTTTGACATTGGAACAGCCTCCACTATTGAAAGGAAAGCGATGAATGTACGGAAATTGATCAACTCCTTAGTTAACGCGATCAGGTATAGAATACAAAGCCTTCGACACTGATCAACACCCAAAAGATGCGCCAAACTGTAGGTATCGCAGGAATGATTGCATATTTGGCCTTTAAAATAACCTTCAAAGGCCTACCGTTAGTATTGTCTTTATCTCAAAAACAAACGTGTTCAAATTGTTCAATTTACACGAGGTTGTAATGAAGCTTTTATTCGGCTAACGTTTCCACGTCATTGTTTTTGATTTAAACATTGGCATTCAATTTAAGCTTCGCACGAAGAACAAATCTCTTGGTTTATTGGTAGGAATAGACGAGGTTGTAGTCTCTATTGTAGCAGCTAACGCTTCGGCGCTATCGCCTTCTTCAATCTCGTGTAAGCTTGTCAGAAAACAATGGTTATCCGTAACGAAGTCCAATGAACGTCGATGTTGAAATTGCTGGATTACTAAATGCCGGCTAACAATAGTCCGACTACTGCAGGATCGACTGTCACCGTGAAAACAAATTATTTTTTATTGAAGACGGACGACCACTTTGCATCCAGGGAAGCTGCCAGGTGAGGTCAGGTCCTTTGTCACGGCGCGAACCACCCTGTATAAAGTTGCTTTACTAGGTGATAGTAATTCAATCGTACTCAAGCAACTGCGTTGGACGTTCGAATCACCGAGGCTCTGAAAAAGACAATACAGCAGAAATATTAACCAAAGATTTGTGACGATCTCATGTAAATTTGACACAGTTTTTACCATTCGAGACAAGCCTAGTACCAATTTACCGACCCAAAAGGATGACTAACACGGAGTGCGATCGAACGCAGTCTATGTGTTACAGAGCACCTCTAGCCATTGCGCTAGAGCAGTCGTAAGCACAGGTCGACGAATTATTAGGAATTTTAGACTATCTAAAACAATGAATTAAAACCACAAGGATGCTGAGATACGGGCAAAACTCCAAACCTCGGATGGGCTGCAGAACCCAGGATTGCCTCTACTACGGGGAGCTAAGGTGCTATCCACAACACCAACCAAGATCCTTGCTTTGCCTTCTTGCCGGCCAGTTCCTTTTTTTTGAAAAAGGATAGAAAGTAAATGATGGTTAAGACACTGTGACTGCGACTGCAGCTACAGCTTAACTAGGTACAATGCCGATTTGTGCTTCCCAGATCGTTCTCGTTGACGGGTAATTGCTGATCGCACCATTAGAGTAAATGAATGGTTGAGAGGAGGGCAAAAATAGGGCCCCGGTTGGTGGAGCACCCGATAAGGGTAATCACGAGTTCGAAGCACAACTGAGTTTGCAAGTTTTCGGCGCCTTCTCCTTCCTCAGCATCGCTTTGGCCCGAGTCAATGGTCCACAGCTGGTCGTTGTGGCGAAGTGGATCTCAATCCCACTAGGCGGTGGCCCTTCTTTTCTTTTTTTTTAAAAATACTCGTTTCGAGTTTTGCTGATATCTCAGCATCTTTGCGGTTGTAACTTACATCGTACCCTGCCATGAAAAAAAGAATAGGCAGCGAATAAAAGTTAGAACACTGAATTACAACCACAATAGTGCTGAGATATTTGCAAAACACCGGACCGCGTGTGTCTGTGGTAGGGAACGAATGCGCTATTATCCTTTCCGGGGAGTAACGCGTCCACCACCACATCATGCGGGTCCTTCGTTTCGCCTGTCTCTCAGCTAGTTCTATCGAGCAGGGTGATTGCTAACGTCAGTGATCGATAGAACTAGCTGAGAGACAGGCGAAACGAGGGACCATCATGGTGTGGTGGTGGACGCGTTACTCCCCGGAAAGGATAATAGCGCATTCGTTCCCCACCACAGACACCTGCGGTCCCGAGTTTTGCAAATATCTCAGCAATATTGTGGGTGTATTTCGCTTAATATCCTGCCATCCACGGATCTCCCTCACATGAGGGATCCCCAGCCGGTTAGTTGCGAGGCTGCGTGACGCGTCCCCAGGTGGCGGATAGGGGGTTAATCGCGGACCAAAAGCGACCTTTGCTTCTCTGAGACGCAGGTGGATCCAGAGGATGGACTCCCTGCTTCTGCTGTGCCGATTTGACACACACTTTCTGTATTTGCCAGGCGTATTCACGCATGCGTGTGTGGGTACGTTCTCGCTTGTGCGGATTGTATTCTACGAGTCAATTCAGCCAAAAACCTGCAATCAAGTGACAGGGAAGTATATGGAAGGCGGTAAGGAGCCACCTCCAACAAATAAGCTTCAGGGCCAATGGAAGCTGCCTGGATCACGAAGAACTAAGGTGACGATCTGTACCTACAAAGCACGTACACTTGCATCCGAGTCCTCGAGAAAAGACTTACTCATGCAGGCAAGAAGGATGAGGTACGACGTCATCGGCGTGGCCGAGACGAGACGACGCCACCCATTCAACGCCGTCTATGACACCGGAGAAGAACTGTTCCTCGGAACATGCGACGGTAGAAGACTCGGCGGCGTCGGCGTTCTCGTCAACACGAGTTTGTCCATGAACATCGATTCATTCGAACAGCTTACAACCCGAATCGAACGTTTACGATTAAAAAGACGTAGATCGATACCGGCCTTTGACAATCTTCGTTGTTTACGATCCCACATCAAACTATGACGAAGAAGTCGAAGGGTTCTAAATGGACTTGGAGGACACAGAAGACCACACATTCTTCAAGGTCATCAATAGAGATTTCAAAGCGAAGATTGGACCAAGAAGAACGTCTGAAGAACGTCATATTGGGACCTACGGATTAGAATGGAACGAACAGGGTGAGCGGGTGCCTGGGTTTATCACGGCAACCAAGACCATCCATGGTAACTCGCACTTCCAAAAGCCCCACCCTCAACGCGCATAACGAAATAGGCCAAATCATAGTAAATAGAAGGTTTTGCCTAACCAATGTCGCTGTTGTCCCAAAATTCTACACGGGGACCAGACCGCCGTATCCTTCGTGCAAGATTCTATTTCTCGCAGAAAGGAGAAAAAAGCCGCTAAATTCAAAAACCGAAGTCGCAGAACCACCACAAACTGGGACTTATTCGATTCATTGGTCGGCTGTTGGGAAGACTGCCGTTGTCGATAGCATCGACGAAGAATACGATCGGCTCATTCAACATTTTCACGTTAGCGCTGTGGATGGTGAGACTTCGAAAATCATCAAGAGACGTCTGTTTCCAGAAACGCTCGATCTGGTACGCCAACGTGGAATCGCACGAGCTGCAGGCAACCGCCAGCTTACGTCCGAACTTGGAAAAGAATGCAGACAGCCGATAAAAGAAGCGTACCATCATATGGAATAAAGAAGGATGGATACGTCGTACCACTGGTTGTCCATTCCGGAATTCGACTTACTATTTCGTCGGTGAAAAGTAGAGCAGCACTTGGTCCCGACAGGATAAGATTTGTACATGAAGAACCTTCTGCCAGTGCTCGTAAACAAACTGGCTTGGCTTCACACGCTACCTGTCTGATTGTAAGGTCCCTACTCAGTGGAGGACCAGCATGTCCGTGTTATTGTTTAAGAAGGATGACCTACGCGATATTGGCAACTATCGCCCAATCTGCTTGCTGTCTGTCGTCTACAAAATTTTCACTCGAGTCATCCTAAACAGAATTGACAGAACACTGGACGAAGGGGAGCCATGTGAGTAAGCAGGGTTTCGAAAAGTATTTAGTACGATGGACCACATCCACACGATAACAAGACTAATTGAAGTATCGCGAGAGTACAAAATACCGCTCTGTCTCACTTTCATCGATTTACAGAAGGCCTTTGATTCAATTGAGATACAAGCAGTCATGGAAGCCCTTTGATAGTCAAGGAGTCCCTACTCAGTACATAAAGATTCTTCGTGAGCTGTACAAAAACTTTCACAACCAAAATATCACCATTCTACAACGATATTAACATTGACGTCAAAAAAAGGGGTTAGGCAAGGCGATACCATCTCGCCAAAATTATTTACCGCCACCCTCCAGAACGTCATGCAAACATTAGAATGGGATAATATGGGAGTGAAAATCGATGGTCGGCAGTTACATCATCTTCGCTTTGCTGATGACATCGTCCTTACAACACCAAACATTCGGAACGTATGCTTGCCGACTTTGATAAAGCCTGTGGAAAGATTGGTCTTCGACTAAATCTCACAAAAACGATGTTCATGAGGAACGGATTTGGTTTCGAATGCCCCATTCACGCTCAACGAAACGAATATCTCCGAATCCTCCAGTTATGCCTATCTAGGTCGCGAAATCAATATGATGAACGACTTAGCTCCAGAGCTGAGCAGAAGGAAACGAGCAGCTTGGGGAGCTTTCAAGAGTATCGAGGATGTAGTGAAGAGAACATAGAACACCCGACTCCGTGCCCACCTTTTCGACTCAACGGTACTTCCTGCCCTAACGTGTGCATCAGAAACCTGGTCACTGCATAAGCAGGATGAGAGACCACTCAGAAGAATCAGGATGAGAGCGTTATCGAATGCGCTGTCGAAACCACGATGCTAGGAGTATCCCGTTAAGTAATATATAGTAAGTAAGGGATTGGATATGAAGCTCCGACCTGCTTCAACGGTTAGAAATCAAAGATGCCGTTCTGTACGCTAAACAGTCGAAGATAAGGTGGGCCGGGCACGTAATGCGTATGAACGACAACCGATGGACAAGTGCCGTTAGTGAGTGGATTCCTCGGGATGTCAAACGTACTGCAGGAAGACCACCGACCCGATGGTCAGAGGTTTTCACGAAGAGCCTGGAAGAAAGATATGATGCTCGACGAGTCCTTAGAGCGAGCAGAACCCACTGGGCTACTCTTGCAAGCGACAGTGAAAAATGGAAGATTTACTGGCGCCCGCTCCGAGTCACTCGACGATCAACGGGACTACAGGTGATGCAGGTGATACCCTGCCATAAAAATTATAGAAAGTCAGAAAATAAAAAGTAAACATTGTGTATTCAATTACACATATTGTTACTTAGATGCTCTTTCACGGTTTCTGCAATGCTCTTTTTTTCCTATACGATCAGTGTCCTGTGAAAATCTCGACCACCTTTCCAAATCTGACTGCCATGAGTCATCTGCAGGATGGCTACATAAATCATTCTTACCTGTTTTTAGAACGACATTCATGGCCCTAGTACACTTATCTGAACAAATAGAATCTCGAAACGATTTCGCTACAACGGATATCCGCAGAGTCGCGGAACTCATTAGAGTTTTATGAGAGCAGATGCTGTTGCTACTTTGCATTTTCATCGACTTGAGAAATGCGTTCGATTAGGTTGGTACGGTGACGGTCATGAAAGCCTTGAACTGTAAGGCTATCACAGTTGAGTATACAGAGATCCTAAATAGACTACACAGGGATTTCACAACCAGGATTTTGCTATTCTACAACGGCAACATCATCGATGTGAACTGAGAAAGATGACAAGACGAAAAAATCTTGCCAAGACTATTCAGCGTCAATGTCAAGAACATCATATGAATATTAGAATGAGACGTTGACCTCTCCAGGCTCTGAGGAAGGCGAAATCCGAACATCAGATTCATCGTGACAAGGAATAGAATAACACCTCGTGTTTGTTCAACAAGAATATAGAGAATTGTTAGATCAATGTCAAGGTTTGTAATGAATTAGAATGATATTGATATATAGCCAAGAACATCGATGACTACAGATATTGAGATATCTCTGATATCTGCAATATTTGAATAAGATAAGGATTCTGACTGCACGCGTGGAAGAACTTGTCTTCAGTTGAAGATCTAGGAAACGAATATCGCGGGAGATGGATCCATTTCTGAAATCCTCACTCTTGCACTCAACGCAAGGAATAACTCCAAATGCTCTAACTATTCCAAATATTTGGATAAATATGTATGCATGAAAAGAACACCCAGATTAGGACACCCGCGATCCGCCTTTCCCCTAAATCGACAGCATAAAAAAGATAAACGATGGCTCTCGGCGTTGATCAATCCCTGAGGGATGCGTCATGCATTCGATTTCACCAAGCATCGTTGGAGGTGATTGAATGCACATTTGGCCTTTACAATGACCCGCGGTGGACTATGGATGTATCGAACCAGTGTTGTTATCCTCCCAGACAAGATTGGTACCAATTTGCCAACCGCGCAGGTACGGCGGACTTAGTGGGCCTGGGGAGCAGGGTTCGATCCCATGTGTACTGGAGGGCCCCCTTCCATCACTGCGCTACACGCTACCTTGTAGATAGCACACCCATAACAAATGTCCTAGGAAGTATTCAGTGTTGACTTTTTTGGTCAGTTTTCACATGTGATTCTAACCACATGCGTAGAGAAATTAGGTTTAATTGCGACTGTTATAAATACAACACATTGGATAGAAGGTGTTAATCGATTCTTCAAATCCAAACCTCTTGTAGAAATGTAATTTGGTTAATCTACACCTTTGGATAATTTTCTCGAAATGATCACAAAACGCAGAACACTTGTAACATGCGAGCTTTCTGTTTAGAAGTGAGAGGTACTGTGTACTGAATCATAAAGTTTTATCATTTCTTGTCAAAATAATGTTATCCATAGAAGACTATAAACAACAGACGAGACACCAAATGCTTTCAGCGCAATGAGAATCCGCATATTTATGTTACTTAAATAATGATTTTAATCAGGAACTACCACTGAACAGCATGACCAATCCTTCAACTTCCTCGTCTCCATACCCAATATCACTAGCGTCTGGATTCACGGGTCTCACAAACCGAGGTATAGAGTTAATAACCTGGAAACAAACATAAAAAAATCCAACTTTCTCATCTAATTACTCTACTTTTTGCTTTACTTTTTTAACGGCAGTGTGTTACAAAAATACATTCAAATGGTACAGAGATATTTGCAAAACTCAGAACACCAGGTTAACTTTACCAAGGTCCTCGTTTTATCTCTGAACCAGTTTTTACCCTGACGATAGTTTCAGCAACCATCCATCAACGGAAATGATCTGATGAAGCAAAGATCGGCACTGATCTCAGTTAAGGTGAAGCTGCAGTCGAATCCACAATGTTTAACTGTTTTAAAATTTACTGCCCATTACTTTTGTTTCATTTTAGTTTTTTATGGCAGGATGTTACGTGGAATACAACCATAATTACGCTGAGATATTTGCAAAATCCGGAACCCCAAGCCAGCTTCACACAAGCGATTACTCTTTCTTTACCCCTGGAAAGGGTAACAATGGTGGGTTCGAAGCTGGCCTCGGATTTCGAGTGTTGCAAATATCTCAGCAACATTGTGGCTGTATAGAGATTCTAATTCACAAGAAAAGTGGGTGAAAACAAGAGCGTGTTGTCTAGCTATCCCATGATAATTACCACAAATTGAGCTAATCTTTATTCTAAAAGAAAATGAAGCACTAAAGAGAAAAAACCAGAAAAAGCTCTTGGGCAATTAATTCCCCTGATCGAAGTGCGTGAAATTCATGACGTAACCTATTCTGCCCCTACTTCATCAAACTTTCTACTGGCATAATCCATTGATCTAGCTTGAAATAACTACCTTTGTAATAATTTTCTCCGGAGTAGCCAATTGATTTTGTTTCTTCAGCATTACAGCTTTCTTATACGCAGGTTCCGTTGGAGGTTGAACAACATCATGAAAAACGTATCTAAAGAAAGGAAACAAACGTAACATTCTATAATTGTACGATAACTATTCAACTTTATGCGTAATCGGCAAGGTCTACTGAATGAGATTGAAGTAAGCCTATTATTACCAAAGGTGTAATACGTCTCAACTGGTAACAAAAAATTGAGATTTGCTAGTGGAAGTAAGTAAGAACCTCCTAAAGGTTTACCGCCTCATCGTGGCTGGGAGGTGTTCCTGGCTGTCGGACGGAGGAGTCCGGTTTTTCTATCGGGAAACCCAGCTAAGAGTAAAGCCCGGTATCCACCACCGTCCTAGCATCAAACTAGTCCCATGGGAACAAATCTCCTCCCTAATCCACAAGGACGGCGACTGCCTGTGGTGATGACGACTTGGGGCAGACATTGGATAGGCTGATCCCGAGACTCCAGGGAAACTACAATGGCTAAATCAACAAAACTCCGAAAAAGTGGAAACTATACTGGAGACAGTGAAGGCGAGCCATCTAAGTATCCAAGTAAGTAAGGAACTAAGATTGAAAACATATTTTAGAAGGAAGAAAACTAACTCTGATTTTACAGTCCCCGGGAGGAGCATTAGGTAAATTAAGGCTGTAGTGTCCATCGCTGTCAAATCCACTTAAATCACCACAAGCAACAAAAGGAACAATAACGCGATTGACACCACGCAGTGTGTCATAAGATGCACCCTGATAGTCAGAAAACAGCGGACGTTCTAAAGTTGGTTCAAATCCATCAGGAGGGGAGTATCCCCTGCATACAACGAACGCTTCTAAAGTTAAAAATAGAAAGAAAACAGAATTAACAAAACAGAAACAAAAAAAAACAGAATTAAGACCTAGTAAAAGAAAATATACAGTATTCTAACCACAACTGCTAAGTCGACTGCTTTTCGGTTTTGCACAGTACACCTCTTTGAAGAATACTTTCAACTGTGCGTACAGTAAACAAACGTTTCGAGCACGAAAAATCTAAAACAGTCGACCTCATTCAATTGTCTAGGCAGATGGCCAAATAAGCTGAAGGATAGTTAATCATGAGAAACAGTGACTTGATTTTAGTGACTGTTTAGTGACTTTTTCTTGAAGCAAGATCTAAAGCAATAATAAAAAGTCACGACCTTTTTTTTTCATGGGCGCATGTAGCGCAGTGGTTGGAGGCGCCCTGCAATACACATGGGGTCGATTCCCGCGCCCCAGGCCGACCAATCCCTTTTATCCTTCAGGAGTCTGCAAATTGGTACCAGACTTGTCTGGGAGGGATATCAGCTCTGGCTCGATACATTGGTAGACCACCACGAGTCACGGTATAGCCCAGATATGCATTCAATCACCTCCAAACGATGCTTAATGACGGCGAATGCATGGCACAGCCCTCGGGGATTCATCAATGCCAAGAGCTTTTTTTAAACCTTTTCATGAACTTAAAAGTATATATCGTATCAAGGAAACAGATTATGCTGATATGAGACAACTACTCTTGAAGTAAAAGTAACCATACCCCCTTTTAAGTATTTCCAGCCTAAAACGACAAGCTGCGAGAAATAGAAGGCTTTAACGTGTGTTTAAATTACGCCTTACACGAGGTTAAAAAAACAATTTCATTCAGCTAACGTTTTGACGTCACCGTTTTCATCAGAACCGGAAAGCCGGAAAGGAAACCCGGTTTCTGAAATACGAAAGACTTTGTATTCGATTTTTACCTACTGCCTACTCTTTTTCATGGCAGGATATGATGTGGAAATAAAACCATAACGATGCTGATATTTGCAAAACTCCGGACCGCAGGTGCCCTCGGCGAAGATTGAACCTCGTTATTACCCATTCAGAGGGCTAACGTGTTTAACACCTCACCATTGTGGTTTCAACTACAGCTTCAATTTAATTGGGTTCAATGCCGATTTATGCCCCTCCTCCCAGATCAATCCCGTTGATAGCTGGTTGCTGATGGACCCTATAAAAAAACACTCGAGAGGAAGGCGAAATGAAGGACCCGTATGGTGTGGTCGTGAACCGATTAGCCGCTGTAAAGAGTAATAGCGCGTTCGTTCCCCATCGCAGACACCTGCGGTCGGAGTTTTGCAAATATCTCAGCATCATTGCGGTTATATTTCACATTTAAAAAGCTTCGTTCTTACCATTAAGCTTCCATTATGGAAAACTTTTCACCTAAAAGTTTGAGCTCGTAAAATAAAAAAGTTTCCACCTTTGCAACAAATGAGCCGCCTATTTTAAGGATATTTGTTGTGATGTTCAGCGCTGCCAGTACCAATTGTGACTGCATATACTCATCTAAGGAGTGAAGACCAGTAACTGTAAAGAAGCAGACGTCATCAGACAATATGACAGATGACAGCAGATGAGGAACCGATCGAACAACACATCGCAATGGATAGAACTTACCGTCAGGTGCTCCATCACAAACCACCAAATCAGCAAGTGCTCCAAAAATCTCGATGATCTTCTTCGCTGTAGTGTTCTAAATGAATTTCCTTAGAACTACTACAAGATGTAAGATAAACTAGCGATAAAAGAGAGAGAATTCCTTTTCACCCACATCTGTGATGTCACCTCGAATCTGAACCACGCCATTAATAGGGGACATCGGCTGTAGGTCAACAGCGACGATTTTCACTTCATTCGGATCGTTGGCGTTCTCCAGAAGACGTTTCGATAGCACCTGCAAAGTTTCTGTTTAAGAGAATTTAGCGCGCTTAAGGGTGGACTGTAACCCCCAGGTTACATGTAACACTTAAAATTTTCTATATTCCGTTGAACAAACATGTGGTATTAAATGCTTTTTCCGGCAAAGCGGACGTTTCGGCTCAGGTTATTGCCTTCTTAAGAACCTGGAGGGTTAAAGGGATTTGCAAATTGTCCCTAAACTACATTAAGCTGATAAGTCGTTGCACTAAAGAACCAACCTACAACCTACAATATATACCCTTCCACTAAAAAGAGTAGGCGGTAAATAAAAAAAAGAAGATTAAAATTGTGATTATAATTAGCCTCAGCTTAACTGGGTTCAATGCCGATTTGGGCTTCCCAGATCAATCCCGTTGACGGGTGATTGCTGATGGCAAATGATCGATAGAACTAGCTGAGAGAAAGGCGAAACGAAGGACCCGCATGGTGTGGTGATGAACGCGTTACTCCCCGGAAAGGACAATAGCGCGTTCGTTCCCCACCATAGAGCACCTGCGGTCCAGAGTATTGCAAATATCCCAGCTTCGTTGAAGTTATATTTCGCAATATAACCTACAACAGTCTGAAAACCGGAACCCATTGGTCCACTTAGAACTGAGAAAAACTGGTAAACAAATTAACAAACAATGGTGTTACAGTGAAAATCTACTCGATTTAAAGACGTACTTGACTCCAACTGCCAGGAGCAGCACATAAATCAACGACTTTTTGTAACATCTGAAGTAATGGAATCATTTTCTTTCTTGTCAGAACTTGGGTAAAAAGAAAAATCTACGTAAGACTTGTGTAAATACTTTCAAGAATTCTGAACTCGTCATCAATCTGAAGAAGTTTGAAAGCGCTTCTTGCTCTCCATCCTTGCTCCTTAGCCATTCGATAATAGATATCCCGTTGATCCTTCGATGTTTTACCCATAACCTTAAAGATTTACAACTATAGACGCAGAAAACCCTCATCCAACAAATCGTCTCTCCATGAAAACGATGCAAACCACTAGTAGGAGCCATAAGTGGGAACGGTCATCTCTTACCGACAAATAAGTGGAGACCTCCGTAACTTCAGACAATATTTTGTAATATTCGCGCTAATCCAGAAAAAATAAATTTATTTGTGCATGGTACTACGCAGTACTGTTCAGTATTTGCTCCATTCAGATCGCTTTGTAATAGTATTTTTCAGTGTATGAGCATGAGCATGTGTAGCGCAGTGTTTAGATGCACTCTGCAATGCACATGGGATCGATCCCACGCCCCCAGGTTCACCAAGCCTTCCATCCTCCGGGGTCGGGAAATTGGTACCAGACTTGTCTGGGAGGACAGTAACACTGGGGCCGACACATCGGTAGGCCGCGGCGAGTCATTGTAAAGGCCAGATATGCATTCAGTCACCTCCAAACGATGCTTAGTGAAATCGAATGCATGGCGCATCCCTCAGGCATTGATCAACGTCGAGAGATTTATCCTTTTAGCTTTATCATATATAGTACTTTTCGAGCTTTAATAGGCATTTAAGTGAGTTTACGAAAGTTCTGGTCGATCTACTTGAGAGAACTCTAGACTGTTTATTCGTCTATCTAATCAATATTTACTTATTCATTTAATGTTTAGATCCATCGTCGCGTATCTGCCGTACTCAGGCATTCACTAGTGATATTTTTACGGAGTGGCTTATGTTAGAATGTCATGTACGGCAACGGTATGTTCCCATTTGATTACAAAAGCTAGGAAATATCTCTAGCAACGTTGGCTTAAACTTCGGAATCGATTTTTTGTCATTCAGAGGATCGCTTCTCCGTCTCAAGAATCCCATCGACCGGTGAAAAGGAAATCCACTGAGAATTTACTGGCTACGATGGATAAGCGATGTTTAGTGAAGGATTTTGCGTGCATTTTGTGTCAACGAATATGTAACGTTCCTGTCGCAACTACGGTTAGTAGATAATATCAGTAAAGAAAGAAGATAACGATATAAAAGTGGTAGATAGAAAACTAGATGAGAGACAGACGAAGCGAAGGACCCACATGATGTGGTGGTAAACGCTTTAGCCCTCGGAAAGCGTATGGCGCGTTCGTTCCCCACCGCAGACACCTGCGGTTCGGAGTTTTGCAAATAGCTCAGCATCATTATATGCTTCCTTTTTTTTGTATGGTAAGTATTACACATGTTAAATGTTTCCTTATTTACTAAGAATGTATTACTTCCTTTGGTATTCTTATACGAGGTTAATAAACTATCACTATCAAAGATTATTAGGTTACGATTATTATTATTTAAGACTATTGTTATTGTATTAGAATTATAGATCAACCTTGTGCGAGCTTATCAAAGAAGCAATACATATTGATCAGTCACACCGAGGTTAAATGGAAGTCGGTTTTCAAGTACTAGTAGAGATGGTTCTGTTCTATGAGCGTTTTCAGGTGTGTATGCATAGGTTTTGTGAAAGTTGCATGAGCCCTCGAATAGCAGCCGGTAATCTAAGGTGTCCTCGATGCAACACTCAGCTTGACCGGAATCAACCTGTTTGCCACGATTCGAATTTTCAAGACATCATTAGAAAGGTATTTCTGTTTTTTTCTTGTCTGTTATCCAGTCGTAGAACGATTTTCTTCTTTAGATCGATTTCGACCTCAATACTGTGCATGATTTATTCGCCCGGAAACCTCATTCTACTTGTAAGTAGGCAATCCTTTTGTGTGCTCTCTGAAGTGAAGTCTATGTTTGCGTGTTTTCAACTCTTTACCACGTGATTTGGCAGCCTCCCCTTAGATTGTATTGTCATTGTTGGTTCTAGCTAGTGATGAGGAATACATGGATATGTGCAATGTTTCTGAAGAGCGTAGGAAGATCATCAGAAAGAAGACGGCACCTCAAAGCAGAATCCATCCTCTAGCAGCTGAACATGGTGCGTTATGCGTTCAGAGTGATTATGTTTTACGAATTTGTTAAGAGGGTTTCCACTGTTGAATAGTATAAAGTAAGCTAAACAGAAAGAAAAGTTTCCGAATTCCACGTTTATTTTTTGCCGTTCCTAAAGTATTCGTTTACACTGTTTCCAATATCTTGCCGTATTTGTAACCTAACGGGCATATTAATTATTTAGCGTTCTACTGGGATCGGAAGTTTCAAGGGAGCAACGCATTGGTGCAGCGGTATCTTAAAAAAATGGGGTTGCCACACCACGATCCGCCTCTTCCATTGCCAAGAATTCCTGAGCATGACGGAGTTGACGCGGAGGAACGACGACCCTTTCGCATCTATGGAAATCTCATCAACCATATCCCTCCTCCTCTTCGTGACAGAAGAATCAAAGATGGAAGCAGTGGTTATTACGACACTGAGTATAAACTGTTTGAGGTTCGCTTTCATAAAATATTTTTTCGTGTTTTACATTCATTCCGTCTCATTTAACTTTCCATGAGAACGGTAATCTTAAGTGCAATAAGGATCATGTTTGGCCAACAATCGAAAAAAAGGAGCCAAACAGATTTGGAATCACTGCGGAGTACAGGAAGAACGTAGCGAAAGTGAATCGTATGCTGCAGTCGAAAGCTCGAACCATCGAAAACGTTTCCGGTGAACACGTTGAAGCTGAATCTGGAGATGAAAAATCACTGGTTAGTGGTGAACAACATGAAGAGATCATTGTATTCCCCAGATCGTACGAAGTGTTTCTACGTTTTGATTTTTTGATTCCTTTCAGGGAGATGTCTTTCTCGAAAAGGAAGCGAATGGAGAATCATCAAATAATGACTCACTTGATTCCGAAGATGTCAAAGGAGAATTTTGTGTAAGTTTTTGTATAAGTTTATATTCTCCCTTTTTTGTCATGTGCAGAAAGTGTCCCTGATACTTGCAAATAGCTCATACTTTATAGTTTTATGAAAAAGAATGGCACAGTAGTGATATTGTTGTTGTTTAATTAGGAGTTGACGAAAGTACACTTCCAATTTTTCATACTTTTTTAGTTTTTACACCTTCAAGTTTAAAAAATGTTCTGTGATTATCTCTCGTCATTCATTGTATCCTATTACCATATGGAAATTTAAAATAGCTCGACTATTTTTTTATTTTATGTGACCCTTCATCACATCTACTGTGCAGATCCCAGCACTTTTTTTTCATTCGATTCGTTTTCACTTTGCATTTGTCATCCACGAAGGCCTTACGAGTTTTACGTGTTGTTTCGGGTGCCGCTTGAGGATTTTATCGTTTTTACGAATGTCTAAGAATACTGATCGAGTCGATTCTCTCCAGAACCTTCGGATAGCGGGGTTAGGACGTCCCCACGTGGACTGGAGGAGAGCATTGTAAATGGGGTCGAACTAGCTCCTTGCTCCATGGACTATACCACTAGCCACTCCACTGTTCCCTCATGTCTTTACTGTAACATTTTTATTTCTGAAATCTAAACTGGACTACGTCAAATCATTATTTTATCATTTGAAAACCAGTGCAAGCGTGTTCGGCAAAAATAGGTTTCGTGATTTAGAGTGAAGTGGTGTGGTTATTGCTCAATATTGACTACTCCCGAAGCGTTATAAGATACATAAACCTCTTGAACCATTAGTTTTTGTTGCAACATAATTGTTTTATATCAGTGTATGAACTTGGTCGTTGCATTTTCGTCTTTTATCTGCTTTCGATTTAGCTCTGCACTCCTTTTTTTGTCCTTGAGACATTCAGTCAGAAGATTAAAACAGTGTTTTATATCACTTGTAAACCTGGCCCGTAAATATTCTTTGACGTAAGAGTTGTGAATTTTTCTAATTGTTTAGTTTCGTTATTTCAAAGTAACACTTTCTACTCTGCGTTATCTGTTCCACATTCTCATTCTAATGTAACATTAGCCAATTACTATTTGTTCAGGAGCGTCAGCATTTGTATCTGTCTCGACAGTCAGCGAAAACGGTTGAAGTGATTCTTCGTCCTAATCGCAATCCGAAATCGTCTTCTCGTCTGATTTCTCCTCGTGAACTCCCTTCATTCTATCTATTTGTGGATGAAGCAGCTACTATCGCTCATCTACAGCAATTCATTTTGATGCGAACTAATTTATCGTGCTCACGGACGAAGGTGGGGACACTCATTGAAGCACTGATTTTTGCTGATATTTTTCTGCTGCTCAGATTAATGTGCTCAGTATAGGTTTTCACGTTTAGGTTTCAATACTTATGAGCAAGATAATATGGGAATGTAAAGCTGCCCGTATGGCAATGTTGCAGTGTATTCGCGATGTAGGTCTTCTACATATGTATTTACTGTTCTTATACTTGAACTATATCATTGGTCCTTTGGCAACGTTTTCATTTCAGCCTGAATCCAACTCTTCATGCATATCCTCTTTCAAAGGTGGTTGTTTTGACATTGTATCTCCTTTACCAATGGCTTATATACCATCACAAGCTTTTCGTATTTTATTTCCAGGTATTAGTGCAGCAGCTGAAATAAAAGATATAGCTAATAGCACAGCATACACGATCAGCACAAAGGATGGAGATAGTACGGTGTATGCAACAATGTATCCTGTTCAGAAGCTGGACGAGAGTTTGCATCTCACTGATGTGAGTTTTCCTCTCAGTTAATCATTCTATATCGACCGGCTAATTTTTACTAATTTTCAACTGCTCTTTGTTATAAGACATCGTTCGTGAAGATTGAGCATCTTCCATTTCGGAAGAAAAGGCAATGAAACAGCTCAGAACCGATGATTAATGTGTTGTTTGCTAATCGGTTCCTTAGAAATCATAATAGCACAGTTATATACCCAAAGATGTCCTTCTCTGAGGAATCTCCAGCCGACAACTGGTTAAGCACGTGCTTGAAGCGACCTTGTGCTTTAATGGGTTACGTGTGGGTTCAGGAGGACTTCTTTAGGACTGTATGTTTTTGATTCCATTGATTGATTCCATGAACTGGCATATAATCTATGTATTTATGTTAACACATTCATGGTTCGTGCGTGGGCCTGCAAGTCAGTTCTGCAAAAAATCATCCAAGCAGTGTGACTGGGAAGTACATAGGAGGTGGTTATGAGTCGCCTTCAACGAACAAAAATTTCTTGACTACTCTCGAAGAAACCGGAAAGCTATTCTTTGGTATCAGTCGCCAAAAATGGTAGAAATAATACCGCCCATTGGTCAGAATATTCCATGACAGAGTCCGCGATGTTGTTGTCCTCTTAACCAGAAGTAAGTCCATGAACGACGATCCGAATCGGATTTAAAAAATGCATTTGATTTATTGACACGCTAGCGAACCTGGAAGCTCTGAAGAGAGAAGGCATCCATACTCAATGCATCAGAGTCCTTCGTGAGTTACATAACAACTTCAGAACCAGGAATTCGCCAATCTTTAGCGGCCTTAACATTGTTATAAAGGGAGGAGTTCGACAAAAAAATACATTTTCGCCAAAGTTACAACTTTCGAGAAAGTTATACGAAAACTAGAGTGGAATAACATAGTAGTGAATATCGGTGGTCAGAAACTGCACCACCACTTTCGCTTTGCTGATATTATCTTTATGATATTAGACACTGGACAGGCTTGACGATTAGTGGTGTATTTTTAAAAACGCCATTTGGAAACATTGGTCTTCATCTGAATCTCAAGAAGACGGTAGTCATCAAAACGGCTTTGGTTTTGATGTCCCATTTATGCTGAACAGAAGAGTAGCATTGAATGCTAGAGGTTAAAGTATACTTGCGTGGAGAAGTCGCCATAATGGACGATTTAGCTCAAGAGCAGAGCAGAAGAAAGCGAGCTGTCTGTAGAGCGTCGAAAATGTGACGAAATGAATTCTCCCTGTTCTAACTCATTCGCTGGAAACGCATACAAAGTGAAAGACCATCCAGTGCTATAGAAGTTTAGTATAGAGGGCGATGACTATCCTGTATCATATAGATGAGAGAGGGAATCCGACGCTACGACTGATGTAAGCAATCAAAGTTCAGGGTGGGCTCCATACACGCTAAAATGTCGAAAATTTTATGGAATCAGCACCTGATGCGCCTTAATAACAACATATGGACAACATTCGTTTGCGTCTGCTTGTATACAAGAAAGTTTACTGCATTCTCAATAGTTTGCTACTGGTAGTGGTTTATTCTTAGCTTAGTTACCTGGTGAAGTTGTCGAACTCCTTCGCTCGTTTTGCTAACACTGAGGATGAAACCCGACTACACGTCGTAGTCCAACACCCGGAAATACCTTTAGCCACAATGAGGCAGTAACCCATTGCAAGTGGCATTTCTAATTCTCCTGAACTGAATTTGTTAACTTACTTGTCATGCCGAACTAATGTTATAGAGGTTGCTAGTAGCAATATCTCGATTGAACTCCGTGTGTTTTTGATCCGTAACTGGTTGCAGTCAACTAAATAAATTTCAGATGCGTGGGACAGAGAAGACATCGATTATAACCTTATTGTACACCGTGGCTCCTTGCACAACGTCGGGCTCAGATTGATAGTGTTTCGACGATAAGAGTACATTGCCTTTTCTATTCGTTTGACTCGTGTTTTCCTCATTTCCTCTCATCTACTTCCAGTCGTTTAGTTCTGAGTAGCTTTGTGTTGTGACTGATGTGTCTCTTTATTGCTCGCTTTAAATTCGCATTTTCTGTCGTCGATGAGGGTCCGTTATTACTGGTTTTAGTATTCGAGAACTAGTGTCAACTCTGTTTAAGTGATTTTGCTATTTTTCATATATCGTCTGGTGATGAACATAATATTTCATGTATATACTATTTCCATTTATTTGACATGCAGAAGTCAGAAGTAGAATTTTTAGTTCTGAGAGGTAATGCAGAGAATTTATTAATTGATGGTCACTGAATTGCCATTGTAATTAACGAATTCTTTTGATTTCTTATACTTTGGAGATAGGTTGAGCTAGAATAAAGTCTACAAGACTATAGCTAGTTTTGCCTTTCATGGGTTGAGTGAGAAGAAGAACTGAGCTGAAATGAAGGCACTGTTTGTTGAATTCCAGATCTGATTGCTTTTCGCATTGTAACTTCACATGCGTTACTTATTCAGTGGAGAAGAAATACTCTAAATACAAATACAGAATTGATCCGAGTACAAGTACACAAATTGCATTCGTTTCCCTCTTGTGCTAACGTCACATCCACGACGGTGAACTGCTTTGAGCACAACGATGTTTTTCTAGGAGCGTTCTTTAGTCCTGAAATTGTTCCCATATGCGAAAGCAGATGGTTAAAATTAGCCATGAGGAGGACGTCCGCCCATCGTTTCGTCCAAGAGGACGCTTGCATTCTGATGGAGTCCTTCTTTTTGTCCAGTATGTCATGTTTTCCCTATTTTGTAACCGGCCAATCTGTTTTTCGCTATCGATGTATGTTCTCATAGATCTCAAAGAAGAGATAGGTTCCGATAATCAGCGTATTTCCGCAAGACGTTCCGAATGCTGGTTAGGTTTCAGAATATGTCGTTCAATTGGTCTCTGGTTAGTGCTCAGAATTCTCGATGTGGTTGAAATATTCGCCTTTGTCACTGCTGCAAGACAACGCTATAGGAGCACTGTTAAGTGAAAAAGTTTAGCGTAGAGTTCTGCATCCGTTAGTTAGTCGATGGTTTAGATTCAGAATTCGGCATCGATCTATTGTAAAACAGTCGAGTTCGTTTCTGATTCTCTTACGTGAGAACAGTTACCAGTTTAGATATCTTCACCCAGGAGCAATCAAAAATTAAGATCCCTTGGAATGAAGCAATCAAAGACTACGAACCCTTGGAATGATGTAAACATTAATTTTAGACATCCGTACTAACAAACAGTAAGACGGACATGAGGACGACTTAGGCATTTTCATCTGAGGATCTAACTTAAAGTAAACCTATGCTATGCTTGAGTTGCATTCAGTGACGATATGGGAAGCGCTAGTAAGGGATGTTTTAAAGTTCTAGGGAAAAGAACTAGCTCATTCAGCAATATACACATCTTAGCACCCCCTACACTGCATGTTTGCTATTTCTTCCTCTACATTTCAAATACCAAAGCACTCCCTTTTTGACTCCGATTTTTAGACTCTTTTAAGCCTTGAAGATTGCCTAAAGTTACAGAATAGCCCTGAAGGAGAGCGGAGGGACAAGAACTGCATGTTACGATTAAACGACATGACACTTACCATCCACGAAGGTAAGGTGTCGTTACGAAACGACAGCGTAGGCTATGTTCCTTAAAAATCCTTTAACTCATCGTCAGTATGTGAGATCCTATCACTACGCTTGACCATTCTTCTTCATCCTTTGCGTGGAGTGAATATTCACCTTTTACCACTCGTCAACCTATTCATCTGATGATTTACAAGAAAAATTATGGACGTAATGTCATACCTACATGGTTCGGCAATGGAAATGATCCAAGGAAAGACAACGAAGTGCTCGAGAAATGATTACAAAACTGTACGTAGTTCAAATTCTTTGGATATCATCACCACCACAGAAAAAAATTCTTGGATAGAAAACCATCAGAAGAGGAGGTTATTTAAGAAAGGAAGAAAAAATAAAGCATGGTTTGGCTTTGACACACCTAACACGGCAGACCAACTTTCTACAAGCCTAGGCATTATAAGCGAGATTGGTAATAGTTGTTGCTGTTGTTACCGTCGTCGTCGTTCGGTGGCCAACGTTACGGCGGCTTCGCCTTCTTTACATGCGGACGTATTTTATTATATCTATAGCACTAGTGATGATCTATTATATAAATGAGCGTCGGATTTTTAGAAAACTACCCAACGTTTTGTAAGGTGTGGGGGATCACCAGTGTGTTGTTCATGTGGGATGATGAATGAAACCCGCTCAGATCAAAGAGTCATTCTCAGGTAAGGCACTATGGCACATGTGATTGTAGGCATTCGTTCTTCCAGTTCTTTTTGTACATTTAAATTTATCCAAAACGCTTCAAGAGTCTTGCGCGATGGTGTTTGTGATTCCTGGGTTATGATGTTGATAGTCACTTCTAATTGATCACCGCTTCAGCTCATCACGGGAAGTTCATAAGAATTACACCTAAAACATATAACCATAATGTTGCTGAAATGTTTGCAAAACTCTGGACCGGTGGTGTCTGCGGTGGGGACCGAACACGCTATTACCCTTTCCGTGGGCTAACGCGTTCAGCACCACATTATGCGAGTCCTTCGTTTCGCCTCCCATTAAAGCTTAACTAGGTCCATGCCGATTTGTGGTCCCCAGATCAATTCCGTCAACCGGTGATTGCTAATAGCGCCTATAGGTCAATAACACGGCTGAGAGACAGGCGAAACGAAGGACTCGCATGATGTGGTGGTGAACGCGTTAATCCTCGGAAAGGGCTATATCGTGCTCAGTCTCCACCGTTGACACCAACGGTCCGGAGTTTTGTAGATGTCTCAGCAACATTATGGTTATATGTGTCACATAATACCCTGCCATTAAAAAACTATTAGACAATAGATAAAAATTCGCGACGTTGTGATTTACACCTTTAACAGTTAATAATAAGTTAGTAATGATCTAGAATTAATTGCAGAAGTGTGTATGAATTAATAGCGGAAATGTGTAGTTAAGTATCTTCCATTCCATAACTGCTCTTGAAAAACCCTACAACTCCTACATTCACCGCGCATCCTTCTCTATCAAGTTCGTAAAGAGAAGCACAGCCACAGCACCACCCAACATCACAGGCGGCTTTCTAGAGTCTGCAGCCGCAAACTAAAAGCACTTTTTGGAGGATGCCCTACTATCCAGTCCTAGAATGGAGCTACTGGAGAAATGTTTGCAACTACAGATTGATTTGCTTGCTAAGCACATTGTGCAATGTTAAAAATTATAGCATGTCTCTAAGTCTGGATCAAACTCAACCAGTCGAGTAATTAGGATTCCGGCAGGCTTTTTACGTCATGCATCACTTACAAAGCTTAGATGCTTTCGTAAAAATCTGTTGGCAATACATCCCTTATTCTAAATTTTTCCTGTTACGAAAGGACGATCAGCATCGGAAAAAATGTAATCCCATCGAAGATTTTTCTATCAATCTATGAAGAAGTGAACGCGTCCAACTCAAGAACTCTAGCTGACTTCTATTACATCCCCACCATGAAGATACAGCTTTATCACAGACGTCCTACCATCCCCATACGGAAAAAAAGTCCGATGGTTTGATACGATCTTGCATGCGTTGCGCACTGGAAATAATGAAGTCGCTCGAATGGGACGAAAAGTTTGGATGGTTGCAGATAAATTTCTATAAAGGCTTTATTATATTGACGAAACTGTCATTCTTTTTCGAAAAGTACCGGTGAAGCGGCGATTTTCAAGGAACTTTATGAAGTGCAGAAGATGTAGGAGTGCATGTTAAAAAAACCCACCTCAAACGGTGATGTGATTCGAATAGAATATAAACTGATGACACTCCTTCTCTAAAACGAGAGCACATCCACCAGCGTGAAGCCAGGGCCTTCAATTAACCCAAGAAGCGATCACGAAAGAAAAGTTGAGGCATGAGATAGCAAGTTAACCACGTTTATAAGGTTATGCCTCATCCATGAAGTGAAGGTGTCTTATAAGGCCAAGTATGTATTCAATCACCTCTACGTAGCCTAGTGGTGTCACACCTCTAAGGGATTGATCAACGTCAAATGCTTGGTCCTGTAGCCATTTATTCTGGATTTGCCATGAAAACACGAGCCCATTTCTGTTCATTCTTTGCTGCCAAGGCTGCTGGTGAAGTTTACAGTTGGTTTTTGTAAGTAATTAATCATCGGCAAACAACTGAGGGACGACTAATCAACCCCACCCATAACACCTCATGTTTCGGGTTTCCTATATTATTTCCTGATCCCTTAGGGTTTTTGCAATCACAGCATTTCTAGTAACAGTTCCGTTTGGAACTAAGGATATACAAAATTTTTTTCCTTTCGTAATTTTCCCTCTACGTCGAACTCACTAATTTTTCAAGCATACCCTTAGTCTTGAAATGTGTATCCTTTGATCATTCCCTGTATTACTGCGGACGTTGTTAAGTGCAATCCGAGATGTGAGCAGAGTACATTTTCTGCAGGATGAAGAGAGACAACTACATTTCTCGTGTATTTCTGTTATGCAGTTGCAGGGCTGCAGCAAGTGTAGCTGACGTAGTGTAAACAGAGTAATAGCAGTGGAGTAGTCAAGAAGACAAGTCGAAAAAAGTACCGGAAACAAAAGTAATAGATGAGTGGATAACAAATCAGTGGTGGGAGAGCAAAACTATAGAACAAAGGTAAGGATGTTGTAAAGAGAAAAAAATGAAACATTTCGGTCATGACACAAACACACGCACAAATAACTGAACAATCACTTACCTACTTGGATACTTGGACGGTCCGTCTTCACGAGTTGTGCGGACCCCAGCACATATGCTATTCGTTCCCTTCTCTCGCAACCGTAGTCCATGGTGGTGGTCTTGTTCGAGTGTGGTAGAGCGTGCGAGTCTCATACCGTTGATATGTAAAACAACTGCAGCTGCGTGTACAGCTGACCTCCTTTCTGACTAGCTTATCAATGGATATCAGCGAAAAAATTAGACACACTCCCAAGTAGTCATCATATAAAACTAGATGTCGTCACATATCTGTTACAAATACACCGTTCAATCTGACATCATGCTTCATTCAACCGCATGACTTGACTGGGTAGCACATTTTTATACGAACACTGAAGACTTATCAGTATCGACGTAAGTAGAACGTGAGCTACTCATAAATCGTCTCCCCATGGACGATTTCAAGAAATAAAGTCGCTATATAAAGGACAAATAAAAAAATAAAAAGTCGTTGTATGGTTGAGCAAAATAATATTTGGGTCGTTAGTCTCCCAACTGAAAATTCCTAAAAGAGTTAACGAAGATATGGATTGTTATAGAAAAGTTCGCTCTGGAAAACCGAGACTTAGAAGGATATTCCGTTCCAGGGAATCGCCAACAATCCCTCTTCAATAAGTTGATAGCCTCGAAATATAAGTTTTCTTTCTGAGAAGACTTTCATGAAACCACCATTGTAAACTTCTGTCTGTAAATTTTGATGGTGAACTACAGGTCAGAATACCGGACATTGGAGTCACAATGTCGGGCAAGTGTTTCGGTCATTCATTCAATTCGTTACTGACAATAGTGCCTTGATTTTTTTTTCCTTTTATTCTGAGGTCACCCTCTGCGATTATCGAAAAAGTATACAGAGGAATTACAATTTTAACTTATTATTTACTGTCTACTCCTCCCAACGGCAGGGTGTATATTGCGAAATATAACTTTAATGATGCTGAGATACTTGCAAAACTCCGGGATCGCAGGTGTCTGCAGTGGGCAACGAACGCGCTATTGTCGTTTCCGGGGAGTAACGCATTCACCACCGCACCATGCGAGCCCTTCGTTTCGCCTGTCTCTCAGCTAGTTCTATCGGTCTTTTGCCATCAGCAATCACCCGTCAACGGGATTGATCTGGGGAGCCCAAATCGGCATTGAACCCAGTTAAGCTGATATATACCTTGCCATTAAAAAGAGTAGGCAGTAAATAATAAGTTAAAATTGTGATTATAACTGCAGCCTCAGCTTAACTGGATTCGTTGCCGACTTGGGCTCCCCGGATCAATCCCGCTGACGGGTGATTGCTGATGGAAAAAGATCGATAGAACTAGCTGAGAGACAGGCGAAACCGCGGACTCGCATGGTGTTGTGGTGAACGCGTTACTCCCCAGAAAGGACAATAGCGCGTTCGTTCCCCACCGCAGACAGTTTTGCCAATATCTCAACATCATTAAAGTTATACAGAGGAATACTGTTGTACTTGTTTAGTTTGGTGGGTTTAAAGAGGTTTAAGAAAATCTTTATTCGGCTAGCGTTTCGACGTCTTTGTCTTCTTTAGAGCAGGACTGACCCGTGTCCGTTGGTATAAGTCGTTGTCCTCACGTTGTGGGTCTTCGTAGTCGTATCGAGCCGAATCATCTGGAATGGAGCACCGCTCGAATGAAGGAACCTCGCTTGGCGATGTCCTTTTATACAGAACCGTTACTGACTGATCGTTAACTGATAATGACTTCTTTTAATGTCGATACTCCATTCGGTAGAAGTCGGTGTTAAAATAGCTAGGACATAGCGAAATAATGCTATGCTAATCCAACTTCCACTTAACCTCGGTGTGAACAATCAATATAATTGTTTAAATTACTAGTTAAGCAGATTTTTTATAAGTTGATAAGTAAAGTTATAGTTCTAGTCATCCAATTATTGTGCGTTAACATGTGGTTCAATACCTTCTTACATTGTTGAGCTGATATTGTTTATTGGTTAACTCACTCTGTGGTTAAGCGTAAGTCAGTTTAATAGAATATTGATGCATTTTTACTGACCACTATACATACCCATGAAAGAGAAAAAAGCTTCGATGCAGCTTGTTTGAATAGAAATGTCAGAGTTACCAACGTCATGGGTCAGCTAGGAGATGCGAAATCATGCCGAACTGTCCACACCGCTACTTTTCTTTATAACCTAAAGGTTAGAAGACGTCTGTCTCAGCGGTTAAAAAATACTGTGAACTGCAAAAATGTTCGTTTATTCAATTTTTGTCACTTGGTATCCAAACTTCCCCCATCTCTAAAGTCAATAAATTACCGCTAGACTTATCTAGGAAACGCCTTTCTCCGATCCACAACGACAGGCTGCGATGAAGACCTGGGAACGTTCTAGCAGGGTTATTTCAGGCTTTCAGGAAGAATCGGCTCAATCAGCATTCAGCGAAATCAATATCCCAATTAGACCCAACTTGCAGTTAAATTCAGACACAGTGTCCCCAGTCAGCAGTTAAATTCACACACAAATCCGAAGAGCTTCGTCGATAACAGGAGCGAGGCAATGAGCCGAATGAACGGAGTGCTGGGATGCGCAGAATCTTTCCAGCTATCATGCTTTATTTTTTAAATAACATTTTCTTTGCTTATTTTCGCACTATGCATCATTTCAAAGTGCTAAGTCTACCGTAAATGTTCTTATTAATGCTTCTTCTGTCAAGACGAATTAGTTTTTAAATTCAGGTCATTATAGAGCGTATGAAAAGCTGGTTCCATAAAATTTCGTAGGAATTCAAGCTTGAACACGAAGCGTCAGAAACTTCTTCCTATATCAAAGTACCTTTAGGGTGGAAGAACCGTTAACAAAAGTGCGGTGCAGCACTTGTTTTAAAAAGTTTTACTGTGGAAATGAGAGTCCTGAGGACGAAAGTCGATATCGTGTCGATGTTGACCACCAGAAGAGGATAGCTGAAGCAGTTCCATACGTGGCACTAAGTGGACTTGCAGCAGAGCTGCAGTTGATTATGGACGAAGTTTTGGACCATCTTATGGAAACCCCATAAGGAGATGCCGCATGTGCTGACTGAGAAGAGAGCGTTATAATGAAAAAGTTTCGTTTGAAGTGTTTTTGAGCAACAAGGCTGATTCTTGGTCGCGTTGTGATGGGCAACGAAGAATGGATCCTCCATGACAACTGGCACTGCCCAGTAAAGTACTGTGTAAGGTGAAGTGCCGAAAAAATATCTCGTCATTAATCAATTCTGAGTTTAATTTTTGTTGCACAACAACGAGTGCGAACCAGTTCACTTCTTCCGAGCAATCCTGGAAAAGTCAAAAGAATTGCTGTGGGGAAATCTCTCTCAGTCAACATTCTTAACGGCCTTCTTGCTAACTGCGTGCGGCTGTTCCAACACCTCAAAAACGAACTGCTGCTAGAAATCTTGAAGACTCAGGTCGCTAATGAAAATGCGTTCTATTCTGACCTTACTGGATGAACGAGTTTAATGCTTGCTTTTCCTATCATCAGTACCCAAAATCATTTCAAAATCGCAGTTTCTTCAAACATCAGTGTTAAAAGTTACAGTCAGTTAACCATCTATTCAGCAGATCTTCGCACTTTTTCTTATCTGTAGGATGAAGTCGTTCTGTTCAAAGAAAACGGAAAAGAAAGGAACAAAAGACGAAGTTGTCAACGTTAATCAAACTAATGACAGTGCACTTAGCACAATCATGTGCTACTTTTTGGAGATGCTGAGGAAGTGACTATTGCCTGTCACAGTGACTTATATAGAAGGTAGTTATCAGACAACGGAAGAGTCGTAGCGCTCCTTCTCTCTGACAGTTTTGTTTTCAACCGGCTAAAATACACCTTTGGTCGCTGGCTATAATCCAGGACTCAAGGTAAACAAACCGCACCAATCTTCTGGAGTCGACAAAACGGTATCAAACTTGTATCGAAGGACAAAGCAAGAGTTTGATACATCAGTAAATCGTTAAAATTCATTATGTAGACTAAACATATTTTCAATCTTCTTTATGATGCTTAATAAGGTCGGATGGATGACACTTTCTTAAGCGGTGGACCAACACCCAGAACGCTTTATTCTTTTGTCTAGGCTCTATATTCATTAGTGAATAAAAAGCTCATAATGACCGCTTCATTTCAGGAAGATATTGTGAAGATGTTATTAAATTCAACATACATTTCCTGTTTCTTCGAGCAAATGGACTTGTTAAGCACAGACTACTTAACATGGATGTGGTAGAAATAGAAGTTGCCATAAAATAGTGAATTCAGGACCACCTGTAGAGTTTTTGATAAACCGCTTTGGAATCGAAAACCATTCTCAGATAAGGAAGATCGTCTCTTCAGATACGGAGGTTGTCAATCCAAAAACCATACAACTAAATTCTCGTTACTCGCTTCGTTCCAGTACTGTTTTTCCGCTCTTTATAATATATTGCACTACACAAATGGAGGATCTCAAAGGACAGGTGGAGCATCTCAAAGGACACTTGAAATCAACTAGAATACAAAAATTTGCATTTTATTAAAGCTTGCTAATTTTGGATAAAATTACGTTCCCTGACGAAAGTTTTTAAAACATCCTTATTGTCTTATTATATTGGGATTTTATTTCTTTAATAAGAGCTCCTGTGGCGCAGTGGTCGGACGGACCCTGTACCACACACCTGGAATCGATCCCCCGCGCCTATGGCCCACCAAGCCTTGCATCCATCCGGGTTCCGCAAATTGGTACCAGGCTTGTCTGGGAGAATAGCACCACTGGCTCGATACAACTGTTGGCCACCGCGAGTCATTGTAAAGGCCAGATATGCATTCAATCACTTCCAAACGATGCTTAATGAAGTCGAATGCATGACGTATCCGTATCCCTTAAGGATTGATCAACGCCGAGAACTTTATCCTTCGTCCTTTTATTTCCTTAATTATGCTGCTTTCAATATTGCAACTACTAATTGTCGTTGTAAACACATCACTCGCTGTTCTTTTTACCGTTCTTATTCGTTAATTTTTTTGCTTTCAGTAAAATTCAAATAGTGTCCTTTACATACATAGACACACACAGCAGAAAGGAAAGCATCCAATAAGCGAATACTTAAAGAAAAATCCTTAACACTGTGGTGGGAAGCGATTCTATTCATTTTTAACTCGTCGACCGAGGTTTAAGAAAGTGTCTTAAAATGTAAACTGAAACGGTAAAATAACCAGTCACAGCTCTCTTCCATTCCTTTCTGTTCCTCTCTAGCCGTTCATCTCTCCCTCTATCTCTGCCCCCCACCCCACTCCCTCCTGGCCTCCCTCTCCTCTCTTTCTGCCTTTCCCACACTCTCTTTTCCTATCCACCTCCTTCTCTCCCTCTCATTCTTCTTCTGCCCTCCTCTCGCTCTCTCTCATGAGTTTGTTGTGAAATCGAATCAGCAAAGCTCTTCCCAGTCTTTGGTTGATGGTCGACTAACAGAGGACGTTCGAGTTGCGACCAACGTTCGCCGTTCGTTCGCTACAGACACCTGCTTTAAATTTATATTATCAGCATTGTTACATCGTCGCTGGAGTAAAGTGTAAACTGAAACCAGGATATCACCGTTAGAGAACGCTCCGTCATTCCCAGAACCCTTTGCTCACTCAGGAGAGCTG
This sequence comes from Angiostrongylus vasorum, assembly GCA_018806985.1. Classification (NCBI taxonomy): domain Eukaryota; kingdom Metazoa; phylum Nematoda; class Chromadorea; order Rhabditida; family Metastrongylidae; genus Angiostrongylus; species Angiostrongylus vasorum. The sequence continues at coordinate 69,942 of JADANN010000118.1, read as the reverse complement.
CATTGGAAACCGAACCTGCCTGTGATAAAAAACAACCAAGTAAACTTTACCTGGTTGCCCTATCGTCGATTATACGACGTTCAAAAACAACGCTGAAACCAACACATGGGAAAAAAACGCTTGTGGTCAGAAAGTACACGGGATAAGTAGAGGGAAATAATCAAGACAGATGGAGTAAACAAAGTATTTGAGAGATGGCTATTAAGAAAAAAAGCCGGAGGTGTACATGCAATTCACGAAACATGAAATAGTACGATGGAGGACGGCACGGGCGTGAAACAAGGAGAAAGAGATAGGGAAGGATGAGAATGGATTATATAATGGCAGAAAGAACTCGAAATGGGACGACACGGATGAAGGAGTAACAAATTTGAAAGGCGGGTAAAGCAAATAAGGGATAGAAGGAAAGATGGAAGGATGGGCAGCAATTGAAGGAAAGCTCCCTTAGAAACTCGTCTCAGGCGTGGAGAAGATCCACGGACTGTAGATGCATTCAAAACCATGAGACCTCCTACCGTTTTAATATAGTACATTCTTAATTCTCTATTCAAATATCTCCAAATATTTATCGGGGATAGGACAACTCATCGTCCACCGTTTTCAGCACTTCCAATTTTCACTTTTAATTTTCTATTAAGTAACTTTTCCCTTTTTCAGCTCACCTTTGTCATATGTTATTTCGGTAACACTGGAATAATTTGAGCTCACACCAATGTCGTGTCGACTTTTTACTTGTCGCAAACCAAAGCTGTCTAATGGTCTCCCACTTAGCAGAAGGAAATCCTGAAGCTTTTGCTTTGAGGCATTTTCTTTTTAATCCTCAGTAGATTCGCCCACTAGCTCGCTCTGACTTAGGTCTTCCTATTATTAGCCAGATTTCCGGGTGGAATTGTCAAGCTCTTTCTCGATTTGGAAAACTCTGCTGATGGGATGAACTGGCAGCAAACCTTAGTCTCACACCCCATTTGCACATCACCCTACTATTTCCACACGATCAAACCTCACCGCTAATTTACCGTGGGGCTCATTGAAAGGATTAGATGAATGAAAAGGGAATATCTCAGTACGGTTGAGATGAACGAACAGCAGAGAGCACAACACTCTTTCTTATCACCGATCCGTGATTGATGGAAACTTTAGCACATGGCAGGCGAGATCCTGACAACGGCAAGTGAACAGAACCTGAAAAAGAAGAGGAGCAACAAGAAAAGAACGCTGTGTAAAGAGTATTTCTAGAAAGTGAACACCTCCTTCACACTCCGGTACGTTAGTGAACAAATTCGAACGTCGTACATTAATGAGGTTCATCGTGAGAGTCTGTTAGCTACAAAACTAATGAGTAACGGTTCTACTCAGACCAAGTTCAGTACCATTTCAAGCGTTCTTCGACACTGTTGTCATTTTTCAGCACCTCTTGTTCGTTCAGCTTATTCATAGACATCTTCTGTGCAGTTTTTCAGAATAATGTCATTTTTGATGACGTCATAGCCTCTTGCTTCGTTGAAATTGAAGATAACATGTAAAATGTAGACGAATCGGGTAGTTTTTAATATCTGTTTTTACCAGGAACACTCTGTTTACTTGCAAATAAAAGCTGCTACATAAGTGGAAAAGTATGGGATGATATAAAAAGTATAAGCACTGCTGAGCCTGTTTTCTTTCTGGAAGACCAAGATGGCTTCCTATTTCCCCATGTGTTCTCAAGTTTTTCGATTTTCAAATTAATTGAAAATTACAAGTATAAAAGTACGGCAACAAAGTTTACTAGTAGAAACTCGTAAACGACAAATATTATTTAAAAAAGGTCTCGGCGTTGATCAAGGTGGATGCGCCATGCATTCGACTTCATTAAGTATCGTTGGAGGTGATTGAATGCATATATGGCCTTTACAACGACTCGCGATGGCCTACTGATGTATCGAGCCAGTTGTGCTATCCTCCCAAGGAAGTCTAGTACCAATTTGCCGACCCCAGAGGGACCAGGGGCGTTGGGATCGATCCCATTTGTGTTACAGGGGCGCAGACGAAATATTAATAAGAACAGAAAACCATGCGTTTCAAAATGGAATAATGACCGCAAAGGTTAGTTATCTCTCTTTGTGCCTTTTCTATTACTCTTTTTATAAAATTGCAATATTTCTCGAACTACACGAGGTTAAATCTACATAAATTTTGTGCCACTCAATGAATTGTCTTTTGTCTACTTACGTTTTAAGGAAATCACCAGATAATGCAGAGTACAGGACTTTCCCTCCTGTAAGTTTCTTTTTGTTTCTCTCATCAAATCCGATCGGATACGAGTAATGTTTGGCCGCCATCGAAAAAAGGTTTAATGTCATTTGTGTGTTCGACTTTAACGAACGCTCATTTATCACTTCCGAAAAGCCTGACGGGGATTTTGGCCTTGTACTGCAAACATCCAGCATTAAAACTTTCTTCCCCACTATTAAGAGCAATCCCGATCGGACTATTTCTAGCGGTTCAGCAGTAGATGTTAGTTGCCTTATAAACATATTGGTTCCTCGGTTGCTTTTGCTATGGTTCAATGAGTCTCGTTTTCAATTTATGAGGATAGAATTCGATTTGGTATCGTTAACAATGAAGATGTCTTCAACGAGCATTGGAAACTACGGCATGTCTTGAAAGCAATTCAAAGTTATGTCGACCTTCCATTTCTTAAGTCAAGTAGCTCACAGAAACGCCTCTGAGGAATATCCTCTGCTCCCATGCTCATCTCTGCTTCCGCCAATGAAGTCGCCTTCGTTGTCTTTCCTGAACTAAAGAAAAGGCTCTATGGCGTTCTCTTCAAAAGTTTTCTTCGAAAGTCTAGTGCTCGTGAAATAGTAGCTCATGCCTCAGTGAAATTTTCATGCTGAGGAGTTCACTTGTTCCGGCGAATCTTTTGGTTCTTTGATGATGTAATTCCGCCTAATGCTTCAGAAGAAAACCATTTTATATTAGTCTGCCATTTTAGGTTCTGTCTGACTAGTTTCCTGACCAAACTTCTGCGCAAATGGATCTCCAACACAGCTGATATTCGACAAATGTTTTAATTTGATAACTGTTTTTTTTCAACTGTCGTAGAAATTGTTCCATATTTTTTCTATTTTACAACATATTTTTGTTTTTATTTTCACTGTTGCGGTCGATCACTCTATGGTGAAGAAATCATGTAGTAACAGAAATGCTGCTAAGTCACGGTATTAATACAATCGTATACAAGTCAGCAGTTGAGCAATCCACTAGTTGCTAAAAGGATTAAGCTCCCGGCGTTGATCAATCTCTGAGGGATGCGCCATGCATTCCACTTCATTAAGCATCGTTTGAGGTGATTGAATGGATATCTGGCCTTTGCAATGACTCGCGGTGGCCTAGCGAGCTATCGAGCCAGTGCTGCTATCCTCCCAGACAAGCCTGGTACCAATCTGCCGACCCCGGAGGGATGGAAGGCTTGGTAGGTCATGAGAGCGAGAATCGATCCTATGTGTGTGTTGTGGGGCGCCTCCGACCACTGCGCCATGCGCGCCCCTATTAGGTGGTATTCAGACGATTTAGGAAATTAGTATTCATTTCGAGTAGGAAAAACAGCACTGGGAATGGAGCTAGGCGTAGTGATACGCTACTTCTATAGCTTCTTGATCGATCGTCTCCGCATCTGAAGTGCTGGTCACCACATTTTGACGACGGCTTTCAGTCTCAAAGTGGGTTACGAAAATCTCTGCGGTCGTCTATAAACGTGTTACTTTGTTACCGTACAAAGTTCTCTGTGCCTAAAAACTCTAATTGTTTGAAGATAACACCTTCTTGAACTGTTTAGTTGACACGAAGTTGGTAGAGAATATCTATTCGGCTAACATCTTGCCGTCTTCGTCTTCTTCAGAGCCGGATTGATCTGAGTGGATGCTAAATAGGTGGTTATTGTCGGATCGAGTCGAATCGGATGCGGTTCGATAATTAATTTCTATGTGATCATTGATTTCAATCGTCATCATTTTCAGAGATGTTCGAGGATATTCTCATTTCTTTTGAAGTGAGTCAGTAACGAATCAAATGGTTAGCAGAAACTTCTAGAAGACGAACAATCGGTGTCGAATCGTCTTTCAGCTTTATAGCGAGCAACGTTTGTTCGACGGCTGCAGGAAATATCACACCAGCAACACGACGTCGGCTGTGGGCCGACACGACAGGCTGCAGTAACACAAGGCCAGTCGTAGTCAAGACGTTGCTTGATGCTGATTTTTTTCCGCGTTCGCATCGTTTCCCGTCAAAATGACAACGTCTTTCAAAGGCTATTGCTGATTTCTTTACTGCTAGGTCTTCAGATATTGTATAACTTTTTTATCTAGTGCATATTATTCGTTTATGACTTGGTGTTATGTGAAATACAACCACAGTGATACTGAGATATTTGCAAAACTCAGAGCCCTACCCAGATTCAAACCCGCTATTACCTTTTCAGGGGGCTCACGTGCTACCCATTGCTCCACTTAGACCTTCGCTTTGCTGTTCACTCAACAAGTTTTTTTTTACCGCAATTGTGCCGCAAGCAATCATACCTGTTAACGGGAACGATCTGGGGAGCACAAATCGGCAGGAGCTGCAGGATAGGTAGTCCGAAGTTCGAATCCGACCTAGGTTTGTGTTTTCTAGATATCTCAGCATCATTGTGTTTAGATATTGTTGCTTGTTTCGTTGTGCCACCTTTCCTTGTTGATCCGTATAATCTTTTTCTCCTTTTTCCAATGTCAATCCGTTTCGCTTTCTGTTCTCCAAATTCGCATTTAGAATTGCAACGAAGACCGAAGAAGGGACAATAGAGTGGATCGTAAACGTCATTGTTATGTTTTGTATCGTAGGAAATTGGGTGTTGATTCTAGTGACTAGTCATTCCCACAACACAAAGGGTTATAGCAGAGTAGTACAATGCCGTGTTTTTCTAAACACTTGTAAACAGTTTAATACCTCCAGTAAATGATCAGCTCACTGACCGAATAAAACGTTGTTCTTGTTATGAATCGCCCTATTGCATCGTGGCATGGATTTTCCTTGAATGGTTCCTACTACTTGGTCTGATTTGTTTTAATTTCTAACTAAAGGAAACACGTTTTTTGGGTAGGAGGGAGGAGCAGGGAGGGGGATCTAAATCGAAAGAGCAATAAAAGCTCAATTATGAAGTATTTCTCTGGAAATTTCGTACACTGTCAGAACCATGTATCTCTCGTAAATGTGTGCTTATCTAAATAAGTTTAAGTGGATCAAAAAAGTGGGCCTCGATGTCTAACACTTGTAGGAAAAGCTTTTGCTTGGTTAGAATAAGGAAATGCGAGAAATATTACTAACTAGGTGGAACTGCCATGTGTGGTAGTAGAACTGTTCTGTTGTGGAGTTCAGAAGTTGTTGTTGCTTATAGCTGGCCATTCTATGCTCCCTCACTTCCGATAGTCGTCTCGTGCTCACGTCCTCACTGCCAGCTGTACGAAATTTTGTCAACGGAACAAAAGACTTTTTAAAAAAACAGCTTACTCTTTTGACGTGAGTCAACTTTCCTTCCACTCTTTTCTAACAGCACATACGCAGTCTAATTTCATTGGGTGAATCCTAGAATTATGATCCTCCAGCTTAACAAGAGTGAAAAAAACTACGGAACAGTGGCAAGTAAAAGAACATTCTGGAAAAACAGTTGTTTTGGTTCTCATCATTTGCATTTCTACAATTGAGTGTACTGGAATGCTCGTTCGTCCGTAGGTATGTAGGTGACGAAGGACTCTTTTTTCAACATCTGAACTGAAAAGTGCAATACAGCTGGAAGTAAACTAGTTAAAATAATGGGCTAAGGCTGAGGTTTATGTAAAGGATCTCGAACCCCTATACTGAGAACTTCAGGAAGTGGAAGAATTCATCTTAGTTTGCGTGAGATTAAATGGATTAGATAATAATGATCGTCACGAATTTGTGTCACCTCGAAATAGCACCTGTTCGCTTGAATTGTGACAGCGTAGGGCTTTTCTTTCGCTTTCGAGGGTCATAAGAGGGCCATAATGGATTTTGGAATGAGGCGTTCTCTCGGTTAGTGCTGAATATATCACCTCAAATTATGTCTTCTATAAGTCCAGAAGTCAGGTCATTCTTGCTAATCTTTGTCGTTTTTCGCAACTCTGCGCTCACGTTAGTTGAGATTTTGCTGTTGTTGGTTGTTTGCGTGGTTTGTGTGTCTGCACCTTGTTTACTGATGGCGATGAGGTTTATTTACAGACGTCTGGACTGGAGTGTAGTATTCATCTCAACTTTCTCGTAGAAGTCAGCTTTTCTCGCTATAGTCAAGTTTTTAAAAGAGAAAAAATGTTTTGCAGAAGATGTCTAAAATTAACTTGGAGTTATTCTTATCACAGTTTTGAGAATTCGCACTTATCGCACGAAGAACTTGCTCGTTCAGTGATAATTGGGCCATCTGTTAGTTCCTCTATGACAAAAACACTTTCTCCGATCGACTGATTTGTGTCGACGCGTGCAACTCGTAGCCCGTGGCCATGTACACTGTAGCTGCACCGACCTCGTACTTGGGCAACTGGCTAAAAATAAAGGATAAAGCTCTCGGTGTTGATCAATCCCTGAGGGATGCGCCATGCATTCGACTTCATTAAGCATCGTCGGAGTCGATCGAATGCATACCCGGCCTTTACAATGCTTCGTGGTGGCCTACGATGTTTCGAGCCAATGCTGCGATCCTCTCAGACAAGTCTGGTACCAATCTGCCGAGCCTGGAGAGATGGAAGGCCTGGTGAGCCACTGGTGCGGGAATGGATCTCACGTGTATTGTAGGGGCGGCTCCTGACCACTGCGCTACACGTGTAACTGGCTACTTTATGTATAATAGTATTAATACAATTGTAACGGTGCAATGAGGTAAATACAAACACATGCAATCTATGCAAGCAAATTATTATTACCAAGCAAACTTGAGTACTTCGGCGGCCCGTCTTCACGAGTTGCGTGGACCGCACCACTTCTTTCTTTCGTTCCTTTGCCTCGCAATCGTCGTCCATGGTGGTGATTTGGTTCGAGCATGGTGGGAGTGGGTGTTACATACCGTGATCTGCAGAACAAGTGCAGCTACTAGTACAGCTGTTTTACTTCAGTTACGAACACGTTCGCCCAACGTGTAGGTGGCCATCCTAGGAGACGTTTGTGTCCTCGTGCATATCTGGTCTTTACAATGACTCGCGGTGGCCTACCGATGCATCAAATCAGTGCTACTATCCTCCCAGACAAATCTGGTACCAATTTTCCGATCCCGGAGGAATAGAAAGCTTTATAGGTTTAAGGCGCATGATCGATCCCATGTGTATTACAGGGCTTCTCTGATCACTGCGCTACACGCGCTCCTGGATATGAAACAGATTTCTATTTCTAGATTACAATCCTAAATTAGTATAAGGTTATGAAACATAGATGAAGGCTAGGACGATATGAAGACAATGCGGGCAGATAGGGAGGAATAAGTGCACTACTGTTGGCTGTCTTTATAAAGTATCTGGAGAGCCTTGGGATGTCTATCCTTGCAAACGTTGCTATGGGGGATGAAATGGAATTGTTCAACGTATCCTGCTCGATAGATGTTCTTGTCCACTACTAATGGATGTTAATTGGTCGACGTATCGACAAGTATAATTCTCGCCTTGAATAGGATTTTCGTGATATCACTAGTATCGCCTATCCACCCGTTCATCGTCGAGTGACTAGAGCAGGCGTCAGTAAGCCTTCCATTTGTCTCTGTCGCTTGCAAGAGTAGCCTGGTGTGTTCTGTTCAATCTAGTTACTAGTTCAGCGGCATATCTTTTATCTAGGTTTTTCCCTGAAGAACTAGCTCTTGCTCGTCGGTTGTCGTTCACATGCACTACGTGTCCGCCCCACCTTAACTTCGACATTTTGGCGTATACGATGGCGTCTTTGGTTCTTAATCGTCAACGTAGGTCAAAGTCTAAGCAGAGTAGCTCCCACGATTTTGTGATAAGCTAACGAAAAAATTGGAGTGAAAAAGGGCGAACTATGGCTTCCTCTTCAAAATTGAATAAATTTGTAGTTAAGTGTAAGTCCAATCAAGAAATTTTGTTCGCCTATGCAGCCTCTTGTATATGCTCCCAGAAAATTGCTTTCGACTCGAATCATCTTTTTTTGTTCGAGTTTCGAGAAATCGGAAAAAATTGAATATCTATCTGAATATCCTCATTAAAGAACATGCGATGGCTACCGTATCCATCGTATCCTCTCCCCGTATAGAATCGGTCAGAGTGTGAAGCAGAAATAAATATTGAAACAAACTTTCCTCTTTTTCTACATCGATAACTAACTCGATTTTGTGAGTAATCAAATCTTATATTGCCTGCTTTATTCTTTCTGTTTGATAACAATAAGAGGAATGAGTCAAGTTCACTGCTGTTACTCGCTCACCATGAGCCGGTGAGTTCCATCGAATAGCTCAGTTTTAATACGCTTTATTCTTTCCATATTCCATCTGTGGTTTTTTCCTACCTCAGATTTATTCTTGTGCTTTTTGTCATCATAGTCTTTCCCATTTTCCGTCATCACTATGCTGTTTTGAGCAATGACTAATGCACCACATTCGTTTCTCAATGGTTCATTCTGACATTTCCATGGCAAAGAATAACGGTCAGCTACGTAGATGAACAAGATTTATTTCGCTTACTTAGGCTTTCAAGTGGGTTTTTTTGCACCTTGATGTAAAAGCTTACTTTGTTTTACATTACACGTCATCAGGGCGCGTGTGGCGCAGTGGTCGGAGGCACCCTGCAACACACACGTGGAATCGATCCCGTGCTCATGGCCCTCCAAGACCTCCAATCCTCCGGGGTCAACAAATTGGTACCAGACTGTCTGGTAAGTTAGCAGCACTGGCTCGATACAGGTAGGCCGTTGAGAGTCATTATATAGGCCAGATATGCATTCAATCACCTCCAATGATGCTCAGTAAAGTCGTATGCATGGCGCATCCCTAAAGGGGATTGATCAACGCTGAGAGAGCTTTGTCCTTTTTTATCCTTTGCACGTCATTACATCTACTATGCGGATGCGTATCCCTGCAATTCTTGCATTCGAATCGTTTTCCTCGCATTCGTCATCGGTGAAGGTCTTCGAACATTTTTGCTTATTGTTTCGGTTGCTCCTTGAAGATTTTGTCTTCTTTATGAACGTCGTGGAGTGCTAGTCGAGTCGATTCTTCTTGCAATCTTATAGATAACCAGACTAGAGTGTCCTCACTTGGATTGGAGGAGAGCGGTGAGAAGGAATTCGAACCAGCAGTTTGCTTCCTGTTCTTGATGCTTCCTGATGCGTCACTAACCAATGCGTTACTTTCATATCCTACAATAAATAGTAGCCCGCACCCCTCCCATTCTACCACAAATAGTGAAGTAAATGGTAGTACCAAATGTTTTGATATATAGCGAGTTACGAAAAATCATTCTATAAACTTTGCCTTTCGTAGATTTACCAGTTCCACTTATTACCTACGTGAAGAGACCAGCTCTATCTATATGAAGGTGTTATAAAGAAGACCTCAATTGGTTGCTGTTGTTCTAGAAGACAGATCGACTACACTCACGTGAATGAACTGGAATGTTAAGCTAGAGGGACATTAATTACTCCTTAATCCAAGTAGCTTTTGGATGTTGAAACACCTTGCAGGATTTAACTCAGTAGAACTGAATAAACACTAAGCTTACGTTAAGTAGAAAACACTGAGTAATCGGATTGCACATATGTATAATGAGTTTGGGCAGCTACTGTGTACAGTCATTCATCATTTAATCTTCTGGGGATCGTTACACCATCTGGATTTTATCTAAAGAGAACTTTTAGGACGTATGATTGAACTAGCGGTGACTAAGGTTGGGCACTCTAGTGAAGGCTCAGAGCCCCCCAAAACGGTATGTTCGAGGAAGCGTTGATCTCTTCAGATTCAGAGCTTGTTCGCGAAAAGCTGACGACGGTTGTTGAGCAGTTCGCACCATTTGGTGGTGGTGAGATGTTTTTGTCGGCCTCCGCTCCGCCCGTTATTGTGGTGCAGCGGTGAAGTGACCGATGCCTGCCACCGCCGCCGCCGCTTGACTTGAGTAGGAGGTGCACGCGACCTCTGACCGACACCATGAGAGAGGTTACGCGATGTCTCTCTGCTCATCTCGGCTTCACTATGTCGTCGTCGGCCCGTCGACCTGCGTCTGTCTCATCTGATTCGTCTCTGCTTTCGTCGTCGGTCGTCCGTCAGATCACTCCATCGCCGGTCGCAAATTGGACACACACACACAAACACGCCCACGGTCGTTTCCCCTCTCATTAAGCAGTACATTACGCTCGAATGACCCAAGCTGAAAACGTAAATATGTCTTTTACCTACTATCCATTTATTTTTCTATGCTTCTACAGTAGCTTGCTTGTTTCCATGATGTGGAATGGTTCGTTTGCTTAATTTTTGTTATGCAGCTTATTACAACCTAATTGTAAACTTAAAACATGTGCGTATACACAAAAAGGTGTGTTAAGAGCAGCCATCTAAGGAATGAATTTTGGCTAGGCACTAGTGGGTCCGATCATTTTCTGCACATTAGATCCTATAATGAATGATATGATTATTGATTGTTTAGCTGGTCACTGATGCTAATTTTCAGATGAGACTGAAAACCATTGGTCTTTTTTCGCATTGCGACGCTATATAGACAACGTCAATGACCCATACCCTTGTGACACATTTTATTTGGGATCCAGTACTTCCTCGATGTTATTCGTTGGTCATGACGTCATCGTCCATCTAGGTGATGATGTTCGTGGGTAGGCTCGGCTAAAGCTTGACGATCGTTGTCCACTCTCTTCAATGACAGACTGAATAGTTGTGGAATATGGTTTTGTTCTGAAATCCTAGCGTAACCATCATGCTATGACATTCCGAGGTCTTCATAATAAGCAATTGCATGCCGTTGTAGATCGGAATGAGATTCGTGGCTTGCAATTAGGGATTCTTCCAGGACGGCGACTATGATTAGTCGACCAGTCGACCGACGACCAATCAAGGACGAATTGGCAGGGAAGAAATTTAGGCGCATTTCACTACATGTTAAGAAATAATGTTGGTACAACTTTTGGATTGAAAAAAAACTATTTGTAGGTCTGGATTCTCAACAGAATGAGGGATTATAGTAGCTTGTTGCTTCGGTTGTTAATACAAGGAATTAAAACCGAGGATTTTTCCTCTATATTGTCCTATGATCTGGGTGTTGTATGCACGAGTTTTATTAGTTAGGGTATCTTCCTTTCTTATTTCATCCTTCCCTTGCGGTCTTTTTTTCATTCCCCTTCGGAATTCACTAACAGTACAATGACTCACCTGTCGATCTGTTATCTTTGGAGGTGACTGAATGCATATCTGGCCTTTGCAGTGACGCGCGATGGCCTACCGATGTAGCGAGCCAGTAAGGATCGATTCCACCTCTGTGTTGCAGGGAGCCTCCGACCACTGCGCCACAGGCACCCTCATATAGCCTTGTTCTGTGTGAATATTTTTATTACTCTAATCTCTTACTTGAAACTGTTCCACTTCGTGTTCTTCTTCCGAATGACTTCATATTTTCATGCGGTTACGTTTATCGTTTTCTAAAATCTTCTGAGTTATCTTTACTTTTATTCTCAACACTCGCTTTTTACTGGAAAATGATAGTCTCATTCACACAAACTTTCACACACTACGCGGATACATTTGGCCAGTTCTCACGGATTTTTTGTTTCCGACGACAAATGGTGTCGTAGGAACCGGATCGACTCCGAGATTCCTGGTGTTTTTTCAGCGACCAAGCAAACGCTTGAGATTTCAGTAGAATCACCAGTTTTTCACGATATTTCCGACTTCTCACGATGAATACGCTCTTCAACTTCCGCTCTGCCTTGAAGCTGTAGATGTTCTTTTGCCTTGCTCGAGATCTCTCCGGAAAATTCGTCCTTCTCATCGAATTTCATCAGAATCGATTCTTCTTCTACTCGTCAAATGGTGTCGAGTTTCAATGTTTTTTTCTCCGAACTATTTTTACAGAGACCAATAAAAGTATTTCAAAACTGACTTTCCTTCAACCTCGATATTACTAACCAACATGTATTCTTCCTTTGATAAGCTTACTCGAGGTTGATAAACAATTTTTTATCCGGATAACGTTTCGACGTCTTCGTCTTCATCAGAGGCGACGATCCGAGTCGACAGTCCACGGTTGCTCTTCGTCTCGATGTCCCCCACATCGATCTCGTGTAAGCTTATCAAAGAAGGAATACATATGTTTACTGAACTTAGTATACCCAATCCTACTTTTTCACATTTTTATATATTCGTAGAGAAAGTGGAGAAATCTGGAAACTCATTAGTCCATAAAATATCACCAGTAACTACTGTGTAGACAAGAAGACTGAAAAAAATATTAAGCACCCTTCGATTTTTCGCTAAAACCCTGCTCGAGCAAGAAGAGACCCCTGTTATCGATCTATATTATCACCCATTATACCTGTTATCGTGCTAGTCATCGACTGACATGATTATGGTTAGGTAAAATCTTTGTTCGTCCCTATCGCTCGCTTTTTGGTTGGGCGAACTCAATTTAGATGACCTTGCTGGTAAAATGAACCATCACCGATTTCAGTTCGAAGCCAGGAAAACTTTCCTCATTAAGTGGTGGCCGTAAATCATCAAGAATAATGTGTTTGACCGATTCATGACGCGCTGTTATTCTCGATGTTTCCGACTAATTCTCAAACGTTGGAAACGTTCCGTCAGTGGTTCAGTTGAATCATTAGTCGCACCGTATCTAACCGTGCATCCACCGAACGAACAAAAACTCTTCACATATTGATTGGTAGTGTAAAAGTTCTTTTTTTTAGAGTCGTTGTTTTCGCGGAGTAATCCACGAATTCATGGTGTCACGCTGAGTACGGCGAATTTTCGGGGTCAGTTGGCCCTAAATATCATCGTATGTGATCGGATTTGGTGTGATGGAAATCACGAATGAATCCTTCCCACTGTCCACTCCAGTGTTCTATATTCCATCAGTGTAGCAAATCCAAAACCACTATTCAAAGCTCATAGTGGGTAAAACTATCCAAAGACATCGCACACATTCAAAGACTTAGGAAAAGGGTCACAAGAAGAAGTGTTGTCTTCCTAATATCACTGATGTTTTCCTGTCGCCTAACACCGGAAGAATTAGGGTCTAATCTTATCAGTTGGTTGTTAAGATCTTGCAGGTTTCTGTTCTTTTTTATTCTGAAGTTTAAGTTGACCCTTAATTCACATAACAGCTGTTCACCATCTTCATAGAAAAATAGAACATAGTTACGGAATATTTTTTTTGTAGACTGAATGAATCAACTGGCTTTGCAATGTGTCGTTGAGGAAATTCACCAGCTTTTCTTGTTAAGTTTTTCTTCCTGTTAAACAAGCCTTTACCTCAAATCATCTTTTGCATTTCCTCGAATTTATCCTTCTTATGATTTAGAGTAGTTTTCAGTAGTTTCTGGGGTTATTCTGCCCTGCAATGTACAAGTGGTCCAAGGTTTGGCTTTCCATTGGGTTACCAAGCTGTCCATGCCTTTGGAATCGGCAAATTGTGATCGGATTTGACTGGGCATAAAACACTAGTTTGGTACATCGGTAGACCTCCGCAAGCCATTATACTGGCAAAGCATGCATTCAACAACCTCTAAGATGCTACGAATAGAGTTGAATGTATGGCACATCCTTCAAGGGTTGACCAATGCTGAACGCTTTGTTCTTACTTTATGCTATGATCATTAGGAACCTTTTCTTTTGTGATATTAACGCTGTTGGACCACTAGTGAGCATTTGTCTCCCAAAGACTTGTTCCATAATTATATTGTCATCATTTTAATTAATTGCTTAGTAATCATTAGTAGATACATCAACGCAAATGGTCTTGGCAAACCTTATGACAACGGTCTACCATTCGCCTCTTATCAATAACAATTTTTTTATCAGCACGAGTCTCACTTTCGTCAGATTTGTCAAGACACTGACGATCTCACATAATAATCTAAAAGTCCGTCTTATCAGTACCACGCATGTCTTTACACCAATCACCTGAGACAGTCCGACTTTCTGATTTGATGGCGAACGGCCGTCGTCCATCGTCTCATCCATCCATCGGTTACCGCTGTATGCCACCCATCGTCAATGTGTTCAGTATTGATGTGGGCGGTATTTCTAAGCAATACGTGTCACAATGACACATTTCTTCTAAATGGACTGTTCTTAATGACATCGCTCTTCGTTGCAGTACGACGACATCAATCCGATGCCGATAGCATCGATTTGGCAGTAAAGTGTCGTTCTTGATGGTTTCAATCGTCAAACGGAAACATAAGTAGAAAATGTTGATCGCTGAGCGAAATAAGCCGATGTCGAAGTTAATGAAAGCAGCAACAAGTAGTCACCTTTGTCACTGTAATCCGAGTGAAGGACATCATTGGCAATGCGCGAATAGCAAAACCTGTTCGGTCTACGTCCAAATCATAACACAACCAGTGTTTTGCCATTCGGTAGCAAAATTAGGTTTCATGCACATCTTCTTCCTCGATTTCACTTTCTTTTCCTGAATAGTCCGTTGTTCTATTCAATATCATTCGATAGTTGCACAATATTGTCAAATGTAGATAGTGAAACTTCTTTGACCCTTCTACAAAATATTTGGACCCTACAGTATTAGGCTAAGCTGGTGCATATTATTCTTATTCATTTTGTTCTTTATGCCATGGTTTATTTAACTTTGACTAAAATCTATGAACTATATATACTGAGTCTTGTGCCATATTTACATCGCCTTTTACGAACCTTCTTGTCCATCAGTGAGCTGTTTTATCATCACTTAGGCGAGCTAGTAACGCTAAGAGAGCAACTTAGTTTTATTAGTTTCTCTCAGACTTTTGTTCTGGTTCAACTTCTTCCTCACTATCATGCATTATATTCTACAGAAGCCATCTTCTGGATAGAATTCATTCTCGTGACCTACTAAGAATGCTACACAAAATTGAAGCAAAGGGATTTCATCTGTAAAAGTCGGCAACCCTATTCTAAGAAACTCGTCATGGTAACTTATGACTGCTACGGAGTAATGTACGACAACTTTTCTATTGCTAATCGTTTTTTACCGTTGCCATTGTTGTTGAAGTATTAAAAGCTGAAGGAATGTGCTGCTACCGGTTGACTAGTTATGTCATCTTGTCCTCTTGTTCTGTACATGAGCGAACTCACCACCTGTTTGTGCTTATCCTTTGATTCCTTTTGTGAATGAGTGCTAGCGCTCACAGTAAATCTCATCTCAGTATTGAGGGTCGCCATTTGTTTTTCTGTGAAACTGATTAGGCTTGCGAATGACGAATGTCATCTCTCGGTCTACGACGGAAGCGCAACATTCATCTTGTTACCGTAAGAATTTCCTAAGACTTCCTTAAGTCATATATTACAGTCCTTATACTGCAATAAGGATTAAAAGAAAAAAAACGTTTGACGTTGATTGATGCTTGATGAATGCGTCATTCATTCGACTTCATCAAGCATCGTTCAGGTGATTGAATGCGTAACCTGTGTAATGACTTTCGCAGATCTACCGCTTTGTCACGTCAGTGTTTTTATCCTCTCAAACATCTCTTGTACCAATTTGTCAGCCCTGCATAGATGAAGGACTTGGTCTGCCTGGAGCGTAGGATCGAACCAGCAACCACGTGCCAATAACAGTGAATCTTCAGCCACACGCTACACGCGCAATAGTATACCATAGAAGAGATTGAAAACTTTGTAACATTCAGTTTTTGCTATCATTATGACTACTGCATGAATACTGCTTATTGGTTTATCGCTTCATCATGGCTGACCTTGTACCTGGGTGCGGATGTACACCAGAGGTTTCGTCTCTCCAACAAGTTCGTTGAAGCTGAGAAGCTGTTCAGTATTTCCACCATTGGAAGCCAAGCTAAGAGTAGACCTATGCTGCAGCAAAACCGGGCGAGCTAGCGTTAGCCGTAAGTAAAACTAAAGGGGCTCATTCAAAATTGCGAAGCTCTTCATGTTTCTCAATCCCGCGGAGCTCAATGAGCAACTCAAGCGCGTGACAGCCACTAATGGAATTCTTACTCGTCTGGTCCAAAGAACAAAACAAGCAGTGCATTTAATGATGATGCAGAGTATTATTTTAATAGAACTGTGGTAATTGTTGCTATTCTTGTTGTCACTCCTATCGTTTTTTATAAGTATTCCTCTTTATTTTACACGGTGCGTCACTCACATCTATTTTGTTTCAATCCCAGCACGGCTGGCATTTGATTCGTTTCTTCACATCCATCACCAACGATGCTCTTCCAGCTTTTAAGTATGGATTCTGCTGCTGGTTAAGTGTTTTCGTTTCGTAATGAATGTCGTTGAGTGGTGGCTGAGCCAACTTTCCCTGGAGTCTTAGGATAGTTGGGCTAGAACGTTCCCAGATTGATTGCGGAAAGTGTACTTTTCACGAACAAGTCTGTCGCAAATTTCCCTATCCAGGAGTGATGAGGGCTTTGGTGATCATGGAACGAGCCCAAACCAGAACCGTGTTCGTGATGGGCGGCACCACTACTTCTGTACTACCTGCTTCTTCATATTTCTATTGTTATTAGTTTTTTAACCGCTTTATTTACCAGGTGTTTCATTTTCTTCTGGACTTTATAACAATACGGAGCTGGATGAGGTCAGAGATATTCACGTAAATTATGTTTATTCTCATATAATATATTCGTTTTCTACCACGAGATAAGAAAGGATAAAGCTCCCGGCGTTGATCAATCACTTAGGGATGCGCCATGCATTCAACTTCATTAAGCATCGTTGAAGGTGATTGATTGCATATCTGGCCTCTGCAATGACTCGCGGTGGCCTAGCGAGCTATCGAGCCAGTGCTGCTATCCTCCCAGACAAGTCTGGTACCAATTTGCTGACCCCGGAGGGATGGAAACCTTGGTGGGCCATGGGCGCGGGGATCGATTCCACGTGTGCGTCGCAGCGGCGCCTCCAGCCACTGCGCCACACGCGCCCAACCAGTTATCATATCTGTAAAAATCGCACTGATATGTTGAATCATCGCTACCATTTTGTTATCGATGATAATTTTTGTCATCCTGTAGTGAGAACTGTCTTTGATTTGTTCAGATTGATCTAGAATTGTGTTTATTTGTTTACTGTTGATGTTAGGAATAACTGTGTGTCGCTATGACAACGTGAAATCTGCTTAATCTGAGCGATTCATATCATTCTCGTTTTTCAAATCCGTAATGATGCATTGATGTGCGTGAAGGAAACTCACTGAGAAACCTGAAAAAAACGAAGGCGAAAGGATTTAATCCAGTTGCTCTAACCACTCAACTGTTCTTCTATTCAGTTTTCCATGCTGGACCACGTTTTTCTTTTACCTTTGAGAATCCTAATTTCTACGACGATGTAAGATTACCGCTTTTCTTCTGTTTATCTTCATTTTTCTGACCTAGTGTCGGTATGCTTCATTACGCTTTTCATCTCCTAAATGATAAAATGCAATTCATTCAGTTTATCTTTCTCGCTTTCTCTCTCTTCTTTTTTTCTAAGTCGTTCGTACTCATTTGAACGAGGCGCTGACCAGCAGCAACAAGCCAACTCACTGCTGGCCGTTCGGCCGCATCTCAACAATAGGATACCAGCAGAGACTCCTTCGGTTCTGCTATTTGTTCGCGTTGTTTTTTCTTTTTTTGTTGCTCTTTTTGCTTTTCTGTACTCATATGCGAATGATTAAGGAAAGGGTTCTTTCTATTCTCTTGAGAGAAGCTATGTTTTCATCTGAACACACTCATCATCTTTTTATATTTTGGACGATTTGTGCCGAAATGTGCTTCAGCTGTTTCATGCTACTTTTGGATGGAAAATGAAAATAATATGTTAGTATTCAAACCAATAACACCCTTAGTAAAAAGTTTTTTATCTATTGATGTAAAGCGAACTCGCTTGCGTTTCGTAGACATCAGTTCAAGTTCGCAATAAAGATTCCCATTCCATGACATCAACACCTATGGTTCATATTCGCGTAGAGAAACCTGTAGAAGAGTTTTTTTGGATAGGGTTTCATTTCATGATCGTCGTCCCGAGGCAAAAGTCCTGACTAGTCTAACCAATCACTCGATGAAGTTCATACAAGAACGCGTGATGGTATTCACGGGAAAAAAAACAGGAATGCAAACAAAACGTTGTTGGCTCAGTGCTGACCGGTCCCTGTGAAGCTCTTGAACTCTTTCACTATGAATGGTAGATTGTATGAGAAGGCGTATAGATGGTTGGAGGTCACCAATCGAAGGGATTCGTTCTTTATATAAAATTGTCATACTCTCAAAAAATAACATTAGAATCCTTGTGAAAGCTTTTTTCTAACTGACTTAACTTATGCTAACTTGTCTTGAAGCTTATTTGGAAATTTCTCATGGTACAGTGTTCCATCAAGCATGTCGCCATACAATAAGATCATACTGCACTCGGGCCGCATCAGAGGTTGCCAGGAACGACACCTGCCAGATGCAGTAAACTCTTTTGTCATTCCGAAATTTTGAATTGATGACCCAACCAATTGCTGAGGGTATGATGACGAGCCATGTGTCATTTGTTTCATATTTGAACATCACATTCGTTTTTTTCTCAATTTTCATACAATTCCTTCGAAGGGAATGTGAACTTGGTAATGCCTTTCTGGGAACTCAAAAAAACAAGTAATTATTGCTATTACAAAAATATCCTCCCAACGGTTTACCGCCTCATCGTGGCTGGGAGGTTTTTGCTGGGTGTCGGGCTGCGATGTATAGCGAAGGGATTCATCCCCCTGGCAGGGGTCTCGCAAGCTGAGAAGGAGTCCGGCGTTTCCATTAGGAAGCCTAGCTAAGAGTAAAGCAATAAGCGAATCCGCCACCGTCCTGGTGCCAAAGTTGCATGGTGGCAAATCTCCCTTTGGTCCACAAGGGCTGTGGTGGTGAAGACCTGGGGCATACTTTGGCCAGGCTGACCTCGGGATTCCAGTAAACCACAATGGCTACAGCAAAACTCCGAAAAGCGAAGATTGTGCTGGGGGTCAGCACAACTAGTGAGGACGGGCCATTCCAGTATGAAGTATGAGGTATCAAGTATTATAAAAAATGTGATCAAACGGACAGATGAGAGAGGAAATTCTTAACAGCAAAGGATTATGACCTAATATTGGTATATATCGGAAACGAACCAGATTTTTTGTTAGTGAAGATGGTTACTTCATACCGAAAGCGTAAAAATCCTCACGATAGGTGATGGTGTAGAGCAATTCTTAGAGATGCCCGCGCAATACATGTAAAGTCATTAGTTCAGACTCGAACATAGATCAAATCAACCTCACCATTCCTCAGGAGGTCCGCAAATTGCTACCAGATGTATTCAATCATCTTTACGATGCTCAACGAAGTCGGACGCTTGACGCGTTTTTGAAGAATATATTAACACCGAACTCCTTATCCTTTATCCTTTATCGGCTGTTCCGTTTCTTGGACCGTTATGTCTTTGATAGTACAATTTGGTCATCTACGTGAAATTCAATTGGCTTATACGTTGAGGTTCATCAGTCGACCCTATCGGGTCAGGCCATTCAGACCGTTGAGGTGCAGATCGCTACCATTTGCAGTCTCTTTGAAATCTCCTCGACGGATGAGATACGGTCGTTCCACTACGTCGTTGAGACTTTTTTTCCCCTTTTCTTTAGTCAATTTTTTCCCTAGTTTTCTTATGGATCATGCTTTGCCTGCTCAAATGCAGATATATTTTCCACCATTGTTTGACAAGTTTTGTTTAATCATGATCGTTTTTGTACGTTTCGTATTTCGTATCAGCCGAATCGACGTTCGTTGAAGAATGTTCTGTGACTCAGCAATGTTTCGGTTAATGATCATGTTAGAAATACTTGAAGAGAGAAAATCTCAGTAGTTAAGCTGCTGTGTTAGATTTGAAAAAAGAAAACTGTGGTTTCGGCTCAATTTACCATCACCTACAATTAAATTGTTGGCCTATGCGAGGGAATTAATGCATAAATGGAAATAGCCCCTTACTTTGCACTTTCTCTTCTGCTGCTCCTCTTCATTGTCCACTTTTATCTCCTCAAGTTCCTTTTTTCTTCGAAATTTTTATTTCCAGCTCTCAATCGCGTTCTCTTCTATGTTGTCTGACGTAAACATTTACTTCCTTTGTCCCCAGAATAGATTTGTACTGGCTCAACGGAGCCAGTATCGGTCACGTCGGGAACTTCCCAAATCGTTCTTTTTGATGGGCGTGGCCTCTTATTTTATCGAAATGCCCCGCCCATGATGAAACCCGACATTTCAAGCACTGCCCATCGAACCTTTGTGATTTTTTCTCAGTTGTTCTCATATTTATTTTCATATATATATATGAAGCGTATTCTTGGATATTTGATTTACGTTAGTTTCAGGATGCCTCCTCGAGAGGAATCGCCCTATACCACATTAGGAATCGCCAGCAACTCAGATGAGATAACAATAAAGAGAGCGTGAGTACTGTAATTTTGTTCCGCATCTAATTAATTGGTGATTAGCGTGTGATTTTAAGAAACCACGCAAAGAAAAGAACTGTTTTGATTTTTGATAAAACCCAGATGGTTGTCGTTTTCAGTGCTTACGTTGTTCGTTCTATGGTGCTAGTTCGTCCTTTCCGCTAGCCCTATCATCGACCTTATTTTACTTAGGAGAAACTATGGCCCTTGCAGCAATCAATCGGAAGTGTTCCTATCACTATGAATAAGGGCGATACTGGTTTTAGAGAGCAAGAGGCTGATTGGAAAGCGATTGTCACCACTCCTTAAGTAGTAATAAGGGTCAAAACTCCTTTATTAATGAAGAAACTATTTATATTATTATTTTTGGATCTGAACTCTGTCGCATACATGTATTTCCCGCCACATGCTCTCATATTTTTCACGTAGTTCACTTAAAGCTTCGTCTATTTAACAAAGAAGTAGAAGTGATCCTTGGTATCAAACTGTGCAGCGGAAGGTCCGCGTATGTTGAAGAAAGTCATCCACGCTGAACGACATTGAACTATTGCCAGAATCTTAAAATACCTGCTTGTTTCCCGTCCCTTAATTACAATGATGACGACAACCTTTGACGAGAATCCACTAACTTATCCATCAATCTCAAGACCTCAATGAACCTGGAGAATTAACTCATAACAGTGTGCTGCAGTCGGTGTGGATGCATGGAAAGAGGCAATCTAAGTATCTAGATGACTAAAAAAAAAGAACAGCAATAATTTTATAAGCTCTGCGAAGAAAGAATGATAGAAAACTGAAAAAGGAATAAAATCTTACTGCAGCATTTTGTTTTTCGTTGATCCTTTACAACCTAGTGAGTGGTATAAAAGGAACGCAGTAAAGTATGGGTGATCATTCCTAACACTCAAAGTCCTCATTAAACCAAATCCTACGTTCCTCAAGACACAGAAACTTATTGAGCTAGTCGAATGCGAAGGACAAACGCTGGCCAGCCAGTTAAATACTAGAGCATAAGCCAAATCCTCGTTTAATGACTTAGCTAGTATGGAAATGAAACAGGTCTCAATCCTAATGCGACCAGCTGTCTCCATGAAATTCTCCAACATCTGAGAACTTTATTTCCTATTCCTTTCCCTAAAAGTTCTTTTTAGAAACAAATTCTCTTCGTTCGTTAACAGGTGAAAAGTTTCCAATTGTTCGTGTTCTTTGTGCGAAAGGACCACTAACGTTCTCGATTTCATTCATCACCTATTTGTGTGCACGAATCGAATAGGGCCACTTATCTCCACTGTTTGTCGCGACATCGATATAAATGAGACTGACCGATCAAGTAGGTACTTCTCATAAGTTGTACTTTTAGCGGAGAACCCAAGTACTATATCATTCAGTCAGTCGCTCAGTCAATTGTTGTCGTCCTTAAAAACCATTCTTGAGAGAAAGAAATCTGATTGTGGCAACCCGAAGAAAACAGTTGTGCATAGTCTGGGGAAGCCTAACTTCGTGACATGCAGACGTAACATTGCTAATAACCTTTAAGTAGCGTCAAGCTCTAAGTTTAAAAAATGAGAATAAACACGTTGTACTTCGAAATAAACAAGTCATGTGCCTTAAGACTGTTTTTTGTTTAACCGCATGCAACAACAACGTTTTGTCACTCAGTTCCGGACGAATAAAAATTGATAGAAAGGATAAAGCTGTGGACGTTGATCAATCCCTGAGGGATGCGCCATGCGTTCGACTTCATTAAGAATCGTTGGAGGTGACTGAATGCATATCTGGCCTTTACAATGACTCGTGGTGGGCTACCGATGTATCGAGCCATTGCTACTATCCTCCCAGACAAATATGGTACCGATTTGCCGACCCCGGAGGTATGGAAGGCTTGGTGGGCCATGGGTGCGGAGATCGATTCCAGGTGTGTGTTGCACGGCGCCTCCGGCTAGTGCGCCACAAACGCCCTTGGCCAACAATAATCTATACAAATAAAGACGCTATATAAGTCAATAATACGTAGACGAAAAACGTTTCTGGCGTGATCTAAGAACAGGTTCCTAAAGCCTGACATCTTTAAAGGTTAACTACTCGTTAAAAGAACTGCCCATTAGCAAGAGTGCAGAGTTATCTACAGATGTAGATCAATTTGAAACATTAGCCAAAAAAAAATCTGGACAATCTGCAAGTTCTGGGAAACATTATTCGAAAAGAAATCTGGATGATCAGTAGGTCTTCTTTGTTATTAAAATAATGCGTTTCGTAAATCTAAGCCTAATGGATGGGTGTGGAGCTTGGATGAAACGAAGCGATCGTCAGATCAAATGGAAAATTCCGCGCATAGCAACAACTGAAACGTGGCGTGTAACATTATCGATTTTTTAAGTCTTATTTTCTTTTCTTCAGAATAACTGGATTGATTAGCCGGAGCTTCTTTTGTACGACATATTCATCTGAAGGGCTCGTGTGGCGCAGTGGTCGCAGGCGCCCTGCAATACACATGTGGGATCGATCCCCACGCCCATGGCTCACCAAGCCTTCCATACCTCCGGGATTGGCATATTGGCACCAGACTTGTCTGGGAGGATAGCAGCACTGGCTCTATACATCGGTAGGCCACCATGAGTCATTGTAAAGGCCAGATATGCATTCAGTCACCTCCAACGATTCTTAATGAAGTCGAACGCATGGCGCATCCCTCAGAGATTGACCAACGCCCACAACTTTGTCCTTTTTATTTATTTTTTTTATTCGTCCGGAACTGGGTGACAAAACGTTGTTGTTGTGTGCAGTTAAACATAAACCAGTCTTAAGACACATGACTTGTTTATTTCGAAGTACAACGTCCTTATTCTCATTTTTAAACTTAGAGCTTAACGCTACTTAAAGGTTATTAGCAATGTTACGTCTGCATGTCACGAAGTTAGGCTTCCGTAGACTATGTACAACTGTTTTCTTCGCGTTGCCACAATCAGATTTCTTTCTCTCAAGAATGGCTTTTAAGGACGACAACGACTGAGATCATCATCGTTGGGCTACCGCGAGTCACTGTAAAGACCAGATATATATTCAGTCACCTCAAACGATGCTTAGTGAAGTCGAGTGCGTGGCGTATCCCTCAGGGATAGAACAATGCCGAGAGCTTTACCCTTTGTTTACTGTTCTTCATAATCAGTGTCACTCGAAGACCCATAGAGGACAGTTGCGCACTCGAAAGTATTCCTACAACAAAGCTTTCTTTTATGCTAATATTGGGCACAATAGTAACTTTCTTGCTAACTAACTGTCGAAAGTGGCTCATACCAATTAGAAAGCCGTCCGGATCTTGTCAAATAGTTTGTGCCAGTGTTGCATTTTTAGAAGAATGAAGAAAGCGGCGAAAGCACAGTTTTGAAGATGAGCATAGTTCTTTTCTTCTGTTTCGCAGTAGCCGCACGAGAAAATGATAATTGGATAGTTGGCTGTAAAAACTGACCAGCTCGCATCGTCACGACTTTCTCAAAAGTCTCTTTGAAACGATGAATTGACGAAGTGATCAACACCAGTTTTAGAAGTTTCTAGCAAGTATATTATTTTCAGAAAGAGCTTAAAATAGCAAGGTTACCAATAGAAAGTTTGAAACCAATACCAGGATCCGCCACCGTCCTGGTACCAAAAGTCGCATGATGGCAAATCTGCCCTCTGATCCACAAGGGCTGCGATTGCCCATGGTGGTGAAGACCTGGGGCAGACCTTGGCCATACTGACCTCGGAATTCCAGGGAACCACAATGGCTAAACCAGCAAAACTCCGAAAAGCGAAGATTGTGCTGGGACCCGCAAAACCAGTGACGACGGGCCGTCCAAGTATCCAAGTGTCCAATTGTTTGAAAACAATGGCCAATGATGGCATTTTTAGAGCGGTCTACTTTACAGGAGTTGTGCCCATTATTTAGTAGAGCTCTTTCGCCCTGTACTGATTTTCATCTGATCTCTTCTTCATTGAATGATTTCATTTTTCAGTCACATATGATTACGTTTTTGATTCTTATTTTACAGCGACCTAATAAAT
The DNA here is from genome assembly GCA_018806985.1 of Angiostrongylus vasorum. NCBI lineage: Eukaryota > Metazoa > Nematoda > Chromadorea > Rhabditida > Metastrongylidae > Angiostrongylus > Angiostrongylus vasorum. Next base: position 45,268 of record JADANN010000118.1, on the reverse strand, counting down.
GTTGGAAGTCTGATTTGCACGTGAAAAGTCCTAAGGGCGATTGATTTATTATCTGTATGAGCATTAGAGTTCGATTAGGTCACGAATGAGAGTGTGATCTGGAAATTCGAAACACATGATCGATTTACGTACATGGACACTTGGATGGTCCGTCTTCACTGGTTGTGCGGGCTCCAGCATAATTTCCATTGTTTCGGAATATGAAGGTCAGCCAGGCCAAAGTGTGCCCCAGGTCATCATCGCCACTGGCAGTCGCCGCCCTTGTAGATCAGAGGGGAGATTTGCCACCATGTCACTAGTTTGATACCAGGACGATGGTGGATCTTGGTATTAGTTTACTCTTAGCTGTGCTTCCTGATGCAAACGCCGGGCTCCTTCTCAGCTTGGGAGACCCTGGAAGGGATGAATCTCCCCACTGTACATCGCAGCCCAACACCCAGGAGCACCTTCCAGCCACGATGAGGCTGTAAGCCGTTGGGAAGATATATAATCGATTATTGATTAAAATATTAGGAAATTAAGTTTATGGGAAACAGTCTGTCCTCCAACATACTATGTTCTACATTTGGAAGGTACTCTTCAAATCCCGTGGTTTTTCTTCTACCTAAGAATTTTTTTAAATAATCAGATTACAAATTCTGTGTCGTCGTAACAGTCAACGTGTTCTGTTAGCAATGAAGTGGATTCCTAGTCTTTTGCCGAAATATCGCTTTTTTTAACAAAGAACAGTGCTCATTGTTATTTTACAAAGTTCCAAATATTTTTTGCAATCCACCATGCGGGCTTGTGTTGCCTTGTTTATTGATTTTTTGAGCGCGACGCGTTACTTGTGGCCTGTTACTGGGCTCGTGTAGTCTACTTGGTAGATCGCTTCTTCTCTATTCGCGTATTTTTCTATTCTCTAATACATTCCAATCTTGGAAATATTCATTGCTCATAGTTTTCTGACCATTCGGTTGTTTAAATAAGTCTTCCGAATAGATACAAGTAGTCTGTAATGAACAAATAGCGCATTACCGTTTCTTGTCAAGGCGAAGAAATTTACTCTAATAAACTTCTGGTAATATTAGCTTTTTATTTACTGCCTATTATAATTTCTCATGGCAAGGTATTACGTGTGAAACAACCACAATGGTGCTAAGATATTTGCAAAACTCCGGACCGGAGGTGTCTGCGGTGGGGAAGGAACGCGATATTACCCTTTCCGGGGCTAAAGAGTTCACCACCCCAGCATGCGGGTCCTTCGTTTCGTCTGTTTCGCAGCTGGTTCTATCGATCAGTGCCATCAGCAATCATTCGTGAGCGGGAACGATCTGGACATGCTCCTGATAGTTTCCCAACATAGTTTCGAATAGCTCGGATACTTTTCGAATACTTGAATAGGTCAGGGTTATTTTTCAGTAACTGAAAATAATCGTTGCATATCGAGAATTTTGATGTATGCGAAGTTTTTTGTCAGTTGTTTAACGTACTTAAATATTCAACTATCGTCACTAAGTCCAACGAACGAGCGAACGACTTCCGAATAATTTGCTGATAGAGATCGAAGTGGACAAAGATAGTGACGACCAGCTTTGATATCCCAGGCGCTAACATTCAACTGAACACAGGCCGGCATTAAATACGTCATGCTGCTGGTGGCGAAGCGTTATACGTTCTGATTCGCAAAAGTCGAATGAGCTGGATATGGGTCGTGGGTCGAATTTGTTTTATTTGTAACAAGACGGTGGTCAACAAATCAGCAAAATCAATATTGTGTTGAGTTAGTAAGTAGGACTGGTTCGAGCCTACAACAACGGCCTAATTAGACGTCGGCTACCTTCGACTTTTTGTGATGAAACACTTTCCAGCTGGTGTCGGACTAAATTAAGACAGCTTTAGTCTTCTTCGCGTAGTAAATCCCAGCAAAAGTTTATTGATCAGTTTAGTAATTCTTATAGTGTTCTGGTTTACAAGTTGACAGTGGCTTGGTCTGTCAAGAACAAATGTAACTAAGCTTCAGCGATTGTGTCACGTAGACCGGTATTTGGTTCAGGTTTGCTGTAATGGTTGTGATAATTCGGTTCTCGTCTCCGTCCCTCTTAGACTAAAGCCGATTCGTCGCTATCGCAGGCGTTGTCTTCAAATCCATCTACACACAAGACTCGTACATAATCTGCGCAGTGTGTGTTTGGTTGTAGAGTTGAACGAATCAATCACCCAATCCAGTTTCGGTTTCGTCTAGGAATGAACATCTTCACCAGCACCTGGACAACTCCGGAATTATGATTGAGGCTGATCATCGGAATTATACGAGAGGATGAAATCAAGTTCTAAAAAAGGGAAGAAGAGAAGAACTGTGGTGGCTTTTGAGCCATATTTAAACTTCTTTGTGATGTTCACTTTTACCATTTGCGACAATATTTCAAGTCTACAGTGTTTTCTGGTCAGCAGCTTTACGTTTCGCCACATCATTGGTCTTGGAAAAGGCCTACAGGTGTTGTTCTGGATAACTTCACGCCTTAGACACTACAAAGTTCGAAGTTTTTTGCACTTGTTTGTATATCAACTGGGGAACAAAACAAACTAGTTGGAGGCGAACCACACCCTATCGCAGTCGAACACAGATTGGTCACACCCAGTCAAAGATAGAACGAGAGGGAGAGAGGACCGGAATGCAATCGGGTTTTTGGTCATGGCCAAACATAAGTCTTACCTAGTTTTTTCTTTCCATCATAAACGGAGAGCATTTCTTCTAGCGTTGGTTATTACAAAGCGTAATACGATTTGGCTGTGAATCCTCTGGAGATCCGTGCTTATCGTTCCCGATAACAATAATATTTCTCAATCATTTCTTAGGTCAGTCATACTAGGCGTTGCTGTAGAACGTATACATCATAGTGTTGTCCTTTCTTTCTTCTCACCTTGAAGAGGAAACGTGTTTCTCGTTCATATTGATGAGAAGTTGCAATGGATTCGGTGCTCTTATGACATTGGGTTTTCCGCTTGACAACATCAATAACGACAATGTTTCGTTCGTCTTTTGAAGTGTTGTTGGAATTTTTTCCCATTCCCTCTATAGGAAGTCTACAGGCGTTTTAGTTCGACTGACCTTGTGACGAATGTTTTAAAGAGAGATCTTGCTTCTTCATTTCCTTCATCGGTCATTTAGCAGTCCTTCTTGCAAGAATTGATTTATTTCGATTTTTGGTGGTATTTGCATCGAGAGAGTACTGTATTTTTCTGGGCATAGTGCCAGAAAAAAATGTAAAAATTCGTCCTACAATGATTAATAGTTCTCAGTTTCTGTGGTGACGTGAACATGTGACACTCTGATGAGAACACTAAGCAAGAAATCCTTCCTTGGAGACGGGTTTCTGACGTTTCTTTCTGTTTGTGGTGAGAAGGACAACGTGATTGGAGTTATGTGAAATCTGGGAAGTAGGTCAGAGGACAAACCACTTGTCCTTGAACGGTCCCATGATACCGCTGACACGACAGCCGTCGCGCACAGAACGCTTACTCAAGCCATTCGGTCAAGGCTTGTCTCCCGTTGTTCTCAAACAGGATACTACTTCTGAAACCAAGCCAATGATTTTGAGTTTTAGAAACAATGTACAGAGTATATTTTTCATAGTGTGTGTAAGATTTGGCTCTCGTATTCATGAATCCTTCAAATATCTTAGTAACCGACTTTCATCAAACATCGGTAAGAATAAGCAATAGTTTTCTATATAATTGAGCCGACACGAGATTGGTATAAAAGCTCTTATTTAGCTAACGTTTCGCCGCTTTCACCTTCTTGAGAGCCACGTTGATCCGAGTCGGTAGTCCCAGACTGCTCGTTGTAGCGATCTAGGTTTTCGTAGTATTCTTTGAAATAGTTCTTGTGAGCGAATAGCAGATGATTTGTTTCCATTTCTGGAGAGCATTCAAGACCGATTAGGTAATGGATCCTATTTATTTCCACTGACAGTCTTAGATATGTCTGGTCACTGAAGCGGTTTCTGGTATTATGCGTTTCTCTACGCTTCCTGCACGGTGGTCGTGGAAGACTGCTTCCCGAAAGTCTGACTCAGTCACGGATCATGGTCACGACCGGACCACTACCAGTCACCAAAACATGAGATTCTAGAAGGATCATGTTGTCGTTGTTGACCTAGTAATGCGATGAAGCACTGGTTTTTCATGTATAGAATACTTTGCATTTTGTTCGAGTTATTCAACAGGGACTTTTAAAGACTTACCGAAAATGTTCGTGGAATCAACAATACGTGTTTGCAACGGAACACTTAACACACTGGCTCAAACGGTAACCAAAAAAGCCGTCGGCATTGATCAATACCTAGGAGATACGACATGCATTCGACATCATTAAGCGTCGTAGAGGTGTATGGATTCATATTTAGCTAATATAATGACCTGCGAAGGCTTATCGATCTGTAACCTCAGTGTGTTCTATTCTTAAAGAGAAGCCGGCTATTAACATTCCAACCGACGAAGGATAGTGGGCGCAGAACCAAGAACCATTTTGTATTGAGGGATTACTTCTAATCACTGCGCTACACGCTCTCTCTTAGCGTATATGTGTAGAACCATGAGGCTGTGACACAACTGCATGAAGTTTGTTGGAACTAAGTATTTGTACATTTACACTGGCATATTAAGGATCTTTCTCCGTTTAATGTTCTCCGTAAATATTTTTATGGACAACCGGATCTTTTGCAGACTTTTGATTCATCAAAGGACCCACTCCACTTTCATGTTCTCTATCCAAATTTCTATTAAAAAACAAAGTTTTGTTAAGATATTGTTTTCAGGTATCGAAAACTAGCGTTGAAGTGGCATCCAGACAAACATACGGAGGCAAAGGACAAATTGTTGGCCGAGAAGCAATTCAAAAAAATCGCACAAGCGTACGAGATTCTTTCCGACGGTTAGTCAGTGCTTGTATTCATCTGATAGCAAATGTTCGTCAGGTATCAACTATGTTGACTGTGAGCATCACCTTGATGACATCGCATAATGCCATTACTCATTCCTCAATGAACTGCGGATTGTGTTTGACACTAGCATAATATTTCTGAACTATAGAGTCATTTTTTGTTGTAAGCCGGTCTCGAAACTTTGCCTACCGGTGCGGGCGCAGAAGGAAATTCCGTTTTTGTTAAGTACTCTTTTGACAAATATTTGCTGAAGTGATGAGAGCCACTAATTCATCGGCAGAAAGTGGATTTTCTTGCCAACTGACACCACTTCTCTTAGGGAATCCATAAGAAGCTGCATCAGGACAGACAAAGTTAGGGAATCTATCCTCTGAATCTCTGGGCAAATCCAACACCGCTTTGGACCCGTATTTAGCTCTCCATTCATCAGCTGTGGCGCACCACATGGACTGGAAACCAACCCACTCGAGATCCGTTAAATGGGAAGGATCCGTTGGATATCTCTAGACATGATTAAAAGGGCCCTAATTTTTTCTATAGTTAGAGCAGAGGTTGACCATATATCACTCTCGTCACACCAACGTTTTTTCGTCGGGAACTGAACAGCACGATATTGCCAACAATCTGTAGAAGGACCAGTTCACTGCACTGTCGCGGCTCTGGGCCGCTGAGGAGGGGGTCTTATCCTGGGTGCTGATGAGAGTTTCGGGGCCTCCTTAGGTTCTAGATGCCTTGTCTATTTACAGTTTCTCTTAAAGAATTTGGTGAATAGATCACGATGACAACTGTAAAACAATATCACGCTGCTTAGACGATTTTTGCCACAATGCAGCTAACACACTATGCTTTGGATTTATGATTTCAAGGTCGTTTTTGAATTCTCCTTCTTGGAAACATCTGTAAGGCAGATGTGAGGGAGGATAAGCAACACTGGCACTTGGTCTATTTACGAGTGCAGCTGGCTGGTGCCTCTAGTGGATGGGACGCGACTTCTGCTGCCATTACAAATTGGGAATGTTTGCCTAAAGGGTTCTTCAGCAAATTCGGGAAATGTTCTACTGTTTAGAGCTTTAGTCGCGCTATAGATGGAGCACACGGGAAGTTTTAGTTAGTGTTTTTTGACAAAAAAGGCGCATTTACAAATAGGAATACAATAATTATTGCCATTACTTGTCATGTCTGGCGCTTATTTGTGCACATCGTCGTCGAGCGTTTGCTGAAAACGTGAAATACGAAACCTTCCCTAAATAGTTGTTTACTTCTATGTACAATGGCAAGTAGAAGAGAACGCTATCAGTGACAAGACACCGCCCTCTCTGTAGAATTTCTCTTTGAATCCGTTGAATTGAATGATATAAAATTCCCAATCAACAATGATGTTTACATAGATTACATAAGCAAACAAACCAGCACAACTTCAAAGTCTACACGTAGCAAGGAAAAATAGAACAGCACAAAGAACTTGTTGCTCAAGGGATTTGAGAAGTTCCCCGCTAGTCAGAGTTTTTTCTTGTTGTAAGAAAAATAGAGACGACTGGAACTAACACTGGCTCCTAGTTGTTGAACTCCTGATCCATTTCTTAAGGTTTCTTTTGCAAAGGTTAAAGGGAAAAAGCATCGAAAAAAATTGTCATGAAGACTTGTTTACCAATGAAGAAAGGAAGGCATGGCAAAATAGCTGATTGTCAGTGTTTAGCCAAAAAACGAGAGGAATTTGATCGATCCGAGAACATTTCAACATTCCGCTCACGTCGAGGACGGAAGGGTGACGAATTCCGCTCACCGTTCGACATCTTCCGCGAGTTCTTCGGTGATCGTGATCCATTCCATGTGAGTGTTACATATAGCCGATCTCTAGAAATCTGCTAAGGCATACTGATCCTATGAAAATCTTTCTGTAAGTCACTTTACATCTCGTAGAGAAGCGAAGTCGAAATTTACAAATAGATGTCGAGTATTAGCGACGCATCGCAGAAAACTAGTGAACGATTGACTAATTTTTATAAGCTTTTTATTTCTCCCAGTCACTTTGTCTTGGGAACTTCCTCCTCGTGGCTGGTCGTGGTTGTCGTACCCATGCGTGAACTTCATCACGTTTTCCATCGTGGTTCCGTGTGATTTCGGGCGTGTGCCAGTCAGGGACGATTTGTTTTGTCAGATTCCAGTCTTGATGCAGCTGTGATGTTTGTTTTGTTCGGGAAATTCGCACATCGTTTTCCACCGTTACAGCATGAGCAATAAACAACAACATAGTATATTCGTATCGTATGTGGAGGAGGCTTAGCGGATACGAGAGAGTACCGTGTGGAAAACCATCTTTAGTGAGATTGGCTCTTAAAGTCGTATCGATTATCATATAATATCGTACTACTGAGCTCTTCGGTATGGTTGGCACCAAGATCATAGTCTCAGACGTATATTTAAGCCTACTAACAATATTCAAAAGGAGTATACCTAGTATACCCACACTTAGAGGTACCCTTCAATATAGAGAATCGTTGACTAGTTACGGCGCCCCCATGCAAACTGAGACCTTCATTCTCAGGTCTCGACAAATTGTTACCAGAATCCTCTAGGAACACAGAAAGCACTAATTTGATACATTGGGAGGATTCCAATAGTGATTGTTTAGGCCGGTTGTTCAAGATCACCTCTACAACGTTTAATGAAATCGAATGCGTGTCGTTAGAGTTTGAAACGCTATATCTTTCAACCCTTTCATTTCTTCAGTATGTAAACAGTCAGAAGTTTTCCTAGTTAGACTTTATAGTTTTTCCATTCCAATAGGAATGAAGCAAGGAGAACTGAAAGCCAATCCAAGGCTGCGGCTTATAGAAGAAGAGATAATATGTTTCTAGCTCTTGGCCTGCTAAGAATATATCGCTGTTTTCATGATATTAAAAAAGTGCAACGATCTTGGTAGTTCATGGTGACTTATTATCTGCTTTAATAAAAGAAATAAAAGAACAAACCTCTCGGCGTTGATCAATCCCTGAGGGATGCGCCATGCATTTGACTTCATTAACCATCGTTTGGAGGCGATTGAATGCTTATATGGCCTTTATAATGACACGCGGTGGCCTACCGATGTATCGAGCCAATGCTGCTATCCTCCCAGACAAGTCCAGTACCAATTTTTCCGACTCCGGAGGGATGGAGGTTTGTGGGACCATGAGCGCGGGGATCGATTCCACTTGTGTGTTACAGGGCGCCTCGACCACTGCGCCACACGCGCCACTGCTTTAATATCTGGAGAATTTCGTAATGTATGTTTAACATTGTTTAAGCGGTTGATTGGTCATCAATCCGTTGGGTAATTCGATTACTATAGAGATAGAAAAAGCGCTACTGGTCAATAGTTTTAGCAGTGCCACTAGACCAAACAAGTTCTCAGTCTTTTCAGGGTCAGCCAATTCCCTAGGTCTGTCCCCTAATGCTAAGAAATGCGGAACATTGAGTTATTCATCTATCGAAGCTGCTCCGAGCAAATCATTAGAGTTCAAATCTGTGGGATCGAAGCTCACAATATTTGGATTCAACGAGCTAATTAAAAATTGAATTCAAACATCGCTGTATGTCTTGTTTAAGTTGATCAATGCCGGGTGACTAAGAAGAGCTTGAGGAGATTAGCAGCGCGTTTGCTAAACAAGAAAGAAATTAGAAGTACAATTTGAAATAACTAACAAGGTAGCCGTTACTTTTCAGGACATATTCTTTGATGATGCATTCACATTCCCGTCAGATTCATTCATCTTTAAAAGTGAGTTAACCTTCTGTATTTAACCCTACGAATCATTCAAACGATTTTTTGGGTAGAAACTGAATCTTGCCGATTTGGGCAATATATTCGTTATAGATTTTATTGATTAACTAAGTATGACATTACTTCAGTCAACGGCATGTTCACCGCTATAATCAAGTACAGTATTCCATTTTTTTTTCTTGCACAACTCCTGGACCACCTACCAGAAAGAGAGGGTTGCTATCTATGAATTTTATGAGGATATTTTAGGAATTGTTTCCGAATTTCTTGTGGCGTATTTGGAAGTGAGAAAAGAAGTCCAAGGAAATATCTGCAAAGAGATCTGTTCCAATGTAACTGGATTAAAACTCGAGGAGACTCGTGGAAAACTTTATTGCCTATCTTCGGGGCGGGGATGAATTTAGCGGCATGAAGCCTTTCGATAATTAACTGGTTTCTCTTGACTGTAAAATCATTTGAGCATTTTCTTGTCTTGCCATTGTAATCGTTCTCATCGTGCCAAGAGGAGCAGATAACCTTTCAACATCGGAAAGGCGATGTTGTAACGTGTTCTGATGTCAGTTATTCGGACCATCATTCTTCTTCTTCTTCTTCTTCCTCTTCTTCTTCTTCTTCTTCTTCTTCTTCTTCTTCTTCTTTCTTCTTCTTCTTCTTCTTCTTCTTCTTCTTCGACATGTGGTTCGCCACATTCGTCTTCTTCGTTGAATAGACCGAACATTGTGGTTTATCTCTTAAAGTGCACGAATGACTGACGACTGGAGTTTCTTAATTCAAACCATGATCCTTCAAAACCTTGTAGTTTCCATGGAACTGTAGTTTTTGACAACAATTCCCTGAAAACTGCACAGACTGACATCACACACACACACTTTTTTCTACTCACGTTTTCAATTTTGATTTTTCCGATTCATTATATTATTATTATATTATATTATTATTATTATATTATATATTTATTATATTTACCCGCAGGCCGGTGCAAGATCAAGGCTTCTAAAAACTTTGGAAGCATCTGATCCTCTGTCAAAACACAAAGCTGTTTTTTCTGATTTATAAACATGTGATGGCTAGAGTGACTAATTTTTTGCTGTGTTATTGGCAGTTTTTCTGTTCTAGTCTTACTGCATTAAAGTTCAGTTCTTCTGACAAATCTACGTGCGATTTCAAACGATACCTTTCTTCTCCTAACCCTTCTTTGAAATTCCAGTTCCATGTTATTGGAGCTGGTCTGAAATTCATTTATATTGAAATTCGTTCACCGACGTTCATTCCTCTGGTCGTATACATATGGTCGCTCTATGAGGACCGCCTTGAGAATGAGTAGTGTGACAGGGAATAGCTGTAAATGCTAAAAGACGGAGGTTTATCGCAAACCCATCCATACTCGTAAACGATAAAGATGCTGGAAAAACGTCCAAACCACGGTATGGGCCCTTTATAGTGTTTGTACTAAAGTTTGCTACCAGGTAATTAACAGGATGCCAGCTTTTAACTATCAGGACGAATTGACATTGCAGTGACGAATTATTTGCATAACCTCTCCGATGCTCACAAGGATTAAAAGTACTCCATACACAGATTATGATCACGTTATTCAGCTTATTCTGCTCGCTATGTTTTCATTGAGCATAATCGTTACATACATTATCGATAGCTGATCAGTGTCATGTGCCTGAACCGGTTGTGCTGCCATAACAAATCATAATTTGTAGCGCTCTTTCAGTGCCAGCTATTTGCCTAACTTACCGGATTACTCTGGCAGGTCTGTCGGTGGTGTGACGGGCGATTAGCGGTGGTGATGGTGGTAACGGTGTTGATCGAGTCAAGGCTTATCAGCTCAGGGAGAATTTCTGACGAGCTACTGTGTAGACAGACCTTTATCGTGTCCTTTCTAATCGGCTCGTGAAAAAAGACATTCATAGACGTCTTTTCGTGCTTTTCGTTTGTATTTAACCCTCGGCTAGACATATCCATCTACGGTTAGACAGACATCTTCGCAGATGCAATGCCGAACATCAGGCAGTTGAATAGAAGGTCAATTATACGTCAATAATATAGCTAGTACGAAAAAATACCTTTATAAAAAGTAGGGAAACAAAGAGTTTTAGTCTCACATCGCTTGTAACTTAGTTGTTTGAAAAGTTGCTTCAGTAGATTTGCGTAATAAAAACTGAAGAATATGAAATGATTAGGAGGCAGACGAAAACTCTTCAGTGTTTAACTTTTTATTAATGCCTATTATGTTTCCATAGCACGGTATTTTGTAAAATACAACCACAATAATGCCGTGAAATTCGCAAAACCCAGAACCCCAGTCCAGTTTGGAAGCGGCGATTACCCTTTCAGGAGGCTCGTGTATTACCCACTGCACCACCGAGGCCCTTCTCTCATCCAGTTCTTTTTACCCTAACGTTACTATTACGTTACTAAGCAGTCACCCGTTAACGGGAAAAGGAGCTCTTCAGTGTTTTCCAATTTTTATGTCAATGACGCTGTGTAATATCTTCTTTGTCTTGAAATATGGATTAATAATGTTTTTAAAGATGAGGGTACTGTAGTTTCGTATAATATATCATTCGTCTTCCTTCTTTCACTTACTCTGTTTTTCTGTTTTAGAGCATAAATTTCCTTCTAGTCGAGTGCATATCTTTTACGATGACGATAAAACAAAGAGCGATGACGATTGGTACGTTTACCGTTTCTTAATAAGTTCCTTATCCATTTGGGTTTTGTATTTATCCATAAATCCCTCTATATTTTTACTTTGTCCGAAGATACCCTATTACAGTCATTTCTCGACTGTGATCCGCTTTTCTTCTTCATCGGAGCCAGGAAAGAATGCTACAGTTCGGAAAACGTCCACTACAACTAAGATAGTCGACGGCAAAAAGGTGGTCACGAAACGAACAGAGAACGACGGCGAGGAGGTGATCGAGGTTCTGGAAGACGGTGAGCTGAAATCCAGAACAGTAAATCCTTCCGTCGCTGTCGCTGCAGCTAAATAGGCACTAACTCTACATACTATGTTACGCGTACCTCGTACTGTTCCAGACAGGGCCTGCATGCCACAGCTGTCTCGTCTCCGCCACTAATAATATCATGAAAGATATAAAAGCTCATTTTTTGAGCGCGCAGAATCATCTTGCACTCGAGTCCTATTATAGGTATATGGTCGATAATGCTGATTTTTAATTTCTGACTACTAATTTCATTCCTATATTTCTACTATGTTTCTATTCTAGGTGAGCTTTTTATGTATCTAGCTCTGAAGCGGTACGATAGACTAGTATCTCTCCCAAGCGCAGTCTCTTCAGATTTGGGAGGCGTATTCACGGTCTCCATTTGCCATATGTAATATTCTTGCACAGTGTTTACTGACGTAGATAGTTGTCCCAGAATGCCAAGAATTCTCAGTGGACGCTGTAGCTCAGTAGCCAAATCTCGGTCTCACGAGTGCTGAGAATCTCGGTACCATTGCTCTTTCATTGTATTCCACTGTGTGCGATTAAATAAATTATGTACGCTAATGAAGTAAATCCTTTCAGTGCTAATCGTCTAAAATTGCTATTTTATTGTCATTCTGAAATCTGTAGGCAATTAAGTAACGAATGACCTACCCTAGGCTCACATTGTGCCAGTACCACACTCTTAGTGGTTCAGAAGATGTTTCTAAACTTGTGAATTTTTTGAAAAAGTACTTTTACCTTTAGTGGTTCACAGTGTAAGCCTCGACTAATCAGAAACACTAATTTTCATAAATTCTGCAGGTAGCAATCGAGAAGATTAGTAAGACTTTGAGGGTGTATGGAGGCGTACCATCAGTATTCTCGATTCACTCCGGAAGAAACTAACGTCTTTAAAAACCAGCTGAGAGACAGGCGAAAAGAAGGATTCGCATGGTGTGCTGGTGAACACGTTAGCCCAAGAAAGGGTAATAGCGCCTTCGTTCCCCACCGCAGACACCTGCGGTCCGGAGTTTTGCAAATATCTCAGCATCATCTTGGTAACGTCTTTTTTTTTGAAATAACATGCGTACACAGTAATGGAAACTTTCTCTAGTGAGTAACTCTGGTAAATTGTTAGATAACCCATATGAACATCCAAGAATCTTTCGGAGGACAACCCACATCCATCAGTAGTCGTGGAACCCAAAGTGTTAAAGTAGATGTAAAAAATTTAGTTATGACTTCTCTTGGGTTATTTTGGATCGGCCGCTGAGATAATTGTTCAAGCTGTCTAATAAATAATGACGACAAATAGTTTTTAAATTGCCCTTTTTTTAAAAATCTTCCTACACAAGAGTGGCATCTTCTCGCCTCAAGTTCCTAGTTAAAGTTGCTACCTTCGATGCTGCTTATTCGTTTTCTTGAAGACATTTTTAAGCGCTCACCATCTTGGTTGAGAGCTGAATTCTTTCTGACCTTTTTTGTTCCCTCGGAATGATTGGAGCTACACTCGATCATTGTGTAGGCCAATTATTCCTCATACATCACATGTTAATCCTAACGAAATTGTTTCCTACGTAAAACCAAGCGGGAACTAAATGTCAACATCATGCCATCACTCTAACCACAACTGGCATAGAGCAATCAACGTTCTTCAAAATTTCAAAGCAACAGCACTGAATAGTGGCCCTACGATTTTTGGGGTCTTCTGCCAGATCATTGACAAACTATTCATCCATCCTACCTTAGATGACCTTTTTTAAAGTCATTCTGTTAACCTACACCTAGGGTTTGCTCTCTATTCAGGGTTCTTTTGTATAAAATCTCATTTTTCAAATGTCTTGGTTCATGGGATAAGTGAATGATATTCGATTTGATAATGAATGAAATAATGAGAAGTCGCTGCTTAGTATAAAAAAAAATATCGCTCGCTATAAGTGACATTCACGCTAAATTGAGAGCAAAACACGAGACTGTTCGAGTTTCCAGCATCGTAAGTTTCTACTGAATCTCAATTTGTAGAGCAGTCAGGATATTGCCACGTGTAGCGCAATGGTTGGAGGCGCTCTGCAATGCACCAGCAACCATTGGTTCGATTCTCACTCTGATCCAAGCATAAGCACCATGCTCTCGGAATCAGCAAATTACTTCCCAGATTTACCTGAGGTGATAAAAACGGAAAGGTTTCCAAAAGTGATTGGTGTGGGTAAAATATGCATTCAACCACCTCGACACGACTAATGAAGACGGATGCATGGCACATCTCTAAACGATTTACTAACGCTAGACGCATTATCACGCATTCTTCATAGTGTTCCAGCATTTAATGCTGAACATAATTTTAGTAAAGTAATGGCTTCAATTTCCAGAACCAGTGATACGCAAGACAAGAGCCTGATTCTACTGACGCATTATATGTTTCAAACTGACCTAATAAAGGGATAAAAAGGATAAAGCTCTCGGCGTTAATCAATCCCTAAGGAATGCGCCATGGATTCGACTTCATTAGGGATCGTTTGGAGGTGAATGAATGCATATCTGGCCTTTACAATGACTCGCGGTGGCTTACCGATGTATAGAGCCAGTGCTGTTATCCTCCCAGACAAGTCTGGTACCAATTTGCCGACCCCGGAGGGATGCAAGGCTTGGTGGGCCGTGGGCGCTGGGATCGATTCCACGTGAGTGTTGCAGGGCGTCACCGACCACTTCGCCACAGGCGCCCTTTGCACTGACCTAATGCTTTCCTAATATCTAACTACTTTTTTCCCCTCTTAAGCTGTTAAACTCGATGAACACTTGAACTTGTAGTTTACAACTGAACATACTCACATGTAAAAGCACATGCCATCTGACGTAGTAAGTCACATGGAACACTGAAATCACAGCGCGACGTCATCGAGTGAGCATGTTTTTCATTCTTTTTTGAGGAATGGCGCCTCGCTTCTGATTGGTATTCAACCCCGTGGGAATGTCAGAAATATCATGATTTCTGCTTTCTCATCAGTCATCGCCAAATTTAAAAGGGTTGCCTCTCCACAAGTGATGTCACTACTACTTTCGGTTGTCGGAAGTATGTAATCCGACCTTCTAATCGTTCATCAGGGCATGCGATTAACTTAGGAAAGAAATTGTAGGGGGCGATCCACAAGGCTAACGATGATATTTGTCTTATTAACAGGAGACCCAATTTGTTGATTATGACTACCCGACGCCGCCTATACTTCTTTACCAGCCATTTCGAAGTTTTCGTATTTCCTCATTCAAATTTGGTGTGTAACGCAGTGGTTAGAGGGTGCCTTGCAACAAACACGTTGTTATTGATTCGATTATACACCCCATAAGCTCGTCAATTTTTCCATTCCACCGTGGTCGGCAAATTGATTTGGTTTGCAAACCAAATTTGCCCTAGGAGGTTAGTGGCTAGCTTGGGACATCGGTAGTCCCTTACGAGTCCATCTACACGCCGAATATTCATCTGTTCACCATCGCTGCTATCCTTAATGAAGACGAATACATGGCGCATCCCCTAAGGAATACGTTAACTCCGAACGTTTTTCCTTTGCCCTTTCAACTTAGGTGAAATAGTTAGAAACTAATGAACAAAGACTTCTAGCGGTCAAGCTGCCTATGTTTTTAGAGCTGAACCTAGCTTGGATGTTACATTGTTGGTCTTATTGGCGAAACGAATATCTCCTAATCAACAAGTTCTTTATGGATATTCAACCTACCTTTGGAAATCTGAGAAAGTGGAATTAAAACAGAACAAACAACCAACAGATTTGTGCCTTCCTGCGTAACTGGTCTGAACATGTTAGTCGTTCATAAGGGCTTCACAGGTGGATTGGCTTAGACTTTTTCGTATGTAAGACATCACATTTTTTCACTTTCATTCGTAAATCGCTCGCCAGTGCATAAATTGCTTCCTGCACGTCCATTAGTCAGAAAGCTAATATAAAGTGATTGGAACGTATAAACATAGGATTCGCGAATCAATACAATGAAAAGCCGCCACATCATCTCTGGAAGAGCTGGACAACTTGTCTTAGTCATTTACAGCACCTACAGAGCTTAGCGAGGTGGTCAGTGGCACTCTTGCTGAACACGAAAAGAACAATGGTTCTTATTTTATCGATCCTGATGGAGGCAACGATTCCCATTTTGAAGAGGATAGTAAGAATCCACTAAATTCTTTGAACGTTTGTGACGTCCGCAGATTTCTAGAAAATACTACGAAAATTTGTTACTACCACAACATTGCCATTAATATTGAATCCATTGAAGCATGAACCACTGGAACCAAAGTTTACGGTGAAAAACATGCATCTAACTACTGGCTTTAACAGTTCTTATTGCTAAGTTCTCGACTCAGATAAGGTCGAGGCACCTTATATGTGAAATATCGTTAGATAAAATTACACCTACATGACGTGCGTGTGGCGCAGTGGTTGGAGGCGCCAATGCGACACAAACATGAAATCGGTCCCAGCGGCCATGGCCCACCAAGCCTTCCATCCCTCCGGGGTCGGCAAATTGGTACCAGACTTCTCTGGGAGGATAGTAGCACTGGGTCGATACATCGCTAGGCCATCGCGACTCATTGTAAAGGCCAGATATGCACTCAATCTCCAAACGATGCTTAATGAAGGCGAATGCATGGCGCGTCCCTCGGGGATTGATCAACGCCGAAAGCTTTGTCCTTTATCCTTTATCTTACAAGACAATCAGCGGCCATTTTAACGGTACGACAACCATTAGGAAATTGTGTTATAAAGTTAATACAAACGTGCGAACTCGAATAGGACGAGTGGGGTAAGAGGTTTTCTGAGGGAATTATTACGACGCAACTCGCCAGTACAAAGTATCACAGTGAAATTGACCACATTCTCACTAGAAGGAAATTTTTTAAATATACCTCATTGTTGGCTTGAAGTCGTACACACTATTGGAAACATCGCCTTCTTCATTGAAGGCTATTTGTTTTCTCTTAAAAAAGGGAAAATTTTGCGTTTTTGAAGAAACAAAATCTGTGGGTTATCGGCCATTAAGAGTTATGTGGTAAAATTGGTAAGGAAAGTCACAACAGTGCTAGCAGCCTAAATGCAAGAGATGTTTCTGTCTGGAAAGGCAAGCAAGGTATGGCAGCGCGGATCTAAACAATCTGCAAGCAACTATAACCTGTGTTTGAGCTTCTCATCCCTTTTAATACCATGTCAAAGAGAACCTCCTTTAAACGGTATTCGCTTCAGAATGCCGCAAACTTCTCTCTTCTGTAAAGAACATATTTTCCTGTACACACAAGACCCTAATCTAGTATTCAAAGCTTCTACAAGTGAATTCATGCAGATTTTACCTGCGCAATGAAAACATCAGACCATGTTTAATCGTATGGAAAACGATATTCATGATATTCATGAGGCGAGGAACGGGGACTTAAAGTTCCATTAACGCTAAACAGAGCGATTCATTCCCAATAATCGTGGTATGGAAATGCACGGAAGAAAATTGAAAAGAGGAAGGACTTTGTTGCAAAGGCTGTGAGTACCCAAACATAAACATCTGGGTAAGAACGTTAACATTAGGGAAAACCGTACTCCAGAAAGGATACCATCAATTAACGCAATAAGCAAAAGAAAATAGTGAGGAAAACAAAGGCCAGGATGTTCGGAAACTAATGTTGGGTCTTTAATCTCGTTTTTCTCGCATCTGTTTCAGCAACAGTTTTTTTCGAATACTGCCCTGTTATATACTACAGCAAAGCTAATTTCATGTATTTTTTCATCGTTAAAATGTAGTAGAAATCATATACATGATAAGAGGCACTTGTAGTGCAGTGCTTAGAGATACTCTGCAATACATATGGGTTCGATCCCTCTCCACAAGCTCACAAAGCCTTCCATCCCTCCGGAATCGGCGAATTGGTACCAGGCTTGTCTGGGAGGATAGCAGCACAGGCCCGATACATCGGTATGCCACCGCCCGTCATTGTAAACGCCAGGTATGCATTCAATCGCCTCCAAACGATACTTAATGAAGTCGAATGCACGGCGCATCCCTCATTGATTCATTAACGTCCAGAGATTTATCTTTCAACGTTTATTATACTTGATAAATTTTAAAGGCAGGAATTTCACCTTCAAAAACAGCGATTTGTGCGAATCTGCTTCTACGAGTTCAAACTTGGTTACAGTGCAGAGGAAATGACACGAAACATTATTGAAGCGTGGCACGAAGAAAATTGTCAATGAGCGCACAATACAACTCTGATTTTTCCTCTCGGAGAATTCGATATTGGAGCTAAGGTAGGTTGCAGACGTCCTTATGCCATTGACAACGATGAGTTGAAGACTTTACTGAGAGTAGACACATATATGCAATTTTTTCAAGAACAACTCGATGTAACCTTCTCAACTTTTTAGTAACATTTGAAGAAGATTACAGGATCGAAAAAAGCTCAATAATTGAATGTCGTGCTGATTGAATGATAATCAAGGATGCCGAAGTTTTGAGGAAATTTCCAAGCTTCTCCTGCCCAACAGAACGACCTGCTTTTCTACGTTACCGTGACACGGAACAAGAAATGGATTCTCTGTGACACCGAACGACAATCGGCTCAGTGGTTTTATTGCGATAAAGTCCTATAGCGCTTCCCACAGCCGAAATTCCACAAAAAGAAAAGGATCGTGTGGAATGTCTGGTGGTCTAGTGCTTGTTTAGTCGAGCACAGCTTCCTGAATCCGGGTGAAACAACTACGGTGGAGAAGCACGTATAGTAAGCTGAATGTACTAGTGAACGAGAGATCACAAGCGTTTCTCCACCACAAAGCGAGTCCACACGACGCACTACCGACGCTTCAGAAGTCGCACTAACTGCGCTTCGAAACATCCCCCTCATGCCCTACATTCGCCAGTCCTCTCGCCTATCGACTTCAGCTTGTTCAAAAACCTCTGTAATTTCTGGTGCGATAAATGCTTTAGGAACCATGTCGATGCCGAAACTACCTTCGACGTCTTTATGGCTTCCGGAAGAAAAGAGCTTTACACAAATAATACAAATAAACATGTCGTTAGAAGAAATGTGTAGATCCTAACAGTTTTATTTCTAACCGACGATTTTCACTTAACCCCAACATAAATAATTGTTTTCTTGGATTACTAAGCCAACACGAGGGTTGGTGAAAAGTTTCACTGGGCTAACTTTTTCGGCGCACTGACCTTCTTCAGAGGCAGAATGACCGTAGTCGGTTGTCTGCATCGCTTAGTCCACCTATGTTGGCCTTCATTGTATCGAATGGAATCTGATTCAGCAGGACACCGCTCGAATCGCTTTTTTATTTCGATTAATAAAGTTCATTCTGAGCGGAGATATGATAACCTAAACGAACAACCAGATAACACCCGGCTTCTAAACTAACTTTTGAGCTCTATAGTTCATCAGTCTTGGTGCAATACGCGGAAGCCTGGACAGTCAGTGAGCAAAATGAAAGGTATTGTTAGAATTTTCAAAAAGAACTACCGAGAGCTTGAAAATACGAATATCCCTGTTCACGTAAACGAAGACTAGGAATTTGATATTTCGAAGACGGACTTTTCCTAGCTTCGACATGCCTAAAAAGCATGTATTTTTTCCATTGATAATTTGGCACATGGTTGACAGAGAACTTTATCGACAATCGACTCGGATCAATCTATGAAGAAGGCGAAAGCACCAAAACGTTAGTCCAGTAAGGTTTTTTGTCAAGCTCGTGTTAGCTTATCAATGAAAAAATACATGTTCATTAAGAGTTTGATGTTCTGAGCGAGCTCAACGATCAAAGGCCAGTCATGCTGCCGTACACGCCAAGAAATCAAAAATCAGGCTTCTCGGACCCGCGATGTGTCTTAATGATTCCCGTTGAACGTGAGCCGTTAGTGATTGTTTAATGCCAAAATTCTTCGCGACGATTCTGAACAAAAAACCTAATTCTCGTGCTAATCGAGCGAGAGCAGCACAATGAGAAGTTCTGGCGAACAACAGGGACAAAGTAAAGACGTCAATGGGTGCGCGCTTGGGACCATTCGATGAACACTCGAAATGCTGGTGATAATGATAATCTTTAAATAAAACGTAGGGCTTTAAGATGCTACAAGGACGGAAGTGATCGGTAACTGGATCCGTCCTGGTGGCTAAGCGACACTTCAAATATATTGATTTAACTGGATGAGATAAATGAAAACTGGAAAATTTTTCTCCTCATTCTCATGAAATTCCATCCTCATATGGAATTTAAATCCAGGAAAGGAATAGACTGTAGGTACCATAGCCAGATATAGCTGTGAAGTATCAGTTAGATGGGATGAAATGCTATCGTATAAGCTTTTACTATAGACAGCAAAATAGTTGAAATTATTAAATGAAAAACGACCACAATGATGCTGAATATTTGCAAAACTCGAGACCGCAAAGGTGTTTGCGGTTGGAATCGAACAAGCTACTACCATTTCCGGGGCTAACGCGTTCACCACCACGCTGATCCTTCGCTTCGCCTTTCTCTCAGCTGGCTTTCTATCTAGCAGTGCCATCAGCGATCACGCCACGTAGCCTCGCGACTAACCGGCTATCGGGATCCCTCATATGAGGGAGATCCGTGGTTGAACTTATTAATGTGTAACAACCATTGAGATAGTGTAAGTGTCAGGATATTTTTTCAGCGCCTTCGCCTTCGCCTTCGCCTTCGTCAGAGCTGCGAACCGTTCATCCTGTTGGTCAAATAAAAATTTTGCAATAACTGTAACCCGAATATGTGTTTTTTCTTAACTACTGCAAGCTGTGACAATCTACAAAATTATACTGGCTATTTATGCTAAGGTTAAGTGAAAGGCGGTTTAGAAATGTACTAAAGAAGTTGACTGCAGTGATTCGATAAGAGAAAAGTAAAGCTCTTGGCGTTAATCAATCCCTAAGGGATGCACCGTGCATTCGGCTTCAATAAGCATCGTTTGGCAATGATTGAATGCATATCTCGCCTTTACAATGACTCGCGGTGGTCTACCGATGTGTCGTGCTAGTCCTGATATCCTCTCAGACAAGTCTGGTACCAGTTTCCTGACCCCGGAGAGATGAAAGGCTTAATGGGCTATGGGCGCGGGGATCGATTCTACGTCTGTTGCAGAATGTCTCCAACCACTGCGCCACGCGAGCTCGATAGCATCGATGAATGACGGTTAACATCATAATCTTTGCACTTTATCATGGTTTCTCAAAAAGCAGTTAATCCAATTATTTTGAATAAAGCTTCGCAAAAAAGAAAAGTTTTGTGTAGGTTCCATTCTGATCTTCAGACTGTATAAACGTTTGTAGGTCTTCAAGCAAAAGATGATCTTGAAACGAGAAGCTCGATGTAGTACATGTTCAAATTGTACAGCATTGACTTAAGAACTTGTTAAGAAAATTTGTAAAGTCTCGCAAGATTCGGGGAGAAAAAAAATAGCTCTACTGAAGCTAGATATCTCCATAGTAAATGAAAAATAACCCAATGAAATTGCGAAAATCTGATCCAATTACTAAAAGTTCTCAAGCTTCTTGAAAAGTTATGAATAGTTGATCCACAATGTTCTGAAAATTAGCTGTGCCTTATATGGAATGGATAACCACGCAGCGAAAAGTGACGTTCAACCCTACATTCTCCTGGGAATACCATTTTCTCAAATGTTTACATCTCTCATATCTCAAATCTCATTTTTCTTTGAAATAAAAAACAACCATAAATATTCTGTATTATGTGATGGTTTACAGAAACCTATTGATGAGCCAGTTGTCTTTCCGTAAAACTCTGGTGCTAGTTTGGAAAGTGATGGAACGCTTTGGGAGCCAAGGGTGTGGTATGAAGCAATGATTCAGTGTGCATGGCAATGCACTTCTAACCACTGAGCTACACGTGCCCTTATGCTGTGATATGCAGACTATTCTACCCTTTTTTACAACTTTATTATGTATACTAAGATAACGAGGTTTATCAAACCTTCGTTAACATTAACTATTGTTTTGGGGTAATAAATAAGGTAAAGTCTATTCTGACTGAAATTTGTTCCCATTCAACGAAAAAAAAAGCAGACTGGCTCTCTTCGTCCTCAATGTTTTCTGGATAAGGCAAAGATTGTGAACAAAATTTGTGGATGAACAGAAGAACATGACTATAGTTATACCTTGAAGGAAGTGTACAACGACTTCGTTTAAGCTTAATGATGGGAACAGTCTTGCTATTATATTTACAAAACCCCGGACCGCAGGTGTTTGAGGTGGGGAACGAACCTACGGTCCGGAGTTTTGCAAATATCTCAGCAATGTTGTGGTTGTCTTTCGCGTAATAACCTGCCATAAAAAGTATAGAAGGCAGAAAATAAAAAAGTAAAATAGTCTTGCAATTGTTATAGTTCATCTCTTGTTCTAATGAAAATAACCTACAAAGTTGAAAAAAATTGCCCTCAAGTTGAGCAGCAGCGATTGAATTCTCCGTAGTGAGGAATTTAGCCGACGAACTCTGAGCTCAAGAACATCGTTGGCTTCTCGTGCCCAGTGTTCCCGTTCGTTTTCTTATAGCCACTACTGATTAATTTTTATCTCGTCTCTACAATCGTTGCAAGCATAGTTTTCCACGTCAGTGAAATTTCTTTCAGTCGCCAGGACAAAATAGAATTTGAGAGTGAGAACCGATGATGTGATGACGTCCCTTGATGGTTGCCTATGTCATGCTAGTATTTCGCTGATATTCGAGTCAGATTTGTAAATTAGAATAAATATTATGCGTTCGAAGCAAACTGTGAAGAGACCAGCCAAATGGTAAACATGTTTGTGCTTTAACTTCTCCAAATGAAGCTGCAAACGTATGGCGAACGTATAAACACAGAGACTTTCGCTAATATGCCATTTAGGATTGAACTCGAGCTGGTTTATAAGCAATCGGCCCTTCCGTGCACTGGGCTGCACAAATTGTTATCGGCTTATAAAAATATTACACTTTACATTTAAGCGCCTTTTATTAAAGATTTCATGCTAATCATAGTTTCCAGAAGCATACCTAGCGTTTTATAGATGTACAAACCCTTGAGAAACATTTACGTGATGTCATCTATGAAAACACTGGACTCTAAAACTTCCCGAAATCTTGTGGATCCTGAGTGTCGTATTATCTTATCATTTTTATTAATATTATTGTTACTTTTATATTATATCACTGAAAGTTGCACTTTACTTTTTTTCGATATATTTAAAACATCCTTAGGTAAAAGTCTAGTGCCTAAGTAAATTGGCAATGCTACATATAATCGAGTAGTTGGTAACCTACTAAATAAGTAATTTAGTAGGCAGATGTCATGTTTATTTGTTCCGTACTTTTATAGTGGAGCTAACATGGGCATTGAAAGTGCGCAGTATGACCAGATTTGCTTTTTTGGTGACGTCAGGGCTAAAGTACGGCAACTGGTGTTCGCCGGACAAACGTTGGACGAATCCATCCATCATTCGATTAATCACGACAGTCGACTTTCGACGACACTTACCGAACAGCGGTAGTTCACGTGTTTTCGACTTCGCGTTGACTACTACTATGATTTTCAAATCATCAGGTTCTAGTCCTCTTTTTTTCGATATCAATACTGAGATAACCCTTTTCTACTTCCCTGTTTAATATGATTTGCAAAGTTTCTAGTTGTAATTACGCCGTTGTTGGCAATTTTTTTCTGGATCGCTTCTTATGAAGATATTCGATTGCCACTTAACCATCATAGGTTTCAAGGAATACTTACTTGGACACTCGGATGGCTGTCTTCACTGGTTGTGCGGTCCGCAGCACAATTTCCATTTTCCGGAGATTTGCTGGTTTAGCCATTGTGGTTCCCTAGAGTGTGAGGTCGGCCTGGCCAAAGTCTGCCCCAGGTCGTCACCACCGCTGGCAGTCGCCGCCCTTGTGGATCAGAGGGAGATTTGCCACCATGCGACTAGTTTGATACCATGACTGTTGCGGATCCTGGCATTGGTTTAGTCTTAGCTGGGCTTCTGATGGAAACGCTGGACTCCTTCTTTTTTTCAAGGAATGGAATGCGGAACTAGAAATTAGGATTAACAGTTTTCGATACGACCATATAATCTCGAACCTTTGCCCGAATAGTCGATTCTGTAATGATACGTTATTATGCAAATCTGAACAGTACGTGACGAATGATGTTTAAAATGTTTGAGTGATGCTTAAGCCACCACTTTCCCATGTTATCCACGGCATCACTAATGCACATGCTCTTCCTTTCTCTCAGCCAATTTTTTTTACCCTAACGGTGCTATTACAGCAATCACCCATCAACGCGAATGACCTGGGGAGCACTAATCGGCATTGAACCGGTTAAGCTGAGGCTGTAGTCGAAATCACAATTCTTAACTTTCTACTTGCCAACTATTACTTCTTCACATCAGGATGTTATTAGAAATACAACAACAATGATGGTGAGATATTTGCAAAACTCGGACCCCAGGCAAGATCTTTCGCAAATATCTCAGCATTATTATGGTTGTACTTCACATATTACCCTGTCATGAGAAAATAATAGGCGGTAAATAGAAGGCCAAGCATTACGTCATTAGTGGTTTTCGTCAAAGATATGTTTCCCTTCCATACAATTTTTTTTTACGACGGTTCTTTCCCGCCCGGTTACGCATGAAAAGAAAAACCGCTGCACATCGATCAAAGCAGCATGTCCTCTTGCAGTTGCTCACATAGGCAAAGTATCTTCCACTACCATTTCGAACTCATCAAATCTATAGCTTAGGTTATGGATGGACTCAAAAATCTTCCAAAAGTGTTTCCATAACTCTAGGGATTTCTTCCATTGTGAGGAAAATACCATAACTAAACTTTCGTCTTATTTTGAATAATATACAGATGTCGTTCCATTCTCGTCGACTATTACTGATCTTTGTGTACGGAGTTTCATAGGTCTTCGAGCATTCAGGAACTGAACTATTTTTGATTTGTGGCATTTCTATCGCTAACATTGGTCTAGCAAGGTCACTCACCTATAGTAATGTCATCAGACAAAGCATTCGGAGCTGACCGATCAATCAGGAATTTTCCGCGCATTCTACTCAATGCGTAGGATAGTAGAGTTGAATGAATGCATACGTTTTGAGTTCTATTTACTGCCTATTCTTGCTTTTATAGCAGGTGTGGTCTGAAATACAACCACAAGGATTCTGAGATATGAACAAAACTCGGAATCTCAGGTGATTTCCGAATCCTTTACTGCACTTTTCGGCGGCTCATGTTTTATTCACTACACCAATCGATGCCTTTGCTTTGCCTTTCTTTCTGGCCAGTTTTTACCCTAATGGTGCTCTCAGCAATTACACCTCAACGGTAATGATCTAAAGGATACAAATCTGCATTAGACCCAGTTAGAATGGAGCTGTAGTCGAAATCACAATAAAAAAAATTAGCTGAGAGAAGAGAAACCAGGAGCCGGGGTTGGTACAGTGGACAGCACGTGAAGTTCCGGAAAGAATAATCGCGGGTTTGAGGCTCACTCGGGATTCTGAGTTTTGTTTATATCTCAGCATCCTTGTGGTTGAATGCACATCTATTTTGTGCAGTGAAGAAGTCTGCTACCAATTTGCCAACACCGCAAGAAGCTGGGCGCGCTGGATCAAACTATAGTCCTATGATGTTTGTCTCCTTTTTTAAAAAATCATATGGCCTTAATGAAAACTGGTTGTACTTATTGTGTCGGTCGACTGATCACATTACCAATAACCTCCATTACTGCCTTATTCGATACTCGTTGTGAGGTATTTTTTCACGTACGGTGGGCATCAGTAAGTCTTAAACCCAGTGGAAAATGGATCTTTGTAGGGGGTTTATTTGTCTTTATCCTGATGAAAAGAAATTGAATAAGTCTGGAATTCTATCTATGATTAGGTTTCGTTGGCTCGTTTTTGTGACTCAAATCTTATTTGTTTCACTCAATTTCTTTTCTTTATTTCAAAGTCGCCTGAGACCTGTACCAGATTCACGACCGTTCGCCTTTCGAGCTACTTTCAGTGTTTTTTCCTTCAAACACTTACTAGATCATCGATTATCGATTTCGATAAATCCGGTGCTAAAGGAAACCCTAAATAAATAAGCTATACAGGATTCACTTTTTGAATTTTCTCATAGGTCCGATGAGGTGAAAGTCTTATGTCGAGGATCCAGTTCACACTGTGAAAGGCGTTCGTAGGAATCAAATGTTTATGTTTAATGAAGGTTCAGTGAATCAGTGGATCTTCTAAGTAACACTTCTTGTGCCAGTAATTCAAGTAAAATGGTGGACATGATGACAATAACCTGGGGGAACCATCAAGTGGTGTAAATAATTTAGTCCTAACCAAAAAAGTTGAAAATCCGATGGTTGGCCAAGAAAGCATGGTAGTGGTGATCATATCGACGACTCCTGATTTCACGACTTCACGTATGTGCTGGTGTTTAGAACACCAGAGAATTATAGGAAGGACCTTACGCTATCGCTCTATGTAGATAAGTTGTATATATGCTACTATTAATACCATGTATTACTATCGTTCAAGGGCGCGTGTGGCGCAGTGGCCAGAGGGCCCTCCAATACACCTGAGATCGATTCCCGCGCCACTTGCCCACCAAGCCTTCCTTCCCCTGCTGGGTCGGCAAATTGGTACCAGACTTGTCTGGGAGGATAGCAGCACTGGCTCGATACATCGGTAGGCCACCGCGAGTCATTGCAAAGGCCAGATATGCATTCAATCACCTCCAAACGATGCTTAATGAACTCAAAGGCACGGCGCATCCCTCAGGGATAGATCAAAGCCGAGAGCCTCGTCTTTTTATCCTTTAATTTAAACTTTAAGAACAGCCCTCGTTACGAGCTAATGCGAGGTTTTTGCCAGTTGTTGTTGTTTCTGTGGTAAGATGATTGACGTTTCGGCGGCCCCGTTTTTCAGCGCTGTTTTGTTCGGTGTGGCACCACACGTGTGTTCACGTGGAAGAACGACTTCAAATACATATAATTCTTTTTTCTAACGGTAATACTTTTCTTATAAGTAGAAAATTTCTTGCTGGTACGTCTCGTAATAACTCAGAATGTTTGCTCTCGGTAAAGCTCGCCATCAATATTTAATACATGCAATTCCAATCGTAGTTCCATATGTGTGATATCAACCTCGTGTCAACTCAACAAGAGAGTTCGCACAGCATAAATACATGTAACCGATCTCTACTACTCCTTTTTTTCCAAATTGAAATTTCGTCCTATTAATTTATAATACAGGAATGTGGATAGTACAGTGGTAGTGGTGCCGGTCATCGCTAGCACTGTGGCCTCTTTCCATCCTGGGTGGGGGAAATGGTACCAGGCTTGTCCGGGAATAGCACACTCTCTGCATCGTTTTCTTGTTCAGCAATCGCGAGGTTGTTAAAACAGCATACATTTATTTCCATAGAAAAACACAATACAATACAACAGTAGCTGACGTTTTGGCAGTATCGCCTTCTTCAGAACCTGGAAAGGTTTCGTTTTTCGAAGAAGTTTTTCGTCTTTTGTAAGTGTTATTGAAGCGTTTGGCCTAGTAAATTGTATATCAGTATGCCCTTCCAGGCTCTGAAGAAGGCGATACTGCCGAAACGTCAGCTACTGTTGTATTGTATTGTATTGTATTGTGTTTTTTCTATGGAAGTAAATGTATGCTGTTTAACAACCTCGCGATTGCTGAACAAGAAAACGACGCATTCATATTCCAATGCCGAGGTTAATAGAAGGTCCATCCTGGACACTCTCTGCAATCCATCATGGAACGCTCTATCTCGATTATCTCAAGACTCCAAGGAGAATCGAATCGACGAGCATTCTACGACATTCAAGATGAAATCAAAATCCTCAAGCAGCAGCCGAAATGACACGTAAAAGTTGGAAGACCTTAGTGGATGATGAATGCGAGGAAACGAATCGAATATGAGAAGTTCTGAGATCCACAGAGTAAATGGGTAGACGGGTCGTATGAAAATAAAAAATAATATTTAAAAAACACGTGAAAGTGAACATAACAAAACAATGACGACGAAGACACCATATCGAGGCACGACGAAATCTGGACATCAACTGGGGTCATCGGCTCTGAGGAAGACGACGTTAACCGAATAAAGTTTGTTTACTGTCCTCGTGTTAGCTCATCTAGGGTTGTCCTCGTTATTGCTGCAATAATATTGTTGCCAAAAAATTTTTTATAGGGACCACTGTCTATCTCGTGGAAAATGGTCCCCATCTCACAATGCTACCATTCTTCTCGAACAATAAACACATTACACCTTTGCTGCAGTGGAGAAAATGGTCCATTAATAAAAGCCGACTCTTATTTAATCCTAGTATAAGTAATCAATACCTTCTTGGATTGTTAAGCTGAGAAGAAGTAGACAAGAAGGTATAAAATATCTATTCTGTTAACGTTTCGACATCTATACCTCGTAGAATACTCTGTGTCTTGGTATTATCACGTATTTATTCTCATAATCATATATTATTTCATTACCTATTTTCACATAATGTAAAAGGATGTCAGCTTTCTTACATTACGTGTAGATTCCTTGAAAACCGACTTTCATTTAACCTCGGCATGAAGATGAATATCATTGCGTCCTTGAAGAAGGAGAAAGCGCTGGGGGCGTTAGCTGCAATAAAAGTTAATGTAACAACCTTGTATAAGTTAACAACGCGCTCCTGATAGCTCTGTATGTCAACACCTGCACAACTGACAAAAGACACGCACGAAGAAAGGGTCAAGTGCACTATAGTCTCATCTGCTTTCAAACGATGTCTAGAGGTCGCCATCATCCTTTGCTCTCATTCCTCTACCACTTAACATGGACTAGATTAGTGCTTTACTGTATTCATTCTTCGTCTTGTATCACCAATGTATTGAAATTATGCTTACGTCTCACGCTTTACATTTTATCCTCTTTATATTGTTGTCGTTGTGATACTTGTACACAAAGGTTTAATAGCCCATGCTTGAGGTTGAAACAGCAGCACCACGTGTGAATAGGATACCGCCAGGATGAAATCGTCTCATCGAAGTGCTCCACCACCGAATTGCAGTGGATAATGAAGCAGTTTGATGCAACAAAGCTGACCTAGAGCATTGTTGAAAATTTCTACCAAGTGGTCATCTTTCCGACGACATCATTACCTTTTCGCATATATCAACAGAACACAGGTGCCATTTGTCAGTTAAAGGGCTAACGATAAATATGCGAGAAACAAACGACATAACGACCTAAGAGACGTGTACGTAGATGTATTATTGAGCTATCTAGAAGATCTACATACGGGATTATGGCTCAACCGGCTGTATTTGAAGTTGGATGTGGTTCGCAATTCCCAGAATGATATTCGCGGACATCCCAAAGAAGACATTTTAACCCCTGCACCTAGATTACGAGGGAACTTGAGCGAACATAAAATTTTGTGGGGCCCACAGGGCCCACGTAATGTATAGTGACCATCTAAATATCTGCGAATATGCCGGGCATATAGTAATTCAATCCGGGCATAACATAGAGGATCAGCATCTACCCGATTGTGACCGTATTTCTTGACTAGTATATGCTCGCTTTTGAACGGCATCTAGTCACTGATTCATAACCCGTATGCATGCTAATGTATTAGATCATCATCCAGCGGTTTACCATCCTGTGGCTGGTGATGTGTTCCTGAGTGTCGAACTTCGATATACAGAGGAGGATGCATATCTCCAACAGGGTTATCAAGGTGGGAATAAACAGTGGTGGGTAGAGATTTCACAGGACCGCTTGTGTTACAGAATGGACAGCGGAATTGGGGAAAAAAATACCATCGCGTAAAACTCTCCAGGCATTCTGGATTAATTCCAGGAAACCGAAAATGAAGCGGAACGAGGGAGGCCTCCTAATCGCTCTTGATCTCACAAAGTATTTAAGACTGATATTTTAATGTGAGAGGCACTTGACACTTCCACGTGAACTCTGTGCGGTTGGTCTCCACGTGATATACTCAGTGGAAGACTCATAGAAAGCGGTGACTGTGCAAAGAAGTTATTTTGTTTTCAATGTGATCGAAATCTTGGTTTAATGGTTTCTCTACTTGGTTATGGAGGTGTTTGAATGGGCAGATTGCAGTCAACTTGTTTCCACGCTCTGAAGAAGGCGAAATCCGCTAAAACTCAACCTTTACAATAATGATGAATAAAGTAATACCTCGTGTTTGCTCAGGAAGAATGTGGAGAACAGAATTACAGATAATACATATCACCAGCACATGAACTTGCCATGTGGTCTTGCGGTTAACCTGTTTGAGATTCCTCACAAGAGAGAGATATGTGGATCTAAACAATTTTTTTACTAATAGTAATAATATTAAGTTAGAACAGAAATGGTGGCAGATTTGTTGTTATGAAATTTATAGAAGCCCTGTAATAGAAATTTTTATTAATAAAAAATTATTGAAAAAGTTTTTATTTATTTTTATGTGACCCATCCTCACATCTACTGGGCGGATCCCAGTACTTCTCTTATTCAGTTCGTTTCCTCGCATCCATTGTCCACGAAGATCTTCTACCTTTACGTGTGGCTTCCGTTGCTGCTTGAGGATTTTGATTTCGTCGTAAATGTCATAGAATACTGGTCGAGCAATTCCCCCTGGAATCCTGAGATAGCCAGGGTGGAGCGTTCCCAGTTGGATTGCAGAGAGTGACTTTTTCCCAGACAAGTCCGGCTACGAACTTGCCGATCGAGGATGAATGAGAGGCTTGGTGAGCCTGGAGCTCGAGGATCGATCCTATGTGTATTGCAGGGCGCCTCCGACCACTGCGCTTATATGCGTCCCTAAGTAGACGTATATTGTATGTACTACATAAATCGGTCGTTTTACGCATATGGAGATTCGAACTAGCACCATGCTAGTGATGACGGACACCACTACCACTCTGCTATCCACCGTTTATTGAAAATTAAAAATTAAAAAATTAGAAATTAAGAATTCATGAAATTTATCTCTCGCTTTGTAACTGCACACCACTTTAAAACTTATTGTTTGCTTAATGGCTCCGTAAGTTTTTTCTTTTTTTCTAACAACGAACATTGTTGGCGCTGTTTTGCTGTTAACAGCGACCGTCTGCAGCTGATAGTCGAAGCTGCTCTTTGAAAAAACTATTCGAGAGGTTCGGGATCGTTAACCATTCAACAGACGTTCATCATTTCAAAAAGGCAATCTAAGGCTGAGAGAGATCGACAGAGGAGTGCCGCACAATTTTTGGAGGAAACCATGGAGATCGTCGTTATGGAGTCTACTCTAAGCTTCATCTAAACAGGAACTTTGACCGATTTCTCTTTTGTATTTACTATGACGTTAAAAAATTATACCTTGGCCGATGACGTCATCAGGTGATGGTTATATTGAATTTTTATGATATACATATGGAATCATCCACAAAATTGTCCTGAATCTTAGCAAAAGTATCGAAATGAATAAGTAAATATTTTTTGGAAATCGAGAACATGTTCCAAGAGCTAAACCTTTGCGACAGTATCAATGAGTTTTGTTGCGCGACGACATCCAACCTTACAGACGTTGAACGAATCGAGCTACGAAGCCCTTCTTCATCCACCCTTCTGCTCTCGTAACCAACTACCACTTCTTCAAGCATCTCAACAACTAATAGCAGAGAATATTTTCAAAACTAAATCACTGTCATAAGTGAGTTCGAAAATTTTATCGCTTCCAGAACTGAAGAATTCAACATGAGCTACATAAATAGTTAAATTTTTCATGTTGTCAGCAAAAATGCCTTTGTGTATGGTTCCTATCTGGATACGTAAAATTTTACCTGGGTGGAGTTTTAGCATTTCAAGGTTGCTCTTCAGAATCAGCTATTTCTTCCACAACCTCGAAGAATAGTATCAGTGATACACATACTTGAATGACTCGTCTTCACATGTCGTGCGGGTCCTAGCACTTCCATTCGTTTCGTTCTCTTGCAACTATCATCCATAGCGATCCTGGGGCTTTACATCGCTTCGGCTGCAAACTAAGGCTTTGTTGTCTTTCCATTAGTATATTGAAGGCTAGTCGATCGCGATTTTCCCTAGAAATACGAGATAGCTGGGCTAGCTCTCTCAGGCCGTCACCACAAGCTACCCCCCACCACCACTACTAGCATTTGTGGATTGAAGAGAAATTTACCACATTGCAACGCGGACTCTAGGACGACAGGATATCAGCAAATCCTATGATTAGTGGACTAATCGCTCAAGGAAGATGTAAGGCAAGCCGAATGCAATAGTGCTAACGATAATGAAAATAACAATCGGTCACTTTGATACGCGAATACTTCCCTATCACCATTCGAATCAAAGTGCTGGACTAATCGCAATTGGTCGATGTTTATCAGGCTGAGGGAAATTTTTTTTATACTGCTGAGATAGTCGTGCCAGTTGCTGCCCACCACAAGCCATCGTTGGCTGTTCTGGATAATCTGGATAAAGTCGAGGCTCATTGTTGAGTTCCCACATGGAAATGTCGATTTCCCTCATCCTAGACGGCCTTATCGCTGGTGAAAACCTTGCTGTACATCACAATTTGTCACCAGTGGAAAACTAGTTAAGCGAAATACTCTTATCATCAGACTGCGTTTCACACAACGGAGCTCTAACTTCAGGTTTCATCCTATATTTCCACTTTTCCCAAATTAAATATGATTCAGCCGTTCCTTTTATTGTTATTCCCCTTCACTGTTTTTCCTGCCTCTTGAAGTTGGGTAGGCCTGTGTCTGGTCCGTTATGTCTTCCTCTATTAGTGAGATTGTCCTTTCCTATACACCTTTTTAAAGAGAATAATAGTTCGTTTCGTGTTTTCATCCCTTGTAGAATCAATAATGTCATCATTAATGGTTAGTTTCAATGCATTTTTTATATCGATATCTGACCGCCTTCCCAAATACTTAACAAAACCGGTCCCGAACTATTTGTTCCTAACTCTACGAGGATTAGCATGTTCAGTATAAGTTCTATTATAGATTATTTCTTACTTCCTCACGAAATATTGTGACCAAATGATTTCCTTTGTTCGTCACTATATCCTGAAGCGCGTGTAGTGCAGTGGTTGGAGGCGCCCTGCCATACACATGGAATCGATCTATGCGCCCCAGCCTCACCAAGCGCTCCATCTCTCCGGGGTCGACAAATTGCTATCAGACATGTCTGGGAGGATAGCAGCGCTAGCTCGGTACATCGATAGGCCACCGTAACTCATTGTAAAGGCCAGATATGCATTCAATCACCTCTAATGATGCTTAATGGAGTCGAGTGCATGGTGCATACCTCAGGAATTGATCAACGGCGGGAGCTTTATCCTTTGTTTTGATTTTCTTGTAAAAATCAGTAGAACTTACTTGCTTAATTTTCCTCCTGTTTTTCCTCATGTTATAATAACATGGAGCCTAAGGACTACATAATGCGGCAGAACAACTGATTTTCGGTTATTTATGACTTTCTTATATTCAGTCCATTATCTCACCATCAGCAGTCGTCGTGGGTGTTTAGATTTGCGTATGGGTTAGCTTGGGGAAGCTTTTTTCTCTTTTCTTTAAGAGCTACTGAATGCTAGTTCCCCCTAGATTCTCCCTGGAAGCTTAAAAAACCGTGTTAATTTATTTCCAGATTTCCAGCGCAAGCATTTAGCTGTTTTTTTGCATTGGAACGAGCTTTCTCAGATAAGTCTGATGCCAATATATCGACCGCAGTTGCATAGGAGAAGGGCTTGATAAGCCAAGCGCGGGGACTAACCAATAATCATGCGTGGTATTGCAGGTTATCTCTGACCACTGCGCTACATGCACTATGGCAAAACATGAAAAAACGATAAAGCTCTCGTCATTGGTCATACCTTGAGGAATACGCTATGCATTCTTCTTTATTGAGCATCGTTAGGTTGGATGAATGCGCCTCTGGACTATACAATGACTCGCGGTGGGCTACCGATATATGAAGTTAGTGCTGCTATCCTCTCAGGCAGGTATGATACCACTTTCCCGACCTCCGAGTGAAGGAAGGCTGACGAGCCTGGGGCACGTGGTCGAGTCCATGTGTATTGCAGGGTTGTTAGCAACTGCTCTAAACGCGCCCATTGGCAAAATATGTGGATTAAAAAGGTTCAAAACTCTATTGTATATGTATTCTTTCATTGATAAGCTAACATGAGATGACCTAACATTGTGTTAATCTAACCTCGAGTTAGCTTATCAGTGGAAGAATACACATTGACCAGTCAAGCCGAGGTTAAAGGGAAAGTCTAGGAAAGGAAATCATGTAATTTTAAGAATGGAATGTGCCTCATAGTGGTATGGAACTAGGTATTTAATCCATCTGTTCGTTATTTAGGCTTTGCATGTCCTTCACCTTACGAAGATGATCAGCACGCGACTTCTGACCGTCTACGTCTTGATACCTTCGTTGGTCGTTTGTTCAGTCGCACTGAACTACATCTCTTCAAGTTCTGAAGATCCAGAGGGCTGATCTCGTGCATTTCCCAGCGGCGGAATGAAAACAAACGCCTTTCTTCTTCGTAGTTTATTGTTATAAATCTCCATCTATTAACGATTGTCACTTTACTTACTACAACTGTACTATTCAGAGTATCGAACTAAAATTCCGTCCAGTCTCTAACAGTTTGTTCAACAGAAGGTTTACTTCGGAAAACTTTATTTCTAGAATACGATAACCACAGAATTTCCGTAATCACAGAATCATGACGTGTAGAATTCTCGATGTAGGCGGCATTGGCGACATGTAATGGGTTTTTTTCCCCTTATATTTTCTTATCGTCTTTACTGTCTTACAACACTATCGAATATTGCCGTTACTCGATTGTTTATTTTCTCCGAGAATTGCATCTGTTAGCTTACAAGTAGCTTTTCGCTTACTCATCAAGCCCGTATCGATTCTACACGTACTTCACTCGAGCGGGCGCACGTCTTTGTCTTGTAGAGTTTCTTGCGTTCCGTTCAAAGTGTCCAGTAGATTTCTTAGGTTCCTTTTTATCCCAAGGATCTTCGTAATACATGAAAACTTGTTTTACTAGTAAACTAGAAATAACTACGATCATAGGCTTTCAAAAATTGTGTCGTTTAAGTCGAATGGACTCGACTTATGTGGTTTATTGTTCGTATTTTGGCAAGTGGAAGCCTTAAACATTCCATGGAAACGTTTCAGGGTATCCAGCATCGTCGAGATGGTCACAAAAACAAAGAACAAGGGCAATCCACGAAAATCTATTGGTATTATCAAGAATAGTGTGAAGAAGGTGGACTTCAGTGAGGAAAAATCGAAGACGGGCAAGTAGGTTGTCGAAATCTGAACGGTTTTACTAGAGAGGATTCGTTTTTTTGCCCAGCTGTTAGTTAACGCATATATGATTTTCCTGGATGTACAACGGATTCTCCTTGGCTACCGTTTCTTAATGGGCGCGTGTAGCGCAGTGGTCAGAGGCGCCCTACAATACACATGGGATTGATTTCTGCGCCCGTGGCTGTCCAAGCTTTCCATCCCTCAAGGGTCAGCAAATTGGTACCACACTTGTCCGGGTGGATAGCAGCACTGTATCCATACATCGGTAGGCCACAGGAAGTCATTGTTAAGGCCAGATATGCATGCACTCACATCCAACGATGCTTAATGAGATCTAATGCATGAAACATACCTCAGGGATTGATCAACGACGAGAGCTTTATCCTTTTTTAGCTTTTACTGTTTCCTGTCTTGTATTGGTTGCTCACTTTCTAGTGGTCATTCGTCAAACGGTGGACTCAAGCCTTCACCGTCGACAAATACGTTGAACAGACTTGCACGGGAGAAGATCGTTCTCTGGAGACAACCGTTCACCACCACATATTATGCACTGATGGAGATTTTTAATTTATTCTTAGAGTTCTTAACGGGGTCAGTTGTTTTATAGTTTCAGGTTTATCTACAGGTCTTTTTTTTTCCTTGAGGCTTCTTAACATCTATATTTGATTCCTTCTGCGTTGGATTTTTTTGCTTAATCGCTAGTTCTAGGCTGCTTCACCACAAAGCTATATTAGTGACGTTTTTCATACTTTTCTCTGTGTTCTACTATGTCTATATAACCCCTGGGAAACATCAGCAACATATAGCAGTCGTTGAAAACAAATTGATTTGGTAAGTTTTTTTTCCATAGAAAATGCATATAGCCACAATTTCAGTTGCTATGGATTACGAGGGAGCTGTCATAATGAGATTTGTTCAAAAAAGGAGACAAAATTGTTGATTCTTCTCGTTTTTTGTTTTTCTGGATTTTGGGAATAGATGACGTTTAGAGGCCCTACCTTCAGAGGATTGCCAGTTTTGAACCTTCGCGAACTTGCTAGGCTTTTTTTTTGTAATAAGTAACAATTTCTTGAGGACTGGAAGGCTTGATTCTGGGCATGACACTGTTGTAGAAGAGACTTTGCTCTGTCGTTCCATGAACATGAGTGATATTCATGCCACTATATAGTATGTATTACCATGGTCTTTCATGCCTTTACATTGCTGTTAGGGTTCGGAAAAATTTTGCGCTCATATTGAGTCTATTTCAGTATTTTTTATACACTCACATTCCGGACAAGAACCGTGGTTCACCGTAAGGATTGGAATTAAATAACAGTTGCTTAACCTGCGTTTAAATTGTTGAGCTTGCAGGAAGTTATTACACAACTTTTCTCGGCTAACGTTCCGATGCCTTCGTCTTCATGAGAGTTCATGGTCCACAGCTGTTCCATATTGAGGAGAGGAACAACTACCGACCATCGGCTCTGATGAAGACGAAGACGTCGGAACGTTAGCCGAATAAAAGTTGTATAACAACTCCATGTAAGCTTCATACATTGATTAGTTATACTGAGGTTAAACGAAAGTCGGTTTTGAAATAGCAATTATTTATTAGTCTAATTACCAATTGGTGTGCTTCTTCAAAGAAATGGGGTTTTTTTTTAAATCGTCAAATGACGAGAATAGTTTTTCTCATTCGACCTCGACTAAATTGATCTGATTTCGTTTATATCAACCGAATAATTGTGCATAGCCATAATGACGCTGAGATATTTGCAAAACTCCGGATCGGTGATGTCTACGGTGGGTATTGAACCCTCTATTACCCTCTACAGAAGCTAACGTGTTCATCACCACACCATGCGGCTCATTTATATACTGATAGTTTGAAAATGAACAGTACATATCCATATGGTCCACTCGCCAAACCACTTTTGAATGTATGCGTGTCTGTTATATGTTATACAAATGTAACGTAGATAAGAGGTATTTCATACTAAGGTAGTTGTTCACCGCTCTACGATTTTTTCTTCATGAGTAAATCCTTTCATTATAGGTGGGGTTGGTGGGTCTTCCTTGGTGTGTTATCGTCAATCGGTCTAGGAACTGGTCTGCACACCTTCCTTATTTATTTGGTACGAATTTTGACGTATTTTCTCAAAAAACATATGTTTTAGTTCTCATTATGTTCCGTAATTTTTTTCAAATCTGACAGTCGTAGCTTTAGGGGCCTCACATCGCGGCGGTTACTCTGGCTGCTTACGAATGTAACAGTCTTAACTTTCCAGAACCACCTTATCCTGACAGGTCAACTTTTTCCATCTTTTTTTTTTACTAAGCTCATTCTCCTCTTTATGCCCTTGTGATCAATGAAACCGTGTTGGCCGTAAATGTCGATGCATTTCTGTCCATGTTATTATATTGTAGTAAAATAAAACAAGTAGTTGCATTACCAGTAGTCTCCATGAAGTAACCCGATCCTCTAAAAGTAGATTCCGCATGTCTCCCTAATGTACGCTAAAGTTACGCAGTGTGCACTGATCGCTCGAAGGATACGAATCCTCACACCTTTGGAACCATCACTGTTTAGTCCTATTACTGTTGATGATAAGATAGGTAGAAGTAGCTCACCGAGCTCCGATGAAGTGTACTTTCACTGTTTTGAGTGTTCTGTTAGGAGCGTCGAACTGCTGAAGTTGAATAATAATCTGGAGGGTTGAACACACTACTGCTCACTACATCTAGGAACGCCAGAGCCACGGTGGTAAACAATGAAATGGCAAACTATATAGCATTTGCAATTTAGTCTTGATTGTGCTGTCGGATAAAAAATAGCGATTTTTTTTGTAGTTAAGATAATTTGAGCACTTCGTAATTCCTGAGGGCTACGAAATGTTCGCTTTGCTTGATGATGGTTTTTCCTGTTTGGATGCGGGGCTGCAAAGGCATCCAAAGAATATTTTGTATCTTATATTGAGTTGTGATAGGGCGCTTGTGGCGCAGTGGTCGGAGGCGCCCTGCAACACACATGTGGAGTCGATCCCTGCATTCATGGTTCACCAAGCCTTCCATCCCTCCGGGGTCGGCAAATTGGTACCAGACTTGTCTGGGAGGATAGCAGCACTGGCTCGATACATCGGTAGGCTACCACGAGTCATTGTAAAGGCGAAATGTGCATTCGATGACCTCTAACGATGCTTAATGAAGTCGAATGCATGGCGCATCCCTCAGGGATTGATCAACGCCGAGAGCGTTATCCTTGAGTTGTTTGCACTGCCACTTTATAAATTTTTCTTTGACAAGAGTGGGAAAACTCAATACTTTATGATCTTGTTTGCTTTAAACACTCCATTTTCTTCAATCTGGAGAGCATGAATCGGTATCGCACCCAGTTAAGCCGTAACTGCAGTTGAAATTACAATGTTTTGACTTTTATCCGCTGCCTGTTATTTTTTTTCGCAGCACGAATGACGTGATATACGTCCACAGTGTTCCTAGGATATCCCAGATCGTTCTCGTTGATGGGTGATTGCTGACAGCACCTTTAGGGTAAAAAACTAGCTGAGATAAATGCAAAGCAGGAGCCTCGATGGTGCAGTGGATAACGCATGAGTACCCGAAAAGGCTGGTTGCGGGTTCGAAGCTCAACTGGGGTTCCGAGTTTTGCACATATCTCGGCATCATTGTGGTTGTATTTCACGTAATACCTTGCCGTGAAAAAATAATACTCTCGATACTCGAACGGCCCGTCTCCACTGGTTGTGCGTGCCCCAGCATAATCACCATTTTTCGGAAATTTGCTGGTTAAGCCATTGTAACTCCCTGGAATCCCGAGGTCAGCCTGGCCAAAGTGTGCCCCAGGTCTTCACCACCACGAGCAGTCGCAATTTGTGTGGATCAGAGAGAGATTTGCCACCACGCGACTTTGATACCAGGACGGTGGCGGTTCCTGGTATTGGCTTACTCTTAGCTAGTCTTCCTGATAGAAACGCCGGACTCCTCAGCTGGGAGACCCTGCCGGAGGGAGGAATACCTCCGCTGTACACATCGCAGTCCGACACCCAGGAACACCTCCCAACTACGATGAGGCGGTAAACCGTTGGGAGAAAAAAAATGAGAAGATAATAAAAAAAATAAAATAATAAGCAATAGATTAAAGTTGATTACTCCGTTCTCCAATATTACTTTGCCTCTCCTAACCTACCATATCGGTATTTCGTTATAGCATTGTGTGTCCGGATGGAAAATCAGATGTGACTTCAGCGTCAGCCATTACCCTGTGGCAAATTGTTGCAAAAGTACGACCATTTCTTTGTTGGTGATGTACTACTTCTTTTATTCTGTTGGCCAATTACTGAAATTGTTATACAGGTTCGAGTAGAGTCATTGCTGTGGGGTGCTGGTACGGCTCTCGGCGAATTGCCACCATACTTCATGGCTCGTGCTGCTCGATTGAGTGGTGAGGAACCAGATGACGAAGAGTACAAAGAGTTTCTCCAGCTGATGAATGCTGACAAGAAAGGCGGCGTTGATGAACTAGTGAGATGATTCTTTATTTAGCAGAATCGTTAGCATTTATGGAAACTTGTTTTATTTCTATGTCTTACTAAGCACCATTTAGTCATGGACTGATCGCGTAAAGGCTAGAATAGAACGGTTTATCTCCCGAGTTGGTTTTCCTGGAATCCTCTTCTTCGCATCGATTCCAAATCCTCTTTTTGATTTGGCAGGTAAGTGGTACATATTTGCATTTAAACCAGGTGCTACGATTTGCCAAAGTAGTATGTAAATGTTATTTAGAATTTAATAGGTTTTGTACATTTTATTACCGAATACATGGAAGTCGAGGGTGTATTTCAATTGGTACATTGGTCACTTGGATGTCATTCAGTGTTTCACTGGAAAATAACTGTTCCGTGGACACAGTGTCGTTAAAAAGGCGTATGTTTCAGCTGGTGAAACTTTACTCTCTCACCTCGCGGTGGTCTTTATTCCAATTCAGTAAACTTAATTGGAATATATACGACTTTATGAACCAATAGCAACTTTTCTTCTTCGAGCAAGATTAAATTCGGATTTTCTAAGAACTACGATGCATACAGTTCTTAATTTTTTGTATAGAAGGTCGTATTTCGAACACAAAACCGGTTGAAGAAGTGGTGCAACAGCACACGATGGTGTCAATACATCGTTGCTGTTTGCGACTGTTGCACTAGTGTTTGAGATTTTAGAAATCTAAATTTGGTTTCCGCTTTTAAAAATCACTATTGCTTTCAGTTTCCTGTAAGTTTTGGTTCTAAACAGCTTTAAGGTGGATAACCTATGTTCAATCTAAATGGCGACAGAGCAAAACTTGTTCTATAAGTCCAACAAGTTCGAAACTCCTAGACTACTCTGGTTATCGGAGAGTTGTGGGTAGTTAGCAAAACCACTATCGTCCACTGTTTGTTAAATTAGGGCCGATTTCTTCAGTATAATTACATCAAATGTTTTACTTAGAACTCTTCTTGGCGGAGTTTGTCCTAAAGTTTACCTCATCATACTTGTTTTTAGGAAGTTTAGAAAATAGGTTTTTAGTGTGTGTGGTGGTTACTAGTGCTGCTATTTCAAAGCATATTGTCGAATGCTATAAGAAACTTTAAATGTTTTCCAGTGGTAGTGTTCAGTGGCCAAATCGCTGATAGCCACTATATTAGGGATATGAATAATCAAAGTCTAGTCATGTAGTGGGTTAGCAGTGAAATTAACTGGAAGAGATGGAGACGAAGTGAAAGAAATTCTGACATGACTTCTTTGAGTGCATCGGTGCTCCTGTACTGACCTCAGACGTCGGTTTCACTCATTTAGTTTGGTTGAGACCACTCAGAACGGTTTTTCTTTGTTAACAATGGATTAATCATGTTAAAACAAACACCGGATGCGCTGTTTCATAGTTGCCGATATTTTTTCTTAATACCTCGACGAACTGAGGAGTTAAGGTTTTGACAGGTTTATAGATTGCCGGATTGGATTGAGACACTGGATTGCCCTTAAAATGTTCGAAGGGGTTTTCTTGGAATGCTGTTCTAGTTTTAAAGTCTTTAACTGTCCAAATTCGTGAAGTAGTTAGAAGTGTAATTTATGTTTTCTAATACTTTTTTGAAGCGTAGTAGTTATAAACGGCGACAAATTGTATGCAATTATGTGCTATTATGTGTTTTGTTTAGTGAACACCTATCTCATTAATGGCCGTGGCATTTGAGATGTAAGCTCCAACGAAAGGTTATACATTTTGGGCTCCAAAAAAATAAGGTCAGAATTTCACGGCTGTGGAGTAAGAAAACTTAAACCTTGTAGATCAGGATCTGTGGGTTCCTTTATATAAATTTGTTAGCTCAGTATGATGCTTGTTTGACACTCTCGTAATAAGTGACGCCTATAGGTCTCGTTATTTTTCCGATGGTTTATTTTGACGTGTGGATCTGCTTTCCTCTACCTTTTGTCGTTAGTTGATAGTTTATAGAACAAAGATGTTAGATTGGGCGTTGTTTGCGGAAAGCTCTACTCTGCACTTAGGAAAACATAAAAAAAATTTATATATTTTAGTACTTTACATATGCTATGCATACATTTATTTACTTGCATACGTAGATGGCCCGTATTCACTGGTCATAGTGGAAGTCCTGAGGTCATCCTAGCTGAAGGCTTTCTCAGCTCGTCACCACCCCAGGCATTCGCAGCTCTACTGGATAAGAAGAAGATTTGCCACCATGCGACTAGTTTGATACCAAGAAGTTGGTGGATACTGGTACTGGTTTGCTTTTTGATAGAAACTCAGGACTCCGTCTGGGAGGCCCTTCTGTGGGTGTGAACCCCTGGTATACATAGCAACCCGACACCCAGGAACACACTGTACGTGTAGATCGCTGTTCCAACATCAATTTCTATAGTGAATGATAGTCTCGTAGAGAGAATGATGCAGGTACAAAAATATATAAATAGAGCCCTACAAATTGAAGACACTTCGAAATG
Source organism: Angiostrongylus vasorum (assembly GCA_018806985.1). NCBI lineage: Eukaryota > Metazoa > Nematoda > Chromadorea > Rhabditida > Metastrongylidae > Angiostrongylus > Angiostrongylus vasorum. Next base: position 3,237 of record JADANN010000118.1, on the reverse strand, counting down.
CTGGAAATAATGTGCTTGTTGGACCATAGTAACATGTAGTAAATAGCACCATAGCTATCATCCATGCCCGTAGAACGATAGAGCAAAATATTTCCTACAGTCTTCATGTTCACAACCCACAAGGTGTTTTAGCTATCGAGCAATTATGGTTTAAATCGCAATGTTAATTTTCATTTGCTCCCTACTACAATTTTTCACCGAAAAGTATTATATGAAATACAACTGTAATGATGCTGAGACATTTGCAAAACTCCGGACCGCAGGTGTCTGCGGTGAGCAACGAACGCGCTATCTATTACCCTTTCCGGGAGCTAACGCGTTCACCACCACACCATGCGGCTCCTTCGTTTCTCCTCTCTCTCAGCTAGTTTACTATATATAGCTCAGCATCATTATAATTGTATTTCACATAGTACCCCTGCCGTGAGAAATTGCAGTAGGCAGTAAAGAAAAAGTTAACATTGTGGTTTCCACTACAGCCGCAGCTTAAGGGGGTCCAGTGCCGATTTGAGCTCTCCAGATCAATCCCGCTGACGGGTGATTGCTGATGGCAGAAATCGATAGGACTAGCTGAGAGACAGGCGAAACGAAGGAACCGCATGGTGTGGTGGTGAACGCGTTACTCCCCGGAAAGGACAATAGCGCGTTCGTTCCCCACTGCGGACACCTGCGGTCCGGAGTTTTGCAAATGTCTCAGCATCATTATAATTATAGTTTATTTTCAAAAACCGGCAAGTTCAGAAAGACTGAAATTTAAGCGTTGTCCATTCCGCAAAAGAATCTGTGATTATGCGTCGCTACATGTGTGGAAATTGAATGGCTCAATTATTGTCGGGTCTGTGGACATTTATTTTATATGGTTTGTCCGTTTTGGGATAAAAAAGAATCGCTTTGAATTTTGTGTTCGTTTCTCACGTTTATTGAAAAAGCTGTGCTATTCGAGTAAGACAAAAGGATCGAAGTCTATTTTAATGTCACTCATTACTTCTTGGGTTGAACGAATTCGTCAGATACAGTGTCGGACTGGGTGTAGTCTTAAACGGTAACGTCATCGGTTCCTATAAACATTATTGAGAGTGTTTTTACAAACTAGAATACTCAAATCAATCTCGTATTTCATCCACTCTTTCTGTTGATCGCCTTCGTGCACAAGGGAACAACTTTTGCACACTATTCACTAGGCAGACAGTTCTATAGTTGTTGGTGTCCACTTGGCTACCCTTTAGCAGGTTGATGTTTTCTATAGTATGCCAACCCCCCACTGTGGGGTCATGCGCTCATGTAAGTAAACGTAATACAGATAATCGATAGTTTTAGTTGACATTGCGGGAGTTCATTTCCTAGCAGTACAGTAGTTTTGAGAATGTGTAACTGAGTTAGGAATATAACCACGGCGATGCTGAGATGTTTGCAAAACTCCTGACCACAGGTGTCTGTGGTGGGATCGGTTGTGAACACATTAGCTCCTGGAAAAGATAGTAGCGGGTACGATTTCCACCGCAGACGCTTGCGGTCCGAGTCTTTACAAACATCTCAGCATCATTGTTTTTGTATTTCGCATTATACCCCTGCTGCGAAAAAACTTTAGGCAGTAGAAAAGTGACTGCATTGAGTTAGGATTGGCTGCTTGCATGTTGGACCTCTTTCGGACGCATAGGATTAAATTTGTGATAAGCGAAGACACGTAATGCTTGACGACTATAGAACATCTATGTTTCGTATTCATAAATTTGGTAATTGATTTTCGTAGGCTAAGGAAAAAATGAAGAAATCCTATTTGATCATAATATGAATTTAGTTTGCTATATTTTTTCACTGTAATCAGGAAATTTTGACACCAAGAATATAGTGCCGGTCAACATGTTTTACGATTTTGAAATGAACCGGAGTTCTCATGCGACCAAATAGAAGCCCCTCGAATCAGAATTCTCTTACACCTTACAAAGCGAATATAACCAATTTTTTAAAGCTTTTGCAGATTTGTCTTATTTGTATTATTTTAGGAATTACATGTGGTCATTTCCTAGTTCCTTTCTGGTCATTCTTTGGAGCGACGCTGGTGGGGAAAGCAGCTATCAAAATGCATGTTCAGGTTTGTTTGTGCTCTTAAATGTGCCATTTCTCAATACTCCACTGCAACTGGTTTCGTCTGAGAGGGGACCCATTTCATACGGAGCGCTTACCAGTTGCAAATCATTTTGATTGTGCTTATACAGTTGCTCAACTTATAGAAGTAATTTTGGCCTACATTTTGTTCACTTGATATTATGTCACACTCGGATTCTTCTAGAGTGCTATGTGCTTCACTGTTTCGTAATAGATTTCCAACAGTGGTTACCTAACGTGGAAAGGTTCACTGGTATGAGGCGTAGGGGACGAGGTTAATCTTAAAAGAACGTAAAAAATTACGTTCCTGTGAAAAATTGGCTTCTTGTTTTTTCTTGGCGTTTTTTGAATCTCATTCTGGATATTTTCTCACCTCGAAATAGCCTCTCCATAGTTCTTAATTGTATTCATAAGCATTGATTCCTCGAAATTATTAAAAGGATAAAGCTGTCGGCATTGATCAATCCCTGAGGGGTGCGCCATGGATTCGACTTCATTAAGCATCGTTCGACGTAACTTAAGGCATATCTGGCCTTTACGATGACTCGCGATGGCCTTCCGATTTATCGAGCCAGTGCTGCTATCCTCCCAGACAATTACGGTACCAATTTACCGACCCCGGAGGGATGGAAGGCCTGGTGAGCCATGGGCGCGACGATCGATTCTACGTGTGTAGTTGCAGGACGCCTCGACCACTTCGACATACTATTATTAAATTATTGTTATTACTACTTATTATTTGTCACATAATCCATCTTCGCATCTGTTGCGATGAGATGGGGATGAGAGGCTTGGTGAGCTTGGTGCGTGGTCGTGCCTCGATGGGATGACTCATCCGCGTAGTAAAAGGGATCACTACCACTACGCACGATGCTACTGTCAGAGCATTTAGGAGAATAATCTATGCTTACTTTTATTACCCTCGGTGACCTGGATTCGTTTTGTTTCGGGGTGTTGTGCAGTGGAACCCTTTGAGTGTTTCGTCATTTTGGGTACTTCTGCCCAACTAGAGCTTTGCTTTGACTCACTTTAAGCTTTTATGAAATAACTTATTCTGCCACATAAAGATGGTAGGACTTTTGAATTCTATATATTAGTATTTAGCAATACGTAACTGAACGAAGCACACTG